>CM064483.1:62486023-62718167 GCA_032716605.1 Paralithodes platypus | reverse complement strand
CACACCCAACAGCACCAAGAAATATCAAAACAACACCCAGCACACGGTATCACACACAATTATTGTCCTCTCTCCCTCCCTGCCAACTTCCAGAAGCACATCCATACTCATATCTCTCACCGATCCATCCACTCACTCACAGACAACACGCAGCTGCATGCACGACCTCCCGAAATCCATCCTTCCGAATCCTCCCTTCCTCGCGAGGACAGAGTCCACCTGGCCAGGCTGAGATGCGGACACCATCCAGCTCTCCTGAGCTATCAGAAGAGACTGGATGACTCAGTTGTCGACGCCTGCCCGGTATGAAACACAGCACCCCATACCATTAAACACATCATAGAAGACTGCATTTCACACAACCACTTACGCCAACAACACAATCTACACTCAATGAGAGCTCTGTGGGAAAGCCCGATCGTGGCCATGGCCTTTCTCAGGGACTCGGGGCTGTTCGACCAGGCAGCTTAGGGAACAACAACAACAACTAACTATGTGTAATGTTGAGGCTAAGCATTTTGTTTTAATCCACATTGATGGATTACCCATTCAGTATATTTAAGACTTCCATATGACATATGAGAGAGAGAGAGAGAGAGAGAGAGAGAGAGAGAGAGAGAGAGAGAGAGAGAGAGAGAGAGAGAGAGAGTATATATAGCTCATATTCAAGGAGCAAATCATAACAAATATATTACAACACTATAGTCTATTTTTTTCCAGCTGAGGTTAAGTTGCCATGTTTCTATCTTTGTTACTCAGCTATATGGTTGATTTTGTAGAGAAATATGATGTTAATTATGAAAACTTGGCATTAATACGACACAGCCATAGTAGTTTCATATATTTCCGTTAAATATCGAGAAATTAGCTACTAAGAGATTCAATTTACCATCAGCTGGAAACAAATAGAGTATAGTGAAGCATTGTACAACTATATAGGAATGTCCTGTGTTTTAGTGTGTGAGGAGACTAATGACGTGACCGATTAGAAGGATTAGAGTAGGAGGAAAAGGTATAATAATTATATAGGATTAACCCGGTCACCTTTCCCCGGCCACTTTTCTGGGCAACTATATTCTGGAATATCTAATGTTAATTTTTGGAAGCTTCTATATATATGTTATTAGAGTGTAGATCATGGTCATTATATCATTCAAACTCAGTATAGTTGTCAATTATATACATAATAGCGCCTCATACTGCTGCCACAAACATAACTGTCGATCGAAAATTTCCAGAAATAGTCTGTACCTGTGCACTGATTCCTGTATAAATTTTATGTCAAATACTCTAACCTCAAAAGTCCTACATAATTATTATCAATCATATTTTATTGAAATACTAACAAGAACATTGCTTATTCTCTTTTTTGGATTTGAATGCTCAGTAATTTTTAAATTTATGCATTTTAGTTATCACGGTCATTTTCGTTATGTGTTGACCAGTTGACAAGCAAAGTTTGTGAAATGTTTCACTCTTCTATCAGTATTACAACACTCAGTGTTCTTCAAAGCACTCTCAGTGCATAGCCTACCCCTTCTCCGGCGGCGAGTTTGAGGCACCCGCCGTTCAACACAGTCCCATTCCTATTCTGCCCAGTTCTCCAATTCAAGAAATAGTAAATGTTCTCGGTCTTTCTTCTACTCAACAAACTCTCTCCCTTAATTAATCTTGCCTTAATACTATGACTTAGACTGCTTTATATTCCGTGTGTCCAGGCATTATGACCCCAACGACCATTGAATTTGGCTCTGTCACTCTTTTGGCTTTGGGGAGACACTCGTTACAGGCAGCCTGCCGTTTGTCTCCTCCATACACACATAAGAAAACATATTTATTGAAACGTTTTGCTGTCTTCCAAGTTGTATAAAATAACAACAACATGAGTTGAAAAGTACCGTATACATCTACAATACATATACCGATATTAGAAACACGAAATTAATGATATACAACAATTCACATGAAATAATTATATGACAGGACAACTTATCAAATTTGATGTTGTTTTTCATGAACAAAAAAAAAAGGGGAAGGGAGGTGAGGGGAAAAGCTACAGTGTAGGTTAGGAAGGAGGTGTAGAAGTGAGAAGGGGAGGAGAGGTAAGATGTTGGGAGGGAGGGGAGGGAGGGAGGGAGGGAGGAGAGGAAGGGAGGGAGGGAAGATGTGGGAGGGGAAAGAAGGAAGGGAGGGAGGGGAGGGGAGAGAGGAAGGGAGGAGAGGAAGGAAAAGAAAGGAAGGAAGGAAGGGAGGAGGAGGAAGGAAGGGAGGGAGAGGAGAGGAAGGAAGGAAGGGGGAAGGAGAGGAAGGAAGGAAGGGGGAAGGAGAGGGAGGAAGGAAGGACGGAAGGGGAAGGAAAGGAAGGAAGGAAGGAAGGACGGAAGGGGAAGGAGAGGAAGGAAGGAAGTAAGGGGAAGGAGAGGAAGGAAGGAAGGAAGGGGCAGGAGAGGAAGGAAGGAAGGAAGGGGAAGGAGAAGAAGGAAGGGAGGGAGGAGAGGGAGGGAAGAAGGGGGAAGGAGAGGAAGGCAGGAAGGGGGAAGGAGAGGAAGTAAGGAAGGGGGAAAGAGAGGAAGGACGGAAAGGCAAAGGAGTGGAAGCAAGGAAGGGGGAAGGAGAGGAAGGAAGGAAGGGGGAAGGAGAGGAAGTAAGGAAGAGGGAAAGAGAGGAAGGAAGGAAGGAAGGAAGGGAGGAGAGGAAGGAAAAGGGGGAAGGAGAGGAAGTAAAGGAAGGGGGAAAAGAGAGGAAGGAGGAAGGAAGGGGAAGGAAAGAGGAAGGAAGGGGAAGGAGAGGAATTAAGGAGAGGAAGGAAGGAAGGAAGGGGAAGGAGAGGAAGGAAGGAAGGGGGAAGGAGAGGAAGGAAGGAAGGGGAGGAAGGAAGGAAGGAGGAAGGAGAGGAAGGAAGGGGGGAAGGAGAGGAAGGAAGGAAGGAAGGGGGAAGGAGAGAAGGAGGGGGGAAGGAGGAGAAATGTAGGAAGGGGGAGAAGGAGAGAAATGTAGGAAGGGGGAAGGAGGAGAAAGTAGGAAGGGGGAGAGAGGAAGAGGAAGGGGGAAAAGAAGGGAAACGGAAGGAAGGAAGGGGAAGGGGGAAGGAAGAGGGAAGGAAGGGGAGGAGGAAGGAGAAGGGGGAAGGAGAGGGAAGGGGGAAGGAGAGGAAGGAAGGAAGGAAAGGAGGGAGAGAGAGGAAGGAAGGAAGGAAGGGAAGGAGGGAGAGAGAGGAAGGAAGGAAGAAGGGGGGAGGAGAGGAAGGAAGGAGGAAGGGGGAAGTAGAGAAAAGAAGGAAGGAAGGGTGAAGGAGAGGAAGGAAGGAAGGGGGAAGGAAGGAAGGGGGAAGGAGAGGAAGGAAGGAAGGGGGAAGGAAGGAAGTAAGGGGGAAGGAAGGAAGGAAGGAAGGGGGAAGAAGAGGAAGGAAGGAAGGGGGAAGGGGAGGAAGGAAGGAGGAAGGAGAGGAAGGAAGGAGGAGGGAAGGAAGGAAGGAAGGGGGAAGAAGAGGAAGGAAGGAAGGGGGAAGGGGAGGAAGGAAGGAGGAAGGAGAGGAAGGGGGAAGGAGAGGAAGGAAGGAAGGGGGAAGGAGAGGAAGGAAGGGGGAAGGAGTACAAAGGAGTACAAAGGAGTACAAAGGAAATCAAGCAACAACAGATCTAGTGACCCTTCTAGGTTGCTTGTCCTCCAAAACACTGAGGATCAAGTGTCCAAACAGTGGTTTAGAGTGGGTAAGGGAACATTGGAAAGGGAACTACTGCCCTGCCACTAACGTGGCAGGACTAGGAAGTTAGTAGGGGACATATGGGTTAGTAACTGAGGGGAGGATAAAGTTATTCATTTACAAACGCAGTCAGTCGCGGGTTTGATGCGAGATATTTGTCTAGGCGGAATTTAAATGAATCAACGGTGCTGCAGTCTATAACGTCTCGGGGAAGCCCATTCCACAAGTTGACAACTCGATTGAAGAAGAAATTCTTAGATTCGTGCGAGTTAAAAGATTTACCAATAATTTTGCAACCGTTTCCCCGCGTGTAATTAGATTGGTCGATAGTGAAGTACTTACTACAGTTCATATTGTCGATGCCTTTGATGATTTTGAACACTTGAATTAAGTCGCCTCTTAATCTGCGCTGGGGTTAAGGAAATAGATTTAATTCTCTAAGACGCTCTTCGTATGGTTTGTTCTTGAGGCTAGGTATCATTTTGGTAACTCTACGTTGAACTCGTTCTAGCTTGTTTATATCTTTTTGGTAATAAGGGCACCAGGATTGAACGCAGTATTCCAGAAGAGGGCGGACTAAGGAATTGTAAAGGGTTAGGATAACTTCTTTGGATTTATGCTCAAATGACCTGCCTATAAAGCCAATTATTTTGTTTGCCTTCTTAACAACTTCTGAACATTGTTGACTCGGTTTTAGGTTACTCGATATTGTTACTCCCAGATCAGTTTCTCTGTTTACATTCTTAAGCTGAGTGCCATTCATCGAATAGTTTGCTTTCTCATTTAGGTATCCGACATGTAGTACTTTACATTTATCCGCATTGAAACTCATTTGCCAAATTTGGGCCCAACATGACAATTTATCTAGATTGTGTTGCATATCGTCAACTTGTTCTTTTGAGAGTACGCTATTTGCAATTTTTGTATCGTCAGCAAATTTTGAGATTGTGCAGGTGAGACCCTCATCTATGTCGTTGATGTAAATTAGAAAGAGAATTGGTCTAGTACCGATCCCTGGGGTACCCCGCTACTTACATTGGTCCATTTAGATGCCTTACCGTTTATGACTACCCTTTGCTTTCTGTTTTTGAGCCAATTTTCTATCCATTTCAACACACCGTCTTGTATTCCATGCGCTTTTAGTTTTAGCAGTAAACGTTTGTGGGGAACTTTGTCAAAGGCCTTTTGAAAATCAAGGGATATAATATCTACAGCTTTACTCTCATCGTAGAGGTTGAGGATATCGTTAAGGAGAGGAAGGAAGGAAGGGGGAAGGAGAGGAAGGAAGGGGGAAGGAGAGGAAGGAAGGAAGGGGGAAGGAGAGGAAGGAAGGAAGGAAGGGGAAGGAGGAAGGAAGGAAGGAAGGAAGGAAGGGGAAGGAGAGGAAGGAAGGAAGGAGGAAGGAAGGAAGTGATGAAGGAAGGATGGAGGAAGGAAGGAGAGGGGGACGAAAGAAGGAAGGAAGTGAGGAAGGAAGGAAGGGGAAGGGGAGGAAGGAAGGAAGGAAGGAGAGTGGGAAGGAGAGGCAGTAAGGGGGGAGGAGAAGCAGAGAGGGGGGCGGAAAGGGAGGGAAGGGGGGGGGGGGAATAGAGAAAGGAAGAGGGAGTGGGAGGGAGGTGAGATAGAAGGAAGGACAGGAGGGGGATAGGGAGATAGGAGAGGGAGTAGGGAAGGGGAGAGGAGAGAAAGGAATGCAGAGGGGAGAGCCAGGAAGAGGGAGTAATAGAGGGAAAGTGGGAGGGAGGTGAGGTAGGGGAGTAGGGAATGCAGGAGGGGAGGAGCGGCAAGACAATGTTAAAACCCTACACTTCAAAACCAAGCAAGATCGAAATGACGCCCACGATGACATAATAGACCATGAACAATTATTCATACGGCCACAAATAAAGCACACATAACGATGCCTTCACGAACTTACCTAAAGGTATACGGAAAGCAAAGTTGGGTTGAGTCCATTGTCACGTAGTCTCCCTCGATGTAGATATCACGACTCCATTAACACTCTTCTAACGATTTCGGACATCTCCAATCCTTCCCAGTCTTCATAATCAAGCAAGCACGCACACAATACCGCGAGTAACACACAATAATAACACATTATCCGCACAAAACCGCGAGAAAACACGAGAACAATACAGTATCCATGCAGAGGCCGGCGAAGATGGACGGTGTGGCTGGCCGAGTGAGCCGTGTGAAGGTGGGGAGAGAGGAGAGGGAGTGAGGGATGCCAACATTTCAGTATTATATACCATCCAATGACTAACTCCGTACCAGGACTGTAAATGATCTAATTAAACAACAATATTACAGAGAGTACACTAATATAATATATATTTTGCACCTTAAACGTGTCTGTGATATCGTACATATACACATTATGCACTAGGTATTATAGGAGTGAATTACGAGAATGTTGGCACCCCTGTTCAGCTGGGCATGCACACAACAACCAAGCTTATGTTACTCTCTCATCATTTAAAGACGCAAATTAAAGGCCATGGGATAGAGCTCTTTAACCAGTAAAGGACCTATTACACAAACATAGGAACCTTTCACCAAATGTAAATGTTCCTTCTTTGTATATTTGTTGTATTATATGTATTGCGGAATAATAAGACTTAAACATATAACTCGGCACCTGCAGCCTAGCCAGATGCGCACTTTCGTTTCCATCTACACTAGTCACTTTTCACAATCCTTCATTTACGAGCTTGAAATACTCCGCATGATGACCTATATGACCAAAGCTTGACCGATTGATAACGAAACGCAGTGGTGGTTGGGAAAATGGGTTGGGAAACGTAAGAGAAGACGAAATACACTTGTACGTTGATGGGTAAACTAAGATAATTGGTAAAAACATACATACTCTTATACTGTAGTGTGCTTGATTGACTACCTGCAAGATTAATCCCTTTAGCACGATGATGCCCATGTTATCTATTCGTTTTTAAGACGTGTTATGCAGTTTACGAAGGACCTGTGCTACTCAGAGGGTTTATTAAGTTTGCATTTACCACTTTGAGTCCAAGAGGTAGATTATAAGCTAAAGAAAATCGTCCAATGGTAACCAGAATATGATTGAAACTACGTCATGGTACTGAAGCGGTTAAGATGAAGGGGGCGGTGGGGGGGTGTTCTGGACCCTCTTCTCCCTCATAATTAGTCCCATTTGAGATTTTAAGACATTCGCCCAAATTTTGATGACGATTATAAGACCTTTAGTGACATTTATATATTGATTGTGTTCCTGCCGAGCGATAGCCAGCCTTCAATTTAGGTGGGCGGCCGGCCCATTTTTGTACCGAAAACAATAACACACACAATAATAATAAATAAATAAAATCTCCCCTTGAAGAAGACACTTATGGAATTACCAAGCTTAGACTTTTTGTTCAGATTACCTTTCAGTTTACTCTTGTTATTGTGTGTGAATTTGTGTTTTGTCTGTGTTTGTTCGTTGTTTTATGTTGTTTTGTGTTTTCCCTGTTCTTGCTCTGTCTTGAGGCGGCCAACCCCAAGATTTTTTTTTTTTAATAAAATAGAATTAAATCGAAAATAAAAAATAAAAATAGGAAAAGTGGGGATTGGGCCTGAGCATATACTGTAGAAGTGTAGATAGATAGATTATTATGTGAGACTAATGGGACGGTAATTGGATGCTATTGATTTATCACCTTTTTTGAAGATCGGAACTACATTTGCAATCTTCCAAGCTTCTGGAACTAAACCGGTTTCTAATGACTTGTTAAATAGAAATGTTAATGGGTAACTTAACTCATCTCTGCATTCTTTTAATACTCTAGCATATACCTCATCCGGATCAGGCGATTTCTGAGGTTTCAGTCTGTCAATTTCCTTAAGCACATCATTTTTACTTATAGTAACCGTACTTAACCTATTTTCTATACTATCGCTATATACCTTACGAACTTGTGGAAACTGTGCCAAATTTTCATTAGTGAAAACTGAAAGAAATTTATTATTTAATGTACTTCACATTTCTAAGTAATGTTCTGTAATTTCTCCTATCGAAGTTTTAAGGGGACCAATTACATCTCTAACCTTGGATTTATATAGTTGGTAAAAAGCTTTAGGATAATTTTTTGAGTAATTTTTTTTTTTTTTCTATGTGATTGAGGGAGGCAAAAGGCATAACTGCCTATAGCGAGTGCCTCCCCCATAGTTGAAAGAGTGACAGGGCCAAAATCAAGGGACGTTCGAGCCAAAATGCCTGGACACACGGAGTTTGAAGCAATTTAAGTCATAGGAAGAGGGAAAGACTGATTCTGGGAGAGAGTTCCAGAGCTCAGATGTTGAGTAGAAGAAAGTTTGAGAGTAACGTTTCACTCTTGGGTTGGAGAGTTGCACAGAGTAGGGGTGGGATTGAGTTGCAAGACGGGTACCACGTGCCCTACGTAAAGGAGGTGGTATGCACTGGGATAGCTCTGAGGAACACTGATTATTATAGTAGCGATAGAATAGCGAGAGAGATGCAACATTGCGGCGGAGAGAGAGAGATTGCAGAGAGTTGGTGAGTGGACGGGAGTTAATGATACGAAAGGCCTTCCTTTCAACTTTGTCTAGGAGAGCGGTGTGAGAGGAACCTCCCCACACATGTGAACAATACTCAATACAAGGGCGCACTATGCCCCTGTACAGAGCAAGAAGCTGTGCAGGGGAAAAGAACCCCCTAAGGCGGTTGAGCACACCCAGCTTCTGGGAGGCTGCCTTAGCAAGACTGGTAATATGGTCCTTCCATATGAGAGCAGAAGAAAAAGAGACACCAAGAATATTGAGAGAAGATGAAGGGTTGATTTTGTATTGTTGAAGAATAAGGGATAGTCCGCTGGGAGATCCTGACGGGTAGATAGATGGAGAAATTGGGTTTTGGAAGCATTAAAGTTAACAAGGTTTTCTCTGCCCCAATTGGAAATAGTATTTAGATCAGAATTTAAGAGTTCTATGGCTTCATTACGTTTGTCGTTGAGGGATTGCTGGCTGGGGCGTTCTGAAAAACTAATGGAGTAGTGTAAGGTTGAGTCGTCTGCGTATGAATGGATGGGAATTAAGGTACAGTTAAGGAGATCATTTATAAAAATTAGAAAGAGAATAGGAGATAGGACAGAGCCCTGAGGAACACCGGAGTTTATAGGGTGAGGAAGTGAACAATGGCCGTCCACAACCGCAGCTATGGGACGCCCGGAAAGGAAATTAGAGACAAAGGCACAGATGGAGGGATAGAAACCGAAGGAGGGTAGTTTAGAAATTAAAGATTTATGCCAGACTCTATCGAAGGCTTTCGATATGTCTAGTGCAATAGAAAAAGTCTCACCGAAGTCCCGAAAGGAGGATGACCAAGAGTTAGTAAGATATGAAAGAAGATCACCAGTAGAGCGACCCTTAAGGAAGCCATACTGGCGATCTGAGAGCAGATTATGAGAAGAGAAATGCTTAAGAAATTTGGAAGCAAGAATAGTTTCAAAAACTTTAGAAAGACATATAGTAATTTGCTATATTGCATATAGTATCCATGTGTCAGTTATTTCCTTATGTATGTTATCATTCCCCTCCAAATTTACTTATTGTGATGAATGCAAGCAAAACCCTTTATAAGCTCCTTCATGACAAGTATATCTATATAATTTTGTTTATTCTTTTTTGGACTGTTTCAGGGGAATTACAATCAATCATATACTGTATAATTCAGTCATCAGTAGAACTAAGTAGATATTAGAACTCATCTCACTTGGCTAAATTACTCGACTCGTCGATTAGGCCAGGTGAAGGTATCGAGAGATAATGGACACCCAGATCGATGTATATGATGCTAGCAAAAAACAAAAAAAAACAAAATGCACTTCATATAATGTTGACTATCGGATGTCAATGTATTACATACCGGTATGTCCACGTTAAACTCTTAACCTCCTATTTTTGTATTGTTATTAACTACAATAAACTACTTTAAGAGCCTGTTCATAATCAAAGACATTTACTAGATTGCCTTATTTCCTTACAAGTTACAACTGTAATGTACACATTCTTATACAGTGCATCTAACTCGAACTTCAAACTTATCTGACTATTAAGCGATTTGAAGTTGACTGTAAATAACAACAAAATGGGTTGGAAAGTATACATCTACAATACATATACCGATATTAGAAACACGAAATTAATGATATACAATTCATATGAAATAATCATATGACAGGACAACCTATCACAATTTGTTTTCTTTCATACTACAGATCAATAACACTTGAAAGACAGCAAAGCGTTTCAATAAGTATTTTGTCTTATGTGTGTATGGAGGAGAAAAGTGGTAGGCTGACTGTAACAAGTGTCTCCCCCAAAGCCAAAAGAGTGACAGAGCCAAATTCAATGGTCGTTGGGGTCATAATGCCTGGACACACGAAATATAAAGCAGTTTAAGTCATAGTATGAAGGAAAGATTAATTAAGGGAGAGAGTTTGTTGAGCAGAAGAAAGGCCGAGAAAATTTGCTAATTCTTGGATTGGAGAGCTGGACAGAATAGAAGTGGGACTGTGTTGAACGGCGGGTGCCTCACACCGCCGGAGAAGGGTTATGCACTGAGAGTGCTTTGAAGAACACTGATTGTTGTAATACTGATAGAAGAGTGAAACATTTCACAAACTATGCTTGTCAACTGGTCAACCAGTGGCGTCACCAGGGGTAAAAAAAATTTGGGGGGGGCTGTAGCCCTGGCATAGATAGGTGGGTGGGTGGCGAGCAAAGCGAGCCTGAGCAGCTGGGCAGTTTGAGCAGTTTCTGGGGCCTTTTTGAGGCCTAAAAATGTGTATAAGTAAGAAACATATGACATCATAAATATTGATGAGCCTGATACCAGGCATCAGTCAGTAAGTTACAAGGCCAATGGTAATTGTAGGGTATAAAGCCTATGTGCAGAGAATAGTTTTTTCTTCATATACTATCATACTATAGTCCATTCATTATAGGTAGGCCAAAAATTGTGACCCCTAACCTTTGTAATTCGTTAAATGGCTAGAGCAAATGGGTTGTAAATGTCCATACTTATTGCCTGGCTGACCCTTCCCAAAGGTAGAAATATTAGCTTGATTACTCCAGTCTTTCCTTAGGTATAGAGGTAAGTGGTCTAGATGTTTCGCCTACTTATAATGAATATACTATAGTTTGTAACGATTTCTTAGCATATTAAATTGGATAATTTGAAGAACTTTTATTATTGTACCATTTTATAGATTTAATTGGCAAGATTTTTCTTCCATTACTGTGATAGAAAAACAAAACAGTTCACTTAAAACAAAAAAAGTATAATTTATTAACTCCAAATCATAAAGCAATTACTTTAGATAAGCCTATTGATAAAATACAAGATTACAAACAATTGTTATTCTATAAAAATTATATCAGAGTTCAAGGTATTTCAAATTTTCAATTATCAAACAGAAAAAAATATAGTAAATGAGATAAATTAACTAAATTGCTTTTCATTCCATGACCAATCACCATGCCCCATGTTAAGTAAGGGACAAACGCCTTTTGGTGGATTCACCTGACCCTGACTGTGACGGTATTGGAAGAGATGCAAATTTGTCAACTACCAAATCAAGATCAAGTGAATTCACCACAGCCTTTTCAATAGAAATTGTACCTAGTTTTGGGGTTTGCTTTTTTTGGGGGGCTGAGTCCTTGATTTGGGGGGGCTAAGCCCCTCCAAGGGCCCCCCCCCCCCCCTGGTGACGCCACTGTGGTCAACACATAACGAAAATGACCGTGATAACTAAAATGTATAAATTGAAAGATTACTGAGCATTCAAATCCAAAAAAGAGAATAAGCAATGTTCTTGTTAGTATTTCAATAAATTACGATTGATAATAATTATGTAGGACTTTTGAGGTTAGAGTATTTGACATAAAATGTATACAGGAATCAGTCGATCTGGAAATTTTCGATCGACAGATATGTTTGTGGCAGCACTTTGAGGCGCTATTATGTATATAATTGACAACTATACTGAGTTTGAATGATATAATGACCATGATCTACATTCTAATAATTACATATATATAGAAGCTTCCAAAATTAACATTAGATATTCCAGAATATAGTTGCCCAGAAAAGTGGCCGGGGAAAGGTGACCGAGTTAATCCTATATAATTATTATACCTTCTCCTCCTACTCTAATCCTTCTAATCGGTCACGTCATTAGTCTCCTCACACACTAAAACACAGGACATTCCTATAAAGTATTCCTATTATAGTATTGTTATATATGTTTTATGATTTGCTCCTTGAATATGAGCTATTTATACTGAATCTTTCTCTCTCTCTCTCTTTCTCTTTCTCTTTCTCTTTCTCTCTCTCTCTCTCTCTCTCTCTCTCTCTCTCTCTCTCTCTCTCTCTCTCTCTCTCTCTCATATGTCATATGGAAGTCTTATATATACTGAATGGGTCAGACAATGTGGATTAAAACAAAATGCTTAGCCTCAACATTACACAGAGTTAGTAATATGAATATGATGAAAAGTTAACCAATTAATCTGAAGATATTTAAACTAAGTTAAGTCCGGAAATGATATAACAAAAATTATTCATAGCATTATTTTATTATGAATGGACAACATTTTGTCGTCAACATAATACAAAAAATGTGCATCCTTTAGAAGCCAGTTTCGAGTGTGGGAGGCTAACAAACTTCAAAGTGTGGATGAAAAGACTTCAAGGTGTGGGCTAACTAACTTCATTGTTTGGGCTAACAAATTCCTAGTGTAGGCGAAAAGATACGTGGGCGAAAAGACGTGTGGGTGAATAGACCGTAAACCCCTATCATATCTTAAATGATTTAATATACGGTACCGAATGAAATAGTTTGGTCGCATTATTTTATTTTACTAAATATTATGCGATCTTATTCAAATTAGGAAGGACGTCTATCAGTTATAGTGCTACAAACCATCTCCATAAACCTTAGCTAACATGACCCTTCCTAAGCAGTACAAAGCCGTCTAAATATATTTGAAATATAAAACACACATTACCGGTACTGCAATATATATATATATATATATATATATATAGTGTATATATAATACGTGTAGGCCTATGTGTGTCAAAATAAACGGAAAAATTTCCTGTAGTGGGTAGAAAGCAATATTTATCCGTATCTTTACTGCATAGATGAGAGAGAGAGAGAGAGAGAGAGAGAGAGAGAGAGAGAGAGAGAGAGAGGGGGAGGGTACCCGTGATCGCTGTACAGGACAGTAGATGTGGCAACGTGTGGTATTGAGATGCCTTGGTATTGAATTGGCTTGGTATTGAGCTGGTATGGTGATGAAACCGACTGGTGAAGAATAGGTCTGGTCATGAGATGGCACGGTGTTGAGGTGACTCGTCTTGTTTGTGTGGTGAGATGGCACGGTGTTGAGATGTCCTGATACCCTCCCCTACATCCCTATTTGTTCTTGCCTAACACCTTCATCTATATTATCCTCATCGATGATATCTACTAAAATGTCCACATCTACGTGTGGCGAGTGATACTAATAATTTAAGGGGAGGCAGACCGTTTTTCTGGACCCCCTTCTCCCTAATGTTTAGCCCCACTAGTTTTGAGATTATACGACGTTCGGCCCATTAGTTTGGCGATTAAAACACCATTCGCCCCATTTCGTTGTCAATTTTAAGACCTTCCGTGCCATGTAGGTGTCGATTATTTCCTGGCGAGCGATAGCGAGCCAGCAATTTTAAGAGGAACCGGCCTTCGGCCGGGATATTTTTCTACCGAAAAATGTACAAATTTATCTTGAAGGGGGGTCTAGGGGGTGTTTTTCTAAGCTTGATGGAGGTCTAGGGAGGAAACTTTAAAAATATATGAATAAATTAATTAATAGACCAAACAAACGGCCAGTCTCCCCTTAATGTACAGCAAATCAGCTATACAAATCAGCTATACAAATCAGCTATACAAATCAGCTATACAAATCAGCTATACAACTCGTACGATCACAGTACAATATTATACATTATTATATTGGTTTCATTATGTCCTCTACGTGTATGCAGTATACTGTGCAATGGAATGCGAACAGCAGCTGACAAATTAATCTCAACTACAAAAGGTTACTCGCGTTTCAGTTAAGGGGGGTCACCGTTTTTTTTGTTTTAATCTTTCTCTCCTTTTCTCTCTTTCTCTGGCTTGTATCCATTCGGCCCCATTTAGCCAACTGTTTTAAGACGTTTATCCCCATCCAGGTGTTAATTTCTTGCTGGCGAGCGATAGCGAGCCGGCATTTTATGGAGAAAACCGGTTTCGCCGGAGAAATTTTTCTATGGAAAATTGTTAAAATTTAGCTTGCTGTCTAAATAAAAAAATATATATGCTGGCTCGCTACCGCTCGCCAGGAAAATATTGACACCTGGATGGGAATAAACGTCTTAAAACAGTAGGCTGAATGGGACCGAATGGATACAAGCAAATGAGAGAGGGAGAAAAAGAGAAAACAACAAAACGAGGTAAGAAGTATTCCAGGACGCCATTCTCCATTTGTCTTGCTATTATTAGACGTGCTTTTGTTCAGTTTCGGAAAGACCTGTGGGAGTCAGAGGGTTAACAGACATCGAGTTTATCCTTTTGATTGCTATAGGTCCTTCCTATTCTGCGTAAAAGCGTGCAATGTTAGCCAGAATTAAGTGAAAACGAGTCCTCAAGTACTGAACGAGTCCTCAAGTACTGAACGAGTTATAGGAAACCAATGAGAAATGAATGACCAGAAAAGTAGCACAAATACAGTATTATGAAAGAACATGTAATATATATATATATATATATATATATATATATATATATGTGTAAAACAAGGGTAACTAATCTAATCGCGTCAAATCCTCACAGCATCAACGCGTTTAACCCTTTGAGTACCAGCGACGTGTTATATTTTAGGCTAGCTGTATTTAGACGATATCATGCAGCTTAGGAAGGATTTGTGGTAGTGAAAAGGGTTGGTTGAGATAGTTTGAAGCCTTATTATGGCTACAGGTCCTTCGTAAGCTCAATAAAATCGTCTAATAGTTGGCCAGAATATGATCAAATGGACGTTCCTGGTACTGGATGGGTTAATAAACAGAATACACAAATAATACACACATCATAATGCACTGTATCACAACCCTTATTGTAAAGTTGTTATGCAGTGCGTTAACCCTTTCACGCACATATGATGCAGAGGTTGGCAGATTAGCAATAAGAAATAGAGTTCTCTCACTCTTATAATTACCTCTCCAAAATTAGTTTTCTGCCCACAGCTAACTCAAAGACAACTGCAGAAGTTGAAGTAACTAAACTAAAGGTTTCTAAATACCCCTGATGGTAACAAAGGCATTAAAGTAACCCCAATAGGCTCAAAATCGCGTCATATGTCGGATAGGGTTAATAGTACATTCCGTTTAAACAATAAGAAATAAAGTAAAGTCAAATTCATGAAGGGATTTTATGAATATTTACCCCACCAAAATTAATGTCAAGTGTCCAATACTATAGAGGTTAACATTAAGGTGATATCATTTTAAGGTCTTAAGAATGTGTGAATATTTCAGAGAGTGCAAATATATGCTATATAGTCTATTCGCTGTAAGTAGGCGAGAAATCATAACCTCTAACCTCTGTAACTCAAATAGGGCTATAGCAAATTGGCTGTAAATTCCCACATCTATTCCTTGACTGACTCTTCCCAAATGGTAGAAATATTAGCTCGATTACTCTAGTTGTTTTTGAGTTACAGAGGTTAGAATTAATGATTTCTTGCCTACTTACAACAAATAGACTAGGATATCGTTTGTTTATTACTGAATATTAATCCATTATTCCAAATTTTTCTTTCAGCGTCTCGCACAAACAGTCAGAGGCACTCTTGCCGCTGTAAGCAAAACATCTCTTTGGAGTTTGTTCATAGCTCCCATTATATACTTTTTAGGAGCTTAGTTAACCCCTTCAGCACAATGGCGTAATTATTATGTTACCTCCACCAACCGACTTGACTCCTAAACTCAATTAATGAAATCAACAAATACATGTGGCAGTCCAGGGATTCGAACCTAGGATGCTCACACCGAAATGTTCATCATATTCTGGTTATATTCTATCTGTATTATACGATTTTATGCAGCTATAGAAGGATCTGTGGTAGTTAAAAGGGTTGATTGAGGTGGTTCGAAGCCTTATAATTGCTATAGAGATGATTGGCTTTAGCTTATAATCTACCTCCAGGGCTCAAAGGGGTCAATGCGATCTAAAAAAAAACTCTGATCAACATACGTCCTTCTTTAACTGCATAACATCGTCTAATGTATCCAGGTCAATAGGTGTCATCGTGCTGAAGGGGTTTATAGTTCTCATTACCTTCATTCCTTTGCCTGCCGTTTTCAGCCATTTCTTAGTATCAATGGTTACAAAATCTAATTGTTGTTAAATTTCTGGTGCCTTGATCTGCCAGTCAATTTGTATTCATTATTTTATGCTATTATTATTTGTTATGTTTTGTCTGTATGTTTCTAAATCTTTTTGTATGTTTTAATCTCAGTTTTCAGTGGCCTGTTATTCTTGCGAGGCTTAAAGATTATTGGATGCTTCAAAGACTAATTCAAATACTCTTTTCTATTGTATTTTGATAAGACTTTCTCGTTCCTAGTTGCTGTCAGATAGATTATTAAAATAAGATTGTAGCAGTTGTTGCAAAAAATAATATATAATGTCACGATTTAATCTTTCTTTTATAATCTGCCGTTTTGTTTCAAGCATTTGCATAGTTTATAAAGTAGGGTACCGGGTAATCCAAGTGCTAATGCTTTCCAATTGCTGTGTCTTTATCTTGGCAGCCAAAGCCCGATGATTACTGGCAAATCTTCATATTGCATAATAATAAATCGATATGGTGTTCTAAGAGATGAAGCACTAAATTAAGCAACTGGCTGGAAATTATGGCCTAGTATAACCTTACTATTGTGTTGCTTTCTAGGATTTTTGTAGTAGTCTACTTTCTCATTGGCTTTTTGTGTGCAGTATATATACAGCATATACAGTATATATATATATATATATATATATATATATATATATATATATATATATATATATATATATATATATATATATATATATAAATATATATATTGTAGAGTGAATGACCTGCTTTATCTTTTGTAAGCAGATATCTGCTACTTTTATCTCTAAGAAGTGCTATGACAATTCTTTAGTAAAATGTGTGTTAATAGAATTAGTGAACAACCTGTACTGTATATGCTCTTTTTAAAACCATTTCTCTTGACCACTCTGTATAATCATACCTCTGTTTACTTAACCCTTTAAGGGGGGTCATCGTTTTTTTTTATCTTTCGCTCCTTTTCTCTCTTTCCCTGTCTTGTATCCATTCGGCCCCATCCAGTCAACTGTTTTAAGACGTTTATCCCCATCCAGGTGTCGATTTCTTCCTGGCGAGCGATAGCGATCCTGTTGTTGCTTGATTTCCTTTGTACTTTGTACTCCTTTGTACTATGGAGAAATCTGGCTTCGCCGGAGACATTTTGCTATCGAAAAATTTACAAATTTAGCTTGTCAAAACAAAAAATATATATGCTGGCCTGCTACCGCTCGCCAGGAAAATATTGACACCTGGATGTCAAAACGTCTTAAAACGTCTTAAAACAGTAGGCTGAATGGGGCCGAATTAATACAAGCCAAAGAAAGAGGGAGAGAAAGAGAAAAAAAGCTATGTGATTTCCCTTAAATAATACAGTATGGTAATTTCTATAGAATAATGTTACTGATAAAGTAGCTAGAGTGTGTGTAAATCTATGGTGTATTTTGCATAGACTAGAATCCCCTCTACTTATAATAATAGAACTGTACTTTTCTATGTATGCTACTTATAACAAATCCTAAAATGCTTTTCAATAAACTATATATACAATGATAAACTATACGTATACAGCCTTGCACAGTAGCAATGATAAACAATTAGTAGTGAGTAGAGTAACATCCTTTACATATCAGTGAACAGTATATTTGCAAAGTTATGTACTAAAACCGGTGTCACACGAGCGGTTTTTCGAGCAATTTTTACGGGCAATTATGGTCTAGAAGCTTCAAAAATTATACTTTGTCAGAATTCAGCCGCCTTACATAATCTACCTTTAGTCTAGTTGCCGTTAAAGTCCAGAAATAATACGAGGACAAATTTGTTCGTGGAAAATTGACGGAAAAAGCGCTCGTGTGACAGCGGCTTAAGCCAGTGTAGAACAGAACATACTCCTTCACACTCCTCATCGATTCCCCGGTTCGAGTCCTGTGTGAAGTTTTATGTGTTTTATGTGTGAACAATGAGACAATAGACAAGGCTAGTGTTCCTTCAAATGGAAACAGTTATAGAAAAAACAATCCACATCACAGTTGTAGACAGATGAAGTAGAGACAAATGTTGGGGCAGTCAACCTTAATCTAGATACCACACCAAGAGTTATAGTCTATTCGCTGTAAGTAGGCAAGAAATCATGACCTCTATCCTCTGTAACTCAAAAAGGGCTTTAGCAAATCGGCTGCAAATTTCCACATCTATTCCTTGACTGACTCTTCCCAAATGGTGGAAATAATAGCTCGATTACTTTAGTCGTTTTTTAGTTACAGAGGTTAGAGGTCTTGATTTCTCGCCTACTTACAGCGAATAGACTATAGCTTATAGTATTCTGGTAAAATAGTGTTTGCTATAACTTCAAACAACACTGCAGCAAACAAAATGTAAACTTCTTTTTAATTTACTTTAAAGTTAAAACAAATTTGCAAGATTATCCCATCCAGTTACACTTTCACACCTTACTGTATGCAAATCTCCAATCCAAATGTGAACAACTGTAATTTGGAGTCAAAATGGTAGATAACACGGAGCTTGAAGGAGTTTAAATCGTACTGATATGTAAAGGATACCTAAAACACGACATATAGTATTTTGTTCATCAAGTAGTTTATCCTCTCACTAGAACATCCCTTAAGGGGGGTGACCTGTTTTGGTTCTGTCCTTTTCTATCTTTCTCTGGCTTGTATCCAATTTGGCCCCATTCAGCCTACTGTTTTAAGACGTTTATCCCCATCCAGGTGTCAATTTTTTACTGGTGAGCGGTAGCGAGCCAGCATATTTTTTAGTTTTGTTTGACAGCAGGCTAAATTTGTACATTTTTCGATAGAAAAATGCCTTCATATAATGCTGGCTCGCTATCGCTCGCCAGGAAGAAATCGACACCTAGATGGGGATAAACGTCTTAAAATAGTTGGCTGAATGGGGCGGAATGGATACAAGCCAGAGAAAGAGAGAAAAGGACAGAAATAACAGAAAGCAGGTCACCCCCCTTAATTAACCCCTTCAGTACCGGCGACGTCTGTTATGTTATATTCTATCTATAGTATACGATGTTATGCAGCTTTAGAAGGATCTGTGGTAGTTAATGGGGTTGATTGAGATGGTTCGAAGCCTTATAATTGCTAGAGATCCTTCCTAAACTGAATAAAGTCGCAACAATATAATATACAGACGGTAGAGAAAGGGTTAAATAATGCAACAATAATTACCCTTGTCTTAAGCCACTGTCACACGAGCGCTTTTTCCGTCAGTTTTCCATGAGCAAGTTTTGTCTGGTAATATTTAGGCATATTTTTTAATTGAAATCGGAAACTAGATCGAAGTTAGATTATGTTAAGTAGTTTAGTATTTATGGAACTTGTATTTTGAAGCTGCCAGACAACAATTGCTCGTAAAAATTGACGGAAAAATCGCTCGTGTGACAGGGGCTTTAGTGACTTAGCCAATAAACTATACTGTAGTTTAGTAAGCTTGACCCTGTAATTAAACCTGTGTAATTATTATAATTATCTTGGTCAATGCTATTATCTAGATGTCTATGTCTAAGTATTACTAATTTAACCCTATTTTGCCCGAGAGGAGACTTTTTGGACCTCCCCTGTTTCGCCCCATGATATTTGAGATTTAAATTGGTTTCACCCAATTAGTTTGGCATAAATAATGTTTCACTTCATATTTCTGGGTGAGCGATACCGAGACTAACCGAGAAGAAATCGAACATCGGCCGGAACATTCTTATAAGAAACAATATACAAAATTAGCTTGAGAGGGGCCTGAGTGAGTCTCTCATTTTGTTTGAAGGAAATCTGGGAACATAAGAAAAGAAAATGGGAGTCTGCAGAAAGCCGACTGGCCCACACAAGGGAAGATGTTTTTGTTAGCCTAGGGCAAACTAAAATACATTGCTCGAAAATGGCTGGATGAAGCAAAATCCAAAATAGTAATTAAACAAAATATCATAGTAATTCACAGGACGTCGAACCAGATAGTGTTACGATAAGTTTGAATGCTGAGCTACTTACATCGCCAAACTAATAGGCCAATGTCTTAAAATCTCAAAACTAATGGGGCTAAGCATAAAGGAAAATGGGTCTAGATAAAAATAAATACTCCTAATGACTTTGTGCTCAGTCTATATAATATATAATTATCAGTTATAATATATAATTATCAGTTATAGCCTGTTCATAATCAAATATTTCCTACAGTATGTTCTTGTGTAAATATTATGTAAAGTGTACAGTAGTTATTAGTTCTTACTATATTTGTAACTTATAATTGTATCTCACTCTCTGTATCTGACCTGAGAGTGTACTTTGTTATACTGTGAGTATTGTACTATGAGTATTGTGAGTATTGTACTATGAGTATTGTGAGTATTGTACTATGAGTATTGTGAGTATTGTACTATGAGTATTGTGAGTATTTGTAGGTTTTCATTATCAAGTGTGTGCCTGAAAGTGTGTGTTTGTGTATATATATGTGTGTGTGTGTGTGTGTGTATGTGTGTAGCCATTCGTGTGTGTATCTGTTTTTGTTTAAATGAGTGTATATATATATATATATTTTTTTTTTTTTTTTTTTTTTTCTTAATAAATGACCTAGCAATCGATCAGCCTAGAATACCACCCCCTATAACTGTACTTCATAAAAAAAAAAAATATTCATCCCACTTTTACTTTCACAGCGAATCGGTCGGGCTCGTACCGACAAACCTCAACGAGTAAGCAAGAGTTATGTTTACGTTTTGAGTGTGTCCCCCCCCCCCCCCCTCACCCAACTCTGCACTCAATGTTGCACTCACAGATGCGCCCATGTCCTCCTTGCCAAACCCTCCTCGACGCACCCCTATCTCACTGAATGGAGTCAATATTCATCTACCATTGTGGGTGTCCTCTGTGTTTCACTCGTAATTATAATTATGTTTAACGCACCTCATCTCCCAAACTAATCAAAACTGCCCACTCCATTGTCTACCTTAAGGGGGGGTTACAGGTTTGTTTTATCTTTCTCTCCTTTTCTCTCTTTCCCTGGGTTGTATCCATTCGGCCCCATTCAGCCAACTGTTTTAAGACGTTTATCCCCATCCAGGTGTCGATTTCTTCCTGGCGAGCGATAGTGAGCCAGAATTGTATGAAGAAACCCGGCTTCGCCGGGAAAAAAATTCTATCGAAAAATGTACGAATTTAGCTTGCTGTCAAAACAAAAATATATATATGCTGGCTCGCTACAGCTCGCCATGAAAATATTGACACCTGGATGAGGGTAAACGTCTTAAAACAGTAGGCTGAATGGGGCCGAATGGATACAAGCCAAAGAGAGAGGGAGAGAAAGATAACAAAAGCTAGGCGGGCTCCCTTATTTTGTTCTCTCTAACTAGTCAGGACTGTCTTTTCTGATCTCGCTAAACATAATTAATAAGTCCACTCCTTTCTTCCACTTTATTAATAAGTCCACTCCGTTCTTCAACTTTATTATTAAGTCCACTCCTTTCTTCAACTTTATTTCCACTTTATTCAATCCATCTTACGCACCCTTCCCCAATTGCCACGAAGTATTAGGCACCTCGTTTCCCTAATTCACCAACGTTTCTAGTTATCTCCTAAATTATCGTCGTGGGTGCACTAACATTCCCCCCGAGTTATTATAAATATATGCTCACACAATCATTAAATACCTTTTGCTTATTAATTGAGAAAATGTACGTGTGTATGTATGTGTGATCATATTATGTTGTATCCTTCTAATCTTTCATTCCTGTTGTTTTACAGTGTTCGAATTTTGGTTTCATGTTCGTCATTATATCCTACTACAGAAAGTCCCATTGAAAAATATAAATGCATTATACGTTCAGTTTTTCTTTGAATATGTGATGCTTTATTATTTTAATAATTGGTAGCCTCTGTTCTCCATGTGTTTTATATATATATAAAATTGGGTCGAACATGTGAGCTAATTATATGTACAATTCTATAAGGTATTAGGCAATGTAACCCAGTGCTTCTCAACGTTAACCCCCTCTGTACCGACGACGTCATTCTAATATTCTTCTAACTCTATTCAGGTGATTTTGTGCAGTTTAAGATGGATCTGTGGTAGTAAAAAGGATTAAGGGGAGGTATTTAGTTTGTTCCCTAGACCTCCATCAAGCTTAAAATTACACCCCCTTGAGTCCCTTTCAAGATAAATTTGTACATTTTTCGGTAGAAAAATGCCCCGGCCAAAGGCCGGTTCCTCTTAAATTACAGGCTCGCTATCGCTCGCCAGAATAAAGTCGACACCTGAATTGCACGAAAGGTCTTAATATGGGGTGAAAGTTCTTAAAATCGCTAAACTAATGGGGCAAACGTTTTATAATATCAAAAGCAATGGGGCTAAACACGAGGGAGAAAGGGGTCAAGCCAAAAATCCCTCAAGTGGAGACCTCCCCTTAAGTGAGCTAGTTAAATATCACAAGCTTCAAACCTTCAAGCTTGTGGAGGTTCTTTTTTTAACTGAATAAAATCCTCTAATAGTTGCCAGCATGTAATGCAATAGACGTCTCCGGTACATAAAGGGTTAACACTAATATTAATACCCCTCAACAGGTCAACTCGCTCCCTGCTTAGTATAACAACAATAAACGGAAAAGTAACGTGCCAATAATTGCTGTACGAATGGCTACTCACATTAGTGGCTTTGTTAAGGGGAGATGTCCACTTGAGGATTTTTTTTCTTGACTCCTTTCTCCCTCATGTTTAGCCCCATTGTTTTTTTCTAATTTTAAGACGTTTGCCCCATTATTTTGACTATTTTAAGAACTTTCAACCCATTTCCGTCAATTTTAAAACCTGTGCCTTTTAGGTGTCGATTTTAACCTGGCGAGCGATAGCGAGCCTGTAATGTAAGAGGAACCGGCTTTCAGCCGGGACATTTTTCTACCGAAAAATGTACAAATTTATCTTGACAGGGCCACAAGGGGGTGTAATCTTAAGCTTGAAGGACATCTAGGGACCAAACTAATAACCTCCCCTTAAGTGTGTTATTAGTCTGTATACGGGCATTCATACTCTAGAGATGCTATAATCACAGAGATCGGCCATTTGTTTCCTATACTCTACTACTGAATACCTCCATACCCATATGATCAACCTTCGGGTATCTTGGCATAGGGTATATAGTTTGATCTATGGCTGTAAGGGAACAGTCGCGGTTATTAATGCTGATTCATATATTTTGGGTTTCATGTCATCTCAACCAGTAGACCATTTCAACCAGTAGCTCTCAACCAGTGCCAAATTAACCCAGACCAACCAAACCAGTGCCAAAATATAGTACTAACCTAACCTAACCTAACCGTATTGGTTGATCTGGTACTGGTTGAGAGCTACTGGTTGAAATGGTCTACTGGTTGAGTTGACCGGTCACCATATATTATCAAAGTGGTTTGGGGTTCACTTGAAGCTTCTTATTAAATTGACACTAATCTTTCTTGTTTTGCTATTCTTTGTATATCTCACAGTAACGCTTAAGGGGAGGTTTTTAGTGTGTTTCCTAGACTTCCATCAAGCTTGAAATTACACCCCCTTGACCCCCTTTCAAGATAGATTTGTACATTTTTCGGTAGAAAAATGTCTCGGCCGAAGGCCGGTTCCTCTTAAATAACAGGCTCGCTATCGCTCGCCAGGAAAAATCGACACCTAAATGGCACGAAAGGTCTTAAAAGTGACATAAATGGGGTGAAAGTTCTTAAAATCGCCAAACTAATGGGGCGAACGACTTAAAATCTAAAAAACAATGGGGAGAAAGGGGTTCAGAAAAAAATCCCTCAAGTGGAAATCTCTCTCTCTCCCCTTAAAGGTCGTTCGTTCTACGTCCACACTTCCAGCTTTGGGTAGTATACCACGCTACTAAAGGGAATACAAAGGGAAGTGATTAACCCCTTCAGACTCATATGTCGGAGAGGGTTAACGTACACCAACAGAGCCTTTATATCCAAGCATTGTTTACCTTCGTATTTGTTGTCTATCGAGAGAATGGAGGCAAATCCAGTTCTAGTTATAGAAGTGGGTCACAATTATTCATCGTGGTTGTACATTTCTCCATACAATGCTGGCTCGCTATCGCTCGCCAGGAAGAAATCGAAACCTGGATGAGGATAAACGTCTTAAAACAGTTGGCTGAATGGGGCCGAATGGATACAAGCCAGGGAAAGAGAGAAAAGGAGAGAAAGATAAAAAAAAAAAAAAAAAAAATACATTTTTTGGAGGCAGAGTTATGATACACTGGGGAATTATTTTGATAATCTGCTTAAGCCGCATATATCAAATTATTTGGCTTCACTAGTTAATGTTCAAGGTCTTGTTTTTTATCATTAGGATCTGTTCAAGTAATCCTGATAGCGATAGGGGGGTGACCTGCCTTTTTGTATTTCTCTCCTTTTCTCTCTTTCTCTAGCTTGTATCCATTCCGCCCCATTCAGCCAACTATTTTAAGACGTTTATCCCCATCTAGGTATTGATTTCTTCCTGGCGAGCGATAGCGAGCCAGCATTATATGAAGAAGTCCGGCTTCGCCGGAGACATTTTTCTATCGAAAAATGTACAAATTTAGCCTGCTGTCAAAAACATTTAACAAATATGCTGGCTCGCTACCGCTCACCAGTAAAAAATTGACACCTGGATGGGGGTAAACGTCTTAAAACAGTAGGCTGAATGGGGCCGAATGGATACAAGCCAGAGAAAGAGAGAACAGGAGAGAAACAAATGCAGGTCATCCCCCTTAACGAACGGGTAATAAATAAGCCGGACCACCGAACTCATTAATAAGCCGGACCACCGAACTCATTAATAAGCCGGACCACCGAACTCATTAATAAGCCGGACCACCGAACTCATTAATAAGCCGGACCACCGAACTCATTAATAAGCCGGACCACCGAACTCATTAATAAGCCGGACCACAGAACTCATTAATAAGCCGGACCACCGAACTCATTAATAAGCCGGACCACCGAACTCATTAATAAGCCGGACCACCGAACTCATTAATAAGCCGGACCACCGAACTCATTAATAAGCCGGACCACCGAACTCATTAATAAGCCGGACCACCGAACTCATTAATAAGCCGGACCACCGAACTCATTAATAAGCCGGACCACAGAACTCATTAATAAGCCGGACCACCGAACTCATTAATAAGCCGGACCACCGAACTCATTAATAAGCCGGACCACAGAACTCATTAATAAGCCGGACCACAGAACTCATTAATAAGCCGGACCACAGAACTCATTAATAAGCCGGACCACAGAACTCATTAATAAGCCGGACCACAGAACTCATTAATAAGCCGGACCACAGAACTCATTAATAAGCCGGACCACCGAACTCATTAATAAGCCGGACCACCGAACTCATTAATAAGCCGGACCACAGAACTCATTAATAAGCCGGACCACCGAACTCATTAATAAGCCGGACCACCGAACTCATTAATAAGCCGGACCACCGAACTCATTAATAAGCCGGACCACAGAACTCATTAATAAGCCGGACCACCGAACTCATTAATAAGCCGGACCACCGAACTCATTAATAAGCCGGACCACCGAACTCATTAATAAGCCGGACCACAGAACTCATTAATAAGCCGGACCACAGAACTCATTAATAAGCCGGACCACAGAACTCATTAATAAGCCGGACCACAGAACTCATTAATAAGCCGGACCACAGAACTCATTAATAAGCCGGACCACAGAACTCATTAATAAGCCGGACCACCGAACTCATTAATAAGCCGGACCACAGAACTCATTAATAAGCTGGACCACAGAACTCATTAATAAGCCGGACCACAGAACTCATTAATAAGCCGGACCACCGAACTCATTAATAAGCCGGACCACAGAACTCATTAATAAGCCGGACCACCGAACTCATTAATAAGCCGGACCACCGAACTCATTAATAAGCCGGACCACAGAACTCATTAATAAGCCGGACCACCGAACTCATTAATAACGGACCACCGAACTCATTAATAAGCCGGACCACCGAACTCATTAATAAGCCGGACCACCGAACTCATTAATAAGCTGGACCACCGAACTCATTAATAAGCCGGACCACAGAATTAATTAATAAGCCGGACCACCGAACTCATTAATAAGCCGGACCACAGAACTCATTAATAAGCCGGACCACCGAACTCATTAATAATGACCACAGAATTATTAATAGCCGGACCACCGAACTCATTAATAAGCCGGACCACAGAACTCATTAATAAGCCGGACCACAGAACTCATTAATAAGCCGGACCACCGAACTCATTAATAAGCCGGACCACCGAACTCATTAATAAGCCGGACCACCGAACTCATTAATAAGCCGGACCACCGAACTCATTAATAAGCCGGACCACCGAACTCGTTAATAAGCCGGACCACAGAACTCATTAAAAAGCCGGACCACAGAACTCATTAATAAGCCGGACCACCGAACTCATTAATAAGCCGGACCACAGAACTCATTAATAAGCCGGACCACCGAACTCATTAATAAGCCGGACCACCGAACTCATTAATAAGACCACCGAACTGACCACCGACTCATTAATAAGCCGGACCACCGAACTCATTAATAAGCCGGACCACCGAACTCATTAATAAGCCGGACCACCGAACTCATTAATAAGCCGGACCACCGAACTCATTAATAAGCCGGACCACCGAACTCATTAATAAGCCGGACCACCGAACTCATTAATAAGCCGGACCACAGAACTCATTAATAAGCCGGACCACCGAACTCATTTCCCCTATTATACAACTCTCGCATAAATGACCACTTGCGAGTTTCAGGCTACAAGGAAGTTGGAGCCGTAGATATCGATAGTTAATAAAAATGCGATAATACAGAGGTTTCTGATGGCTACTAAAGAGTATGTTGAATTGGGTTTTATGTATTTATGCCAGTACGACAACCGTATTTATACCAGTACGACAACCGTATTTTAGCTGGTTATTCTGCTAAATATCGATGTCAACAACTCCAACTTCCTTATAGAACGAAACTCGCAAGTGGTCCATTGCCGACTTGCGAGTTTCGTTGTTGTTGTTGTTGTTCTATATGGAAGCTGGAGCTGCACATAACAATATTTAACATCATGTACAGCTATAATACGGAGGTAGTACGGTCGCGCTAATAAGTGATGTCCCAGCTGTCATTACGTTTGGCTTACTCTGTGCTGTATTAATGTCTGTCAGATGTTGAATAGGGTGTGTAAATGTAGGAACCTGTTTGTATATTTCACTTGATATGAAGAAATGAAGCTTAGCTATTGCCGATACCAATTATTGATCAAAACGTAATTGGTGCCGAGACATCACTTATTAGCGCGACTGTACATTTATATATACATAAAACCCAATTCAACATACCATTTATCCATCAGAAACGTACATTAATATTGCATTCCTGTTTAATATCGGTGTTCACGGCTCCAACTTCCTTATAGAACGAAACTCGCAAGTGGTCAATTGCAACAAATAATAGCTTTGTGATAATGCAAAGCGGAACACCGATGCTTTTGATCCTCGCGAATGTAGAGATTTTTTTTTTTTTTCCCCCAACGTTGGTGAGATTGGTCGATTATATTTACCCCCCTCCCCCCCCCCGGTGGTCACTAATGATGATTAAATATGAGTTCCTAGCACGGGGCTTAAAGTTCATATCTCCTTTTGACTTAAGGGGACAGTGGCTTTTTGTTTGGTCTATTAATTAATTTATTCATATATATTTTGTTTTAATTTCCTCCCTAGACCTCCATCAAGCTTAGAAAAATAAAACCTAGCCCCCCCCCCCCCCCTTCAAGATAAATTTGTAAATTTTTCGATAGAAAAATGTCCCGGCCAAAGGCCGATTCCTCCTAAATTACAGGCTCGCTATCGCTCGCCAACAAAAAATCTACACCTAAATGGCACGAAGGGTCCTAATATTGACAAAGAAATGGGGTGAAAGGTCATAAAAATCCCCAAACTAACGGAACCAACGTCGTAAAATCTCAAAACTAGTGGGGTTAAAACATTCGACGGTTTGGAGCCTCTAATTTGATCTAGTATAAACCAAAAATAGCCTGAATCATCTCCCCCCAATCATAAACTTCAAATAAAGTCAAATACTGCATAACCTTACAAAAGTTGATCATAATCCTACCTTACCTTACCAAAGCCAAATATATAGAATAACTCAAAGGCTTTTTTTTTTCTCTTTCTCTCTCTTTCTCTGGCTTGTTCGGCCCCATTCAGCCAACTGTTTTAAGACGTTTATCCTCATCCAGGTGTCGATTTCTTCCTGGCGAGCGATTTCTATCGAAAAATGTACAAATTTAGCTTGTTGTTAAAACAAAAATATATATATATGCTGCCGCTCTGCAGACCCCAGTTTTTTTACCTCTGACCGTTTTGGTGAGGTTGGTCCTCATGGTATTAGCGAGCTGGGCCTATAATTAGGACTTTTAATTGGGGATGAGTGCGAGAGGGATCTGCCTTGTGTGGGCCAATCGGCTTTCTG
The DNA here is from genome assembly GCA_032716605.1 of Paralithodes platypus. Classification (NCBI taxonomy): domain Eukaryota; kingdom Metazoa; phylum Arthropoda; class Malacostraca; order Decapoda; family Lithodidae; genus Paralithodes; species Paralithodes platypus. Next base: position 62,689,493 of record CM064483.1, on the reverse strand, counting down.
CAGACTCCCATTTCCTCATGTTCTTAGGTTCTTATGTATTCCAATCTAACCTCGCCTTATTGTACCCAAAGCTAAGCTAACCTAATATAACCGAATGCAATATGTTTTCCTTAGTTCAATCAAATCATAACCTAGCCAAATCTACCCGTACCTACCCCAATTATTCAACGTAAACTAATCTAAGCTAACCCACTGTATCCCAATGATGCCTAACCAAACCTAATCTACCGGGACCCTACTCCTACCTAGGGGGTTAGTGATTGGTTTTTGGTCTATATATTTGTTAATATATTTTTTTAGTTTCTTCGCTAGACCTCCATCAAGCTTAGAAAAGCACCCCCTAGACCTCCTTTCAAGATAAATTGGTACATTTTTCGGTAGAAAAATGTTCCGGCAGAAGGCCGATTCCTATTAAATTAGAGGCTCGCTTTCGCTCGCCAGGATAAAATCGACACCTAAAGCGCACGAAAGGTCTAAATATTGATACCAAAAAAATGAGGCAAAAGGTCTCAAAAATCGTCAAACTAAGGGAACGAACGTCTTAAAACCTCAAAACTAATATGCTAAGCATGAGGGAGAAGGGGGTCCAGAAAAACAATCGAATACTACCCCCTTAACACAGTAGTTGACTTAGCTGAAAACCCAGTTACCTGCATCTTTTGATTGTTCTTCTACCTCTATTTAGACGATTTTGTGCAGCTTAAGAAGAACCTGTGGTAGTAGAAAAGGCTTAGCTTCTCGTGTGACACAAGCTTAAAAGGGGGGTGACCTGCCTTTTGTCTCTCATTTTCTTTCTTTCTCTGGCTTGTATCCATTCGGCCCCATTCAGCCTACTGTTTTCAGACGTTTATCCCCATCCAGGCGTCGATTTCTTCCTGACGAACGATAGCGAGCCAGCATTGTATGGGGAAATCCGGCTTCGGCGAAGATTGTTTTGTTATATAAAAAAAAATGTACAAATTTAGCTTGCTGTTAATTTGTTTTTAATTTAAATATGCTGGCTCGTGGGGAAAAAATCGACACCTGGATGGGGATAAACGTCTTAAAACAGTAGACTGAATGGGGCCAAATTGATACAACCCAGACAGAGTGGGATAGAGAGAGAAAAAAACGAGGTGGGCCCCCTTAATTACTACCCTTTGTATTGACCTTAACAAACCCTATGTAGCAACGTACAGTAGGCCCAATAAATTATGTCACAGTCTCAACTACCTTTCATAGGAACGACGTGAGATCCAGATACTTTCCACACTCTTATATGTTTTATTGCGAGAGAGTCTGTCAATATTTTTACCAACACAACTTTTAGTCAACATCTGGCAGACATCGCTACTGTGTAAAAGCATGTATAAAACCGGTCGAGATCTGTGGCACGACTTATTGGCAATTTGTACTTTGTTGAGTAGCATAATATTGCCCCAAATGTATGTTGTTGTAAATCGTGTAACAGTGTGTAGTGTTAAGAATATAACTATACTAGGTTTTATATTGGTAGGCACTGGTGTTTAAGGGGACCAACCCGCTTTTTGTTTTCTTCCTGGGTAGTAGCCATTCGACCCCATTCAGCCTACTGTTTTAAGACGTTTATCCTCATCCAGGTGTCGATTTACAACTGGCGAGCGATAGCGAGCCAGCATATTTTGGATTATGTTTTTTTTTAGACAGCTGACTTAATGTGTACATTTTTCTGTAGAAAAATGCCTCCGGCGAAGCCGAATTTCTCCATACAATGATGGCTCCTCCTGAATGCGGAGAAACGTCTTAAAACAGTAGGCTGAATGGGGTCGAATTGATAAAACCCAGAGAGAAAAAGCTGGTCAGTCCCCTTAAGACCCTACAGTATGGAATAGTATTGTTGGTTGGGAAAGAGTCTCGTAAACTGGCACCGAAACTAGTAACTATATTTCAGCATTTATATTCACCCATTGATGAGATTTGTTTTAACAAATTGCCCTCACCCTTTTCATTCGTATACTTATCCTATGGTAAATTACCATGAATTGTGCCTACTATTCCTAAAGAGTATGCTAAAAGATCATTAGTATCATAAGCCTACCCATAACAATTTGTTTTTAATTTCCATGTCTTATGAAAGCTTATTCGAAATGTTGGCTATTATTGATCAACCATTATACAAGCAATGTCAACAAATGTGCTTGTCCTTGAGGAAACATTTATGAGTATGTACATCATCATCTTTGAAACAAAAATATGGTTCGACGGTTTATTTAATATAGAATAATTGTTTTCCATTGAAGTGAAGTATGTGTGACAGTGGGTGTGTGTGTGTGTGTGTGTGTGTGTGTGTGTGGGTGTGTGTGTGTGTGTGTGTGTGTGTGTGTGAATAGTCAACGGCGATATTTTAAGAGCATTCATATCTTACTTCTGATATTCACTCTACCTTTATCAGAAACATCATATCTTTCTTTTTTTAATAATGCCTTAAATTTTGAGCATAGGTCTATCCCATATTTTTCAACAACCGTTCTTTTTTACAAGTTTTACACATTTTGATTATCAATGTATATTTTTGGAATACATGCCTACTTTTTGGAATACATGCCTACTTTTTGGAATACATGCCTACTTTTTGGAATACATGCCTACTTTTTGGAATACATGCCTACTTTTTGGAATACATGCCTACTTTTTGGAATACATGCCTACTTTTTGGAATACATGCCTACTTTTTGGAATACATGCCTACTTTTTGGAATACATGCCTACTTTTTGGAATACATGCCTACTTTTTGAAATACATGCCTACTTTTTGGAATACATGCCTACTTTTTGGAATACATGCCTACTTTTTGAAATACATGCCTACTTTTTGGAATACATGCCTACTTTTTGAAATACATGCCTACTTTTTGGAATACATGCCTACTTTTTTAATATTACTCTTTTTTTTTTTTTTTACAATGGTGCAAATATTTAAATGAACCATATTTTTTTTTTACAATAGACAATTTTGATAATGACCAATCAATTTTAAAGTGGTCCTCATTTTTTTCATAATTACCCAAATGTTTCTGATTGTTCATGAATTTTTAATATGATTCTCAGTTTTAAGGGGGTAGTGCTTGGTTTGTTGGTCTATATATTTATTTATTTATTTATTGATTTTTGAGCTTCCTCGCTAGACCTCCATCAAGCTAAGAAAAGAAAAAACCTAAACCCCCTTTCAAGAATAATTTGTACATTTTTTGGTAGAAAAATGTCCCGGTCGAAGGACGGTTCCTTCTAAGACTCTAAGACTTCTAAGGCTCGCTATCGCTCGCCAGGAAAAAATCGAAACCTAAAGGGCACGAGAGGTCTAAATAAAAAAAAAAATAAAAAATAAAAAAAAAAAATAAAAAAAATGAGGCGAAAGGTTTCAAAATCGGCAAACTAACGGAACGAACGTTTTAAAACCTCAAAACTAATAATGCTAAACATGAGGGAGAAGGGAGTGGTCCCGGAAAACCGAGTACTACCCCCTTAATATATACACCCTACTTTGTGTTCATGATCCTATTTATTGTTGCTGTTGCTGCCCCCTCCCATCTCCTTATGCTAATACTAATAAGGTCCTGATTTGCCCCCCCCCCCTCCCTTTTTACAGTTTCCAGGACGGGCCACAACAGACAGTCCTTCAATAGTAAGGCCCCCCCCCCCCCAGCTGTGTCTCTATAGTCTCTATTCGTGTCCATATTTTGTATTTCACTAGACGATTTTCTTCAGCTTGGGAAGGATTTTTGTGTGGGAATCCAGAAATCCAATTGACATGTTTTTTTTTTTTTGCCAGCCTTTGAAACCCAGAGAACCTTCATAGGCTGACCAAAATCCTCTAATGGTAACCACATTGTAAACATTGAACGCTTGAGTGTAACAGAATGGATACACATAATATGTGTTCCAACCGTGTTCTGTACACTCGACCAAAACACAATCTTTACACTGGTGAGCTGTAAATAATCTAGTGTGAACGGAATGAATCGGGTGCAACAGACGTCTGTGAGGTATTATCATAAGATTTCGACCCACTTCCAGAATGTTTAGAGCTTAGTGTAAACATTGTTTTTTGGTCGAGTGTACGTATTATAATTGGAATAGAAGAACCAAAGATCACTGTTTTTGTGTACCATTTTTTGTTAAACATATTCGTTCAAAATTGACAGTGTAAGTACTGTTAATAAGGCGTCGTCGTTTTGATGTGTTGCTACCAAGTTGCATGAGCGCTGGTACTAAGCGAACAACGTCTAAATAATATGTGTAAAAAGGAATGAAGCACAGCAATAGTTCACGTAATACCACCACAACGAGTGCTAATAAACCAATATCTACCAGTAGGATCAAAGCCCCAGTCTTTAAAATGAGAGTTCAGACCGTTTCCACTGCACCGCCATGGCTTGTTGGAACAGTGAAACGGTCTGGCCTCTCAGGTGTCTAGGCTTTAATTCCCATTGGTATGTGATGGACACTGTAATTATCACCCACAAGTTAGATAATCTGCATAGTTGAACACACTGTAATTATTTATAAATAGTTGTAAATATGCTTTCACTGTTAAGGGGCTTTCCCACATGCACAACTCAACCTGATTATCGTTCGCGGAATGCTTGTCAGCTGACTTTACAACAAATTGGCCCAATTTTCTAGTGGTGACAATTATTTCAAGAATGTCGCCGCCGTGCAATCTGCGATATCTTGCGATATTCCGTGAAATCGTCTGCAACATATGCGATTGGTCACGGATATCGTCTGTAACAACATCGGACAAAAATTAAATTTAAATTTCAGGCAGCCGTTAGAGGACGACTGCATGGACGAATTTTCTGCAAATTGTTGCAGACACCATTGCAGATATGTCGGCGATGTTGCGGACAGTGAACGATAGTAATTTGAAACTTTATCCTTTTAATCAGGTAATTAAGTCCCACCCTTGTTTGATGACACATAAAGATCCTGCTGGAGGCTCACGCGCCATTCTCATCTCAACATTCGTATTAACACATACTTGTCATACAGTCTCTGCAATGTCTATTCAGGAAAGACATAAATTGGAATTACTGCGACTCCAGGCTGAATTACTCTCAAGCTCAACCATATCCGCTACCAAGACATCTGTTGCCAACACAACCACTACACAAGCTTGCAAATCCTTACACACACATACTATGAACTTGCCCACACATTTGTTTTTCTATGTGTAACAAGGAGACAAAAGGCAGGTTGCCTGTAACGAGTGTCTCCCCAAAGCCAAAAGAGTGACAGACGCAAATTCAAGGGACGGTGGGGTCAAAATGCCTGGACACACAAAGTTTAAAGCAGTTTAAGTAATAGGATTGTAGGGAACTAGTAAGACGAAGTGAGTTGATATGAAACTAAATGCTTTGGACTCGACTCTTTCGAGAAGTGCGGTATGGGTGGAGCCTTCCCACACATGCGCACAATACTCAATACAGGGGCGCACTGTGCCCCGATACAGAGCACATACACATAATCTTCCTTCAACCTCCTTCAAGAACTACAATAATCAACCACCACCAACCAGAACAAACTATCACAACCAACACAACCACCATACTACCACAAGTACCATCAAGGTACCACCACAACCACCACTACCACCACCACCACCACCATACACTACCACCACGAACAGAGACCACAACCATGACTATTACTACCGCAACCACAACAACCACCACCACCACCACCATCAACACGACCATACACCACCACCAGGACCATACACCACAACCACGACTACTACTACCATAACCACAACAACCACCACCACCACTCCCACTAATCGGAAAGCAAATAAAAACACGATTCTCACAGAAAACAGGCCTTGGTGGTGAACATGTCGAGTTGTGTCGCGGACATCTGCGAGAGTGTCCACGAGAATTCCTTCATGTCAACAATACCCTCGTGTCTGTCGAGCATACTCGCCTTTTTCCATGGGCGGGTATACTCTCTACAACACATACGACACCCGCCTTGTTATGTCGCGGAATGATCTTGAGATTATTCGTGTGTCTACAAATAGTCAAGCGAGTTCTTGCATGTTTGTAACTATATTTTTCGTGCAACACCGCTGCAGACACATCAGATTCAACAAGACTGGTCACGGACGTACCGCGGACACATTGCCGACATTGCAGAACATTCTTGCACATAACCGACATTCTTGAAATTTTTTGAACTTTCCAAAATTCAGCACGACTCTCACGACCCATTTCAAGATTGCAGGAATCCATCGCGGACATCATACGATCATGCAAGAATTTTACACAACATGACAAGACAATGGACAAATAGGAGCTATCGGGTTGGGTTGCAGATCAAAATTGCGCATGTGGGAAAGCCCCTTTACAAAACCCGGAAACTGAAACTAATGAGTATTAACGTGCCAACGTGCGGAAAGAAAAATACAGATGTAACTTAATTTGCAGTAGACTTCTTTTTTTTTTTTTTTTAATTATGACATTGATCTTAAATTTGTAAAATATATTATTTGTGTCCTCTTTAAAAATATTTTACTTCTCAGAGACACTTAGTTATTAAAGTGATCATTAAATATATGCGTATGCTCATTATTGGACAATCTACCTGAGATAAGTAAGGCAATCTAGCCACTTGAGGATTATGACGCGCTTGAGTAGTTTATTCTGGCTTACATTATAACTGAGTGTATACAGATTAGAAAGGAGCCATGGAAATAAAAAGAGTTAATATTATCTCCATTATTTATCCTCTGGCTCCATTAAGGGGGGATGGGCGTATTCATTTGCATATTTATTTATCTTTCCATATTTTTTTGTTTAGTATCCTCCCTAGATCTCCATCAAGCCAACAAACAAACAAAAACCACCCCTAGACGATCCTTCAAGATAAATTTGTACATTTTTCGTTAGAAAAATTTCCCGGCCGATGGCCGGTTCCTCTCAAAATTACAGGCTCGCTATCGCTCGCCAGGAAATAATCAACACCTAAATGGCACGAAAGGTCTTATAATTGACAACGAAATGGGACGAAAGGTGTTAAAATCGCCAAACTAATAGGCCGAACGTCATAAAATGCCAAAACTAATTGGGTTAAACATGTGGAAGAAGGGTGGCCAGAAAAACCGACCCTTAAGACTTTCCTAAGCTGATTTAATTGTCTACTGCCAGCCAGAATACTACTAAAAATGCGCCATCGAATAAAGCGAGAACTAACCTAATGACCGTAAATAATTATACCCTGTTTCTGTTCATCTGGCGGTAAAGTGAATCCCTTAGCAGGTAATTTCTTGATACTGAATGGAAAAATATGAAACAACTATTGCTCTGCATCATATTAAGATCAAGTTAATATATTTAACACCATATTTTAGTACAAAATCTTCAAAATAACTGAGAAATATTTTGATGGGAACTTTGCAACTTACCGTCAGTTGAAAAGAAACAGAGTACAGTTACATGTACAGTACAGTACACTATAGTCAATTTTTTTCCAGCTGGTGTTAAATTGCCACATATTCATCTTAATTACTTGGCTATTACGAACATTTTGTAGCGAAATATGTTGCTAATTATGAAAACTTGGCAAGATGATGATGGGCAGACATATTAGTTTCATATTTTTCCATTAATTATCGAGAAATCAGCTGCTAAAGGATTCAATTTGCCATCAGCTGGAAATAAACCGACACTACCTGTAATGCACTATGGGCAAGGTAATGCTACGTTTCTGGATATGTAGTGATTAATTTCACACTTTCTTTCTTTAATTGCAGTAATTTATAATGTTTGAAGAGTAAACAACACTTTAAATAATTATCAATTAAAGTCTATCGAATATCAGTACGGGAACTACCCATAATAGAGTACATGTAAGTTTAATAATACATTCAGTTGTTGGCTACATAGTCATGCTTGTATTCTTTAACAATTCCTTCCCTAACCAAAATCGCTGTGTGGTACCGCAACGTATGACATTTCTAAGCAAAATGTATGATCTTGAATTATATTCGATAATCAATTAAATTACCTGCTTTCATTAAAAAGTTATTATATAATTAATACGACTCTAGACTAAATACCAATATGCCATATAAATGCTATGCTTAATTAATTCAAATGGAGAATTATTAACATGATGAGATGTTGACTCGTCTTCGTAAAAAATACAATAAAATATATATCTATGTATATGAATGCATGTACTGTGTAATGATAAGGATTTTTTTTTTTTTTTTTTTTTTTTTGTAATCGTGATACATTACATTAAATTATTCATGAATGTTGTTGATATTTGAAAATCTAATGTACAGTCGCCCTAATAAGTGATGTCTCGATACCAAGTATATTTTGATCAATAATTATTGGTATCTTCAATATCTAAGCTTCATTTCTTCATATCGAGTGAAATATACAAACATGTTCCTACACTTACCCACCCTATTCAACATCTGACAGACATTAATACAGCACAGAGCGAGCCAAACGTAATGACAGCTGGGACATGATTTATTAGTGCGACCGTACGAAGACTTTTGATCTAACTTAGCTACGTTAATGTTATATATTGATATATTATATATCTTTATTATTAGTTATGCAACAGTTACATATTTAAACTGCAACAATTTGACATTTGAAAGTGAAATTTGTTTAATTATTAAGAGTTAGTTTTCACTAAGAATATTCCAATACTTATTGATGTTTTGAAGAATATATAACCGGGTCGATCTTTAGTGACACTCATCAACTTAGTACACGCTGTTCCAGAAACGGGTACATTAATATTCATGTTGGAGCCCCACCTCGTTTTTTGTTTCTCTCTTTCTCACACTTTCTCTGGGTTGTATCCATTCGGCCCCATTCAGCCAACTGTTTTAAGACGTTTATCCCCATCCAGGTGTCGATTTCTTCCTGGCGAGCGATAGCGAGCCAGCATTGTATGGAGAAATCCGGCTTCGCCGGAAACATTTTTCTATCGAAAAATTTACAAATTTAACTTCCTGTCAAAACAAAAAAATATGTATATGCTGGCTCGCTGCCGCTCGCCAGGAAAATATTGACACCTGGATGGGGGTAAAAGTCTTAAAACAGTAGGCTGAATGGGGCCGAATGGATACAAGCCAAAGAGAAAGGGAGAGAAAGAGAAAAAAGCGAGGTGGCCCCCCTTAAGGTACAGTCGGTCGCAAGAATGTTTATACAATCCATGATTGCATTTATGGAAGGAAAATTAGTGTGAATGACTAAGAAGTTTATTTTGTTATGCTCTAGGTAAATAATATGACAATTTTTTGGCGATTTTAAGACCTTTCGTCCCATTTCGTTATACATTTTAAGACCTATCGTGCCATTTAGGTGTCGATTTTTTCCTGGCAAGCGATAGCGAGCCCGTTTTTTTTTTTTTTTTTTTTATAGTTTTTTTTTATATTTTATAGCATATATAATGTGTTTGTAAGTCAAACACTATTATTTCCTTCCATACATAAAATCACAAAGTGGATACAAATTGCTGTAGCCAAATGTACGGTCGCGCTAATAAGTCATGGCTCAGCTGTCATTACGTTTGGCTCGCTCTGTGCTGTATAAATGGCTGTCAGATGTTGAATAGGGTGAGTAAGTGTAGGAACATGTTTGTTTGTTCTCACTTGAAACGAATAAATCAAGCTTAGATATTGCTGATACCAGTTATTGATCAAAATATACTTGGTGCCGAGCCATGACTTATTTGGCCGATTGTACAGTACACTCAAGGACACAAATCTTGGCCATATATGTTTTCGAAGCCATCCCGAACTGAATCACAACTTCTTCATTCATGTTTTACCTCATAATTACAGTTTGGAAGTTCGTTTTTCTATACCAAGCTTCATATTGGGCCAGGAATTATGTCTTAAGGGGTTCCACCTCGTTGTTTTTCTCTGTCTCTCCCTCTCTCTTTGGCTTGTATCCATTCGGCCCCATTCAGCCTACTGTTTTAAGACGTTTACCCCCATCCAGGTGTCAATATTTTCCTTATCGCTCGCCAGCATATGTATTGTTTGTTTTGACAGCAAGCTAAATTTGTACATTTTTCGATAGAAAAATGTCTCCGGCGAAGTCGGATTTCTCCATACAATGCTGGCTCGCTATCGCTCGCCAGGAAGAAATCGAAACCTGGATGGGGATAAACGTCTTAAAACAGTTTGCTGAATGGGGCGAATGGATACAAGCCAGGGAAAGAGAAAAAAAGGAGAGAAAGATAAAACAAAAACCCGGTGACCCCCGCCCCCCCCTTAAGGCAGTGTCACACAAGCGCCTTTTCCAGCAATTGTCGATGAGCCAATTTTTTCTCGTGCTATCTTGAGGCTCTTTTACACGGGAATCCGAAACTAGATCGAAGGTAGATTATGTTAGGTAGTTTAAATGTCATGGACCTTAAATTTCGAAGCTGCCAGACTACAATTGCCCGTACAAATTGTAGGAAAAATCGCTCGTGTGACACCGGCTTAATTGACCACTTGCGAGTTTCGTTCTATAAAGAAGTTGGAGTTGTAGACACCGACATTTAGCAGAATTACCAGCTAAAATACGGTGGTAGTACATTTATAAATACATAACACCCAATTCAATATACTTTTTATCCATCAAAAACCTACATTATTATTGTATCATTATTTAATATCGGTGTTTACAGCTCCAACTTCCTTATAGACTGAAACTCGCAAGTGGTCAATTTAGAGTGTACTGTACCTCTGTGTGAGTAGGTGATAGTTCATACTCGGGTATGTTATTGTATTAGTATTATTATTATTATTATTATTATTATTATTATTATTATACCCATAGTTTTCTTTTAACATTTTGCGAGTTTTTGACACATAAGGATATTTAGAACGATTTTGTTTTATGTAAGCATATTTAGACGAAAATTGACAGGCATATTCCCCTTCGATACTAACTCTCTGTTATTAATTCCTTTGTTTGCAGCCAATCGTACAAGCAGCCACAGACAGTCGTACTACAGTAAGAGATCACCCGTGGTTGCCTCCCACCCTCCCTCTCCTTATATTATTATAATTATTAATATACTATCATTATAATTATTGATGTTGTGGACGGATCGAATGGTTCCAATAAATTCCGTGAAGTGATTCCCTCGATAAACTTGGTGTCCCTTCCCCACCCCTAATAGCGTTGGTGTCACGGCAGGTCTTCAGTCCCATTTACATCTATATAAATTGTCTTCAAATGTAACAAAATATAATTATACAACAAATTGTTCAGTGCTTACATGTTCAAACTAGCACACATTAATGATTGAACAACTTTCTGTGTGTTGCCTTTCTGTTGCATTTAAGGGGAGGTTTTTAGTTTGGTCTCTAGATATCCATCAAGCTTAAGATTACACCCCCTTGAGCCCCTTTCAAGATAAATTTGTACATTTTTCGGTAGAAAAATGTACCTGGCTGAAAGCCGGTTCCTCTTAAATTACAGGCTCGCTATCGCTCGCCAGGATATAATCGACACCTAAATTGCACGAAAGGTCTTAAAATTGACAGAAATGGGTTGAAAGTTCTTAAAATCATCAAAATAATGGGGCGAACGTCTTAAAATTAGAAAAGCAATGGGGCTAAACATGAGGGAGAAAGGAGTCCAGAAAAAACTCCCTCAAGTGGAAATCTCCCCTTAAAAATAATGTAAATTACAGCATAGCATTTATATTGATTTGTTTATTCATTATTTGACAGTGTTATCGCATTGCATTATCATAAGTCCTTAACCCTTTCAAGCTTCAAAACGCATTTGTTCTGTTCTGTTTTCTGGTAATTATTAGACGATTTTATTCAAATTAGGAAGGGTATATGGAAGTCAGAGGGTTGACTGAGATAGCCTTTACCCTTTTAATACCCACAGATCCTTCCTAAGCTACATAAATCCGTCAAATGATAGCCAAAATAAACTGCTGAAACGCGTCAGAGCTTCAAGGGGTTAATTATTCTCCCTTCAAATAACTGAGAGTTCAGCATAGACCTACTGTTTATCACATACACGAAGAATGTATAACATCTTCTATTAGTTAATTCAAAGTAATTCTGACACTGTTTTTTTGATGTTGCAAGTTTGTTTTGTTCAAGGCATAATTTTCGATAAAGTTGAGTGCATTTTGCCACATATTCATTTTGTTTGGTGTGTTGTCGTTTCGATAACTTTTAATTTTAATGAGTTCGTTCTATTAATATGAACAGTAACTTTTGAGTTCGTTTTCAAGTCTTATATTTTAATTCTGCATAACTATATTAAACTATTACTGAATCATAATTCATATTTGAATATCATGAGTATGTATCATCCCATTTAGTCCCCCATTAAAGCCCAAACATCACATTATAAAGCACAGCACAACAATATTAAACTTCATTAAGGGGGATCACCGGCTTTTTTTATCTTTCTCTCCCTCTCTCTTTGGCTTGTATCCATTCGGCCCCATTAAGCCTACTGTTTTAAGACGTTTACCCCATCCAGGTGTCAATATTTTCCTGGCGAGCGGTAGCGAGCCAGCATATATATATTTTTGTTTTGACAGCCAGCTAAATTTGTACATTTTTCGATAGAAAAATGTCTCCGGCGAAGCCGGATTTCTCCATACAATGCTTGCTCGCTATCGCTCGCCAGGAAGAAATCGACACCTGGATGGGGATAAACGTCTTAAAACAGATGGCTGAATGAGGCCGAATGGATACAAGCCACGGAAAGAGAAAAAAGGAGAGAAAGATAAAACAAAACTTGTGACCGCCCTTAAGCTTCAATAGGTTACATTGTATACCCCTTCCCTGATCGTTTCCCAATCACTATATAGTTTATACATTGTATTATGTATGCCAGAAATCGTTCATCTCTGTAACTTAAAATGGGCTAGAGCAAATAGGCTGTAAATGTCCACACCAATTCCCTGGCTGACTTCCCAAATGGTAGAAATATTCGCTCAATTACTCGTCGTTATTCAGTTATGTTGGTTATAAGTGGTCAAGAGTATTGGCCTAATTATAATGCACAGACTATAAGAAATCTATTCATTTTTTGTTTTTCAATTCAAAATATTGCATCGCCATGAACGTTTAGCTTACAACATAGTCAATACATATAATACATATAATAGTCAATACATATAATACATATAGTAGTCAATACATATAATACATATAATAGTCAACACATATAATACATATAATAGTCAATACATATAATACATATAATAGTCAATACATATAATACATATAATAGTCAATACATATAATACATATAATAGTCAATACATATAATAGATATAGTAGTCAATACATATAATACATATAATAGTCAATACATATAATAGTCAATACATATAATACATATAATAGTCAATACATATAATACATATAGTAGTCAATACATATAATACATATAGTAGTCAATACATATAATAGTCAATACATATAATACATATAATAGTCAATACATATAATACATATAATAGTCAATACATATAATACATATAATAGTCAATACATATAATACATATAATAGTCAATACATATAATACATATAATAGTCAATACATATAATACATATAATAGTCAATACATATAATACATATAATAGTCAATACATATAATACATATAATAGTCAATACATATAATACATATAATAGTCAATACATATAATACATATAATAGTCAATACATATAATACATATAATAGTCAATACATATAATACATATAATAGTCAATACATATAATACATAATAGTCAATACATATAATACATATAATAGTCAATACATATAATACATATAATAGTCAATACATATAATATATATAATAGTCAATACATATAATAGTCAACACATATAATACATATAATAGTCAATACATATAATACATATAATAGTCAACACATATAATACATATAATAGTCAATACATATAATAGTCAATACATATAATACATATAATAGTCAACACATATAATACATATAATAGTGAACACATATAATACATATAATAGTCAATACATATAATAGTCAATACATATAATAGTCAATACATATAATACATATAATAGTCAACACATATAATACATATAATAGTGAACACATATAATACATATAATAGTCAATACATATAATAGTCAACACATATAATACATATAATAGTGAACACATATAATACATATAATAGTCAATACATATAATAGTCAATACATATAATAGTCAATACATATAATACATATAATAGTCAACACATATAATACATATAATAGTGAACACATATAATACATACAATAGTCAACACATATAATAGTCAATACATATAATACATATAATAGTCAATACATATAATACATATAATAGTCAATACATATATACAGATCAATGCAGTTCATGACAAAGAGGGCTGGATATACCTGCTGATATATAGGCCTATTCAATATATGTAGGCTAGAAATCTTCTCCCTAACCTCTTATAGCTAAAAATAAAAGGACATGGATAATTAACCTGACATTATTACCACTTGGGAGAGCAAACCTAGGAATTGGTGGGAACATTTACAGCCCGTTTGCTCCTGTGTGTGTGCCTTTTTTTTTTTTTTTTTTTTTTTTTTTAACAAGAATTTGGGTATCAAGATTTCTGGCTTAGTTATATATATGTAATGTGTTTTGTAAAAGTTAATCCACATTTGTCTGGCTTAATCAATTTAATATGGATTTTTTTGTTCATGTAAACTACCGCTCAATGTTTTTCAACTCCGCAATGTCCGTTTCACATTTTGCTATCGGTTTTCCTCTAATCACTAACTTTTTTTTTAGCTTTTTACTGGCCAGTTGGATTACATATTTTTTGTCTACCGTATTCTGTGAAATTATGCATTGGCTGCACGGGAAACCCCCCCCCCCCCTTCATTCATAAACACCTACACATGCTAGACTTAAAAGTATATATATATTTTGTTTGTACTACTGTGTGTGTTTTTTGTTTTGATCGTGTAAATGCTTCTGTATCATCATTGCACTTCGATTATCATCATTTTATATTGCTCCAACGCGTCATTCATCAAGACCCACTATAGTCTATTCGCTGTAAGTAGGCGAGGAATCATGACCTCTATCCGCTGTAACTCAAAAAGGGCTAGAGCAAAATTGGCTGTATATTTCCACATCTATTCCTTGACGGACTCTCCCCAAATGGTAGAAATATTAGCTCGATTACTCTAGTCGTTTTAGAGTTACAGAGGTTAGAGGTCATGATTTCTCGCCTACTTACAGCAAATAGACTATAGTTTCCCCTGCCCGTGATGAGGTAGTTGAGTATTGAGATTGAGATTGGTGAATTGCTAATAATAAATGCACATAATATGTACTTTGTTTACAGATGTACAATATTGTATAGTCTCTAGTAGTAGTTCATTTTCGTTACTGGTAGTTACTGGTAGGATAATAATCTCCTTTCCCTATCAGTAATTTAAATACTAACTTACCCATATACCTGCTCACCCAGAGACGAATATACAAATTCCACCCCAATATTCGCAAGGTAAGCTTTCCAGGATAGTTAAATAGGCTCTAAAAATCGGTTGTTGAGCTATTTCAATGGAACCGTAATTTTGTGGAGATTAACCTGCAGGCATTCTTACCAGGTGCTTGTATAATTTATTTGATAGTAATGACTATTTCGGATTCTTTTGGTTGCTAAAATAGTTTGTTTTTGTGATTATTTTAAGACTTCTTGTCTATCTATCTATTTACTCAGGCCTAATCTCCACTATTTTTTTTCTTTTTTTTTCTCTATTTTTTTTTTTTTTTTTTTACGTCGCGATATATTTTATTTATGATCTTCCTACGGATTTTGAAAGGTCTTCATGTGGTTGCCGAAAATGTCTTCTTGAGGTAATTTTATAGAGCTTTGGCCTATTGTATAAGGCCTTCCGCACTGGGACTGCATCTTGTTCTGTAAAAGATGTCGTTGTGATTGCTTAACAAGTCTTCTGAATGGTTATTTAAAAGATCTTGAGGTTCTTAAGGGAGGTCACCGGCTTTTTTGTTTTTTTTTTCTCCTTTTCTCTCTTTCCCTGGCTTGTATCCATTCAGCCCCATTCAGCCAACTGTTTTAAGACTTTTATCCCCATCCAGGTGTCAATTTCTTCCTGGCGAGCGATAGCGAGCCAGCATTGTATGGAGAAATCCGGCTTCGCCGGAGACATTTTTCTATCGAACAATGTACACATTTAGCTTGCTGTCAAAACAAAAATATATATATGCTGGCTCGCTACCGCTCGCCAGGAAATATTGACACCTGAATGTGGGTAAACGTCTTAAAACAGTAGGCTGAATGGGGGCAAATGGATACACGCCAAAGAGAGAGAGAGAGGGAGAGAAAGAGAAAAAAAAAGAGGTGGGCTCCCTGAAATGGCCTGGCCTTGCACACTCGAACTAATCTGTGTTTCCCGTGTTCTCCTTCCTTCAGAGAGTCGACAGCTGACCCCCGAGGCTCCCCCGCCGCCCCCTCCTCCCATCAACACGACAGAGGAGACGCAACAGGTGATGTGCAATTACCTATTTTGTGTATCTTTAACTCTCTCTCTATCGCTCTCGCTCTCTCTCTCTCTCTCTCTCTCTCTCTCTCTCTCTCTCTCTAGCCTTCTTCTTTTCTAGCCTTTCCTTCAACTTTCCTTTTCTATCAGATATGCCATCTCTTCTAGAATTAAGTCCTGACCACCTCGTTTGGATTGTAAGGTCTGTGTGGCCAGTGTATCTATATCAATCTATGTATAATTCTCAACAATGAATACTAAACTTTTGCCGGTGAATTACAAACCTGGGTATAAGTGTGGGTCCTGGGTATAAGTGTGGGTCCTGGGTATTAGTGTGGGTCCTGGGTATAAGTGTGGGTCCTGGGTATAAGTGTGGGTCCTGGGTATAAGTGTGGGTCCTGGGTATAAGTGTGGGTCCTGGGTATAAGTGTGGGTCCTGGGTATAAGTGTGGGTCCTGGGTATAAGTGTGGGTCCTGGGTATAAGTGTGGGTCCTGGGTATAAGTGTGGGTCCTGGGTATATGTGTGGGTCCTGGGTATAAGTGTAGGTCCTGGGTATAAGTGTGGGTCCTGGGTATAAGTGTGGGTCCTGGGTATAAGTGTGGGTCCTGGGTATAAGTGTGGGTCCTGGGTATAAGTGTGGGTCCTAGGTATAAGTGTGGGTCCTGGGTATAAGTGTGGGTCCTAGGTATAAGTGTGGGTCCTGGGTATTAGTGAGGGTCCTGGGTATAAGTGTGGGTCCTGGGTATAAGTGTGGGTCCTGGGTATAAGTGTGGGTCCTGGGTATAAGTGAGGGTCCTAGGTATAAGTGTGGGTCCTGGGTATAAGTGTGGGTCCTGGGTATAAGTGTGGGTCCTGGGTATAAGTGAGGGTCCTGGGTATAAGTGTGGGTCCTGGGTATAAGTGTGGGTCCTGGGTATAAGTGTGGGTCCTGGGTATAAGTGTGGGTCCTGGGTATAAGTGAGGGTCCTGGGTATAAGTGTGGGTCCTGGGTATAAGTGTGGGTCCTGGGTATAAGTGTGGGTCCTGGGTATAAGTGTGGGTCCTGGGTATAAGTGTGGGTCCTGGGTATAAGCAGGGTCTTGGGTATAAGTGTGGATCCTGGGTATAAGTGTGGGTCCTGGGTATAAGTGTGGGTCCTGGGTATAAGTGTGGGTCCTGGGTATAAGTGTGGGTCCTGGGTATAAGTGTGGGTCCTGGGTATAAGGGTGGGTCCTGGGTATAAGTGTGGGTCCTGGGTATAAGCAGGGTCCTGGGTATAAGTGTGGGTCCTGGGTATAAGTGTGGGTCCTGGGTATAAGTGTGGGTCCTGGGTATAAGTGTGGGTCCTGGGTATAAGTGTGGGTCCTGGGTATAAGTGTGGGTCCTGGGTATAAGTGTGGGTCCTGGGTATAAGTGTGGGTCCTGGGTATAAGTGTGGGTCCTGGGTATAAGTGTGGGTCCTGGGTATAAGTGTGGGTCCTGGGTATTAGTGTGGGTCCTGGGTATAAGTGTGGGTCCTGGGTATAAGTGTGGGTCCTGGGTATAAGTGTGGGTCCTGGGTATAAGTGTGGGTCCTGGGTATAAGCAGGGTCCTGGGTATAAGTGTGGGTCCTGGGTATAAGTGTGGGTCCTAGGTATAAGTGTGGGTCCTGGGTATAAGTGTGGGTCCTGGGTATAAGTGTGGGTCCTGGGTATAAGTGTGGGTCCTGGGTATAAGTGTGGGTCCTGGGTATAAGCAGGGTCCTGGGTATAAGTGTGGGTCCTGGGTATAAGTGTGGGTCCTGGGTATAAGTGTGGGTCCTGGGTATAAGTGTGGGTCCTGGGTATAAGTGTGGGTCCTGGGTATAAGTGTGGGTCCTGGGTATAAGTGTGGGTCCTGGGTATAAGTGTGGGTCCTAGGTATAAGTGTGGGTCCTGGGTATAAGCAGGGTCCTGGGTATAAGTGTGGGTCCTGGGTATAAGTGTTGGTCCTGGGTATAAGCAGGGTCCTGGGTATAAGTGTGGAACTATACAGCCCATTTGTTCTAGCATTTATTAAGGGGACACTGACTGTTTTTGTTTTTTTTTGCCTCTAAATTCATTCATTCATAAATTCTTAGTTTCCTCGCTAGACATCCCTCAAACTTAGAAAAACATCCCCTAGCCCCCCCCCCCCCCCCCATCAAGATACATTTGTAATTTTTTCGGTAGAAAACTGTCCTGGCCGAAGGCTGGTTCCTCTTACAAATACAGGCTCGCTATCGCTCGCCAGGAAAAAAATCGACACCTAAATGACACGAAATGTCTTAATATTGGAAAAGGAATGGGGCAAACGGTCTGAAAATCGCCAAACTAATGAGGCGAATGTCTTGAAATCTCATAACTAATAGGGCTAAACATGAGGGAGGAGGAGGACTCGAAAAACCAACTGCCTCCCCTGAACCCTCACACCATTATAATCTATGTTCCCGTGTTAGGCAGGAGGGATGGTTCTGTGGGTGGTGCGCCTGTCCGCCAGCCTGGGTATCCTGGGGGGAGCCTTCTTGTTCTCTGGAGTCAGTGTGCTCACCAACAGCTTTGGTCAGAGCAACCCCACGACGCAGGGCCCGGGCAAGACTTCCGGCATCGTTTTCCTGGTTATCGGATGTAAGTATACTGAAACTTATTAGAAGTAGTCTTAGTATTAGCAGCAATAGTAGCCATAGTAAGATAAATTGTAGCAATAGTACTCGCGATCGTGGTACGTGTTGTAGCTTCGTCCGCAGCTACTAATAGGCACAGGGTCCTGGCAAGACTTAGGTGATCATCTTCCTGGCCAGTGGATGTTAGTTTATTGAACATTAATGCAGTAGTAGTAGTACTGGAAGTAGCAACAGCAGGTGTATCAGTAGTAGCAGTAATAATAGTCATAGTAATGGTAATCGTATCAATAATAGTTATAATAATGATAATTATAGTAGCTTCGGCCAGAGTTACCGCACGGTGTAGGGCTTTGGCAACACTTCGGGCATCGTTTTCCTGGCATCGGATGTAAGTTACTTAGTTTATGATATATAATTCCTGGTAACTAATCTATCTGATAAACCTTCACAAGGTACACTGAGATCACTTCATCATCATTGTTTCAACTTCTACTTCATGCAGATATAATGTAATTACAGATTGTAAGAGTTGGTGCATATTCCTAGAAGGTAAACGTACTATCACGTGTACAGACACACGCAATATTCTGTAAAACATAAACACTAGCATATCATTGTGTCCGACAATAGTCCCTTTAATAGTCCCCTAGTGAACTGACTTCAACCGACTTTGTTTTAATATTTCCTAGTGAGTGACCCTTCTCTATCCTTCTACAGGCGTGTCACTGGTACTGTCTGCGGGCCTCGGCTACTATGGATGTCGGAAGCGGAAGAAGAAGGAAGAGGACGACGTCAGCGACAGTGGCAGGGCGCTCAACTTTACTCCGGCCCTGTCTACCCATGCTGACATGTTCCCCTGGCCATCAACGCCTTCCCACCTGAACCAGCCCTCAGGTTCGCCATATATACCACAACCACCACCATCAGCTACTAACACAGAAGCTAATGCTGGTGCTACAGCTAACAACTCCGCTGGCGACTCAAAGCTCAGTTTTGCTTTCCCTCCGACGGCAGTCCCACAGCCGACTATTGAGACTACTGCCCCTCCACCAATAGAAGAACCACCGCCACAGCCAGGGCCCTCATCGGCTGGGTTCCAGAGATCGGCACAGAGATCAAGACGGACCCTCACGAAGCAGCGAGCAGTCCTCTCTCCAGATTGTTATTCCCCGGTGCCATCGCCCAGCAAGCAAAAGGACCCAACGGTAGAATCAGGGGAGGGGGCGTCGGCGTCGGCTAACTCCTTTGATCCATCCCCCGCCCTGCCTTCCGCGTCCTAGAGTCCGGGTCCCTAGGCAGTAGGTGCTACTCTTCCAGCGTCCAGAGGGGCCCTCCGAGCGGCTTACACTGGGAAATGTTTTCTAACGGGGGTTTTGTACTGTATGGTATATTTCTATTCTTCTATGTGATACAAGTCGTGTTTGTTGATGCTTAACCATAGTATCTGAAATTTCAGCCTCTGCGCATGTCATTCATCTTTATACATATTTTATGTATATATAATATTAGAGTGTATATATCTTTTACAAAATATTGTTTAAGCCACTGACTCCTGCACCGCCGGTAATGGTTTGTGGAAGACTAATGGAAGCAGTTCCATTATGTTCTGGCTACCATTAGACAACATTTTTGCAGATTTAGAAGGAATGTAGGACTAAAAACGTTCATTGGAATAGTTTGTACCCATTTGATTCCAGAAAAGACTTCTATATGTAATAAAATGTTCTGAAGATAGCCAGAATAAAATTTAAGCCATACTAAGGGAGTTAAACACCAGAAATGTCATAGCTCTCAAGTTCCCAGTGTTTTTTCCTAATGGGGAAGGGTAGAACAAGACCTTTCCTACATTTGAAACTGTTCCCTGTAATTCGTCTGGCTGACCAATTTGGGTTAGTCACGAGGTCCAGGCTATTATTATTAGCTCATTTTTATGGAGCTGGATTAGTCTGTGGATCTTGCTGAAATTGGAATAGTCAAGGTTTTCAAAATTAGTCATAGTTTAGTCAATTTTTCTGAAGGCTAGACAAAGTTTGAATATCTTGACAATTGGATTATGATAAAGATACAAATAACGATGGACTATTGTTGAGACATAAGTGTATTTGTTTCTGCATATAGGCCTTCCCAGGATACAAGTCGCCAGCACACACGATGATAATAGTATATAGTCAGTCTCAAAAGTGGTGTCTCCCCTTTATATCTTAGAAGAAAAAAAACATCCTTTCTGGATATTATATACACAAGGTACTCCTTAAGGGGGGTGACCTGCTTTTTTGTTATTTCTGTCCTTTTCTCTCTTTCTCTAGCTTGCATCCATTCGGCCCCATTCAGCCAACTATTTTAAGACGTTTATCCCCATCTAGGTGTCGATTTCTTCCTTATATGAAGAAATCCGGCTTCGCCGGAGACATTTTTCTATCGAAAAATATACAAATTTAGCCTGCTGTCAAACAAAAATAAAAAAATATGCTGGCTCGCTACCGCTCACCAGTAAAAAATTGACACCTGGATGGGGATAAAAGTCTTAAAACAGTAGGCTGAATGGGGCCAAATGGATGGAAGCGAGCCAGCATTATATGGAGAAATCCAGCTTCGCCGGAGACATTTTTCTATCGAAAAATTTACAAATTTAGCTTGCTGTCAAAACAAGTGTATATATATATGCTGGCTCGCTACCACTCGCCAGGAAAATATTGACACCTGGAATGGGGTAAACGTCTTAAAACAGTAGGCTGAATGGGGCCGAATGAATACAAGCAATAGAGAGAGGGAGAGAAAGAGAAAACAAGCGAGGTGGCCTCCCTCAAGGTGAGCGTGACTTATAAGCGTGAATATGCTTCTTAGAGTGTTACCATCTCTAAAGCCGGAGTCACACGAGCCGTTTTTCGAGCAATTTTTACGGGCAATTATGGTCTGGAAGCTTAAAAAATTACACTTTATCAGAATTCAGCCGCCTAACATACTCTACCTTCAGTCTAGTTACCGATACCAGTGCGGAAATGTCCCGAAATAACACGAGAAAAAAGTTGCTCATGGAAAATTGACGGAAAAAGCGCTCGTGTGACAGCGGCTTAAACATACGTCTTCCTACTTACACACACGTGGCAACACCTATATCTTCGCCTTCCAAATAAGGGTATTATCTTAAGCTCTTCCACTATCTTGATGATCTTCTTAATGTATAATGTGCTGTGCAGTTACGAGTGCACCAGCTGGACACGACCACCTGTTGTACTGCCAGTCAATTAAGGGGACCGACCTGCTTTTTCTCTCTGGGTTTTATCCATTCGGCCTCATTCAGCCTACTGTTTTAAGACATTTATCCCCATTCAAGTATCGATTTTTTCCTGGCGAGCGAAAGCGAACCATCATTGTATGGAGAAATCCGGCTTCGCCGGAGACATTTTTCTACCGAAAAATTTACAAATTAAGTAAACTGTCAAAAACATAATCCTAAATATGCTGACTCGCTATCGCTCGCCAGGTGTAAATCGACACCTGGATGAGCATACACGTCTTAAAACAGTAGGCTGAATGGGGTCGAATGGTTACTACCCAGAAAGAAAAAACAAAGCGGGTCCGTCCCCTTAATCTAAATGTTAACACAGTCTTGCTAAACACAATGTTATTATGGGCGGTGCAGCTGCGAAGGCTTGGGTTACAGGAACAATATATTTTAGAGCAACATATTATTGACTAGGTACTTTTATGTTATCGACAGCCATTTTTTTTTTTTTTTTTTTTTTACTAAAGGATTTGGTTAGGTTAGGTTAGGTTAAGGGGAGATTTCCACTTGAAGGATTTTTTTTCTTGACTCCTTTCTCCCTCATGTTTAGCCCCATTGTGTTTCTAATGTTAAGATGTTTGCCACATTATTTTGACGATTTTAAGAACTTTCAACCCATTTCTATCAATTTTAAGACCTTTCGTGCCATTTAAGTGTTGATTTTATCCTGGCGAGCGATAGCGAGCCTGTAATTTAAGAGGAACCGGCTTTCAGCCGGGACATTTTTCTACCGAAAAATGTACAAATTTATCTTGAAAGGGGCTCAACGGGGTGTAATCTTAAGCTTGAAGGATATCTAGGGACCAAGCTAATAACCTCCCCTTAATATACTGTATATATCAAGTTGAGCATGTGTATGGGAAGGGGATGGTGGGAGGGCATTGTTGTCAGGAGGAGCCACCAATAAATATTAGTTTTTCCTTCTAATCTAATCTAACCTAACCTAACCTAACCTAACCTAACCTAACCTAACCTAACCTAACCTAATCATTTAGTACACACAAAAATGGCTGTCGATAACGGGAAAGTACAGTCGGCCTAATAAGTGATGTCTCGGCACCAATTATGTTTCGATCAATAATTGGTATCAGCAATATTTATCCATGATTTCTTCTTTTTGACTGAGATAATACAAACATGTTCCTACACTTACCCACCCTATTCAACAACATCCGACCGACATTATTACAGCACAGAGCGAGCCAAACGTAATGGCAGCTGACACATGACTTATTAGCGCCACTGTACCATTGAGGAAGTCATACCGGCAACATTTTCCGGCTGCATTGCACAAGTATTGGAAAATTGACTGATGGAAGATTATTTAAGGGGGGTCACCTGTTTGTATCTTTCTCTCCTTTTCTCTCTTTCTATGGCTTGTATCCATTCGGCCCCATTCAGCCAACTGTTTTAAGACGTTTATCCCCATCTACTGTAGGTGTTGATTTCTTCTTGGTGAGCGATAGCGGGCCAGCATTGTATGGAGAAATCCGGCTTTGCCGGAGAAATTTTTCTATCGAAAAATGTACAAATTTAGCTTGCTGTCAAAACTAAAATATATAGTGCTGGCTCGCTGACTCCTGGATGGGGGTAAACATCTTCAAACAGTAGGCTGAATGGGGCCGAACGGATACAAGCCAAACAGAGAGGGAGAGAAAGAGAAAAAAAAACGAGGTGGGCTCCCTTAACGTGGCTGAATACTCTTAGTAAACACCTCCAAATAACAACACCTCCATTAAAGGATGGGAAAGGGGTTAGATCCTGACCGGGGTTCGAACGTCTTACAATCTCAAAAACAATGGGGCTGAGCACGAGGGAGAAAAGAGTGAAGAAAAAATCCCTCAAATGGAAATCTCCGTTAAACCAAGTGTCGAGATATAGTAACCACACGAACCAACCGTTATACCGAAGAACTATTACCTTTTGTTTGTATTTAAGGATAAATTTACTTATCTAGGTAGCGTGATCCATAATAGTGGTGAGTCGGGCTACGATGTCACTCGTCGCCTCGGTTTAGCATATGGAGTTATGGTTTCACTCAACAAAAGTATATGGCGTAATCGATACCGGCACAGAAGGACGAATCTGCAGGTTAATTGGGGTCACCGTTTTTATTTTATCTTTCTCTCCTTTTTTCTCTTTCCCTGGCTTGTATCCATTCGGCCCCATTCAGCCAACTGTTTTAAGACGTTTATCCCCATCCAGGTGTCGATTATTTTTCTGGCGAGCGATAGCGAGTCAGCATTGTATGGAGAAATCCGGCTTCGCCGGAGACATTTGTCTATCGAAAAATGTACAAATTTAGCTTGTTTAAAAAACTAAATAGATATATACTGGCTCGCTACCTCTCGCCAGGAAAATATTGACACCTGGATGGGGGTAAAAGTCTTAAAACAGTAGGCTGAATGGGGCCGAATGGATACAAGCCAGGGAAAGAGAGAAAAGGAGAGAAAGATAAAATAAAAAGCCGGTGACCCTCCTTAAGACACTGGTGCTCCCTGTGTTATTATAGGGATGTGTGACATTGACAATTAACAGTGACTTGAAGAGATGCATCAACTCCTTTGCTACTAAATGTCTTTGTAGGATCATGGGTTATCGCTGGAACGATTACGTCTCAGACCAGCGACTACTTCATGAAACCGATTCAAGATATTTTAGTTGCATGGTCCGTGAACGCTAACTTGGGATATATGGACATGGGGGTTTCCTCCATAAAATACTGTTTCACTATCGCTCGCCAGGAAAAAACCGACACCTGAATGGGAATAACCAAGAAAAAGACAAAGAGCAGATCAGCCCCCTTACCTGTACCTGTTCTATTCAATCATTTAGTTCAGGTGTGCCAGGGAATGTGTTAATAAGAGCACCTGAGGAAAAGAGTCAAAGTGGTTTCATGACTGTTGACTCCACTTTAGGGTCTGAGTCAGAGGTCATTGTTCACCTTATCAAATTCGACCTAACTTTCCCCTCTTGGTTTAAGGGGGGGGTCACCTGCTTTATTTTTTATCTTTCTCTCCTTTTCTCTCTGTCCCTGGCTTGTATCCATTCGGCCCCATTCAGTCAACTGTTTTAAGACGTTTACCCCCATCCAGGTGTCGATTTCTTCCTGGCGAGCGATAGCGAGCCAATATTGTATGGAGAAATGTGGCTTCGCCGGAGAAATTTTTCTATCGAAAAATGTACAAATTTTAGCTTCCTGTCAAAACAAAAATATATATATGCTGGCTCGCTACCGCTCGCCAGGAAAAGATTGACACCTGGATGGGGGTAAACATCTTAAAACAGTACGCTGAATGGGGCCGAATGTATACAAGCCAAAGAGAGAGGGAGAGAAAGAGCACAAAAGTGAGGTGGGCTCCCTTAACCCTTTCAGCACGAAAACATATTATTCATCATAATCTGATTAAGGGGAGGTATTTAGTTTGTTCCCTAGACCTCCATCAAGCTTAAAATTACACCCCCTTGGGTCCCTTTCAAGATAAATTTGTACATTTTTCGGTAGAAAAATGTCCCGGCCGACGGCCGCTTCCTCTTAAATTACAGGCTCCCTATCGCTCGCCAGGATAAAATCGACACCTGAATTGCACGAAAGGTCTTAATATGGGGTGAAAGTTCTTAAAATCGCTAAACTAATAGGGCAAATGTTTTATAATATCAAAAGCAATGGGGCTAAACATGAGGGAGAAAGGGGTCAAGAAAAAAATCCCTCAAGTGGAGATCTCCCCTTAACATTGAAGACTCTATTTCTGTGTTTCGCTGACAGTCTACCGCTAGAGCTCAAACAATGGGTAAATACGATCTCTATGCACCTTCTGAATACCATAGGTCCTTCTTAAGCTGTATAAAATCGTCTAAATGTAGCCAGAATCGACGGTAAAAGGGCGTCATCGTGCTGAAGGGGTTAAGGGGACAGTGGCTGCTTTTTTGGCCTATGAATTCATGTATTAATATATTTTTTATTTATTTTTATTTTTTTATTTATTCATATATTTTTTAGTTTCCTCGCTAGACCTCCCTCAGACATAGAAAAACACCCCCTAGACCTCCCTCAGACATAGAAAAACACCCCCTAGACCTCCCTCAGACATAGAAAAACACCCCCTAGACCTCCCTCAGACATAGAAAAACACCCCCTAGACCTCCCTCAGACATAGAAAAACACCCCCTAGACCCCCCTCAGACATAGAAAAACACTCCCTAGACCCCCCTTCAAGATAAATGTGTACATTTTTCGGTAGAAAAATATCCCGGCCGAAGGCCGGTTCCTCTTATAATTACAGGCTCGCTATCGCTCGCCAGGGAAAAATCGACACCTAAATGGCACGATAGGTCTTAAAATTGGCAACGAAATGGGACGAAAGGTCTTAAAATCGCCAAGCTAATGGGCCGAACGTCTTAAAATCTCAAAACTAATGGGGCTAAACACGAGGGAAAAAGTGGTCCAGAGAACCGGCCCATCCCCCCTTCAACAGAAAATACACTCTACATTATCTGAACCATGATTGAATATAAGCGATTGATTCGTGCAGGATAAATACTGGCTCATATTTAGAAAGACGATACTTGTTGAATTTGGGGAGGTATTACAGGATATGTAACACTGCATGTGTACATTTGGGACATTATGATAAGTTTGTATACATATATACTGTATATATATATATATATATATATATACAGTATATATATTAGGTTTTAGACTAATTTAACCCTTTTTTGCCTAACATAATATTGAGCGTTCGATTGCATTTTCAACACTTTTAGCAACCTCTGCCTATGCGATGAATTTATATTAGTAATTGTATTAATATATATATGTATATTTGATTATAATTATATTGATTACGTTTGTCTGTTCTTGTGGCTTACGCTATGAACCCCGAAGTTGCGACGCAGGAATTGCGCAATAGTATTAACAGCTTGGTACAGTTGACCAAATAAGTGATGTCGCGGCACCAAGTATATTTCGATCCATAATTGGTATCAGCACTATCTAAGCATTACTAATTTATGGTTTCGAGTGAGATATGCAAACATGTCCCTATCCATACACACCCTAGTCAACATCCGACAGACATTAATACAGCACACAGAGAGCAGAACGTGATGACAGCGGCGACAAGACTTATTTGGCCAACCGTACAGTCGCGCTAATAAGTGATTTCCCGGCACCAAGTATGTTTTGATCAATAATTGGTATCAGCAATATCTAAGCTTCATTTCTTCATATCGAGTGAAATATACAAACATGTTCCTACCCTTACTTACCCTCTTCCTCATCCGACAGACATTAATACAGCACACAAAGAGCAGAACGTAATGACAGCGGCGACAAGACTTATTTGACCAACCGTACATAGTGCATGGTTGAATTAAAAAGATCGCCTACCCAATAGAATATAAATCATGTATTCTTAGCATGATTGTCTATGATCTTAAATAAATTGATGTATTTTTGGTCACTTTGATGACGAAATACGTATAGTTACTTATAAACATTCGTGGACAGCTTTTTTTTTTTTTTTTTTTTTTTTATTTTAATTTTTTTTTTTTTTTTTGGGGGGGGGCATTTTGAAATGTTGAGTATAAATGAATTACCGGTACATAGATAATACAATATAAATTAATCCTATTAATCCTAGGTCGCTCTCTGTACAATGAATTACATTAAGGGAGCCCAACTCGCTTGTTTTCTCTTTCTCTCCCTCTCTCTTTGGCTTGTATCCATTCAGCCCCATTCAGTCTACTGTTTTAAGACGTTTATCCTCATCCAGGTGTCAATATTTTCCTGGCGAGCGGTAGCGAGCCAACATATATATATATATATATATATATATATATATATATATATATATATTTGTTTGGACAGCAAGCTAAATTTGTACAGTTTTTGATAGAAAAATGTCTCCGGCGAAGCCGGATTTCTCCATACAATGTTGGCTCGCTATCGCTCGCCAGGAAGAAATCGACACCTGGATGGGGATAAACGTCTTAAAACAGTTGACTGAATGGGGCCGAATGGATACAAGCCAGGGAAAGACAGAAAAGGAGAGAAAGATAAAAAAAAAAGCCGGTGACCCCCCTTAATAAATCAGATGTGTATTGGATAGTCATCACCATTACGATTATAGGGATCCTCAATATCACAACACTGCCACTAACGCTATTAATTTCATGTTCACTGTTAATATCATCGTAATCACTACATTGATCATCTCTCCCTACCAATATCACTATTACAATAATGTCCTTAGATAGTGCAGTTGGAATGAATGTACACTCGGTCCAAAAAGTATCTGCACCCCTACTCTGATAATCTGGTGTGTACAGCTCGGTAGGGTTTGCATATCTACCTGTAGCTATATCCATCTATACTGCTACCTACCTATACTACCTAAGACCTACTACCTAAGACCTACTACCTATACTCTACCAAGCTGTACACACCAGATTATCAGGGTAGGGGTGCAGATACTTCTTGGAGCGAGTGTACATGCTAAGATTGGTATGCAGGATTCGAAACTGCATAATAAATCGTAGGCTTGTGCAGCATTCTTTAACTGTCTTCGTGGCGCAATGCATAAGCGTGTTGATTTTCGGTGTGAGCGTCCTGGGTTCGAATCCCCGGACTGCCACACGTGTTTGTTAAATTCATTAATCGAGTTTAGGAGTAAAGTTGGTTGGTGGAGAGACCATAATAATGAACGGTGGCGCTAATAAGTCATGTCTCAGCTGTCATTACGTTTGGCTCGCCTTGTGCTCTATTGATGTCTGTCAGATGTTGAATAGGGTGGGTAAGTGTGGGAACCTGTTCGTATATCTCACTCAAAAAGAAGACATTTTATGTAAATATTGCTGATACCAATTATTGATCAGAACATAATTGATGCCCAGATATCACATATTAGGCCGATTGTACTTTTTTTTTTTTTTTTTTTTTTTTTTTTTTTTAAACTTAAAACTTAATTTAAGGGGAGGTTTCTAGTTTGTTTCCTACTCCTCCAGCAATCTTAAAATGTCACCCCCTTGACCCCCTTTCAAGATAAATTTGTAAATTTTTCGGTAGAAAAATGTCCCGGCCGAAGGCCGATTACTCTTAAATTACAGGCTCGCTATCGCTCGCCAGGATAAAATCAACACCTAAATGGCACGAAAGGTCTTAAAATTGACAGAATGGGGCGGAAATTCTTAAAAATCACCAAACTAATGGGGCAAACGTCTTAAAATCTCAAAAGCAAGGGGGCTAGCTAGACATGAGGGAGAAAGGGGTCAAGAAAAAAGTCCCTCGAGTGGAAATCTCCCCTTAATTGAAAGATTGTCATATATTATTCCGTCTTTTATTTAGCGACTTGGAAATATGATACACATGGTTTGTTTAGGGTATATATTTAATTTAGAATTTAGCATATGGTAGTTCCTGGCGATCCTTTAAGGGGTCACTGGTTTTTTAAAATCTTTCTCTTTGTTTCTCTCTTTCCGTGGCTTGTATCCATTCGGCCCCATTCAGCCAACTGTTTTAAGACGTTTATCCCCATCCAGGCGTCGATTTCTTCCTGGCGAGCGATAGCGAGCCCGCATTGTATGGAGAAATCCGGCTTCGCCGGAGACATTTTTCTATCGAAAAATTTACAAATTTAGCTTGCTGTCAAAACAAAAATATATATATGCTGGCTCGCTACCGCTCGCCAGGACACCTGGATGGGGGTAAGCGTCTCAAAATAGTAGGCTGAATGGGGCCGAATGGATACAAGCCAAAGAGAGAGAGAGAGAGAGAAAGAAAAAAAAAGCGAGGTGGGCTCCCTTAAAACTGACTTTGCATTTACTTCGGGTGTGTCATCGAAGGCGCGTGATGAGGGAACACTATTAGGGGAAGATGGCTGGTTTTTCTCTGACCCCTTCTCCCTCATTATAGACTGCAGCACCGTTGATTCATTTAAATTCCGCCTAGACAAATATCTCGCATCAAACCCGCGACTGACTGCGTTTGTAAATGAATAACTTTATTTTATCCTCCCCTCAGTTACTAACCCATATGTCCCCTACTAACTTCCTAGTCCTAGCACGTTAGTGGCAGGGCAGTAGTTCCCTTTCCAATGTTCCCTTACCCACTGTTTGGACACTTGATCCTCAGTGTTTTGGAGGACAAGCAGCCTAGAAGGGTCACTAGATCTGTTGTTGCTCGATTTCCTTTGTACTCCTTTGTACTCATGTTTAGCCCCATTAGTTTTCATGTTTTAAGGTGTCTGACCCATTAGTTTGTCGTTTTTAAGACTTTTCGCCCCATTTTTTTTTGTCAATATTAAGACCTTTCGCGCTATTTAAGGGGAGGTTTTTAGTGCGTTTCCTAGACTTTCATCAAGCTTGAAATTATACCCCCTTGACCCCTTTTCAAGATAAATTTGTAAATTTTTCGGTAGAAAAATGTCCCGGCCAAAGGCCGATTCCTCTTAAATTACAGGCTCGCTATCGCTCGCCAGGAAAAAATCGACACCTAAATGGCACGAAAGGCCTTAAAAGTGACATACATGGGGCGAAAGTTCTTAAAATCGCCAAAATAATGGAGCGAACGTTTTAAAATCTCAACAGCAATGGGGCTAAACCTGAGGGAGAAAGGGGTAAAGAAAATAATCCCTCAAGTGGAATTCTCCCCTTAAGTGTCGATTTTTTGTCCTTATCTAATGATAGTGATAATGTTATTTTGTCGGCCGGGACATTTTTCTAGCAAACAAATGTACAAATTAATCTACAAGGGGGATCTAATGGATGTTTGTTTAAGTTTGATGAAGGTCTAATGGGGCTAAACATGAGGAAGAAGGAGGATCAGAAACCCGACCCATCATCCCCCATTAAAGGCGCGGCGAAGGGAAACAAAATTAGAACAAAAACATCTCGAAAACCATCAAAAGTGTATGACAATGAAAGGACTACTCGATTGCAAGACCTGTTGTTGCTTGTTCTCCTTTTCACTCCTTTGTACAGTCGGCCGCCGTGATGTCTCGGCACCAATTACGTTTTGATCAATAATTGGTATCAGCAATATTCACACGTGATTTCTTCTTTTTGATTGAGATATACAACCATGTTCCTGCACTTACCCACCCTATTCAACATCCGACAGACATTAATACAGCACAGAGCGAGCCGAAAGTAATGACAGCTGGGACATGACTTATTAGCGCCACTGTACCGCTTCAACTACAGTGGCGCTCACAAGTATTGAGTTTTTTTTTAAGGGGGTAGTACTCGCTTTTTCTGGACCCCCTTCTCCCTCAGGTTTAGCATAACAGTACTCCGAGGGAAAGACAAAGGAGATACTGTAATTAACACTTCTTGGTCCGACGTCATGTGGGCTATTATGTTCTTTTGTTTAAGGGGAGATGGGTCGTATTTCTGGTCCCCTTTCTCCCTCGTGTTAAGCACCATTTGTTTTGAGATTATAAGACGTTCGGCCCATTAATTTGGCGATTTTAACACCTTTCGCCCCATTTCGTTGTCAATTTTAAGGCCTTTCGTGCCATTTAGGTATCGATATTTTCCTGACGAGCGATAGCGAGCCTGAAATTTTAAGAGGAACCGGCCTTCGGCCAGGACATTTTTCTATCCGAAAAATGTACAAATTTATCTTGAAGAGGAATCTAGGGGGTGTTTTTCTAAACTTGATGGAGATCTAGCGAGGAAACTAAGAAATAAAGGAATATATGAATTAATAGACCAAAAAAAATGCCCATTAATTAGTATTGACGATTTTGCTTGCTGTTGCCATTTTCCAGCAAGGTATTTTACTGTGTCCCCTGGGCAAATAAATACGCCTTCCCAGACTTCCTCGAACAAAGAAATGCCCTTCACACTTAGTTTGTACATTTTTCTATAGAATAATGTCCCGGTCGAAGTCCAATTCATTCTGAGTAACAAATAAATCGAAACCTGAATGGAGTGAAGCCTGTTAATTTTGCCAAACTAACGGGGTGAATCATCTTAGAAGCTACGAACTAATGGAACGAATCAGGTGAGATCCCAAAAGACCTCCCTCCGACCAAATAGAGTTAAGGGCAGACAGACCGTTTTTCTGGACCTCCTTCTCCCTAATGTTTAGCCCCACTAGTTTTGAGATTTTAAGACGTTGGTTCCATTAGTTTGGGGATTTTATGACCTTTCACCCCATTTCTTTGTTAATATTAGCTGGACCCTTCGTGTCATTTAGATGTCGATTTTTCCCTGGCGAGCGTTAGCGAGCCTGCAATTTTAGGAGGAATCGGCCTTTGGCCGGGTTTTTTTTTACCGAAAATTGTACAAATCTATCTTGAAGGGAGGTCTAGGGGGTGTTTTTCTAAGCTTGATGGAGGTCTAGGGAGGAAACTAAAAAAAATATATGAATACATGAATTAATAGACCAAACAAACAGCCACTGTCCCCTTATGAGCTTATTGACCTTTATTAAATATCCACAACTATAAACTATCGAATTAAGCGGTGCATTCTGACAATCAGCGTATGTGTTCGGCACCCCGGCAAGAGGATTTTAAGGGAGCTCACCTCGTTTTTTTCTTTCTCTCTCCCTCTCTTTTTGGGTTGTATTCAATCGGTCCCATACAGCCTAGTGTTTTAAGACGTTTATCTCCATCCAGGTGTCAATGTTTTCCTGGCGAGCGGCAGCGAGCCAGCATATTTAACATACAAAATTTACAACAGGCTAAGTTTTTATATTTTTCGTTCAAAAACGTCTCCGCCGAAGCCGGATTTCTCCATGCAATGCAGGCTAGCTATCGCTCGCCAGGAATAAATCGACACCTGGATGGGGATAAACGTCTTAAAACAGTTGGCTGAATGGGGCCGAATGGATACAAGCCAGGGAAAGAGAGAGAAGGAGAGACAGATACATATAAAAAAGCCGGTGACCCCCCTTAATACCGGTGACCCCCCTTAATACCGGTGACCCCCCTTAATACCGGTGACCCCCCTTAATACCGGTGACCCCCCTTAATACCGGTGACCCCCCTTAATACCGGTAACCCCCCTTAATACCGGTGACCCCCCTTAATACCGGTGACCCCCCTTAATACCGGTAACCCCCTTAATACTGGTGACCCCCCTTAATACCGGTGACCCCCCTTAATACCGGTGACCCCCCTTAATACCGGTGACCCCCCTTAATACCGGTGACCCCCCTTAATACCGGTGACCCCCCTTAATACCGTTTATTTCTATATTGGTGTGATGTTATTCCTTTTCTATTCGTACGTAGGTGTTAGTTCGTTACTTATGAGCCCGAGGGAGTGTGTGTGTGTGTGTGTATGTGTGTGGGTGTGGGTGGGTGTGGGTGTGTGGGTGTGTGGGTGTGGGTGTGTGCGTGTGTGGGTGTGAACGTGTGTGTGTGGGTGTGGGTGTGGGTGTGTGGGTGTGTGTGTGTGGGTGTGGGTGGGTGTGTGGGCCCGACGGAGTGTCAAGTTTGGATTAAATCGAATCTAGTGTGTTAATTTACTTGTGTATTTATTATATGCATAATTATCCTTAAATCATAACACTGAATATTAATTAGTATAGGGTATTCCTCAATGAATGGCTGATAACAAAACAATATATAGATATATACATTAACCGAATTATATATACAAAAACACAAGAATTAAATATCCATATGATGTGGATTTCACAATATAATAAATTTGATAATATGATCTACATTCTTGACCCAGCCAAATACATTAACAAACATTGGATTAAGGGGGACATTTAGTCTTTTCCCTAGACCTCCATCAAGCTTAAAATTACACACCCTAGACACCTTTTCAAGATATATTTGTACATTTTTCGGTAGAAAAATGTCCTGTCCGGTTCTTCTTAAATTACAGGCTCGCTATCGTTCGCCAGGAAAGAAATCGACACCTAAATGGCACGAAAAGTCTATATTTTGACAAAAATGGGGCGAAAGTTCTTAAAATCGCCAAACTAATGGGGCGAACGTCTTAAAATCTCGAAAGCAATGGGGCTAAATATGAGGAAGAAAGGGGTTCAGAAAAAAATCCCTCATGTGGAAATCTCCCCTTAAACAAGAAAATATGTAGGCCGCTTGTCATCAAAAAGAAGATGGCTCCTTTGTAGTCACTCGTAAAGATTCGTGGACTTCACCAATTGACCGCTTGCGAGTTTCGGTCTATAAGGAAGTTGGAGCTGTAGCCATCGATAATGAACAGAACTATCACCTAAACTGCGATTGTAGTGCTTATATGAATAATTAAAACCCAATTCAACATATTTTTTCATGCCTCAGAAACCTGGATTATAATTGTGTTTATCTTTAACCCTTTAAAGCACTGACGAGTTATAGCAGTTTATTTTGGCTATCATTAGACGATTTTATGCAGCTTAGGAAGGATCTGTGGGTATGAAAAGGGTAAATACTATCTCAATCAACCCTCTGACTTCCATATACCGTTACTAATCTGAATAATATCGTCTAATAGTAGCCAGAAACAGAACAGAAACGCGTACTGGAGCTTGGAAGGGTTAATATCGATGTTTACGGCTCCAACTTACTCATAGCCTGAAACTCGCAAATGGTCAATGATGGAAGTAGGCTATCTCCCTGGAAACTAATTTATGGATATCATTTTCTATACATCGAGTACAAAACTATATAATACTATCTATATATATACACTATCTATATATATACTATCTATATATATACTATCTATATAATTATATACTATCTATCTATATACTATCTATCTATATACTATCTATCTATATACTATCTATATATATACTATCTATATATATACTATCTATCTATATACTATCTATCTATATACTATCTATATATACTATCTATATATATACTATCTATATATATACTATCTATATATATACTATCTATATATATACTATCTATATATATACTATCTATATATATACTATCTATATATATACTATCTATATATATACTATCTATTTAATTTATAGCAAATTCCATCCAAAAATCAATCCAGTTAAGGGGGTCACCTCGCTTTTTTTTATCTTTCTCTCCCTCTCTCTTTGGCTTTTATCCATTCGGCCCCATTCAGCCTGCTGTTTTAAGACGTTTACCCCCATCCAGGTGTCAATACTTTCCTGGCAAGCGGTAGCGAGCCAGCATATATATATTTTTGTTTTGACAGCAAGCTAAATTTGTAAATTTTTCGATAGAAAAATGTCTCCGGCGAAGCCGGATTTCTCCATACAATGCTGGCTCGCTATCGCTCGCCAGGAAGAAATCGACACCTAGATGGGGATAAACGTCTTAAAACAGTTGGCTGAATGGGGCCGAATGGATACAAGCCAGAGAAAGAGCGAAAAGGAGAGAAAGATAAAAACGCCGGTGACCCCCCTTAAAGAGATAACCCGGGGCGTCCACGAATGTATATAAGTAACTATAGCTATATATATTGGGGTAGAGCTTGGCGTTGTGGACGGAGGAGGGGTGCAAATTAAAGGGGGTAGTACTCGCTTTTTCTGGACCCCCTTCTCCCTCATGTTTAGCATATTAGTTTTGAGGTTTTAAGACGTTTGTTCCGTTAGCTTTGGCGATTTTGAGACCTTTCGCTTCATTTTGTTGTCTATATTAAGACCTTTCGTGCCCTTTAGGTGTCGAGGCGAGCGCTAGCGAGCCTCAAATTTGAGAAGGAATCGGCCTTCGGTCGTGAAATTTTTCTACCGAAAAATGTACAAATTTATCTTGAAAAGGGGTCTAGGGGGGGTTTTTCTAAGCTTGATGAAGGTCTAGCCAGGAAACTAAAAAATACATTAATAAATAAATGCACTACCCCCTTAAGGGAAGATATCCACTTGAGGGATTTTTTTCTGGACTCCTTTCTCCCTCATGTTTAGCCCCATTGCTTTTCTAATTTTCAGACGTTCGCCCCATTATTTTGACGATTTTAAGAACTTTCGACCCATTTCTGTCAATTTTAAGACCTTTCGTGCCATTTAGGTGTCGATTTTATCCTGGCGAGCGATAGCGAGCCTGTAATTTAAGAGGAACCGGCTTTCAGCCGGGACATTTTTCTACCGAAAAATGTACAAATTTATCTTGAAAGGGGCTCAAGGGGGTGTAATTTTAAGCTTGATGGAAGTCTAGGGAATCAACTAAAAACCTCCCCTTAAGTGGTCATCGCATTAAGCTTGTACTGTAACTGGGATGCCATATAGTCTCAAGCCCACTCGTACATATTGATTACATATAGTTATAATTGATTACATATAGTTATAATTGATTACATATAGTTATAATTGATTACATATAGTTATAATTGATTACATATAGTTATAATTGATTACATATAGTTATAATTGATTACGTATAGTTATAATTGATTACATATAGTTATAATTGATTACGTATAGTTATAATTGATTACGTATAGTTATAATTGATTACGTATAGTTATAATTGATTACGTATAGTTATAATTGATTACGTATAGTTATAATTGATTACATATAGTTATAATTGATTACATATAGTTATAATTGATTACATATAGTTATAATTGATTACATTCTTACACATTCTTATGAGTGGGCGAGAGACTATGGTATCCGAGTGTACATTAAAAACATAGACATTTTCGTGGTTATCAACATGGTGAATACTGTAAACTGCTTGTCAAAACACTTCCATTGACAGCACTACGACATAAGGCCGAAATATTAAGGGGAGGTCACCGTTTTTTTTTATCTTTCTCTCCTTTTCTCGCTTTCCCCGGCTTGTATCCATTCGGCCCCATTCAGCCAACTGTGTTAAGACGTTTCACCCCATCCAGATGTCGATTTCTTCCTGGCAAGCGATACCGAGCCAGCATTGTATGGGACCGGACCCATTTGTCTATCGAAAAATGTACAAATTTATCTTACTGTCAAAACAAAAATATATACAGTATATGCTGGCTCGATACCGCTCGCCAGGAAAATATTGACACCTGAATGGGGGTAAACGTCTTAAAACAGTAGGCTGAATGGGGCCGAATGGTTACAAGCCAAAGAGAGAGGGAGAGAAAGAGAACAAAGGCGAGGTGGGCTCCCTTAATGCTTAAACAATGCTTTCCCTGCGCAGCGCTTGATACCGAACGAATATTGTGGGAATGAGTGTTGTATACAGAGATCAGCCAGATTACCATACGCATTTCTAAAGGCAACGGCATTTTTCTATATATATCGTCCATTAACGGCGAGGCGAAAAGACAGAACTGTTTGATATTACAAGCGTTGGTAAACTTCGTATTGGCAAGTCTGATTTATATTTGCAGAAACCATACCACTAGAGTTGGAACTTGCTTCCCAGTATTATAATGATTAAGGAGAGATTTCCACTTGAGGGATATTTTTCTTTACCCCATTCTCCCTCATGTTTAGCCCCGTTGCTTTTGAGATTTTAAGATGTATGCCCCATTAGTTTGGTGATTTTAAGAACTTTGACCCCGTTTCTGTCAATTTTAAGACCTTTCGTGCCATTTAGGTGTCGATTTTTTCCTGGCGAGCGAAAGCGAGCCTGTAATTTAAGAGGAACCGGCCTTCGGCCGGGACATTTTTCTTCCGAAAAATGTACAAATATATATTGAAAGGGGGTCTTAGAGGTATTGAAAGGGGGTCTTAGAGGTATTGAAAGGGGGTCTTAGAGGTATTGAAAGGGGGTCTTAGAGGTATTGAAAGGGGGTCTTAGAGGTATTGAAAGGGGGTCTTAGAGGTATTGAAAGGGGGTCTTAGAGGTATTGAAAGGGGGTCTTAGAGGTATTGAAAGGGGGTCTTAGAGGTATTGAAAGGGGGTCTTAGAGGTATTGAAAGGGGGTCTTAGAGGTATTGAAAGGGGGTCTTAGAGGTATTGAAAGGGTGTCTTAGAGGTATTTTTGTTAAGCTTGATGAAGGTCTAGGTAGCAAACTAAATATCCCCTTAAGGTGTTCGTTAAGATCACATTAGCTATTGTCCATAGTTAATTTAATTATGGTAATTAATTTTAATCACATCTGTAGGATCTGTGTTTTCCTACGACCAGAATTATTGACTTTAGGGTAACCGTGTAGCCAGATTTTGTTCTTCTTAAGTCAATATTGAGTCATCTTGAAGGAACTGGTTCATTTCTAGTTTATTCTAGCTACCTCCAGAAAATGTTATTAATCTTAGGAAGGACTCTAGGATTGAAAGGAGTAGCTGGGACTTTTTATAATGATCTTGTTTTTGATTCCTAGAGATTTGCCTAAGCTGAATTTTGGCGATAGCAAGAATAAAATGAGAAGTGATCGTCCTTAATTTTGAAGGGCTTGTTTTCTGACCATTACAGTTCAAATGACAGTCTGTATTTTCTGGAACATTTTGTCAAGATTTCTGCATGATTCGTGTCAGCAAAAATAAGGAAAAATATCTAATGGCAGTACTGTACACTCCAAGACACTAATACCTCCCTCAACTTATCGAAGCTATCTTGAAGCGTATTTAATCTTGTCAATTCCTTGTCTAGTTATACGCGTTTCGAAGGGAATTTAAGCAGAATTTTTTTTTTTTTTTTTTTTTTTTTTTTTTAGCCTAGAGCGTATTATCTAACTTACAAATTGTGCCCTCACATTTCCAAATCAATCTCTGACTGCATCCAATCGTCTAATTAAATTCCTCATCAAGTATTTGCATTTTGAAAGTTCATTTGCACGCATCGAAAGTTCATAACGGATTGGAATTAGTGTCTTACTGTGTAGACTGAAGCTATGGTTGTTTTGTTCTTGGTGTTTTATGAACCAAAGAGAAACAAACTCGTAAAGGAATCAGCTCGTGTGTTTCATTTGGTGTTTTATGAACCAAATACAAACTTGAATGGAATTAGCATATCTGACTAAATATGAGAAAAAAAGTAATCTGTGAATGTCTACATATATGTACATAGCAAAGCATATAATCTATCGGCTGATATATTGTGAAAAAATCTGTTTCCAAGTGCTAATCGTATCTGCTCGATTCTTGTGCCAAATGGATGTGCTGAGTGCGATTGAAAAACAAAATGTAAAAACAAAGAAACAGGAAGAAATGAGTGTACATTTTTCGATATTCTTGGAAACATTTGTATTGAATTCTTGCAGCTGGTTAATGGTGTGTTTATTTCATACGCCGCCTTCTAGACTTTTAATGTATGGTATCGTCTAAGTTCATTGCAGATCAACTAACTCTATTCACCCGTGCCCTTGTCAACTTTAATAGAAAGGTGAAGGAGATATTACACGAAAGCTTTTATCGTCCGCAACATTTTGGGAACGCTTTGTCACCATTTTGGGAACCTGTAGACAATTTTTGGGAACATTCAGCAATTTGTTTTGGGACGGTTTTACACTGGCAGTAACAACTAGAATGTTATAGGTGATAAAATGGTCATACAGTGTAATTATAAAAGTTATCAGATCAAAGATGCGGAATACAATTGATGAAGAAATCTCTCCTGTGATAGCCCCTTGATCTTTTCTCATTGTCACCATTTCTTAAGCATGTGCAGTCTGACTAAATCATCGACTTATATTTTGTCCTTTTTTAGTTATCAGAAAACACCATGGACTCTGAGATCTATATATATATATATATGTATATATATATATATTATATATAGCTGTATAGTTTAAATGTATTACTTCTTATGTATCTAGCTATTCTTGGAAGTGTGCTCACATATATACTTTGATATACAGTTAAGGGGAGGTTTTTAGTTTGGTCCCTAGATATCCATCAAGCTTAAGATTACACCCCCTTGAGCCCCTTTCAAGATAAATTTGTACATTTTTCGGTAGAAAAATCTCCCGGCTGAAAGCCGGTTACTCTTAAATTACAGGCTCGCTATCGCTCGCCAGGATAAAATCGACACCTAAATGGCACGAAAGGTCTTAAAATTGACAGAAATGGGTTGAAAGTTCTTAAAATCGTCAACATAATGGGGCAAACGTCTTAAAATTAGAAAAACAATGGGGCTAAACATGAGGGAGAAAGGAGTCAAGAAAAAAATCCCTCAACTGGAAATCTCCCCTTAATTAAACGTTTCATCAAAATTCGATCAAATATGCGTCTTCCTCGTTTGTGTAAATATTTCGTAGTGTTCCTCTCATTTGCTTAACCCATTCTGTGCCGGCGTCGTCATTTGAGTTTGATTTCAGCTACATTTAGACGCTTTTATGAAGCTTAGGAAGGATATATGGTGGCTCAAAAGATTAATTGAGATAGTCTGTAGCCTTTTATCGAGTAGACATTCTTCCTAAGCTGAACAAAATCGTCTAATAGTTGCCGAATAAAATGAAAAGTACAGTCGCGCTAATAAGTAATGTCTCGGCACCAATTATGTTTTGATCAATAATTGGTATCAGCCATATCTAAGCTTCATTTCTTCATATCGAGTGAAATATACAAACATGTTCCTACACTTACCCACCCTATTCAACATCTG
Organism: Paralithodes platypus; assembly: GCA_032716605.1. Classification (NCBI taxonomy): domain Eukaryota; kingdom Metazoa; phylum Arthropoda; class Malacostraca; order Decapoda; family Lithodidae; genus Paralithodes; species Paralithodes platypus. Next base: position 62,648,621 of record CM064483.1, on the reverse strand, counting down.
ACAGACATTAATACAGCAGAGAGCGAGCCAAAAATTATGACAGCTGGGACATGACTTATTAGCGCGACCGTACATGACCGGTACAGAAGGGGTTAAAAGGTATACGGTCACATTCCTGTTTGCTATAGGGAACACAAAGGACTGCAGCGAAACTGTTGGTCAAATCAGTACCATGTGATTGTTCTTGAGAGTCATTTGGTAACACCACATTTGCTAATTATATTGTGTATGTGTATTATTATTATTAACGCTAAATTAGTTAAGGGAGGTCACCTTTTGTTTTATCTTTCTCTCTTTCCCTGGCTTGTATCCATTCGGCCCCATTCAGCCAACTGTTTTAAGACGTTTAACCCCATCCAGGTGTCAATTTCTTCCTGGCGAGCGATAGCGAGCCAGCATTGTATGGAGAAATCCGGCTTCGCCGGAGATATTTTTCTATCGAAAAATGTACAAATTTAGCTTGCTGTAAAACAAAAATATATATATGCTGGCTCGCTACCGCTCGCCAGGAAATATTCACATCCGGATGGGGGTAAACGTCTTAAAACAGTAGGCTGAATGGGGCCGAATGAATACAAGCCAAAAATAGAGGGAGAGAAAGAGAAAAAAAGCGAGGTGGGCTCTCTTAACGTTTCTAAACATGTGTTAATATAAAAACGTTTGAGATACATGCCCGTTTTGTTATAGTCTCCGTGTACTAAATATATAACAAGCATATTTTACAGTGCATTTAGAGACGTTTGTGAAACATTGCATACTGTATCTTTGCAACATTTCAGTAGTTTTTGATGAAAGAGCAGGATTTTCTTGTATTCAGTTCAGTTCACGTTGTCATATATCGCATACACCGAGTCAGTAACTGCACGTATACTTAGAATACACACACACACACACACACACACACACACACACACACACACACACACACACACAAACACCTACACACATAAACACCTACACACACGAACACCAACACCCACACACAAACATACACACCTACACAAGCCTACACACTTACACCCACACACAAGCCTACCCCCACAAACATCTACACACCTACACCCACACGTCTGCCAGTCCATTACCATATATGTGAACCTAATAAACACATACTGCCTGAAGCTGAGTGTAGGAGATGCTTCCTAGCCAAGGGTAGGGGAATATAAACAACAGGATTTTTTTTTTTTTTTTTTTTTTTTTTTTTTTTTTTTGTCAATGTGAGTGAGACAAATGGCAAAACTGTCCGAAGCGAGTGCGCGCCGCCCCCCCCCCCCCCCCCTCCCCCTCCCCAGAATTGAAAGAGTGACAGGGCCAAAATCAAGGGACTTTCGGGCCAAAATGCCTGGACAGTCTGGCTTGCTCACAGGTTTCTTCTAAAGGGAATGGATAGAGTCAACCATATCTATGGATAAAATACGCCAGCTGGCCAGACGCTTTGTGGGTCTTTTTGCCTGTTGGTTTGTAAAGAAGATATGTCAAAATGTGATTAACCAATGTTCACGACATTCGGTGGACAGATATGTGGACATGTGACCAGGAAGAAGTAGTGATTCATTTTAGGAGGTGATCGGTAGAGTGCATACCTCCGTCAGCGTAGGCGGCTCACAAAGTTATGAACCGGTTTTCACGTAATGTGGTGACAGATAGAATATGTGCCAAGGAATAAGTGGTTCCATTTAGGAGGCGATTGATAGAGCGCATATTTTCCCCAACGTAGGCGGAAGTATGCTGGCTCGCTATCGCTCGCCAGGAAGAAATCGACACCTGGATGGAAATAAACGTCTTAAAACAGTTGGCTGAATGGGGCCGAATGGATACAAGTTATGATGTTTTGTGTAATCATAATTGGTGAGATTGCTTGAATTTTGCCTTTTTCGAGCAATGTATTTTAGTCTGCCCCTAGGCTAACAAAAACGCCTTCCCTGACTTCCTTCAGACTAAAAACCTGCCCACCCAGACCCCCTCCAAGCTAAATTTGTACATTATTCGCTGTAAAAACGTCCCCACCGAGATCCGATTACTGGTAAAGCCGGAGTCACACGAGCCATTTTTCGAGCAATTTTTACGGGCAATTATGGTCTGGAAAAGCTTCAAAAATTACAGTTTATAAAAATTCAACCGCCTAACATAATCTACCTTCAGTCTAATTGCCGATACCAGTGCGAAAAAGTGCCGAAATAATACGAGAAAAAACTTGCTCACAGAAAATTGACGGAAAAAGCGCTCGTGTGACAGGGGCTTAAGTTATATGTACACTATATCTTACGTATAATTTCTTTGTCGACACCTGAAGGGGTAAAGCGTCTTATTAATCGCCAAACTAAGTGGGTGAAACGTCTTACAAATTTCAACCTACTGGAGCTAAACAGTGAAAGTCTAAGAAGTTCTCCCTCGGACCAAATAGGGTTAAATACGAAACGTCTTGCCCATTCTGAACAAAATCCTCTACTGTTAACCCCTTCTGTACCGGCGACGTCTTTTCTATTTTGTGCTAGCTATTATATTTAGACGATTTTGTGCAGCTTAGGAAGGACATAATATGGTAGCTAGAAGGATTAGTTGAGATAGTCTGCCACCTTGCCACCTTTTAATGTGCAGACGGCCTTCCTAAGCTAAATAATATCGTCTGATGGTTGCCAGAAAATAATTTAGGGGGGTCACCTGCTTTTTTGTTTATCTTTCTCTCATTTTCTCTCTTTCAAAGGCTTGTATCCATTCGGACCCATTCAGCCAAAAGACGCTTATCCCCATCCAGGTGTCGATTTCTTCCTGGCGAGCGATAGCCAGCCAGCATTTTATGGAGAAATCCGGCTTCACCGGAGACATTTTTCTATCGAAAAATTTACAAATTTAGCTTGCTGTCAAAACAAAAATATATATATGCTGGTTCGCTACCGCTCGCCAGGAAAATATTGACACCTGGATGGGTGTAAACGTCTGAAAACAGCAGGCTGAATGGGGCTGATAGGATAAAAGCCAAAGAGAGAGGGAGAGAAAGAGAGAAAAAAAGCGAGGTGGGCTCCCTTAACGGACGTCGCCGGTACATAAAAGGGTTTAATTTGAATAACACGAACAAAGCAGTCCTCCCCAGTGAAAGAAGCCACAACCCCTAATACCCTTGGCTGGTGTAGCAAGTCTGTAGTAAGGGAGCCCTCCTCACTTTTTTGTTGTATCTTTCTCTCCCTCTCTCTTTGGCTTGTATCCTTTCGGCCCCATTCAGCCTACTGTTTTAAGATGTTTACCCCCATCCAGGTATCAATATTTTTAGGCGAGCGGTAGCGAGCCAGCATATATATATATTTGTTTTGACAGCAAGCTAAATTTGTACATTTTTCGATAGAAAAATTTCTCCGGCGAAGCCGGATTTCTCCATACAATTCTGGCTCGCTATCACTCGCCTGGAAGAAATCGACACCTGGATGGGGATAAACGTCTTAAAACAGTTGGCTGAATGGGGCCGAATGGATACAAGCCAGGGAAAGAGAGAAAAGGAGAGAAAGGTAATATAAACAAAGAGCCGGTGAACCCCCTTAAACCCCCTGTATGTTATTAAATATCTCGGTATATATATATAATGAACCATTACTGTGTGTGTAGCCTACCCTGAAGACCATGCATGCGGGCGTGTCTTGGCCAAACATAACCTTCTTTATATACTAGTACTTCTATAGTGGGTGTGGGGGCGGGTGGGGCAGTTCAACCCATGGTCAACATCTGACAGACATTAATACAGCAGACAGCAAGCAAAACGTGATGACGGAAACCTGTGTTGTTGTTTTTTTTATCTTTCTCTCCTTTTCTCTCTTTCTCTGGCTTGTATCCATTCGGCCCCATTCAGCCAACTGTTTTAAGACGTCTATCCCCATCAAGGTGTCCATTTCTTCCTGGCGAGCGAAAGCGAGCCAGCATTGTATGGCGAAATCCGGCTTCGCCGGAGACATTTTTCTATCGAAAAATGTACAAATTTAGCCTACTGTCAAAAACGTTTTTAAAATATGCTGGCTCGCTAACGCTCGCCAAGAAAAAATCAACACCTTGAAGGGGATAAACGACTTAAAACAGAGGCTGAATGGGGCCGAATGGATACAACCCAAATAGAGAGGGAGAAATAGAAAAAAAAATGTTAGGACGACACGAAGTCAAGTGACCATGGGCTGAATAGCCTATAAACAAACCCCTCGGAAACTTGTTGTCCCTGCCCGAGACTCGAACCAACGTCAGGCAGCCAATAGTATAATTATATATCTCCTATCCGTGTTCCAATCATGTTCACATTCTATTCCCTCCAACAAAAATAATAATGTCATTGATACTATTTTTCCCATAACTCTGTATAAGTAAATGTCGATGAAGTTCAATAATTAATGAGAAAACAATATTTGACGAATTAAGGGGAGACGATCGTTTTTCTGGCCCCCTTTTCTTCCTCGTGTTCCATTAGTCCCATTAGTTTTGAGATTTTAAGATGTTCGGCCCATTTGTTTGGCGATTTTATGACCTTTCGTCCCATTTCGTTATAAGTTTTAAGACCTATCGTGCCATTTAGGTGTCGATTTTTTTCCTGGCGAGCGATAGCGAGCCTGTAATTGTAAGAGGAACCGGCCTTAGGCCGGGAAATTTTTCTACCGAAAAATGTACAAATTTATCTTGAGGGGGGGTCAAGGGGATGTTTTTCTAAGTTTGAGGGAGGTCTAGCGAGGAAACTAAGAGTTTATGAAGGAATGAATTTATAGGCCAAAAAAAAGTCTGGTTGACTAATCACGCGTTCTAGATAACTAATGGACTAACTTTCTCTGAGCTTGAGTAATATAGAGATCTTGAGTAATATAGAGATCTTGAGTAATATAGAGATCTTGAGTAATATAGAGATCTTGAGTAATATAGAGATCTTGAGTAATATAGAGATCTTGAGTAATATAGAGATCTTGAGTAATATAGAGATCATGAGTAATATATTCATAAATATAGAGATCTTGAGTAATATAGAGATCTTGAGTAATATAGAGATCTTGAGTAATATGTAATATAGAGATCTTGAGTAATATAGAGATCTTGAGTAATATAGAGATCTTGAGTAATATAGAGATCTTGAGTAATATAGAGATCTTGAGTAATATAGAGATCTTGAGTAATATAGAGATCTTGAGTAATATAGAGATCTTGAGTAATATAGAGATCTTGAGTAATATAGAGATCATGAGTAATATAGAGATCTTGAGTAATATAGAGATCTTGAGTAATATAGAGATCTTGAGTAATATAGAGATCTTGAGTAATATAGAGATCTTGAGTAATAGAGAGATCTTGAGTAATATAGAGATCTTGAGTAATAGAGAGATTTTGAGTAATAGAGAGATCTTGAGTAATAGAGAGATCTTGAGTAATAGAGAGATCTTGAGTAATAGAGATCTTGAGTAATATAGAGATCTTGAGTAATAGAGAGATCTTGAGTAATAGAGAGATCTTGAGTAATAGAGAGATCTTGAGTAATAGAGAGATCTTGAGTAATATAGAGATCATGAGTAATATAGAGAGCTTTAGTAATATAGAGATCTTGAGTAATATAGAGAGCTTGAGTAATATAGAGATCTTGAGTAATATAGAGATCATGAGAAATATACAGAGCTTGAGTAATATAGAGAGCTTGAGTAATATAGAGATCTTGAGTAATATAGAGATCTTGAGTAATATAGAGATCTTGAGTAATATAGAGATCTTGAGTAATATAGAGATCTTGAGTAATATAGAGATCTTGAGTAATATAGAGATCTTGAGTAATATAGAGATCTTGAGTAATATAGAGATCTTGAGTAATATAGAGATCTTGAGTAATATAGAGATCTTGAGTAATAGAGAGATCTTGAGTAATATAGAGATCTTGAGTAATAGAGATCTTGAGTAATAGAGAGATCTTGAGTAATAGAGAGATCTTGAGTAATATAGAGAGCTTGAGTAATATAGAGAGCTTGAGTAATATAGAGATCTTGAGTAATATCGAGATCTTGAGTAATATAGAGATCTTGAGTAATAGAGAGATCTTGAGTAATAGAGAGATCTTGAGTAATATAGAGAGCTTGAGTAATAGAGAGATCTTGAGTAATATAGAGATCTTGAGTAATAGAGAGATCTTGAGTAATATCGAGATCTTGAGTAATATCGAGATCTTGAGTAATATAGAGAGCTTGAGTAATAGAGAGAGCTTGAGTAATAGAGATATCTTGAGTAATAGAGAGATCTTGAGTAATATAGAGATCTTGAGTAATATAGAGATCATGAGTAATATAGAGATCTTGAGTAATAGAGAGATCTTGAGTAATAGAGAGATCTTGAGTAATATAGAGATCTTGAGTAATATAGAGATCTTGAGTAATAGAGAGATCTTGAGTAATAAAGAGATCTTGAGTAATATAGAGATCTTGAGTAATAGAGAGATCTTGAGTAATAGAGATCTTGAGTAATAGAGAGATCTTGAGTAATAGAGAGATCTTGAGTAATAGAGAGATCTTGAGTAATAGAGAGATCTTGAGTAATAGAGAGAGCTTGAGTAATAGAGAGAGCTTGAGTAATAGAGAGAGCTTGAGTAATAGAGAGATCTTGAGTAATAGAGAGATCTTGAGTAATAGAGAGATCTTGAGTAATATAGAGATCATGAGTAATATAGAGATCTTGAGTAATAGAGAGATCTTGAGTAATATAGAGATCTTGAGTAATATCGAGATCTTGAGTAATAGAGAGATCTTGAGTAATAGAGAGATCTTGAGTAATAGAGAGATCTTGAGTAATAGAGAGATCTTGAGTAATAGAGAGATCTTGAGTAATAGAGAGATCTTGAGTAATATAGAGATCATGAGTAATATAGAGATCTTGAGTAATAGAGAGATCTTGAGTAATAGAGAGATCTTGAGTAATAGAGAGATCTTGAGTAATATAGAGATCTTGAGTAATAGAGAGATCTTGAGTAATAGAGAGATCTTGAGTAATATAGAGATCTTGAATATGTGTCAAAGATATATAAGTTAACATAAACATAACTTTGAACCTATTAACTCTTTCCTTTAGATATACTTCAAATTATATGATACTTTAGCTACCTAGAGGCGATTTCTTTAAACTTACGAATGGTGTACTGGAGTGGGAGGGTTTCAAGTGTCATATTCACCACGTGATTCCTAGAGGCCCTTCGTAAACTGAACAAAATCTTCTAGAGTTATCCATAGACTATGATAAAAAAAAAAAGTGTCCATCTGATTGAAAGGGTTAAAAGGAGTAGCCTACTTTAACACTATCTGGTCCGACGTCTTGGGGTTGGGGGGGGGAGGGGGGGGGGGGATTATGATATATTATGATACATATGGGGCAGGAGGCTAGGAATCCTCCTCCCCTTGTAAAATTCACCTACAAGACATGACAGAGTAAGAGGCGAGGGAACACGAAAGTGGTCCCGAACCCTAAGAATTGGAACTTTAAATGTTGTTTCTGTTCGGGTTCTGTCTCGAGTCGCCCACCCTCAGCTATGGGGTATATGTCTGAGTACTGTACATACATACATACATACAGTACATACATAAATAGATAAATTAATAATGACGATTGTGTTTGCTATGGACATTTTCGAGCAATGTATTTCAGTTTGTTCCCTAGGCTAGCAAAAACGCCTTCCTCGACATCCTTCCAACTAGATAATTGCCCATCTCACCCCGTTTCAAGCTAAATGTGTACATTTTCGGTAAAATATAATGTCCCGATTTCCTATAAGTTACAGGCTTGCTATCGCTCGCCCAGAAAACAGAATATCGACACCTAAATGGGGTGAAGCGTCTAATCATCGCCAGACAAATGGGGTGAACCGTCTTAAAAAAAAATCTCCAAACTGATGAAGCGAAACAGGGGAGCCTCATAAAAAAGAAGACCACACTCGGTCCAAATAGGATTAACCCCTTCTGTACCGGCGACGTGTCTTGTATTGTATTCCAGCTACATGTAGACCATTGTGTGCAGCTTAAGGGGAGGCAGACCGTTTGTTTGGTCTATTAATTCATTTATTCATATACAGTATGTTTTTAGTTTCCTCCCTAGACCTCCATCAAGCTTAGAAAAACACCCCCTAGACCCCCCTTCAAGATGAATTTGTACATTTTTCGGTAGAAAATGTTACCGGCCAAAGGCCGGTTCCTCTTAAAATTGCAGGCTCGCTATCGCTCGCCAGGAAATAGTCGACACCTAAATGACACGAAAGGTCTTAAAATTGACAACGAAATGGGGCGAAAGGTGTTAAAATCGCCAAACTAATGGGCCGAACGTCTTATAATTTCAAAACTAGTGGGGCTAAACATTAGGGAGAAGGGAGGGTCCAGAAAAACGGTCTGCCTCCCCTTAAGAAGGATCCGTGGTAGCAAAAAGGGTTAATTTTGAGAGTTCGAAGCCTGTTCATCCCTGGAGGCCCCTTCTTAAACTGAATACAATTCGTCTATATAGAACTAGAATACAATTACAAAATAAATCTCCGGTACAGAAGGGGTTAAACATGTCCACCCAATAAACAAGTATGATAATAATAATCTGTCCGCCATGTTGTCTACCTATGGGTCTGTTTTCTATATTCTTCCACGTAACAGTTTAACCCTTTCACGCTCATATGACGCAGAGGTTGCCAGATTAGCAATAAGAAATAGAGTTCTCTCACTCTTATAATTACCTCTCCAAAATTAGTTTTCTGCCCACAGCTAACTCAAAGACAACTGCAGAGATTGAAGTAACTAAACTAAAGGTTTCTAAATACCCCTGATGGTAACAAAGGCTTTAAAGTATCCCTAATAGGCTCAAAATCGCGTCATATGTCGGAGAGGGTTAAGGGGGGTCACCTGCTTTTGTTCTCTCCTTTTCTCTCTTTCTCTGGCTTGTATCCATAGCCCAGTCACCCTACTGTTTTAAGACTTGTATCCCCATCCAGGTGTCGATTTCTGCGAGCCAGCATTGTATGGAGAAATCCGGCTTCGCCGGAGACATTTTTCTATCGAAAAATGTACAAATTTAGCCTGCTGTAAAACAAAAATATATATATGCTGGCTCGCTACCGCTCGCCAGGAAAATATTGACACCTGGATGGGGGTAAACGTCTTAAAACAGTAGGCTGAATGGGACCGAATGGATACAAGCCAAAGAGAGAGGGAGAGAAAGTGAAAACAAGCGAGGTGGTCTCCCTAAAAAGAAAACTGTCTTATAATAAAGGTGTTACATCACTTCTATTTTCCTATGGAGCTAATACGTGATATACAGTAAAGTTGGTATCACACGAGCGATTTTTTCCGTCAATTTCTATGAGCAATTGTGGTCTGGCAGCATTAACCCTTTGAAGCACTGACGCGTTTTAGCAGATTATTTTGGCTATCATTAGACGATTGTATGCAGCTTAGGAAGTATCTGTGGGTATTAAAAGGGTAAATACTATCTCAATCCACCCTTTGACTTCCATATACCGTTACTAATCTGAATAAAATTGTCTAATAGTAGCCAGAAACAGAACAGAAACGCGTATCGGAGCTTGAAAGGGTTAACATGTAAGTTATATTATTTTTATTAATCTCACCACCACACCCCCAATGAAATTAATTAAAGTATATATGATCCACCGGGATTCGAACCCGGGTTATCACACACATATATCAGAAATCGGCCACCTAGTATAATCTATCCTCGGTCTACTTTCCGATTCCAATGTGAAATAGACTCAATATTTCACGAGAACAAAGTTGCTCATCGAAAATTGACGGAAAACATCGCTCGTGTGACACTGGCTTAAGGGGAGGTATTTAGTTTGTTCCCTACTTTTTCATCAAGCTTACACCCCCTAGACCCCCTTTCAAGATAAATTTGTACATTTTTCGGTAGAAAAATGTCCAGGCCGGAGGCCGGTTGCTCTTAAATTACAGGCTCGCTATCGCTCGCCAGGAGAAAATCGACACCTTAACGGCACGAAAGGTCTTAAAATTGACAGAAATGGGGCAAAATGTCTTAAAATATCCAAACTACTAGGGCGAAGGTCTAAAAATCTCAAAAGCAATGGGGCTAAACATGAGGGAGAAAGGGGTCCAAAAAAAAAAAAAAAAATCCCTCAAGTGGAAATATCTCCCCCCTTAAGATTCTATATTTGCCTTTTCCTAGCCGTGACTTCCTATGATAATATATTCTCTAAATATATACCTATAAAGCTATCTCTATATTATTATAACTATTATACACCCTATGCCTTACTCCAGCAGCTTTCCTAGACCGATATAATACTGTCATGTTAAGGGGAGGTCTCCACTTGAGGGATATTTTTCTTGACCCCTTTCTCCCTCATGTTTAGCCCTATTGCTTTTGATATTATGAAACGTTTGCCCCATTAGTTTAGCGATTTTAAGAATTTTCACCCCATATTAAGACCTTTCTTGCTTTCAGGTGTCAATTTTATCCTGGCGAGCGATAGCGAGCCTGTAATTTAAGAGGAACCGGCCTTCGGCCGGGCCATTTTTCTACCGAAAAATGTAGAAATATATCTTGAAAGGGACTCAAGGGGGTGTAATTTTAAGCTTGATGGAGGTCTAGGGAACAAACTAAATACCTCCCCTTAACCCGTTCTGTACCGGCGAGGTCTTCTGTAGTTTAGTCTAGCTACATTATATTTAGACGATGTTTGGCACCTTAAGGGGAGACTGACCGTTTGTTTGGTTTATTAATTAATTTATTCATATATGTTTTTAGTTTCCTCCCTAGACCTCCATCAAGCTCAGAAAAACACCCCCTAGACACCCCTTCAAGATTAATTTGCAAATTTGTTGGTAGAAAAATGAACCGGCCGAAGGCCGATTCCTCTTAATATTGCAGGCTCGCTATCGCTCGCCAGGAAATAATCGACACGTAAATGGCGCGAAAGGTCTTAAAATTGACAACGAAATGGGGCGAAAGGTGTTAAAATCGCCAAACTAATGGGCCGAACGTCTTATAATCTCAAAACTAGTGGGGCTAAACATTAGGGAGAAGGGGGGTCCAGAAAAACGGTCTGCCTCCCCTTAAGAAGGATCCGTGGTAGTAATATTAAGGGATAATTAAGATAGTTCGCAGCCCTTTATTGCTGGAATCCTTTACACTCAGCTTAATAGAAATCGCCTAAATAGAGCTAGACTAAAAAAAAAAAAAAAAAAAAAAAAAAAAAAAAAAAAAGAGACACCTCCGGTACAGAAGGGGTAAAAACCAATTAATAAGTAACACCCCCGTTCTTAACATTAATCACATCAATTACAAACCTCCAATGTACTTCAATATACTACTGATGAAAGCCTAATATTAGACATTATGTTATGTTACCGACAGCACCAAACCAACTCGACTAACTATAACTTAACAAATGTCAGCATACACAAAATTTCCTCAACTTGAGGGGAGGTTTCTAGTTTGTTTCCTACTCCTCCAGCAATCTTAAAATTTCACCCCCTTGACCCCCTTTCAAGATAAATTTGTACATTTTTCGGTAGAAAAATGTCCCGGCCGAAGGCCGATTACTCTTAAATTACAGGCTCGCTATCGCTCGCCAGGATAAAATAGACACCTAAATGGCACGAAAGGTCTTAAAATTGATAGAATGGGGCGGAAATTCTTAAAAATCACCAAACTAATGGGGCAAACGTCTTAAAATCTCAAAAAACAATGGGGCTAAACATGAGGGAGAAAGGAGTAAAAAAAAAAATCCATCAAGTCGACATCTCCCCTTAAGAAACATGTCTGTGAGTATAAACACCAAATGTTTATATTGGAGTTTATATTGACAACGTTTCGCAGATAGCAGAAACGTTGTCAAGAAAGTGCTCCTCCTCATTCGGTGTTTAAATTGACAACGTTTCGCAGATGGCAGAAACGTTGTCAAGAAAGTGTTCCTCCTCATTCGGTGTTTAAATTGACAACGTTTCGCAGATAGCAGAAACGTTGTCAAGAAAGTGCTCCTCCTCATTCGGTGTTTAAATTGACAACGTTTCGCAGATGGCAGAAACGTTGTCAAGAAAGTGTTCCTCCTCATTCGGTGTTTAAATTCATTCTGTCAATTTGTCTAAGTTATGTCAACAAACATGTCTGTCTGTATTTTTGGTAACCTCACCACCAGGTACGGTCGAGGTTAATAAACGTTGTCAAATATTTCACAACGTTTCGGACACTGACTAATACTCTGAGGGATAAGCACTTTTCCCAGTAACCATGAATACACCAATAACACTTGTTGAGCGAAAACCACTGGAATCTATGACAACACTTAGTACCCCCGAATGTACAGTCGGATACCATAGTCTCTTGCCCACTCATACAAACTACACCATTTTATAATTATGGAAGTATATCTGTGGAAATTAATTTATGAAAACATGATTGTCTATAAATCAATTACAAAACTATACCTACTATATATTGTTAAGGGGGGGGTCACTGTTTTTATTTATTTGTTTGTATCTTTCTCTCCTATTCTCTCTTTCCCTGGCTTGTATCCATTCGGCCCCATTCAGCCAACTGTTTTAAGACGTTTATCCCCATCCAGGTGTTGATTTTTTCCTGGCGAGCGATAGCGAGCCAGCATTGTTTGGAGAAATCCGGCTTCGCCGGAGACATTTTTCTATCGAAAAATGTACAAATTTAGCCTGCTCTCAAAATAAATATATATATATATGCTGGCTCGCTACCGCTCGCCAGGAAAATATTGACACCTGGATGGGGGTAAACGTCTTAAAACAGTAGGCTGAACGGGGCCGAATGGATACAAGCCAAAGAGAGAGGGAGAGAAAGAGAAAAACAGCGAGGTGGGCTCCCTTAAGTGAATGATATCCAAAATATCAATCCAAATAGTAATAATTGCACACAGAAAACCACATGGGGTCAACGAAGTCTTATAAGTGGGCTACACAGAGACTATGGTATCCGAGTGTACAGTTGGCCACATTAAGGGGGGTCACCTGCTTGTTTTCTCTTGCTCTCCTTTTCTCTCTTTCTCTGGCTTGTATCCATTCGGCCCTATTCAGCCAACTGTTTTAAGACGTTTACCCCCATCCAGGTGTCAAGATTTTTTTTTTTTTTTTTTATCCCCATCCAGGTGTCGATATCTTCCTGGCGAGCGATAGCGAGCCTGCATTGTTTGGAGAAATCCGGCTTCGCCGGAGGCATTTTTCTATCGAAAAATGTACAAATTTAGCCTGCTCTCAAAACAAATATATATGCTGACTCGCTACCGCTCACCAGGAAAATATTGACACTTGGATGGGGGTAAACGTCTTAAAACAGTAGGCTGAATGGGGCCGAATGGATACAAACCAAAGAGAGAGGGAGAGAAAGATAAAAAAAAAGCGAGGTGGGCTCCCTTAATTTGCATACACGCCATGTTTGTATGTATGGAAGGAAATATATTATGCCTGTGTTATAAGTGTAGCATCTTAAGGGGAGATGTCGACTTGAGGGATTTTTTTCTTGACTCCTTTCTCCCTCATGTTTAGCCCCATTGTTTTTGAGATTTTAAGACGTTTGCCCCATTAGTTTGGTGATTTTTAAGAATTTCCGCCCCATTCTATCAATTTGAAGACCTTTCGTGCCATTTAGGTGTCTATTTTATCCTGGCGAGCGATAGCGAGCCTGTATTTTAAGAGTAATCGGCCTTCGGCCGGGACATTTTTCTACCGAAAAATGTACAAATTTATCTTGAAAGGGGGTCAAGGGGGTGAAATTTTAAGATTGCTGGAGGAGTAGGAAACAAACTAGAAACCTCCCCTTAAGGGAAGATGGGCCGGTTTTTCGTTCTATTAATTCAGTTATTCATATAATTTTTAGTTTCTTCTCTAGACCTCCATCAAGCTTTAACAAAAAAACACCCCCTAGACTACACCATGTTTTGCATACACTGTGGTTTTTGTACATTTTTCGGTAGGAAAATGTCCCGTATTCCTCTTAAAATTACGGGCTCGCTATCGCTCGCCAGGAACAAATAGACACCTAAATTGCAGGAAAGGTCTTAAATTGACAACGAAATGGGGCGAAAGGTGTTAAAATCGTCAAACTAAAATGGGCCGAACGCCTTAAAATCTCAAAACGAATGGGGCTAAACACGAAGGAGAAAGTGGTCCAGAAAACCGACCCATCTCCCCTTAATCAATAGATAAATAATATGACTAATTAACGTTTTTTTAGTAAATTATTCTAGTAAGACAATTACATACATACCCCTACTCTGTGCAACTCTCCAACCCAAGAGTGAAACGCTATTCCCAGACTTTCTTCTATTCAACTGCTGAGCTCTGGAACTCTCTCCCAGAATCAGTCTTTCCCTCTTCCTATGACTTTAATTGCTTCAAACTCCGTGTGTCCAGGCATTTTAGCTCGAACGCCCCTTGATTTTGGCCCTGTCACTCTTTCAAATCTGGGGGAGGCACTCGCTGCAGGCAGTTGTGCCTTTTGTCTCCCTCATTCACATAGACAAAAAAATACATAAAAACTAAATACATTAAGGAGGATGTCCACTTGAGGGATTTTTTTCTTGACTCCTTTCTCCCTCATGTTTAGCCCCATTGTTTTTCTAATTTTAAGACGTTTGCCCCATTATTTTGACGACTTTAAGAACTTTCAACCCATTTCTGTCAATTTTAAGACCTTTCGTGTCATTTAGGTGTCGATTTTATCCTGGCGAGCGAAAGCGAGCCTGTAATTTAAGAGGAACCGGCTTTCAGCCGGGAACATTTTCTACCGAAAAATGTAAAAATGTATCTTGAAAGAGGCTCAAGGGGGTGTAACCTTAAGCTTGAAGGATATCTAGGGACCAAACTAAAAACCTCCCCTTAAAAAGCATATACATTAAAACTTCCATAAAGCTTCCATACATAAAACTATTGCGTGGATCCAAACTAATGTGACCCACTGTACATCATCTTAGACTTCTACAGTGCTACGAATAATTAATTAGCGACAACAAGAATAATTATGTAAAGCCCAAATTATACGATGACCACCCGGAGAAAATAATGAGGTCCGTCAATTATTATGTTATAATTATAATTAATAGCCAACGTGAGATAATCAGGACCCATTAATGTGCCGGCAATTGGTGAAAATAATGCCTATATAATTATATGGTTTATCTTCGAAAATAATGCCTATATATATATGGTTTATCTTCGAAAATAATGCCTATATATATATGGTTTATCTTCGAAAATATAATGGGTCATAAACTAATTTAAGAAAGAGCCCCATTAAATTCAAAATAATAAAATAATAATAATAATAATAATAATAATAATAATAATAATAATAAATAACAGACTATACAGTAAGTGTTCCCCTTAAGGGGGTTGACCTGCTTAAGGGGGTTGACCTGCTTTTTGTTATTTCTGTCCTTTTCTCTCTTTCTCTGGCTTTAATCCATTCGGCCCCATTCAGCCAACTATTTTAAGACGTTTATCCCCATCTAGCTGTCGATTTCTTCCTGGCGAGCGATAGCGAGCCAGCATTATATGAAGAAATCCGGCTTCGCCGGAGACATTTTTCTATCGAAAAATGTACAAATTTAGCCTGCTGTCTAACAAAAATTAAAAATATGCTGGCTCGCTACCGCTCACCAGTAAGAAATTGACACCTGGATGGGGATAAACGTCTTAAAACAGTAGGCTGAATGGGGCCAAATGGATACAAGCCAGAGAAAGATAGAACAGGACAGAACAAAAACAGGTCACCCCCCTTAACATTGATTTTTGGTGCAACGATTTTTAATTGTTATTTCACTAAACTTAAAATGTATTACTTCATCATGAAGCGGTGTTAATTATCTTTCCACTTTAATTAGGGAAGTGTCTGCATTAACCCTTATAGTATAAAGATTGATCAATTGAGTCTTAATTTGTGAAGGGGATTCGGATATAAGTAACACCCCGTTCTTAATATTAATCATCAATTACAAACCCCAATGCCCTTGAATAAACTAATGATAATAACCCCTATTAATATGGATACCACTATATTGCTACAGATATTAACCTGCCCAAAGAAAACTAGAAATATTGAGAGATTTATCTTATTTTATCTTTCAATATACGATTACACGTTTATAACTTTGATTCTGGTAAGCATTAACAGATTTTATTAACTTTTGGAGGGGCCTGTAGGAGTCAAATGGATACAAACAAAATCGATATAATTTCTACCGCTCTGATTCCCAAATAGCTCCATAAATTCGTCTAATGTTAGCTAGAATTTACACTGAATGCTGAATACAATTTTGAACTACAGATAAGAAACTCCTTGGAATGAAAACTTACGAATTACTTTATTATACTAGGGTTCTGTGTCTCCGAGGATGTTCGTGTGTGGCAATGCTTGGTCGAAGGGGCTCCTGTCACGCTCATTGGGTCGTCTGTGTGTAAGTAGGCGAGAAATCATGACCTCTAACCTCTGTAACTCCACAACGCCTAGCATAATCGAGCTAATATGTCTACCATTTGGCAAGAGTCGGTCAAGGCATAGATGTGGAAATTGACAGCTCATTTGCTCTAGCCCATTTTGAGTAACAGAGGATAGTAGAGGCCATGATGTCTGGCCTACTTACAGCGAATAGACTGTAGGAGACTGAGCGATGAACGATCCAGAAAGGTTATCATTAATCAACTATGGATAGATGCAACATATATGAGGACAAATCTTTTATTGGCATTGATTCGCCTACACTGTAAAATTGAACTGCTTAAGGGGAGGTATTTAGTTTGTTCCCTAGACCTCCATCAAGCTTAAAATTACACCCCCTTGAGTCCCTTTTAAGATAAATTTGTACATTTTTCGGTAGAAAAATGTCCCGGCCGAAGGCCGGTTCCTCTTAAATTACAGGCTCGCTATCGCTCGCCAGGATAAAAGCAACACCTGAATGGCACGAAAGGTCTTAATATGGGGTGAAAGTTCTTAAAATCGCTAAACTAATAGGGCAAACGTCTTAAAATCTCAAAAGAAATGGGGCTAAACATGAGGGAGAAAGGGGTCAAGAAAAAAATCCCTCAAGTGGAGACCTCCCCTTAACCCTTACAGTACCAGCGACGTCTTTTTTTAGTTTTTTATTTCAACTGCATTTAGACGATTTTATGAAGCTTAGGAAGGGTACATGGTCGCTAAAAGGGTTAATCGAGATAGTAGGTAATAAAGGAGTACAAAGGAGTACAAAGGAAATCAAGCAACAACAGATCTAGTGACCCTTCTAGACATCCATCCTAAGCTGAAGAAAATCGCCTATCAGGTGCCAGAATCTGATGAAAAGGCTGTCGCTGGTACTGAATGGATTAAGGGGAGATTTCCACTTGAGGGATTTTTTACTGAACTCCTTTCTCATTCAGGTTTAGCCCCATTGATTTTGAGATTTTCAGACGTTCGCTCTATTAGTTTGGCGATTTTAGGAACTTTCGCCCCATTTCTGTCAATTTTAAGATCTTTCGTGTCATTTAGGGGTCAAATTTTTTCTGGCGAGCGATAGCGAGCCTGTAATTTAAGAGGAACCGGCCTTCGGCCGGAACATTTTTCTACCGAAAAATTTACAAATTTAGCTTGAACGAGGGTCTAGAGGGTGTAATTTTAAGCTTGATGGAGGTCTAGGGAACAAACTAGAAACCTCCCCTTAACTCTAGCATTTATAATACACACATAATAATAAGCGTGCCAATCGTTTACGTGTTCCAATTTGAATAGACAAACCGAAGAATACGAATTATGATTATTATGTCTACTAGGTGGTGGGATATCATTAATAAGGGGAGATTTCCACTGGAGGGATTTTTTTCTTTACCCCTTTCTCCCTCATGTTTAGCCCCATTGCTTTTGAGATTTTAAGACGTTCGCCCCATTAGTTTAGCGATTTTAACAACTTTCACCCCATTTATGTAACTTTTAAGACCATTCTTGCCATTTAGGTGTCGATTTTTTCCTGGCGAGCGATAGCGAGCCTGTAATTTAAGAGGAACCGGCCTTCGGCCGGGACATTTTTCTACCGAAAAATGTACAAATTTATCTTGAAAGAGGGTCAAGGGGGTGTAATTTCAAGCTTGATGGAAATCTAGGAAACACACTAAAAACCTCCTCTTAAGTGTTCAACATTTTCCAGCGTAGAGTGTTTAGAATAAAAGCGAAACGTTGCCAAACAAACATTCCTCCTCGTATTTTGTGAGTGTCCAAAAATATTATTACGGAATTACACACAAAAAGAGTGTTTGCTATAAAGACACGACCGTTTCGACTCTTCTTGGGTCCTCTGCAGGTGTACAGCAAACACTTAAGGGGGGTGACCAGCTTTTTGTTATTTCTGTCCTTTTCTCTCTTTCTCTGGCTTGTATCCATTCGGCCCCATTCAGCCAACTATTTTAAGACGTTTATCCCCATCTACTGTAGGTGTCGATTTCTTCCTGGCGAGCGATAGCGAGCCAGCATTATATGAAGAAATCCGGCTTCGCCGGAGACATTTTTCTATCGAAAAATGTACAAATTTAGCCTGCTGTCAAACAAAAATAAAAAATATGCTGGCTCGCTACCGCTCACCAGTAAAAAATTTACACCTGGATGGGGATAAACGTCTTAAAACAGTAGGCTGAATGGGGCCAGATGGATACAAACCAGAGAAAGATAGAAAAGGACAGAACCAAAACAGGTCACCCCCTCAATTCATCAAGTTGGTGGTTATTTAATATAATATATAGCCAGCCTAGTAAGAGGAACGCTTCATCGACAACGTTCGGCCTACACAGAACTTAATATTAACCCCTTTCTTTACCGCGACGTCTTTCTAGTTTTATGCTAGCTATATACACACGATTTTACGCAGCTTACGAAGGATCTGTGGTGGTAAACATGGTTAAATGGGGTAGTTAGAAGCCTGTTTATTGCTCAAGGCCCTGCATAAACTCAATATAATCGTCTAATAGTAGCCACAATAAACTTAAAAAGACGTCCCCGGTACAGAAAGGGTTAATTAGTCGAAGCGTATATAAAATGGTGGCCTCGATGAATTACGATAATAGTCAAGAGCTGCAGAATATTTGTTTACTAACTTTCATTGAGCTCGACTTTTTTGTAGGGTCTTACCAACGTTGAAAATAGTCATGGGTTTCATAATTGGTCAATAGTTAGTCAATTTTCTGATGGCTCGACTAATTTTGAAGATTTTTGACTATTTAAAGTTAGTAAATAATGATATAGAGCACGGCTAACTTAATTAAATGCATAGCTGGTCTATATTCAATATATTGTATAGATTCTCCATGCTGAAGATAGTATAGACTACATTAACGGAGGCCACCTCGCTTTTTTTCTATTTCTCTCCCTCTCTCTTTGGCTTGTATACTTTTGGCCCCATTCAGCCTACTGTTTTAAGACTTTACCCCCATCCAGTTCTCAATATTTTCCCGCGAGCCAGCATATATATATTTTTGTTTAGACAGCAAGCTAAATCTGTACATTTTTCGATAGAAAAATTTCTCCGGCGAAGCCGGATTTCTCCATACAATGCTGGCTCGCGATACGGAATAAACGTCTTAAAACAGTTGGCTGAATGGGGCCGAATGGATACAAGCCAGGGAAAGAGAGAAAAGGAGAGAAAGATACAAAAAAACAAAACGGTGACCCCCCCCCCCCTTAAGGTATAAGTTTAATTTTGTCCATAAAGTGTTCCTCCTCATATGGTGTTGATATTCATCCTCATATGGTGTTGATATTCATCCTCATATGGTGTTGATATTCATCCTCATATGGTGTTGATATTCAATCCTCATATGGTGTTGATATTCAATCCTCATATGGTGTTGATATTCAATCTGTCAACTTCACCCAGTTTATATATTTGTAAATTATTCAACCACATCGGATGTTATTTATTCCATTCATTACCTATTTTCCTTCCACGATTTATATATAAATATATATATATATATATATATATATATATATATATATATACATATATTATACACATATGTTTGTTCCCATAATGAATGTTAATGGCCTATGGTATTGTTAAGATCCATTTCTATACATACATAAATACATGACCCATTTGTATGCATATTGGCAGATCTACACGGTGCATTTTTCCAGCAACTTTTTTCTGGCAATATTTTAGAGGAAAAAAATCTGGCAATATTTTGGACTGGTACCGACGACTATGCTGCTGGTACAGTCAGAGTCAAGAGTTCGAGGACACTGTGTGGGATAAGTTGGGTAATGTTAAGGGGTACTACTCGCTTTTGCCGGACCCCCTTCTCCCTCATGGCAAGCGATAGCGTGGCTCTAATTTTAGAAGGAACCGGCCTTCGGCCCCATTCAGCCAATTTTTTTAAGACGTTTATCCCCATCCAGGTGTCAATTTCTTCTTGGCGAGCGATAGCGAGCCAGCATTGTATGGAGAAATCCGGCTTCGCCGGAGACATTTTCCAATTGAAAAATTTAAAAAATTAGCTTGCTGTCAAAACAAAAATATATATATATGCTGGCTCGCTACCGCTCGCCAGGAAAATATTGACACCTGGATGGGGGTAAACGTCTTAAAACAGTAGGCTGAATGGGGTCGAATGGATACAAGCCAAAGAGAGAGAGAGGGAGAGAAAGAGAAAAAAAACAGATGGGCCCCCTTAAATGTATGTATTTATCTCTGCCGTACAAACATTATTGTAGCTGGCCATTCTGCTAAATATTGATGTTTATATAGCACCAACGCAAGTATTCAATTGGCTACTTGCGAGTTTCATTCTATAAGGAAGTTGGAGCTGTAGACATCGATATTGAGCCGAATAACCAGCTCTAATACGGTTTTAGTACATTTATAAATACACGAAACCAAATTCGACGTACTATTTATCCATCAGAAACCTACTTAAATATATACTCTATTTGTGTTTAATATCAATGTTTACAGGCCGAACTTCCTTATAGCCTGAAACTCGCAAGTGGTCAATTGGGGTGTGTAAACTAGAAGAAGAAACAAAGAAAAACAAAAAACTTTAGATTTACAGAATTCTCAGAGATTTGTTTTGTTTTTTTAAGTTGCCAGAACCATGTTGCGGGAAAAGTGTTCGTGTAGATTCGCCTTAACCCCTTCAGTACGAGGGTGGCCTGGTCGTTTGATTCTGGCTAACACTAGACGATTTTATGCGGCTTAGGGAGGATCTCTAGGGGGTAATAAAGTGCTATCCATCGACCCCATGGTTTCCACAGGGTCCACTAACATTGGGTAAATTTCTTCTTAAGTCAAATTCATTCTAATTTGTGTATTCCTACGAAGTTAAGTACATAATCTTATTAATCCGGGTATTGCTACTAAGCTGAGTGAGATTCATACTAAGCGGAGTCAAATTCCTACTAAGCGGAGTCAAATTCCAACTAGGCTGAGTGAGATTCATACTAAGCTGATTAAATTGCTGCTAAGTGAGTAAAATTCCTACTAGCCTGAGTAAAATGCCATCTAAGCTGAGTAAAATGTCTACTAAGGTGAGTAAAATGTCTACTAAGCTGAGTAAAATTCTTACTAAGCGAAGTGAATTTCCAACTAAGCTGAGTAAAATTCCAACTAAGCTGAGTAGTAACATTCCTACTAAGTTTAATACAAATGCTTCTAAGCTGAATAAAAGTCTTCTTAAAATGATACAATACGTCTAACTTTAGCCAGAACAAATTGATAAGCACACCATGGTATTGACAGGGTTAATTAAGTCTTTCAAGCTCTGACGCGTTTTAGCAGTTTAGTTTGGCTGTCATTAGACGCTTTTATGCAGCTTAATAACGAGTTGTGGGTATTATAAGGGTAAAGACTATCTCAATCAACCCTCTGACTTCCATATACCCTTCCTAGTCTGAATAAAAACGTCTAATAACTACCAGAAATCAGAAAAGAAATGCGTCTTGGATCTTGAAGGGGTTAATTAAGTCTGTTTGTATGCGTCATGCTAGTTTGGTTCATATCGCACCTGATAATAACAATAATAAATAATAGCTGTTGCTGATTGTTGCCTTACCTGTGTACGTATGTAAGATGTTATTAACAATATTAATAAATTTTCAAGAAATAATTGTCCTTCGGTGTATTAATATATAGCCCTCAATTTGGCGCATAGAAATGGAGAATGTTACTTGAGAGTATGTATACAGTAGTCTCTCTCTCTCTCTCTCTCTCTCTCTCTCTCTCTCTCTCTCTCTCTCTCTCTCTCTCTCTCTCTCTCTCTCTCTCTCTCTCTCTCTCTCTCTCTCTCTCTCTCTCTCTCTCTCTCTCTCTCTCTCTCTCTCTCTCTCTCTCTCTCTCTTTCCGTGGCAGGCTGCTACCCACACACGCCACGATGACCGACATCAATTATCTGGTTTCAGATATTCCCCCTCCTTGTCGTCTCTCTCTCGCTCTCTCTCTCTCTCTCTCTCTCTCTCTCTCTCTCTCTCTCTCTCTCTCTGTATAAAATTCAAATGTGTGTCTATTACCAGCGGTAGACTTCAAGGATCGGTTCTTGGTCCGGTTTTATTTATCATCTATATAAATGATAGTGATGTAGGTCTGAATAACTGTATCTCCAAATTTGCTGACAATAAAAATATAGGGAACACAATCTGGAGTGAGTAAGACAGAAACAGGCAAGATAGTGGAATGGTCAGAAAAGTGGCAAATGTCCTTTAATGTTGACAAATGTAAAATTGTGCACGTTGGTACAAAAATCAAAACGTATGATTATCAACTGAAGGGCCAACCAATAATATCAAACTCTAAGGTTAAAGATTACGGGGTTATCATATCTGAAAACCTATAATCCTCAGAGCAATGTGCGGCTGCGGCAAATAAAGCAAACAAAGCCTTGGGATTTATAAAAAAACAAAAAATTACCTTTATATACGAGTACATTATTTGTCCGTTATTCAAAAGCATTGTTAGACCCCATCTTCAATATGGCATTCAGTTCAGGTTCCTGTATCTCAAGAAAGACATTGAAAAACTCGAATCTGTGCCGCGTAGAACAACTAAGCTAATTCCCTCTCTGAGAAACAAACAATATTACGAAAGATTATAAAAATTAAATATGTTCGCGCTAAAAAAAAAAGGAGGTTACGAGGCCAACTAATTGAGTGTTTTAAGATACTTAAAGGATTAATAACAATGCTGCAACCCGAGGTAATGGAATCAAATTAAATAGAGAGGAGGCATGTCTAGATGTCACACAAAATTTCTTCACATACAGTGTGGTCAAGGAGTGGAATAGTTTACCAAAGGAGGTGGTCGACAGTAATTCAATTGATATGTTTAAGGGGAGACTGACCGTTTGTTTGGTCTATTAATTCATGTATTCATATATTGTTTTAGTTTCCTCCCTAGACCTCCATCAAGTTTAGAAAACACCCCCTAGACCCCCCTTCAAGATAAATGTGTAAATTTTTCGGTAGAAAAATGTCCAGGCCGAAGGCCGGTTCCTCTTAAAATTGCAGGCTCGCTATCGCTCGCCAGGAAATAATCAACACCTAAATGGCACGAAAGGTCTTAAAATTGACAACGAAATGGGGCGAAACGTGTTAAAATCGCCAAACTAACGGGCCGAACGTCTTAAAATCTCAAAACTAGCGGGGCTAATCATTAGGGAGAAGGGGGTCCAGAAAAACGGTCTGCCTCCCCTTAAGAAGAGACTGGACGATCATGTGGTGGAGATTGGAGTAATATAATTGGAGTAGTATAATTGGAGTAGTATAATTGGAGTAGTATAATTGGAGTAGTATGATTGGAGTAGTATAATTGGAGTAGTATAATTGGAGTAGTATAATTGGAGTAGTATAATTGGAGTAGTATAATTGGAGTAGTATAATTGGAGTAGTATGATTGGAGTAGTATAATTGGAGTAGTATAATTGGAGTAGTATAATGGAGTAGTATGATTGGAAGTAGTATAATTGGAGTAGTATAATTAGGAGTAGTATAATGGAGTAATAAATTGGAGTAGTATAATTGGAGTAGTAGTAGTAATGGAGTAGTATAATTGGAGTAGTATAATTGGAGTAATATAATTGGAGTAGTATGTAGTATAATTGGAGTAGTATAATTGGAGTAATTGGAGTAGTATATTGGAGTAGTATAATTGGAGTAGTATAATTGGAGTAGTATAATTGGGTAGTATAATGGAGTAGTATAATTGGAGTAATATAATTGGAGTAGTATAATTGGAGTAGTATAATTGGAGTAGTATAATTGGAGTAGTATAATTGGAGTAGTATAATTGGAGTAGTATAATTGGAGTAGTATAATTGGAGTAGTATAATTGGAGTAGTATAATTGGAGTAGTATACTGGAGTAGTATAATTGGAGTAATATAATTGGAGTAATATGATTGGAGTAATATAATTGGAGTAGTATAATTGGAGCAGTATAATTGGAGTAGTATAATTGGAGTAGTATAATTGGAGTAGTATAATTGGAGTAGTATAATTGGAGTAGTATAATTGGAGTAATATAATTGGAGTAGTATAATTGGAGTAGTATAATTGGAGTAGTATAATTGGAGTAGTATAATTGGAGTAATATAATTGGAGTAGTATAATTGGAGTAGTATAATTGGAGTAGTATAATTGGAGTAGTATAATTGGAGTAGTATAATTGGAGTAATATGATTGGAGTAATATAATTGGAGTAGTATAATTGGAGTAGTATAATTGGAGTAGTATAATTGGATCCGTGGGTATGTGAACATTCCCTTCCAAACTCATATATTATTATTCTCCTCTATAAATACTCTCCTTGTGGGCATTTCCTGACTCGTAAGGTTACACTTCATCCTATTTTCCGGTACGACTTTTTAACCGGAGGTAGCGGAGGGTGGGGAGAGAGCCGTCTACTTTGCTGTACTATTCTTCTATTATAAAATGTCACTGTCTAGTAGTATGAAGGCCGGACCACCTAGTAGGGACCGCACCGGCTGTGTGGTCTGAGCATCTTTGTAACTCTCTCTCTCTCTGGCTCTCTCTCTCTCTCTCTCTCTCTCTCCCTCACTAGCAGGTAATGAATTAAAGCTGATGGCAAATTTGGGACAAGCAAGTGTCTAGTGCGCATAATGGTCTTGATTTTTTAGGAATCGGAGGAGAGAGAGAGAGAGAGAGAGAGAGAGAGAGAGAGAGAGAGAGAGAGAGAGAGAGAGAGAGAGAGAGAGAGAGAGAGAAAGTGCAAAGGAAGTCAAACTAGGAACCATAACAGAGTCAAATTTCCGGCCTTAGACCATGGCGCCTCGCTACTGTCTCCCTTCTAGAGAAGTGACGTAAAATGAGATCAGTTATGTCTATGTAATTAATTAACCAGATATACAATGTACAGTTGGTCAAGGATGAAAGTATACAGTTTTTCGTCTGCTATAGCCACACATGGTTTGTCATGTTGGCAGCCCTGGTAGCCATATCTCAGAGCCCGCCCACCTTATACAGGGTGTTTAAAAACGTGTTCCTGGACTTAGTTGTCAGACGGAAATATGAATATATTGCGCTATAATTTTTGACGTGAATATCACTTCGGAGATATTAAACACTTAATGTTATTGATAGATATACAAGAAATGCGAGAGTGAAAACGAAAATCAAAACGTCTACCTATATACGATATTTCAGTGGAATACAGGTCCATTTTCACACGTGGTAATATGTGGCTAATAATGTAGGGTATGGTGATATCAATGTTGCAGTTGGTTTGCAGGTGTTCTGCTGATAAAAATAAAAATAATAATAAATAAATAAATAAATAAAAATCACAAGTAAAGCCTCATTATGCTTCGAGGACTGACTCATAAAGCAATGGCGCTCGCAAGATGAGTAAAATTGCTGGATCATTACCCTATTGAACACACAGGCTTCCTTACGTCCACGTTTAGGAATTAGATTTTTGTGTATCTAAAGTAGACGAATATGGAGTGGCTATAAAATATATTACGATATACACTTAACATTATAACATTATAACATTATAACATTATAACATTCATAATAAATAATGAGTAGAAAGAGGAATCTAATAATACTTGTTAATTAATAAGTAGGTAAATATTGATATTTCACTTTCATCCCCAAGACTGGATTATATGTGATCCAAAGGGCAATGAAACGGAGGCGAGCGCCGGTTTGGGCTAGTGGAAAGGCTGTCATGGCTGCCAACATGACAAATTATGTGTGGCTATAGCAGACGAAAAACTGTATACTTTCATCCTTGACCAACTGTACATAATCTCATCTACTTCTTAAAAATTGTGATCCGATGTTAAGGGGGGATGGTTCACATTTTGGGCGACTTTTGCATGTATTCGTTATTTTTCTAGTTTCCTCCCTAGACCTCCATCAAATTTTTAAAAACATCCATTAGATTAATTTGTAAATTTTTCGGTAGAAAAATGTCCCGGCCGAACGCCAGTTCTTCCAACATTACGGGCTCACTATCGTTCGCCAGGGAAAAAATCGACACCTAAATAGCACGAAAGATCTAAATATTGACGAAGAAATGGGGCGAAAGGTCTTAAAATCGACTAACTATAATGGGGCAAACATCTTAACATCTGAAAAATAATGGGGCTAAACATGAGGGACAAAGTGGTCCAGAAAACCGGCCCATCCCGCCTTTTAATGAAATACTTTACGTGTAACTGCACATGATTTACGTTCAACTGCACATGATTTACGTTCAACTGCACTTGATTTACGTTCAACTGCACTTGATTTACGTTCAACTGCACTTGATTTACGTTCAACTGCACTTGATTTACGTTCAACTGCACTTGATTTACGTTCAACTGCACATGATTTACGTTCAACTTGATTTTATTTACCTCCGCTAACATAGTGGGAGGAAGTTATGTTCTTACCTCCATTTGTTTGTATTTTTGTCTGTTTGTCTATCCTTAAGGGGAGGTTTTTAGTTTGTTTCCTACTCCTTCAGCAATCTTAAAATTTCACCCCTTTGACCCCTTTCAAGATAAATTTGTACATTTTTCGGTAGAAAAATTTCCCGGCCGAAGGCCGGTTACTCTTAAATTACAGGCTCGCTATCGCTCGCCAGGATAAAATCGACACCTAAAAAGCACGAAAGGTCTTAAAATTGACAGAATGGGGCGGAAATTCTTAAAATCACCAAACTAATGGGGGCAAACGTCTTAAAATCTCAAAAGCAATGGGGCTAGACATGAGGGAGAAAGGGGTCAAGAAAAACGTCCCTCAAGTGGAAATCTCCCCTTAAGCCTATAAAAAAAAACAATTCATGGATTTTCACGAAAGTTGGTGGGCAGATAAGGAAGAAATAACTCAATTTAGGAGGCATTTGACAGAGCGCATATCTCCGCCGTCGGCATAGGGGGATGTACACGCTTTCCACAGTACCCCTCTAGTGATCAACACCAACGAAGCCGGAGTTAAGGGGTAGTCGTGGCTTAAGGGGGGGGGGGGGGGGGGGCGGTTTTCTGGACCACTTTCTCCCTCATGTTTACCCCCATTAGTTTTCAGATGTTAAGATGTTTGCCCCATTAGTTAGTCAATTTTAAGACCTTTCGCCCCATTTCTACGTCAATATTTGGACCTTCCGTGTTATTTTGATGTCGATTTTTTTCCCAACGATAGTGAGCCTGTAATGACGGAAGAACCTGCCTTCGGCCGGGACATTTTTCTACTGAAAAATGTACAAATTAATCTAGAAGGGGGATCTAATGGATATTTGTTTTAAATTTGATGGAGGTCTAGGGAGGAAACTAGAAAAATAATGAATACATGCAAAAACACGGCAAAAAGTGAACCATCCCCATGGGTAGTCCTGGCTTACAGAGAGGAAACAATGAAAGATAAATTCGCAAAATTATATATCACAGAATAATAGCCATATTATTGTTTCTAAATTACCCAAAGCAACAACTAGGCATATTCTATTAATTGGTCTGTGTAAAACTGACTAAACGGAAAAAATAAAAATGCCGTTTTTGGTTTGTAAACGTTTTCCACATTTCGGCGACAATGTGTGAAGTTCCTAATGCCGACTACAGCGCTATGTTAACGGAGAGATTTCCACTTGAGGGATTGTTTTCTGGATCCCGTTCTTCCTCATGTTTAGCCCCATTGCTTTTGAGATTTTAAGACTTTCGCCCCATTATTTTGACGATTTTAAGAACTTTCGACCCATTTCTGTCAATTTTAAGACCTTTCGTGCCATTTAGGTGTCGATTTTATCCTGGCGAGCGATAGCGAGCCTGTAATGTAAGAGGAACCGGCTTTCAGCCGGGACATTTTTCTACCGAAAAATTTACAAATTTATCTTGAAAGAGGGTCAAGGGGGTGAAATTTTAAGATTGCTGGAGAAGTAGAAAACAAACTAAAAACCTCCCCTTAAATTCGTAAACTTAGATTCTGGTGAAATTTAACACCTGGTAATTAACTTGCCGAGAGAACTGGGGTGGCATATTTAGTTACATACACACACACACACACACACACACATGTATTAAGTTTCACACACACACTCACACGTACGTATACACACGCACACACACGCACATATTTATCTCTGCGTGCACCCACATACACACACACACACAGACACAAGCGGTGGTATGTTAATCGGTATACACGTTAATTATGCATGCTTACGAGTAAATTTTTCGATTTTTAAACCTAAATACAACTATCTAGATAAAACTTAAGGGGAGGTATTTAGTTTGTTCCCTAGACCTCCATCAACCTTAAAATTACACCCCCTCGAGTCCCTTTCAAGATAAATTTGTACATTTTTCGGTAGAAAAATGTCCCAGCCGAAGGCTGGTTCCTCTTAAATTACAGGCTCGCTATCGCTCTCCAGGATAAAATAGACACCTGAATTGCACGAAAGGTCTTAACCCTTTACCGGGCACTCATAGAAATACTTAGAAATTTCATTTTTTGACCCTAGACCATGAAAGTAGACCTAATTCTAAGGTATTTTTGCTTATGATTTGTTTTCACATTTTTGCATATTGAATTAGTAAATCGAGGTTGACGAAGTGATCATATATGGTCAAGCGCCGGTCTAGGGTAAAAATAATCTTGAATTATGCTATATTGAAAATGTAAATTTAAGGTAAACAAAATACACAGAATAACAGTTATATCATTATATTACCCAAAAATAAGCATTTTATTTTAATAAGTACCGGTATATAAATAGATTATATATGAATATTTTAGTTTAGGTACTTTTCACAACCCAGACACTGTCTGGTACCCCATGAATAATTAATTCCAAAAAACAAATTGGGCATAGGTTCCCCCTGAACAAGTAATTCCAGCAACATTTGGGCATAGCTTCCCCATGAACACAGAATTCCAGCAACATTTTGGCATAGGTTCCCCATGGACAATGAATTCCAGCAAAATTTGGGCAGAGGTTCCCCCTGACCAATGAATTTCAGCAAATTTTGGGCATAGGATCCCCATGAAAATTGGTATTTCTTTATGTGACAGTACTCATATCTCAAAAAAACTTCAGTATATGCCTCACAATATCAAAAATATATGTGAACTCACTAAAATATTTGTGAACTCACTAAACTTACCAAACTCATATTTATTTCACTGTACAGTGGCTGTACACTTATGAGGAAATAATAGAAATCGGTCATTTATTTCTATGTTGAACATTCTAGAATCCCTACCCAAGTTGTGGCCATGTGCCATGCTGGTTTGGGTAACTATCATCAAAGTTATATGGTTTTATGTAACTTGGGAGTACAACCCCTTACCGGGCGAAATGATCATATTTAGTCATTTCAATTCTATAGGCTACCGGGCGTAAGTCCATATATGATCACTTGGGCTTTACCCCTTACCGGGCGCATATCCATATTTGATCATTCACTTTCTCGCAAACAAATTTCACCAATTTCCGTATGTTCCACGTAAATGACAGCTATATCTGGTTATAGTACAACTATTTAACTGCATAATATCAGATTATTATCAACTTACTGATATTACGTGATGAGCTAGGGTCGAGGGCGTCAAGAGAAAAATCGCTGAGATCCTACTTTCTTCATGTCTGGCCTGCAACTGAACTTAGAGTTGCTCTCAACCAATACTGAGATGGCATCAGCTCTTACACCATACCCACGTGAGTAGCCTGATCATCGGTGATTGGCTGAGGCATGATGACGTGGTGGCAGACATACACCGGGCGGCTTGGGAGCGCCCTTTTGGACGCCCATTTAAGTTACCATATATGGTTCCTCGCCCGGTAAAGGGTTAATATGGGGTGAAAGTTCTTAAAATCGCTAAACTAATGGGGCAAACGTTTTATAATATCAAAAGCAATGGGGCTATACATGAGGGAGAAAGGGGTCAAGAAAAAAATCCCTCAAGTGGAGACCTCCCCTTAACCTAATGTACCCT
This sequence comes from Paralithodes platypus, assembly GCA_032716605.1. Lineage (NCBI taxonomy): Eukaryota > Metazoa > Arthropoda > Malacostraca > Decapoda > Lithodidae > Paralithodes > Paralithodes platypus. Next base: position 62,618,211 of record CM064483.1, on the reverse strand, counting down.
AGCCGAAAACACTCTATTTCAACTAATTTTAAAGAGGTGTGTACACTTAAACTGTCCCCCCCAAACCTCATGTACCTACACATTTAGTCAATTTTGTCATTTTAAGCACACCACCGCTTGTCCACACACACACACACACACACACACACACACACACGTACACACACTCCATCACGCGCGCTTATATTGTTTCGTACATACAGACTCACACACTTATACTGTATGGTGAGGGGAGACGGTTATACTGTATGGTGAGGGGAGGTGGTTATACTGTATGGTAAGGGAAGGCGGTTATACTGTATGGTGAGGGGAGGTGGTTATACTGTATGGTGAGGGGAGGTGGTTATACTGTATGGTAAGGGAAGGCGGTTATACTGTATGGTGAGGGGAGACGGTTATACTGTATGGTGAGGGGAGGTGGTTATACTGTATGGTAAGGGAAGGCGGTTATACTGTATGGTGAGGGGAGGTGGTTATACTGTATGGTGAGGGGAGGTGGTTATACTGTATGGTAAGGGAAGGCGGTTATACTGTATGGTGAGGGGAGACGGTTATACTGTATGGTGAGGGGAGGTGGTTATACTGTATGGTAAGGGAAGGCGGTTATACTGTATGGTGAGGGGAGGTGGTTATACTGTATGGTGAGGGGAGGTGGTTATACTGTATGGTGAGGGGAGGCGGTTATACTGTATGGTGAGGGGAGACGGTTATACTGTATGGTGAGGGGAGGTGGTTATACTGTATGGTAAGGGAAGGCGGTTATACTGTATGGTGAGGGGAGGCGGTTATACTGTATGGTGAGGGGAGACGGTTATACTGTATGGTGAGGGGAGACGGTTATACTGTATGGTGAGGGGAGACGGTTATACTGTATGGTGAGGGGAGGTGGTTATACTGTATGGTGAGGGGAGGCGGTTATACTGTATGGTGAGGGGAGGTGGTTATACTGTATGGTAAGGGAAGGCGGTTATACTGTATGGTGAGGGGAGGCGGTTATACTGTATGGTGAGGGGAGACGGTTATACTGTATGGTGAGGGGAGACGGTTATACTGTATGGTGAGGGGAGGTGGTTATACTGTATGGTGAGGGGAGGCGGTTATACTGTATGGTGAGGGGAGGTGGTTATACTGTATGGTGAGGGGAGACGGTTATACTGTATGGTGAGGGGAGGTGGTTATACTGTATGGTGAGGGGAGGCGGTTATACTGTATGGTGAGGGGAGGTGGTTATACTGTATGGTGAGGGGAGACGGTTATACTGTATGGTGAGGGGAGGTGGTTATACTGTATGGTGAGGGGAGGCGGTTATACTGTATGGTGAGGGGAGGTGGTTATACTGTATGGTGAGGGGAGGCGGTTATACTGTATGGTGAGGGGAGGCGGTTATACTGTATGGTGAGGGGAGGTGGTTATACTGTATGGTGAGGGGAGGCGGTTATACTGTATGGTGAGGGGAGGTGGTTATACTGTATGGTGAGGGGAGGCGGTTATACTGTATGGTGAGGGGAGACGGTTATACTGTATGGTGAGGGGAGACGGTTATACTGTATGGTGAGGGGAGACGGTTATACTGTATGGTAAGGGGAGACGGTTATACTGTATGGTGAGGGGAGACGGTTATACTGTATGGTGAGGGGAGACGGTTATACTGTATGGTGAGGGGAGGCGGTTATACTGTATGGTGAGGGGAGGTGGTTATACTGTATGGTGAGGGGAGACGGTTATACTGTATGGTGAGGGGAGGCGGTTATACTGTATGGTGAGGGGAGGTGTTTATAGTGTATGGTGAGGGGAGGCGGTTATACTGTATGGTGAGGGGAGGCGGTTATACTGTATGGTGAGGGGAGGTGGTTATACTGTATGGTGAGGGGAGACGGTTATACTGTATGGTAAGGGGAGGCGGTTATACTGTATAGTGAGGGGAGGCGGTTATACTGTATGGTGAGGGGAGGCGGTTATACTGTATGGTGAGGGGAGGCGGTTATACTGTATGGTAAGGGGAGGCGGTTATACTGTATAGTGAGGGGAGGCGGTTATACTGTATGGTGAGGGGAGGCGGTTATACTGTATGGTGAGGGGAGGTGGTTATACTGTATGGTGAGGGGAGGCGGTTATACTGTATGGTGAGGGGAGGCGGTTATACTGTATGGTGAGGGGAGGTGGTTATACTGTATGGTGAGGGGGTTATACTGTATGGTAAGGGGAGGCGGTTATACTGTATAGTGAGGGGAGGCGGTTATACTGTATGGTGAGGGGAGGCGGTTATACTGTATGGTGAGGGGAGGTGGTTATACTGTATGGTGAGGGGAGGCGGTTATACTGTATGGTGAGGGGAGACGGTTATACTGTATGGTGAGGGGAGGCGGTTATACTGTATGGTGAGGGGAGGTGGTTATACTGTATGGTGAGGGGAGGCGGTTATACTGTATGGTGAGGGGAGGCGGTTATACTGTATAGTGAGGGGAGGCGGTTATACTGTATGGTGAGGGGAGGCGGTTATACTGTATGGTGAGGGAGGCGGTTTATACTGTATGGTGAGGGGAGGCGGTTTATACTGTATGGTGAGGGGAGGCGGTTATACTGTATGGTGAGGGGAGGCGGTTATACTGTATGGTAAGGGGAGGTGGTTATACTGTATGGTGAGGGGAGGCGGTTATACTGTATGGTGAGGGGAGGTGGTTATACTGTATGGTAAGGGGAGGCGGTTATACTGTATGGTGAGGGGAGGTGGTTATACTGTATGGTGAGGGGAGGCGGTTATACTGTATGGTGAGGGGAGGCGGTTATACTGTATGGTGAGGGGAGGGGGTTATACTGTATGGTGAGGGGAGGCGGTTATACTCTATGGTGAGGGGAGGCGGTTATACTGTATGGTGAGGGGAGGGGGTTATACTGTATGGTGAGGGGAGGCGGTTATACTGTATGGTGAGGGGAGGCGGTTATACTGTATGGTGGGGGGAGGCGGTTATACTGTATGGTGAGGGGAGGCGGTTATACTGTATGGTGAGGGGAGGCGGTTATACTGTATGGTGAGGGGAGGTGTTTATACTGTATGGTGAGGGCAGGCGGTTATACTGTATGGTGAGGCGGTTATACTGTATGTGAGGCGGTTATACTGTATGGTGAGGGGAGGCGGTTATACTGTATGGTGAGGCAGTTATACTGTATGGTGAGGCGGTTATACTGTATGGTGAGGGGAGGCGGTTATACTGTATGGTGAGGCGGTTATACTGTATGGTGAGGGGAGGCGGTTATACTGTATGGTGAGGGGAGGCGGTTATACTGTATGGTGAGGCGGTTATACTGTATGGTGAGGGAGGCGGTTATACTGTATGGTGAGGGGAGGCGGTTATACTGTATAGTGAGGCGGTTATACTGTATGGTGAGGGAGTGGCGGTTATACTGTATGGTGAGGGGAGGCGGTTATACTGTATGGTGAGGCGGTTATACTGTATGGTGAGGGGAGGCGGTTATACTGTATGGTGAGGGGAGGTGGTTATACTGTATGGTGAGGGGAGGCGGTAATAGTGTAAGGTGAGGGGAGGTGGATATAGTGTAAGGAGAGGGGAGGTGGTTATACTGTATGGTGAGGGGAGGCGGTTATACTGTATGGTGAGGGGAGACGGTTATACTGTATGGTGAGGGGAGACGGTTATACTGTATGGTGAGGGGAGACGGTTATACTGTATGGTAAGGGGAGACGGTTATACTGTATGGTGAGGGGAGACGGTTATACTGTATGGTGAGGGGAGACGGTTATACTGTATGGTGAGGGGAGGCGGTTATACTGTATGGTGAGGGGAGGTGGTTATACTGTATGGTGAGGGGAGACGGTTATACTGTATGGTGAGGGGAGGCGGTTATACTGTATGGTGAGGGGAGGTGGTTATACTGTATGGTGAGGGGAGGCGGTTATACTGTATGGTGAGGGGAGGCGGTTATACTGTATGGTGAGGGGAGGTGGTTATACTGTATGGTGAGGGGGTTATACTGTATGGTAAGGGGAGGCGGTTATACTGTATAGTGAGGGGAGGCGGTTATACTGTATGGTGAGGGGAGGCGGTTATACTGTATGGTGAGGGGAGGCGGTTATACTGTATGGTAAGGGGAGGCGGTTATACTGTATAGTGAGGGGAGGCGGTTATACTGTATGGTGAGGGGAGGCGGTTTATACTGTATGGTGAGGGGAGGTGGTTATACTGTATGGTGAGGGGAGGCGGTTATACTGTATGGTGAGGGGAGGCGGTTATACTGTATGGTGAGGGGAGGTGGTTATACTGTATGGTGAGGGGGTTATACTGTATGGTAAGGGGAGGCGGTTATACTGTATAGTGAGGGGAGGCGGTTATACTGTATGGTGAGGGGAGGCGGTTATACTGTATGGTGAGGGGAGGTGGTTATACTGTATGGTGAGGGGAGGCGGTTATACTGTATGGTGAGGGGAGACGGTTATACTGTATGGTGAGGGGAGGCGGTTATACTGTATGGTGAGGGGAGGTGGTTATACTGTATGGTGAGGGGAGGCGGTTATACTGTATGGTGAGGGGAGGCGGTTATACTGTATAGTGAGGGGAGGCGGTTATACTGTATGGTGAGGGGAGGCGGTTATACTGTATGGTGAGGGGAGGCGGTTATACTGTATGGTGAGGGGAGGCGGTTATACTGTATGGTGAGGGGAGGCGGTTATACTGTATGGTGAGGGGAGGCGGTTATACTGTATGGTAAGGGGAGGTGGTTATACTGTATGGTGAGGGGAGGCGGTTATACTGTATGGTGAGGGGAGGTGGTTATACTGTATGGTAAGGGGAGGCGGTTATACTGTATGGTGAGGGGAGGTGGTTATACTGTATGGTGAGGGGAGGCGGTTATACTGTATGGTGAGGGGAGGCGGTTATACTGTATGGTGAGGGGAGGGGGTTATACTGTATGGTGAGGGGAGGCGGTTATACTCTATGGTGAGGGGAGGCGGTTATACTGTATGGTGAGGGGAGGGGGTTATACTGTATGGTGAGGGGAGGCGGTTATACTGTATGGTGAGGGGAGGCGGTTATACTGTATGGTGGGGGGAGGCGGTTATACTGTATGGTGAGGGGAGGCGGTTATACTGTATGGTGAGGGGAGGCGGTTATACTGTATGGTGAGGGGAGGCGGTTATACTGTATGGTGAGGGGAGGCGGTTATACTGTATGGTGAGGCGGTTATACTGTATGGTGAGGCGGTTATACTGTATGGTGAGGGGAGGCGGTTATACTGTATGGTGAGGCAGTTATACTGTATGGTGAGGCGGTTATACTGTATGGTGAGGGGAGGCGGTTATACTGTATGGTGAGGCGGTTATACTGTATGGTGAGGGGAGGCGGTTATACTGTATGGTGAGGGGAGGCGGTTATACTGTATGGTGAGGCGGTTATACTGTATGGTGAGGGGAGGCGGTTATACTGTATGGTGAGGGGAGGCGGTTATACTGTATAGTGAGGCGGTTATACTGTATGGTGAGGGGAGGCGGTTATACTGTATGGTGAGGGGAGGCGGTTATACTGTATGGTGAGGCGGTTATACTGTATGGTGAGGGGAGGCGGTTATACTGTATGGTGAGGGGAGGTGGTTATACTGTATGGTGAGGGGAGGCGGTTATACTGTATGGTGAGGGGAGGCGGTTATACTGTATGGTGAGGCGGTTATACTGTATGGTGAGGGAGGCGGTTATACTGTATGGTGAGGGGAGGCGGTTATACTGTATGGTGAGGCGGTTATACTGTATGGTGAGGGGAGGTGGTTATACTGTATGGTGAGGGGAGGTGGTTATACTGTATGGTGAGGGGAGGTGGTTATACTGTATGGTGAGGCGGTTATACTGTATGGTGAGGGGAGGTGGTTATACTGTATGGTGAGGGGAAGCGGTTATACTGTATGGTGAGGGGAGGCGGTTATACTGTATGGTGAGGGGAGGTGGTTATACTGTATGGTGAGGGGAGGCGGTTATACTGTATGGTGAGGGGAGGTGGTTATACTGTATGGTGAGGGGAGGCGGTTATACTGTGTGGTGAGGGGAGGCGGTTATACTGTATGGTGAGGCGGTTATACTGTATGGTGAGGCGGTTATACTGTATGGTGAGGGGAGGTGGTTATACTGTATGGTGAGGGGAGGCGGTTATACTGTATGGTGAGGGGAGGAGGTTATACTGTATGGTGAGGCGGTTATACTGTATGGTGAGGGGAGGCGGTTATACTGTATGGTGAGGGGAGGTGGTTATACTGTATGGTGAGGGGAGGCGGTTATACTGTATGGTAAGGGGAGGCGGTTATACTGTATGGTGAGGGGAGGCGGTTATACTGTATGGTGAGGGGAGGCGGTTATACTGTATGGTGAGGCGGTTATACTGTATGGTGAGGCGGTTATACTGTATGGTGAGGGGAGGCGGTTATACTGTATGGTGAGGGGAGGCGGTTATACTGTATGGTGAGGGGAGGTGGTTATACTGTATGGTGAGGGGAGGTGGTTTATCTGTATGGTGAGGGGAGGTGGTTATACTGTATGGTGAGGGGAGGCGGTTATACTGTATGGTGAGGGGAGGTGGTTATACTGTATGGTGAGGGGAGGTGGTTATACTGTATGGTGAGGGGAGGCGGTTATACTGTATGGTGAGGGGAGGCGGTTATACTGTATAGTGAGGGGAGGCGGTTATACTGTATGGTGAGGGAGGCGGTTATACTGTATGGTGAGGGAGGTGGTTATACTGTATGGTGAGGGGAGGCGGTTATACTGTATGGTGAGGGGAGGTGGTTATACTGTATGGTGAGGGGAGGCGGTTATACTGTATGGTGAGGGGAGGCGGTTATACTGTATAGTGAGGGGAGGCGGTTATACTGTATGGTGAGGGGAGGCGGTTATACTGTATAGTGAGGGGAGGCGGTTATACTGTATGGTGAGGGGAGGCGGTTATACTGGATGGAGACGGGGGGTGGTTATACTGTATGGTGAGGGGAGGCGGTTATACTGTATGGTGAGGGGAGGTGGTTATACTGTATGGTGAGGGGAGGCGGTTATACTGTATGGTGAGGGGAGGTGGTTATACTGTATGGTGAGGGGAGGTGGTTATACTGTATGGTGAGGGGAGGTGGTTATACTGTATGGTAAGGGGAGGCGGTTATACTGTATGGTGAGGGGAGGCGGTTATACTGTATGGTGAGGGGAGGCGGTTATACTGTATGGTGAGGGAAGGCGGTTATACTGTATGGTAAGGGGAGGCGGTTATACTGTATGGTAAGGGGAGGCGGTTATACTGTATGGTGAGGCGGTTATACTGTATGGTGAGGGGAGGCGGTTATACTGTATGGTAAGGGGAGGCGGTTATACTGTATTGGGAGGGGAGGCGGTTTATACTGTATGGTGAGGGGAGGCGGTTATACTGTATGGTGAGGGGAGGCGGTTATACTGTATGGTGAGGGGAGGCGGTTATACTGTATGGTAAGGGGAGGCGGTTATACTGTATGGTGAGGGGAGGCGGTTATACTGTATGGTAAGGGGAGGCGGTTATACTGTATGGTGAGGGGAGGCGGTTATACTGTATGGTGAGGGGAGGCGGTTATACTGTATGGTGAGGGGAGGCGGTTATACTGTATGGTGAGGGGAGGCGGTTTATACTGTATGGTGAGGGGAGGCGGTTATACTGTATGGTGAGGGGAGGCGGTTATACTGTATGGTGAGGGGAGGCGGTTATACTGTATGGTGAGGGGAGGCGGTTATACTGTATGGTGAGGGGAGGCGGTTATACTGTATGGTGAGGGGAGGCGGTTATACTGTATGGTGAGGGGAGGCAGTTATACTGTATGGTGAGGGGAGGCGGTTATACTGTATGGTGAGGGGAGGCAGTTATACTGTATGGTGAGGGGAGGCGGTTATACTGTATGGTGAGGGGAGGCGGTTATACTGTATGGTGAGGGGAGGCGGTTATACTGTATGGTGAGGGGAGGCAGTTATACTGTATGGTGAGGGGAGGCGGTTATACTGTATGGTGAGGGGAGGCGGTTATGTATGGTAAGGGGAGGCGGTTAGTAACTTTACACTGGTCGTATCTTAACACTGGTTATTTGGGGGAATTTAGTGGAGTGTTTCTAGCTAATGGTGCCTCGCCCCTATTATTCCCTTCCTCTATGTATGTATACATACCGGTATATATTTATATATATATATATATATAATTATATGCTCTGGACAACGGCTTGTCACTCTTACTATCAACTTTTGCAATATTCGCGGCCTTTCCTCTAATGTTCACTCTGTTGAACACCACCTCTCCTCCTCCAAACCTGATCTTCTTTTCCTTACTGAAACCCAGGTGTCTGAGGCAACTGCCAGCAGCACTTCTTCACTTACAGTGTGGTCAACGAATGGAGCAAACTGCCAGAGAAAGTGGTACAATGTAAGACAATTGACACATTCAAAAGGTGTCTAGACATCCATTTTGAGGGGGTTGGAATAATATAGGTTAACAACAACAAAAAACACACACACAGATTAAACATCAGTAGTATAAAACACACAGATTAAACATCAGTAGTATAAAATAATTCTCAACTTTGTTTTGAGTTTCCCAGTAGAATGTATTCTCATTCTGCTTGGGGACTTTTTCTCAAACTAAATGTCATGCCAACCAATAGTTAGAGGGAGTGGTGGGTGGGGAGAGAGCCTCCTGCTTTACTATCCTTGCCTTCCACTTGGTAGCAAAATCTATTTTAGCATTAAGTCCGGACTGCCCAGTGGGGGCCGCAAGGTCTGTGCAGCCTATGTATCTATGTAACTCTATATATAAATCTCTCTCTCTCTCTCTCTCTCTCTCTCTCTCTCTCTCTCTCTCTCTCTCTCTCTCTCTCTCTCTCTCTCTCTCTCTCTCTCTCTCTCTCTCTCTCTCTCTCCATTCATGCACTTCATGCCAACGACTTCAAGGGGAAGTTCACGTTTTTAGCTCGACTTTTCCCCCAAATACTTGAAAAAAATATAACCGTACAAACATTTCCGTCTGAAAGTTTCTATGTGAATTGATTAGTGGGATTTGTTCGTTGTTGTCTTTCATTCACTGTTGGAGCTCAGACATACACGCACGCAGACAGTCACGGTCAAAAGTTAGCTCGGTTAGGATTCTAGCAATATAGTATAGCACTCTCTCTCTCTCTCTCTCTCTCTCTCTCTCTCTCTCTCTCTCTCTCTATTTATCTCACTCTCTCTCTCTCTCACTCTCTCTCTCTCTCTCTCACTCTCTATTTCTCTATTTCTCTCTCTCTCTCTCTCTCTCTCTCTCTCTCTCTCTCTCTCTCTCTCTCTCTCTCTCTCTCTCTCTCGTACCTTGAATTTGGCTCTCTATCACTCTTTCAATTTCTCGGAGACACTTGTTACAGACAGCTTTGCCTTTTGCCTCCTTCACACACATAGAACAAATAACACACACAAACAAGCCAGTAAAATAACAAACAAACAAACAAACAAACAAACAAACAGACATAAAGAACACTAAGCAACAGTTAAGGGAAGATTTCCACTTGAGGGATTTTTTTCTTTACCTCATTCTCCCTCATGTTTAGCCCCATTGCTTTTGAGTTTTTAAGATGTTCACCCCATTAGTTTGGCGATTTTAAGAACGTTCGCCCGATTTCTGTCAATTTTAAGACCTTTCGTACCATATAGGTGTCGATTTTTTCCTGGCGAGCGATAGCGAGCCTGTAATTTAAGAGGAACCGGCCTTCGGCCGGAAATTTTTCAACCGAAAAATGTACAAATTTATCTTGAAAGGGGGTCAAGGGGGTTTAATTTTAAGCTTGATGGAGGTCTAGGAAATAAACTAAATACCTCCCCTTAAGCAGGCCTTTTGTCTCCCTCATTCACATAGAAAAACAAAAATATCACAATTCGAAAAAATGCTATTGGAACCGATCACCCCTAACAACAAAACCCCTAAACCTCCAAACATGATATTGGAACCGATCACCCCTAACAACAATACCCCTAAACCTCCAAACATGATATTGGAACCGATCACCCCTAACAACAAAACCCCTAAACCTCCAAACATGATATTGGAACCGATCACCCCTAACAACAAAACCCCTAAACCTCCAAACATGCTATTGGAACCGATCACCCCTAACAACAATACCTCTAAACCTCCAAACATGATATTGGAACCGATCACCCCTAACAACAAAACCCCTAAACCTCCAAACATGCTATTGGAACCGATCACCCCTAACAACAATACCCCTAAACCTCCAAACATGATATTGGAACCGATCACCCCTAACAACAAAACCCCTAAACCTCCAAACATGATATTGGAACCGATCACCCCTAACAACAAAACCCCTAAACCTCCAAACAGGGGAAAACAAATACGTGTGTGAGTTTCCAAAAATTCGCAAATTCGCATACATATTAATTCGCCCCCTGACACAAGCCCATCAATATGCATAAACGGACAAATTCACCCGACAATTGGCGCGCTAAACGCTAACCTTTGTACCGCGCGCGCAATGACGTTCTATATATACATTGTTTGTATTGTGATTTTAGGACTATCGGGCTAGCCAATATGCGTACCCGACATAGAAAAGTACGCCATTATTCTCGCGTACAGTCTATACCTCCATTTGAACATGATCGGAATAGCATGTATATATTCTGTGTATTAATTTGCTATATTCTGTTTGGTAATATAGTATATAGATTGTTGTACCGCTGTCCATCTATCGACATTGCCGTACACAGCTGCAGCACTTCCTTCTCACATCTTTCCCACATTCTCTCCGAAATACTGTTGCAACACTTGGAACAGCAGTGTTTTGGAGGGCAAGTAACCTCGAGGGGTCGCATGATCTGTTGTTGCTTGTTTTCCTTTGTACTCCCTTTGTACTCGTGTGTACCCTTTGTACTCCTTTATAAAGCATATAATTATATGCAAATTCGAATATATGAATATACGTATACTGTATATGCCCGGGCCTATCTGTTTATCTATCTGAATATACAGTATATGCCGGTCTCTCTCTCTCTCTCTCTCTCTCTCTCTATATATATATATATATATATATATATATATATATATATATATATATATATATATATATATGTATATATATACACATATTTATATATATCTATATATATATATATATATATATTTATATTATTATATATATATATATATATATATATATATATATATATATATATATATATATTTAGAAGCACGTATGAGGCTTTAATAGGCGAAAACATGCTGATAAATAAGCACAAACCAGAAATAAATCTTGTCAATAATAGTTGAAGGTTCATTATTAGGTACAATTGGTGGCTTTTTGGGTGTTCATGTAGTTTGGTTTTTCATTTTATTTCGTTTAATTTTCACCATATTTTGAGTTTACATATAGAGTTCAAATGTGTTCAGTTAATCAGTCCCTCATCGTCTTTCATTGGAGACTGGTGGTGTCATGGTGAGTTCCGATTTGTTTGTGACAATTTTCCTTTATGTGAATTTTCAACATTTATCTTTTGTTTCTTAGAGTCAAGTAATTCAAATGTACTTTTTTGCTTTATGTTGCGGTTCGATGTGATTAGGATTACTATGATTTGCTTCTAATTTTACTAGATAATTTGAAATGTTTTGTAAAGTCCTTCATTTTAATATTCTCGTTTATTATGATTGTTTTTGCTAAGTCTTGTCCTCACATGGTTGGATATTAGCATAATACTTTGGACGCTGTTTAGCGGTAGGTTAAATTTTGTTTAATAGATTTTAGCCTTTACAGTTCAGAATAATATTTGAATTGAAAAAGAAATGATAACATAAATTTGATATCTTATGCGTTTTGATTTCTTTTGTTGCATTGAGATTTAGCTATTTTTAATTTGATGGTGTCTGGCCGTAGATTTATTTTATATTCAAACCTTGCCTAGTTGGCCAAAATTATGTTGTTTAATTGTTTTTTAGATAGGCAAATTGCCACGTGTTCAACAATGCATTACATTTTAGTGATCCTGTTTTAGCAATATATACAGAGTTATACTCAATTTTTAGGATCTGTTGGTAACCCTTTCCTGAGGATGGCTGCGTGACGTCGCCGAAAATTAGAATAAATCATGATGTTCCACAACGTATTTCTTCTCATTGCCCTACTAATATATATATATATATATATATATATATATATATATATATATATATACTAAATAATTATCAAATCACTTAATTACACGTTGCTTTATCATACATCTAAACTAATTAACTAACATTTGTGATGGTTAATCTTAGAGTCGAAGCTATGTTTTGTTATTATATATAATTTTACATACAACAACGTTATGTACTATCCACTTAAGTTGACATTCAAATAATTACGAACGTATTTATATATATATATATATATATCTATATATATCTTCCTTTCTGACTTCAATATCTATAATGGGTTAAATACTTCATTATCAACAGCAATAAAATAATCTGACCTCCAGCTACATCTGTCACTTATGATTGTCAAAATGTAGACAAATACACCTCTCTCTCTCTCTCTCTCTCTCTCTCTCTCTCTCTCTCTCTCTCTCTCTCTCTCTCTCTCTCTCTCTCTCTCTCTCTCTCCTCTCTCTCTCTCTATCTCTCTCTCTATCTCTCTCTCTCTCTCTCTCTCTCTCTCTCTCTCTCACACACACACACACAGCATTCTACTGTGCTATCGATTTCTTCTACTATTCTATATTTGGGGTTCTACTATTTTTGTTTTAAGAATTAAATATTTTCCACCACCTCGCTTGGATTGCAATATCTGTATGGTCAGTGTATCTATGAAAATGTATATTGCTCTCTCTCTCTCACACACATACAGGGTTCAAGTCCCCTAGAATCCTAAATGTGTGTGGGGTTTTTTCGGCAGCTATCCCGATGGAGAGGATTGTATCATAGTCCCTCCTTAGACAAGCTGCCCAACTATCAATTTGAGCTAGCCTACACTTACCCCCACAAAATGTTCTCTCTCTCATGCATCTGCGTATCTATTATGATGGGAACTCAGGCACCTATCACGGTCGCCAAAGGTTGCATGTGACCTCGTAGTTCAGGTAGAATATTGAACTGTACTGTACCTAAATTAAGAAAAAGTAAACAATAAACCGACAATCATTTGTAACACACACACACACACACACACACACACACACACACACACACACACACACAGCCAACAAGTAACTGACCACACACAACACACACACACACACACACACACACACCACACACCACACAGACACACACACACACACACACACACACACACACACACACACACACACACACACACACACACACACACACACACACACACACACACACACACACACACCACCCCCCCCCCCTTCCCCAACAGCTAGCTTAACTTCTCAGCATATTTTCGTTTTCCTACGAGCATATATCAGAAGTACTGGCATAACGTGAACTTAATGCAAGCAATACATATAAACAAGAGCGTGTTCAGCGTTCACATAACTCCCAATAGACTCTGGGATGGCAAGTAGTTTTATTGCTTCAACCTGCAGAGAAGTTGGGGGGAAGTGGCTATATTTCTCATGTGTATACTATATTTAGCTCACCTTTAGGTCTGTTTGATTATTATGTAATAGTAGCTGAAATTAGTATACAAAAGAAGTGGGTGAGGAGAGCTGGAGGGAGGCGAGAGGAAGGTGGAATGGCGAGGAGGGTGGAGAGGCTACAGGAGGAGGAAATCAGGGAAGAGTACAGGAGAGCAGTAGAAAGACGACTAGGTAGGTTTGACCTGGAAGGTATGGAGGAAGTGGAGGAGAGAAGCAAGGTGTTTAAGGAAGAGATCTGTGCAGCATGTGAGGAGGTGTGTGGAGTAAGGAGAAGAGGGAGGGGAGTGAAGGGTACAGCATGGTGGACAGAAGAGGTAAAAATAGCTGTGGAAGACAAGAAGAAAGCGTATAGAGTGGTTGGGTAGTAGAGGGAATGAAGATTTGGAGAGAGAGAAACGAGCGAGGTACATGGAGAGAAAGAGAGTGGTGAAGAGAGTAGTGAAGGAAAGTAAGAGAAGAGCAGATGAGGAATTTGGAAGGAATCTGAGTGTAAAATGGAGGGAGTGTAAGAAACTGTTCTGGAAAGAAGTCAAGAAAGTTAGGGAAGGTAGCAAAGGAAACAGTAAGGGTGTGAAAGATAAGAATGGGAGAATGCTAGCCGAGAAGCAAGAGAGTCGAAAGATGGAGGGAGTACTTCAACGAATTGCTAAATGAAGCGCTAGCAAACATAGTTGGATGGGGTATGGGAGGGAGAAGAAGAGAAATAGTGGAGGAGGAGGTGGGGATCAGGAGGTCAGAAGTGTGTGAAGCCATGAAAAGAGTTGGGGAAAGCACCAGGAATAGATGGAGTGTGTGGGGAAATGCTGAGGTATGGTGGTGAGATAGTGATCGAATGGGTATGAAAATGTGCAAACTAGCATCGGAGAAGGGGAGTGCACCCGATGACTGGAAGACAGGCATTATAGGCCCCCTATATAAGTGTAAAGGGGAAAGAGGGGGGATCTTGGGGATGTTTATGTAAGTTTGATGGAAGTCTAGGGAGGACAAAAAAGGTAAATAAATAAATATATCGACCAATAAATAAACCCTTCCTCCCTTAACCCTCTCTGTATCAGTGTCGTCTTTTGTGTTTGATTTCAGCGACAATTAGAAGATTTTATGAAGCTTAGAAAGGATACATGGTAGCTAAAAGGATCAATTGAGTTAATCTGCTGCTTTTTATTAGGTAGAGATCCTTCTTAAGCTGAATAAAATCGTCTAATAGTTGCCAGATTATAATGAAAAGGGCGTTGTCGGTATAGAAAGGGTTAAGGTGTTGGTGTTTCAACCTCTGTATACTGCCAATGGTTCCTGGATACCTCAACCAGTAGGCCAATTCAACCGGTAGATCTCAACCAGTGCCGAATCAACCAGGGTCAACCTAAATCGAGGTCCTATTGAAATTCTAACCTAACTTTACCTGACCTGGCCCAACCTATTGATTAAGGGGAGATGTGTCGTTTTTATTGGCTCATTTATATATATTTTGTATTATTTTATTAGTTTCCTCCCTAGACCTCCATCAAGCTTAACAACCCTCCCCCCCCCCCCCCCCCAAAAAAAAAAATCCTTCAAGATAAATTTGTACATTTTTCGATAGTAAAATGTTCCGGCCGAAAGCCGATTCCTCTTAAATTACAGGCTCGCTAACGCTCGCCAGGAAAAAATCAACACCTAAATAACACAAAAAGTATTAATAATGACAAAGAAATGGAGAGAAAGGTCTTAAAATCGCCAAATTAATGGGCCGAACGTCTTATAAACTGAAAACTATTGGGGCTAAACATGAGGAAGAAGGTTGACCAGAAAAACGACCCATCTCCCCTTAAGGGAGGTGACCTGCTTTTTGTTATTTCTCTCCTTTTCTCTCTTTCTCTGGCTTGTATCCATTCGGCCCCATTCAGCCAACTATCTTAAGACGTTTATCCCCATCCAGGTGTCGATTTCTTCCTGGCAAGCGATAGCGAGCCAGCATTATATGAAGAAATCCGGCTTCGCCGGAGACATTTTTCTATCGAAAAATTTACAAATTTAGCCTGCTGTCTTAACAAAAATTAAAAATATGCTGGCTCGCTACTGCTCACCGGTAACAAATTGACACCTGGATGGGGATAAACGTCTTAAAACAGTAGGATGAATGGGGCCAAATAGATACAAGCCAGAGAAAGATAGAAAAGGACAGAACAAAAACAGGTCACCCCCTTAAGTAGGCAAAGGTTGTAGGCTACTATACTCGGTGTAATTTCATCTGACGGTAAATTGAATCCCTTAGCAGCTAATTTCTCGATACTTAATGGACAAATACGAAACTATCTCGTCTCTGCATCATATTTAAACCAAGTGTAGATAATTAGCACCATATTTCACTACAAAACCTTCAAAATAACTGAGAAATCTGGATGGGAACTTTGCAATTTACGTCAGTTGAAAAGAAACAGACTATGCTTTAAAATATTTCTCTAGTCTGTTTTATTGATGTATATATTTGTATTTTTGTTTTATTACCTTGTCAACATGTACATTATTCAGCTATTACAACATTTTAATAACCAAATGTGTTGTTAATTGTAAACATTTGTCATTTGTATCACTCGGAGACAAGTATTTTCTTATTGATGCCATTATGTATCATGAAATCAGCTGCTAAGAGAGTCAAATCTTCGCCAGATTAAGGGAGTAGGGTTTGTTTATTGGTTGATTTATCTATTCATTTATTATTCTTGTAGTTTCCTCCCTAGACCTCAATCAAGCTTTAAAAAAACATCCATAAATGTGTACATTTTTCGGTAGAACACTGTCCAGGCCGTACGCCGGTTCCATCTAAATTACAGGTTCGTTATCGCTCGCCAGAAAAAACAAATGAAAGCTTAATGGCACGAAAGATCTTGATATTGACACAGAAATGGGGCGAACAATCTAAAAATCTACAAACTAATTCAATAAGGCTTGACAATTGCAAAAGAAATCAGCACTCTAAGCACAAGAACTATACTCGGTTTCTTTTCAACTGGCGGTTCTCATCAAGATTTCTGTTATTTTGAAGATTGTGTAGTAAAATATGGTGCCAATTATATAGACCTGGTGTAAATATGAAGCAAAGACGTAGTGGTTTCATATTTGTCTATTACATATCGAGAATTTAGCTGCTAAGGGATTCAATTTACCGTCAGATGAAATTAAGGGGGGGGGTGACCTGTTTTTGTTCTGTCCTTTTCTATCTTTCTCTGGCTTGTATCCATTTGGCCCCATTCAGCCTACTGTTTTAAGACGTTTATCCCCATCCAGGTGTTAATTTTTTACTGGTGAGCGGTAGCGAGCCAGCATATTTTTATTTTTGTTTGACAGCAGGCTAAATTTGTACATTTTTCGATAGAAAAATTTCTCCGGCGAAGCCGGATTTCTTCATATAATGCTGGCTCGCTATCGCTCGCCAGGAAGAAATCGACACCTAGATGGGGATAAACGTCTTAAAATAGTTGGCTGAATGGGGCCGAATGGATACAAGCCAGAGAAAGAGAGAAAAGGACAGAAATAACAAAAAGCAGGTTACCCCCCTTAAAGGAGATATACTGTATAGTCTTTACCCTTAAGGCCGCGTCATACAGAGGTCGACCGCGACCCGACAGTAACCCGAAGGCAATGACTTGCAAAAATAATTCAAATTTTTGCGGTTCGGGTGTATTTGGCCCGATAATCGGGCGACATCGGGTATGATTCTGGTATGTTCGAGTCGTTCTAGTCATGCTCTGGTCATCACCCGAATCTTCGGGTGAGTCGGCCAAAAGTTAGTGTATGCGTTAACTTTTGGGAAATCCTCGAGTGCGTTCGGGTCAAAAAACCATTACAAAATCCTCGAGACACCTTCGATTTACATTCGAGTCGTATTCGGCTTACATTCTACCATATTCTGATCGCATTCGACCTATTCGAGTCACTTTCGAGTCAAAAAATTTAACCCGATTCATACCAGAATTGATCGAACCTAAGTGGACTTAGACCCGATGATGTAGACCGTAACCCGAATTAGACTCGATGCTCAGTGGAAAATTCCTACATAAACTTGTTCGAAAGTCAACTGTTACTCGATGCTGACCCGAATTTCAGTATGATGACTGGATGGATACCCGAATACTACTAGAAAATGACTCGATGCATGTCCGACATTCCTAATTAGACTCGATGATTACTCGATCGTGATCCGAATGACTAGAATGTAAGTCGAAGGCTAGTCGAAGCCAAGTCGAATCAAACCCGAACGCGAGCCGATGGGGCCAAGGGGTCCCTCGCCCAGTCACTTTGGGGTATTTCAGGGCGACGAAGTCCGGCTTCTGGTTGGGGCTCACGTCGGTCGATTAGCATATTGTGGAGTATGCATGAAGCCAGGACTACCTTCTCCATGGTACTGGGGTGTATGTTGATGGTAGTCAGTAGGCACCTGAAGCGGTTGGCTAGCATACCGAAGGCATTCTCTACCTGTCTCCTGGCCGTAGACAGTCTGTAGTTGTAGTTTCTCTTGTCATCATCGAGCCCTCAGTGTGGGTGTGGCTTCTGCAACCACTCCCTCATTGGGAATGCGTCATCACCAACCAGAAAGTAGGGCACTGGCTGGTCCTCCCCTAGGAATGGCTCGGGTGGTGGCAATCCTGCTGCTCCGTCCTCCAGGGCCTTCCGGATGTCAGTCACCTGGAATATACCACCATCAGATGCTGACCCGTTCGCTCCAACGTCAACGTACATAAATTTTCCCAGGTGATCGACTATTGCCAGGAGCACAATGGAGTGGTAGTGCTTGTAATTGTAGTACAAGGATCCGCAGTTGCTTGGAGGCTGTATGGCAATGTGCTTCCCATCAATTGCCCCAATGGTGTGTCCGAAGTTCCACCTATCCTTGAAGCCCTTGGCGACCTCCTTCCAACCTTCAGGTGTTGATGGGCACACTATTTGCTCCTCCATGTATTCCTGTATGGTTGCCTCACACGTCTCCCGCACTGCCAGTGATATCGTGTTGGCACCTACACGGAAGTTCAGTGCCATGCTCTTATAGGCCTCGCCAGTGGCCAAAAAGCGTAGGGTCATGGCAACTCGCAGTCCGGGCTCCAGGGGCTTCTTCCAGTTGGTCTCGTCCTTCTTGATCCTGGGTGTGACACGTTCGACAATCATATTAAACAGCTCCTCGTCCATACGCAGAAAGTATTTATAGGTAACCACGTCAGTTTCCTGGAGTTTCTTCAGCAACTGGTGGTAGTGTCCGTGTGTCTCTCGCTGTGCCACCCATGGCTTGACGCTGCAGCTTCGGGGTTTCCTTGGTCATCGTGGCCGTCGAGGTTGAGCACGTTGGGGTTCACGTTCTTTGTCCCTGATGGCGCGGGCAGTAATCTGATATCTGAGGTTGGCATTAACTATCTCCTGCCTTAAGATTGCCAACTCCAATGCCTCGTCATCCATCTCTTCTGGTCGTGATGGGTCCGGGAGGTTGCTTTCCTGTGACATGTTGCTGTGTTGGGTGCACTGTACAAATGAAGTTTGTGTGAGCACACCCTCTCTTTATATAGTGGGGTGATGCATAACCTCATAATCGTGTCATAATCGACTTATTCTAGTCACGTTCGACTTACATTCTGGTTTCATTCCGGTTGGGTTCCTGACTTCGGGTGGGGTTCGGTTTTCATTCGGTTTTAAGTCGGTTTACTTCAGGTGTGATTCGGTTTTAACTCGGGTTGGTATCGGCTACTCGGGTCACCGTCGATTAGCTTTCGACTCATGGTCGATTCAATTCCGTTCAACTTCTGGTTAGTTTAGAGTAATATACGGGATAACATCGACTCGTATTCGAGACGCATTCGAGTCCCTCGGGTAGCATTCGAATTGCTTTCTAGTCATAGTCGGGGTACGAGTCTCATTCGGGGACTTCGGGTGAATTCGGGTGAAAAGTGCAAGTCATTGCCTTCGGGTTACTGTCGGGTCGCGGTGACCTCTGTATGACGCGGCCTTTATGCTTCCCAAAGATCCTTACTAAACTGTATTAAATCGCCTCGTGATAGCCAGAATAAACTGTCAAAATGTATCATAATCTTCATAGGTTAATATTCAAGCTGTCGGACCAAAATTGCTAAATCTGGTTGCTGGAAATGCTTGCCAATAAATCTGGCGTCACACGAGCATTTTAGCAGCGGACGTATCGGAGCCACAGTATCCGAGTCTAAAGCCGGAGTCACACGAGCCCTTTTTCGAGCATTTTGTACGAGCAATTATGGTCTGGAAGCTTCAAAAATTACACTTTATCAGAATTCACCCGTCTAACATAATCGACCTTCAGTCTAGTTACCGATACCAGTGCAAAAAAGTCAAGAAATAATACGAGAAAAAACTTGCTCATGGAAATTTACGGAAAAAGCGCTCGTGTGACAGCGGCTTTAATAAAAGTAGCTAAAATCGAGTCAACTATCTGACGATGTTCTCTTTCATTAGGGCTGTATTTTGTATCTTCGAGCTCCTAATCGTGTACAGTCTAATATCAATATACGAAGGCGAAATCAATCAAAATACGAGGATACCTTGTTGTGGCTTCAAGGCTTCTTCTGTACATGTAGCGGATAATGTTGTCTGTGTGACGCCTGCCGTATGATATCCAGCGTCCTATCCGCCTGCGCGCGCGCGCGCACACACACACACACACACACACACACACACACACACACACACACACACACACACACACACGATAACAGACAGACAGACAGACACACGGGGGAGGCCAGGCTGAAAAGATGGGCCTCGCGGGAAATTCGGTGCTGTATTGGCCGGTGGTGGAGAGGTTCGATCCCCGCTGCTGAATGTGGGTGATGTGGATTGGTGGAGCAGGGGGGTGGTCGAGATAATGGTGGAGGGTGGAGTGGTGTGTTCGTGGTAGTTGTGGTGGAGGATAGGTTCGATCCCCGCTGCTGAGTGTGGGTGATGTGGATTGGTGGAGATAATGGTGGTGGTGGTGATGGAGGGTGGAGAGTTGGGGGTAGTTGTGGTGGAGAATAGGTTCGATCCCCGCTGCTGAGTGTGGGTGATGTGGATAGGTGGAGCAGCGGGGTGGTGGAGGTGATGGTGATGGAAGGTGGAAGAGGAGTGATGGAGATGGAGGGTAGAATGTTGGTGGTAGTTGTGGTGGAGAGGTTCGATCCCCGCTGCTGAGTATGTGGATTGGTGGAGCAGGTTTGTGGTGGAAATAATGGTGGAGGGTGGAGGGGTGTGTTGGTGGTAGTTGTGGTGGAGAGGTTCGATCCCCGCTGCTGAGTGTGGGTGATGTGGATTGGTGGAGCAGGGGGTGGTGGAGATTATGGTGGTGGTGATGGAGATGGAGAGTGGAAAGTTGGGGGTAGTTGTGGTGGAGGATAGATTCGATCCCTGTTGCTGAGTGTGGGTGATGTGGATTGGTGGAGCAGGGTGGTGGTGAAGGTTGGAGTGTTGGTGGTAGCTGTGGTGATGGAGAGGTTGAGTGTTATTGATTGGTAGAGATGGAGATAACGATGGTGGAGGTGATGGAGATGGAAGGTGGAGAGAGCGAATCACACATGCACACACACACACATACACACTCACTCACACACATACACACAGACACACATCCAGGCGGTGGTGTGTTTGTATGTACACACGTTAATTTTCCATGCTTACGAGTACATTTTTCGATTTTTAAACCTAAATATAACTATCTAGATCAAAATTAACCTAACCTAACCTAACCTAACCTAAAACACTCTATTTCAATGTATTTCAAAGAGGTGGGTACACTTAAACTGTCGCCCCAAACCTCATGTACTTGCAAACCTACATATTTAGTCAATGTTGTACCTTTGAGCACACCACTGCTTGTCCACTCACACACACACACACGCACACACACAAACACATACATATACACACACACACAAACACACACACCTGGCTGAATGAGAAGCAATAACCTAATTAGCCTGGAGTCAACATCAATACTGCACCACAGCACACCTTTGAACCTCCAATTAACTCAGCATTTACACAGCTACTCCAGGTAACACTATGTGGTCCGACGTCTTGTGAGTTATTATGGTATATTGTAAGATTGGTATTGAGGATATTGCTTGTTTTTGCCATGTTCGAATAATGTCTTATAGTTTATCCCCTAGGCTAACAAAAATGCTTTCCCAGACTTCCTCCAAACTAGAAAATACCCACTCAGACAATCTTCAAGATAAATGTGTACAGTCGCGCTAATAAGTCATGTTCCAACTGTCATTGCGTTTGGCTTGCTCTGTGCTATATTAATGTCTGTCAGATGTTGTATATGGTGAGTAAATGTAGGAACATGTTTGTATATTTCACTCGGTATGAAGAAATGAAGCTTAGATATTGCTGATACCAATTATTGATCAAAACATACTTGGTGCCGAGACATCACTTATTAGCGCGACTGTACATGTTTCAATGGAATAACAAATACATAAATATATAGACACCTGAATAGGTTGATGCGTCTCATAATCGCCAAACTAGAAACATCTTCTATCTCCAAACTAAGTGAGCGAAACGAGGGAATTCCAAAAAGACCTCCCACGG
This sequence comes from Paralithodes platypus, assembly GCA_032716605.1. Lineage (NCBI taxonomy): Eukaryota > Metazoa > Arthropoda > Malacostraca > Decapoda > Lithodidae > Paralithodes > Paralithodes platypus. Next base: position 62,596,013 of record CM064483.1, on the reverse strand, counting down.
ATTAAATAGGGTTAAAGCTGATATACAAGGGCAGGATAACTTATACGTACTGTACGGTCGCACTAATAAGTCATGTCCCAGCTGTCATTATGTTTGGCTCGCACTGTGCTGTATTAATGTCTGTCAGATGTTGACTAGGGTCGGTAGGTGTAGGAATATGTTTGAATATTTCACGCAATATGAAGAAATGAAGCTTAAATATTGCTGACACCAATTATTGATCAACACATACTTGGTGCCGAGACATCACTTATTAGCGCGACTGAACACTCGGCCTAATAAGTGGTGTCTGGGCACCAAGTATATGTTTATCAATAATAGTTTTTACCAATATATAAACTTGATTTATTCTTTTCAAGCGAGATATACAAACATCTTCCTAAACTTACCAACCAATTTCAACATCGGACAGGCATTAATACAGCACAGAGCGAGCCAGACGTAATGACAGGTGAAACATGACTTATTAGCGCACCCGTACAGTAGGTAAATATTCCAGCCGGGCCAGGGATTCCTTTATTTATGCTATTATTGAGTAGTTAAGGGGAGGTTTTTAGTTCGTTCCCTAGACTTCCATCAAGCTTGAAATTACACCCCCTTGACCCCCTTTCAAGATAAATTTGTACATTTTTCGGTAGAAAAATGTCCCGGCCGAAGGCCGGTTCCTCTTAAATTACAGGGTCGCTATCGCTCGCCAGGAAAAAATCGACACCTAAATGGCACGAAAGGTCTTAAAAGTTACATAAATGGGGTGAAAGTTCTTAAAATCGCCAAACTAATGGGGCGAACGTCTTAAAATCTAAAAAACAATGGGGCTAAACATGAGGGAGAAAGGTGTAAAGAAAAAAATCCCTCAAGTGGAAATCTCCCCTTAACCTACCCACTATGTTGTCAATTTCTGTCTTTTGCATTTCTTATTTTTATATTTTCAAATGGCTTAAGAGGAGATGGGCCATTTTTCTGGACCATTTTTGTTTAGCCTCATAATTTTTCAGATTTTAAGATGTTTGCCCTATTAGTTTGTCGATTTTAAGATCTTTCGCCTCATTTCTTTATCAATATTAAGACCTTTCGTACTATTTTGGTGTCGATTTTTTCCCTGGCGAGCGATAGCGAGCCTGTTATCTTGGAGGAACCGGCCTTGGGCCGGGAAATTTGTCTACCGAAAAATGTACATATTAATCTAGAAGGGGGATCTAATGGATGTTTTTTTTAAGTTTGATGGAGGTCTAGGGAGAAAACTAGATAAATAATGAATAAATGAAAAAAAATCGACCAAAAAATGAACCATCCCCCCTTAAAAATCATAAATTAATAATAAAAGCCCTGGACTATCTGGAATGCTGGCTGGCTACGCACAGTCCAGTATACGGCGGTTGTTGGGTAAACGAGAAGATGCCATTCATTTCGGGATAGCATTGGAAACTAAATTCATTTATTAACCCTTTCACGCACAGGACGCGATTTGTGAAAAAACATACAGTAGCTACTGATCCGTTCCCTTTCCCTGGCACCATGAAGCTCCACCACGACCACTATGGTATCCGAAGGGCCAATTTATGAGAGCTGTAATTTACTGCTAGTTGTCGAAGTCATACATTATCGTGATATATTTGACTCCCGTGAGCTGTGACCTCGATTTGTTTTCGTTTAACTTAGCCCCCCCCCCTCCCCCCGTAGGGGTAGCGTTGTATCGTAATGACCGTATGTGTGTATGTGTGTGTGTGTCCCGTTCTATGTGTATGTGTGCCTCATAGGGGCACATACATTACAGAAGTGATGATTATGGTGAATGTGGTCAAAGTTGTGATGATCTGTGTGTGTGTGTGTGTGTGTGATAATATTAGCGATGATGGTGACAGTGATGATGATGATGATAGTATAGGCCTAGTGGGTTTATTTCAGCGGAGGTTAAACTGAATCCCTTAGCAACTGATTTATCAATACTTAAGGTGGGGGCGCAGCAGGCTACACTGTCAGAAATTAAGGGTATAAGAAGGGTATGAAAAAGGTATATAGGATCATTGGGTATATTGATAGTCATTTACTTTTCCATCTCAACCACTCTATCACTCCACCACCTCTCAACCACTCAATCACTCCCCCACCTCTCAACCACTCCCCCACCTCTCAATCACTCCCCCACCTCTCAATCACTCCCCCACCTCTCAATCACTCCCCCACCTCTCAATCACTCCCCCACCTCTCAACCACTCCCCGACCTCTCAACCTCTCCCCCACCTCTCAACCACTTCCCCACCTCTCAATCACGCACCCACCACTCAATCACTCCCCCACCTCTCAATCACTCCCCCACCACTCAATCACTCCCCCACCACTCAATCACTCCCCCAACTCTCAACCAGTCAATCACTCCCCCACCTCTCAACCACTCATCACTCAACAACTCCCCCAACCACTCCCCCACCCCTCAACCACTCATGACTCAACAACTCCCCCACCCCTCAACCACTCATCACTCAACAACTCCCCCACCCCTCAACCACTCATCACTCAACAACTCCCCCAACCACTCCCCCCCCCCCACCCCTCAGCCACTCCCCAACCACTACTCAATCACTTCCCCACCTCTCAACCACTCAATCACTCCCTCAACCACTCAATCACTCCCCCACCTCTCAACCACTCATCATTCAAAAACTCCCCTACCACTCCATCATTACTCAATAGCAATCCAATCACTCTCCCACCACTCAATCACTCCACCACCACCCATCCACTTACTCACCTCTCCTCCATCATTATACCACTCCTCCATCACTCCACCAATCCCACACCACTCAACCACTCTTGCACACTCAATCACCATTCCTGCACACTCCATCACCACTCTTGCACACTCCATCACCACTCCTGCACACTCCATCACCACTCCCACACCACTCAACCACTCCTGCACACTCCATCACCACTCCTGCACACTCCACAACCACTCCCACACCACTCAACCACTCTTGCACACTCCATCACCACTCCTGCACACTCCATTACCACTCCTGCACACTCCACAACCACTCCCACACCACTCAACCACTCCTGCACACTCCATCACCACTCCACAACCACTCCCACACCACTCAACCACTCCTGCACACTCCACAACCACTCCCACACCACTCAACCACTCCTGCACACTCCACAACCACTCCCACACCACTCAACCACTCCCACACCACTCAACCACTCCTGCACACTCCATCACCACTCCCCATCATTCAACAATCATCTTGGCTTTATTTTTCCTCAGGATTGTGCTTGTTCTTTCCGTTTACAAGCAATGTATTTTTGTTTGTCCACTAGGCAAACTAAAAACGCCTTCGCAGATTCCCTCGAAATAAACAAAAAATAAAAAATGCCCACCTAGACCCATACCAAGCTAAATTTGTACATTTATATATGACAAAATTACTTCTAAGTTAAATGCTTACTATCGCTCGCCCAGCAAAAACAAAATCGACAACTAAATGGGGTGAAGCGTCGTAATACCCCAAACAAATGCAGCGAAACAGAGGAGATCCAAAAAACACCTTCCTCAGACCAAATAAGGTTAAGGGGACAGTGGCTGCTTTTTTGGTCTATTAATTCATTTATTCATTTATTTTTTTAGTTTCCTCGCTAGACCTCCCTCAAACTTAGAAAAACATCTCCTAGACCCCCCCCCCCCCCTTAAATATAAATTTGTACATTTTTCAGTAGAAAAATATCCCGGCCGAAGACCTGTTCCTCTTATAATTACGGGCTCGCTATCGCTCACCAGGAAAAGAATCGACACCTAAATGGCACGAAAGGTCTTAATATTGACAAGGAAATGGGGCGAAGGTCTTAAAATCGACAAACTAGTGGGACAGACATAATATACTCTGAAAACTAATGGGGCTAAACATGAGAGAGAAGCGGGTGAGAAAAACCAGCTACAATTGCTTCCAGTTGTAGGAGGGAGTAGTGATGAAATATGTGTTATGTGGTGAAATGTGTGTTATGTGGTGAAATGTGTGTTATGTGGTGAAATGTGTGTTATGTGGTGAAATGTGTGTTATGTGGTGAAATGTGTGTTGTGTGGTGAAATGTGTGTTGTGTGGTGAAATGTGTGTTGTGTGGTGAAATGTGTGTTGTGTGGTGAAATGTGTGTTGTGTGGTGAAATGTGTGTTGTGTGGTGAAATGTGTGTTGTGTGGTGAAATGTGTGTTGTGTGGTGAAATGTGTGTTGTGTGGTGAAATGTGTGTTGTGTGGTGAAATGTGTGTTGTGTGGTGAAATGTGTGTTGTGTGGTGAAATGTGTGTTGTGTGGTGAAATGTGTGTTGTGTGGTGAAATGTGTGTTGTGTGGTGAAATGTGTGTTGTGTGGTGAAATGTGTGTTGTGTGGTGAAATGTGTGTTGTGTGGTGAAATGTGTGTTGTGTGGTGAAATGTGTGTTGTGTGGTGAAATGTGTGTTGTGTGGTGAAATGTGTGTTGTGTGGTGAAATGTGTGTTGTGTGGTGAAATGTGTGTTGTGTGGTGAAATGTGTGTTGTGTGGTGAAATGTGTGTTGTGTGGTGAAATGTGTGTTGTGTGGGTGAAATGTGTGTTGTGTGGTGAATGTGTGTTGTGTGGTGAAATGTGTGTTGTGTGGTGAAATGTGTGTGTGTGGTGAAATGTGTGTTGTGTGGTGAAATGTGTGTTGTGTGGTGAAATGTGTGTTGTGTGGTGAAATGTGTGTTGTGAGGTGAAATGTGTGTTGTGTGGTGAAATGTGTGTTGTGTGGTGAAATGTGTGTTGTGTGGTGAAATGTGTGTTGTGTGGTGAAATGTGTGTTGTGTGGTGAAATGTGTGTTATGTGGTGAAATATGTGTTGTGTGGTGAAATGTGTGTTGTGTGGTGAAATGTGTATTGTGTGGTGAAATGTGTTTTGTGTGGTGAAATATGTGTTATGTGGTGAAATACGTGTTGTGTGGTGAAATGTGTGTTGTGTGTTCTCTGTTTGCCACTTTATCACCGCTAGAGAGGTCTGGCTTCCATCCTTCTTATAACAGCGGTCATAATGGCTGACTAAGGGGCCTTCTCATGGTGCTTCATTTTCACTAGTAACGTCTGGGCTTCATCTTCACTCAATCACTATAGCACTATATAGCACTATAACACTATAGCTGTTCACTATAGCTAGGCCAGGCATTTTTGTTTTCTTTCTATGTGATTGAGGGAGACAAAAGGCAGAACTGCCTGTAGCGTGTGCCTCACCCTGAATTGAAAGAGTGATAGGGCAAAAATCAAGGGACGTTCGAGCCAATATGTCTGGACACACAGAGTTTGAAGCCATTTAAGTCATAGGAAAAGGGAAAGACTGATTCTGGGAGAGAGTTCCAGAGCTCAGCTATTGAATAGAAGAAAGGTTGAGAATAAAGTTTCATTCTTGGGTTAGAGAGCTGCACAGAGTAGGGATGGGATTGTGTTGCAAGACGGGTGCTATGTGCTCTACGAAGAGAGGGTGATATACACTGAGAGAGCTCTGAGGAACACTGACCATTGTAATAGCGGTATAATAGTGAGAGAGATGCAACATTGCGAGGGAGAGAGAGCGACTGCAGAGAATTGGAGACTGGACGTGAGTTAATGAGACGGTAGGTCATCCTTTCTACTTTGTCTAGAAGTGCTGTGTAAGAGGATCCTCCACTTACGTGTGAACAATACTCAATACAAGGACGCACTGTGCCCTTGTACAGAGCAAGAAGCTGCGCAGGGATAAAGAACCCCCGGAGGCGGATGAGTACACCTAGCTTCTGGGAAGCTGTTTTAGCAAGAGTGGTAATATGATCTTTCCAAGAGAGATCAGAAGAAAAAGAAACACCAATAATATGAAGGGTTAATTTGTATGATGTTGCTGAAAGGTAGGTCATAGTTTTCTGGAAGGGGGCGACGAGTAGACAGATGGAGAAATTGAGTTTTGGAAATATTGAAGGTAACAAGGTTTTCTCTGCCACAATTATATATTTTAGAGAAATCAGAAGATAAGTGTTTTATGGCCTACTTAAGTGAGTTTTGGAGTTCCTGCTGTGAATAATTTGTGGAAGGCTAGTTGAATAGTGTAATGTAGAGTCGTCAGCATATGAGTGAATGGGGCTGGAGGTGCAGTTGAGAAGGAGTTGATAGGTTGAGGAAGTGAACGGTGGCCGTCCACAACCGTAGCTAATGAACGGCCGGAAAGGAAATTAGAGACAAAGGCACATATGGAGGGATAGAAACCGTAGAAGGGTAGTTTGGATATAAGGATTTGTGCCAGACTCTATCGAAGGCCTTCGATATGTCTAGCGCAACAGAAAAAGTCTCACCGAAGTCCCGAATGGAGGATGACCAAGAGTGAGTAAGATAAGAAAGAAGTTCACCAGTAGAGCAATTGGACGATAGTTGGAGGGTTGAGAGTGGTCAACCTCCTTTGGGACAGGTTCAATGAGAGCGAACTTCCAGCAAGAAGGTAAGGCGTTAGAGGAGAGACAGAGACGGAAGAGTTTGCCTAGGCAGGGAGTCAGCACGGAAGCACAGTTTTTTAGTACAACAGGAGGAACACCGTCCGGTCCGTACGTCTTCTTAGTATTAAGACCAGAGAGAGTGGAAAGTACATCATTGGAAGATATTAGGATGTTAGGCATTAATAGGAGAGAGGAGGGTGGAGAGGGAGGAAAAGCACCGGGATCGGCCAAAGTGGAGTTTTTTAGCGAAAGTGGCAGCGAAAAGTTCAGCTTTGTCAGAGGAAGAAGTGACGGTGATGCCGTCAGAGCGGAAAAGAGGAGGGAAAGACGAAGAAGAAAAATTGTTGGAGAAGTTTTTGGCTAAATGCCAGAAGGCTTGGGAAGAGCTAGAGTTGGATAGTTCAGAGCAAACGGGCTGTAAATTTCCACTCCTTTTTGCTGGTTGACTCTTTCCAAATGGTAGAAAAAAAAAACTTAATTACTGAAGTCTTTCTTGAGATATGAGAGGTTGGGGTTGGAATTTCTGGCCTACATAGAATGAACAGTAATGCCTCCATGTCAATTGTGAGTATTAAGAATTATTTTGCATATTTTTTTTTTTTTTTTTTCTGTGATTGAGGGAGGCAAAAGGCAGAACTGCCTATAGCGAGTGCCTCCCCCATAGTTGAAAGAGTGACAGGGCCAAAATCAAGGGACATTCGAGCCAAAATGCCTGGACACACTGAGTTTGAAGCAATTTAAGTCATAGGAAGAGGGAAAGACTGATTCTGGGAGAGAGTTCCAGAGCTCAGCTGTTGAGTAGAAGAAAGTTTGAGCAGTAGACTTAGTAGTTTTATCAGTCTAATACAAAGCATTACAGAGAAAAACAAGCATCCTATACTAATTATTGACTACATACATTTAATAGCTCTTTGTGCCGATTCTAATTTAAAAATTTCAATTATCCTGTGCGAATGTTACCATTATAAATGAACTCATACAGTACCGATGACGCCTTTTGCATGATATTGTGGCCACTATAAGACGATTTTATTCAGATTAGGAAGGACCTCTAACAATAATTAGGCTTCAAACTATCTCAACCAATCCTTTTAACTACCGCAGATCCTTCCTAAGCTGCATTATATCGTCTAATTATAGCTAGAATAAAAGATAATACACGTCGCTGGGACTCAAAGGGTTAAGGGGAGATTTCCACCTGGAGGATTTTTTTCTGAACCTCTTTCTCCCTCATGTTTAGCCCCATTGCTTGTGAGATTTAAAGACGCTTGCCCCATTAGTTTGGCGATTTTAAGAACCCTCGCCCCATTTCTGTCAATTTTAAGACCATTCGTGCCATTTAGGTGTCGATTTTTTCCTGGCGAGCGATAGCGAGCCTGTAATTTAAGGGGCACCGGCCTTCGGCCGGGACATTTTTCTACCGAAAAATGTACAAATTTATCTTGAAAGGGGTCAAGGGGGAGTAATTTTAAGCTTGATGGAAGTCTAGGGAATCAACTAAAAACCTCCCCTTAATAGCCCAGGGACTTCTGCCAACAGCTGTACTTGTGTAGCAACTTACTAATAATGCTATACTCTTCTTACGGATCTTAACCCTTTGAGTACCAGCGACGTCGGTTATCATTTATTCTAGCGGTATTTAGACGATATTGTGCAGCTTAGGAAGGATCTGGTGTAGTTAAAAGGGATGGTAGTCGTTTTTTCTGGACTCTTCTCCCTCATGTTTAGCATACTAGTTTTCAGATTTTAAGACGTTTGTTCCATTAGTTTGCCGACATTAAGACCTATCGCCCAATTTCCTTGACAGTATTAAGACCTTTCGTACCATTTAGGTGTCTATTTTTGTCCAGGCGAGTAATAGCGAGCCTGTAATTTTTGAAGGAAACGGCCTTGGTAGAAAAATTTACAAATATATCTTGAAAGGGGTCTAGGAGGTGTAATTTTAAGCTTGATAGAGGTCTAGTGAGGAAACTAAAAACAATAAATAGAAAAATAGAAAAATAGAAACATAGACTACAAACAATCACTAACCCCTTTATGATTGAAACACTTACCATGTGTATCAGTTTCCAATATATGAACACACATTTCCTTCCGTGTATACAAGGTACTGTAAAAAATATGATGGCCCTATTCACCCTATAAAGACGGAGCAGCTAGACTAGAGGAAGGGACAGAGATATGTGTTCCCTGGCATACCAATGGAGAGGTGGGGAGACAGACGTGACAGACAGACACGCACAGACATGCACACACAGACATGCACACACAGACATGAACACACAGACATACACACGCTTCCTGGCTCACAGACACACGCTTATAAATATGTACTTACACACAGACTCTTACTAACAGAGACACACACGTACATACTTACACGCACACTGGGACACATACTTACAGACGCATATATACAGACACACTTACACACACACACACACACACAAACACACACACACACTTACAGACACGGTGGAGAGGCGGGAAAACAGAAATGACCGTTGTGGTAGGCAGACAAACACACACTGACACATAGTTACAGACACACACCTCTACACACACACACACACACTTACACACACACACACACACAGATACGGTGGACAGGTGGAGAGACAGAAATTACCGCAAGAGCAAACAAACGAACGCACATACACACAGGTACAGACACACACAGACACAGTTACAGGTACAGACACACACACAGACACAGACACACGCGCACACACACACACATACACACACACACAGCACATACACACAGGTACAGACACACACAGACACAGTTACAGGTACAGACACACACACAGACACAGACACACGCGCACACACATACACAGCACACACAGGTACAGAGATAAATGTGATGATTCGCGCATAGAAACTCAAGCAGAAAGATTCACACACACAGGCGCAGAGGCACATATTCACGCACACACGCACGCACACACACACACACACACACATACACACACACACAAAACCAATTCCCTGCTAGCCCTGGCATGCAAGGTAGCTGCCATTCCTTGCTTGGGGAGGCCTTTCAAGCATCGACTTTGTGTTCCCGATGGTGACCTCTAAACAAATATAGACCCTGCAACACAACACAATGTAATGCAATACAAACCAATACACTGCAATACACTACAACATGATACACCTACATACAACACAACATGCAATACAGACCAATACACTGCAATACACTACAACATGATACACCTACATACAACACAACATGCAATACAGACCAATACACTACAACATGATACACCTACATACAACATGCAATACAGACCAATACACTGCAATACACTACAACATGATACACCTACATACAACACAACATGCAATACACTGCAATACACTACAACATGATACACCTACATACAACACAACATGCAATACAGACCAATACACTGCAATACACTACAACATGATACACCTACATACAACACAACATGCAATACAGACCAATACACTGCAATATGATACACCTACATACAACACAACATGCAATACACTGCAATACACTACAACATGATACACCTACATACAACACAACATGCAATACACTGCAATACACTACAACATGATACACCTACATACAACACAACATGCAATACACTGCAATACACTACAACATGATACACCTACATACAACACAACATGCAATACACTGCAATACACTACAACATGATACACCTACATACAACACAACATGCAATACACTGCAATACACTACAACATGATACACCTACATACAACACAACATGCAATACAGACCAATACACTACAACATGATACACCTACATACAACACAACATGCAATACACTGCAATACACTACAACATGATACACCTACATACAACACAACATGCAATACAGACCAATACACTACAACATGATACACCTACATACAACACAACACAATCTATCTGCTACATACAACATAGCACAATACAACACAATGCATTACAACACAAAATCATTCAAAACAGCACAATACACCTGGATACAACACAACAAAACACCTACACATACATACAACACGACACAATACAACACGACACAATACAACACGACACAATACAACACGACACAACGCATTACAACCCCCTCTCTGCCCCGTGTGTTATTGAGCCCCCCCCCCCCAACCTCCCTCTCCCTACCAAGTCAGCCCCCCCCCCCCCCCCCCCCTCAGTGAACTTTGTAAGTCTTGGTAGATCTAACGCGTCTGGCCTTTAAGGGGGTAGTACTCGCTTTTTCTGGACCCCCTTCTCCCTCATGTTTAGCATATTAGTTTTGAAGTTTTAAGACGTTCGTTCCGTTAGTTTGGCGATTTTGAGACCTTTCGCCTAATTATTTTGTCAATATTAAGACCTTTCGTGCCCTTTAGGTGTCGATTTTGTTTCCTGGCGAGCGATAGCGAGCCTCTAATTTTAGAAGGAACACATTTCGGCCAGGACATTTTTCTACCGAAATTTTTTCAAATTTATCTTGAAAAGGGGTCTAGGGGGTGTATTTCTAAGCTTGATAGAGGTCTAGCGAGGAAACTGATAATATATAAATAGATAAATATATAGACCCAAAACCAAGCACTACCCCCTTAAATCAATAGCTGTAGCTGGGGGAGGGCGGGGGAGGGGCGTTGACCTGGTGGGGGAGGTGCGTTGACCTGGCGGGGGAGGGGCGTTGACCTGGCGGGGGAGGGGCGTTGACCTGGCGGGGGAGGGGCGTTGACCTGTGGGGAGGGGCGTTGACCTGGTGGGGGAGGGCGTTGACCTGCGGGGGAGGGGGGTTGACCTGGTGGGGGAGGGGCGTTGACCTGGTGGGGGAGGGGCGTTGACCTGGCGGGGGAGGGGCGTTGACCTGGCGGGGGAGGGGCGTTGACCTGGCGGGGGAGGGGCGTTGACCTGGCAGGGGAGGGGCGTTGACCTGGTGGGGGAGGGACGTTGACCTGGTGGGGGAGGGGCGTTAACCTGGCGGGGGAGGGGCGTTGACCTGGTGGGGGTTGCGGATGATATGGAGTGATTGTATTCAGCTCTAATGATCAACAGAGGATAACACTGGCTGATCCGACGTTTTGGGGGCGCTATTGTAATGTTTTATTTTCGTTGTTGTTTGTCATTTTACTATTAAAGTGTTGAGCTTTTGTGATTCGAAAATGTTCTTTAGTTTGCTCCATAAATTCCCTTCAAGCTAATAAAAATAAAAATACAAAAAGCCTCTCACAACCCCCTTTCAAGCTGAAAACAATTTATGAAAAATGAAAGTTCCCTCTATGCCTTTCTCAAGCTAAATATATACATTATTGGTAGAAACATGTAAGGTTTTGAACGAGCTCAACATCCCATCAACACTTCATCAACATTTCACCTACATCTCTCTCATTGCAAGCCACTTATCATATGACGAACACAATATTAGCTTCTGTGAACGGGCCTATTAATTCCCAATGTTGCTACCTAGTCTTGCTTATGCCCCCCCCCCCCTCCCCCCAAAAAAATACAAGATAACGGACCCCACCTCGCTTTTTTTTCAATTTCTCTCCCTCTCTCTTTGGCTTGCATACATTCGGCCCCATTCAGCCTACTGTTTTAAGACGTTTACCCTCATCCAGGTGTCAATATTTTCCTGGCGAGCGGTAGCTAGCCAGCATATATAAACTTGTTTTGACAGCAAGCTAAATTTGTACATTTTTCGATAGAAAAAATTTCCGGCGAAGCCGGATTTCTTCATACAATGATGGCTCGCTATCGCTCGCCAGGAAGAAATCGACACCTGGTTGGGGATAAACGTCTTAAAACAGTTGGCTGAATGAGGCCGAATGGATACAAGCCAGGGAAAGAGAGAAAAGGAGAGAAAGAAACAAAAAAGCCCGTGACCCCCCCTTAAAAATTGGAAAAAATATACATAATTGAAAAAATATCGGCATGAAAACAACGAACAGTAATTGTCAACAAACTGGAAACACAATACTAGCAAGATCAAGTGAAGAGAAAAGGGTAGACAAGGAACAGCCCAAAACTGCATATCTAAATAATCGAAATACAAAGTGAATAATGAGAAAAGAAACTAAAACCAATTAACCCTTTCACGCATTTATGACGCAGAGGTTGCCAGATTAGCAATAAGAAATAGAGTTCTCTCACTCTTATAATTATCTCGCCAAAATTAGTTTTCTGCCCACAGCTAACTCAAAGACAACTGCAGAGGTTGAAGTAACTAAACTAAAGGTTTCTAAATACCCCTGATGGTAACAAAGGTTTTAAAGAATCCCTAAAATAGGCTCAAAATCGCGTCATATGTCGGAGAGGGTTAACGCAACCTCCCCGCCCACCCCAAAAAAAAAACAAAAAAACAAAAAAAAAGAGGAAAACATATATATAAATAAATACACTAATAAATATACATATATATATATACAGTATAACAAATAAATACAAAAATATAAATATAAAAAAATATATAAATAAAAGAGCCCTGCAGGTGTGTGGAAAAAAGGTAAACAAAGACTAGTGAGGTGAATACTAAGGTCTTTTGTACGTGGAGCGCGCGAGGGTACCATTGTTGTCCTCTATTGTTGCTTCCTCACACCTAAAAGAAAACAAATACGCAATTGACTGCTGGCGAGTTTCAGGCTATAAGGAAGTTGGAGCCATAAACACCAATCTATCGATCTAGTATCATTAGTTTCCCTTTACATATTTTGACATGTTAAGCTACATTACAAAGCATTCTTATTAAGGGGGTAGTACTCGCTTTTTATGGACCCCTTTCTCCCTCATGTTTAGCATAGTTATGAGACGTTCGGTCCGTTAGTTTGACGATTTTGAGACCTATCGCCTTATTTGTTTTCAATAATTAGTAGACCTTTCGTGCCCTTTTAGGTGTCGATGTGTTTCCTGGCGAGCGATATTCAGCCTCTAATTTTAGAAGGAACGGTACATTTTTCGACAAGTTTATTTTGAAAGGGGGTCTAGGGGGTGTTTTGAAAGGGGGTCTAGGGGGTGTTTTGAAAGGGCTCAAGGGGGTGTTTTGAAAGGGTTCTAGGGGGTGTTTAAAGGGGTCTACGGGGTGTTTGAAAGGGGTCTAGGGGGTGTTTGAAAGGGGTCTAGGGGGTGTTTTGAAAGGGGTCTAGGGGGTGTTTTGAAAGGGGTCTAGGGGGTGTTTTGAAAGGGGTCTAGGGGGTGTTTTGAAAGGGGTCTAGGGGGGTTTGGGGGGGGTGTTTTGAAGGGGGTCTAGGTGTTTTTTTTTTCTAGGGGGTGTTTTGAAAGGGGGTCTAGGGGGTGTTTTGAAAGGGGGTCTAGGGGGTGTTTTGAAAGGGGGTCTAGGGGGTGTTTTTCTAAGCTTGATGGAGGTCTAGCGAGGAAACTCAAAAATAAATAATTAAATATATAGACCAAAAACCAAACACTACCCCCTTAATGCAACTGAATAAACAAGGAGGATAATAAACAAGGAGGATAATAAACAAGGAGGATAATAAACAAGGATAATAAACAAAGGAGGATAATAAACAAGGAGGAAAATAAACAAGGAGGATAATAAACAAGGAGGATAATAAACAAGGAGGATAATAAACAAGGAGGATAATAAACAAGGAGGATAATAAACAAGGAGGATAATACCCTGTGTTCGGCACGTACTCGTTGGTAACCATTACGAAGGAACTTAAGGGGAGGTTTTTAGTGTGTTTCCTAGACTTCCATCAAGCTTGAAATTAAACCCCCTTGACCCCCTTTCAAGATAAATTTGTACATTTTTCGGTAGAAAAATTTCCCGGCCGAAGGCCGATTCCTCTTAAATTGCAGGCTCGCTATCGCTCGCCAGGAAAAAATCGACACCTAAATGGGACGAAAGGTCTTAAAAGTGACATAAATTGTGTGAAAGTTCTTAAAATCGCCAAACTAATGGGGTCGAACGTCTTAAAATCTCAAAAGCAATGGGGCTAAACATGAGGGAGAAGGGGGTAAAGAAAAAATCTCTTAAGTGGAAATCACCCCTTAATTGAATTATAAGTAAACAAAAAGCAAGGTTCCATGTCATCTCAACCAGTATACCATTTCAACCAGTAGCTCTCAACCAGTGCCAAATTAACCAAGATCATCCAAAACCAGTGCCAAAATGTAGTACTAACCTAACCTAACCTAACCTAACCGTATTGGTTGATTTGGTACTGGTTGAGAGCTACTGGTTGAAATGGTCTACTGGTTGAGTTGACCGGTTACCTTTTTGCATATGTACGCGATGATCAAATGCTAATCAAATGCTAAGATCAAATGTTCGTCGATTATTGTTCGTAAGTTATTTAGAGTAGGTGCGAAGAACAGGTTCAGACAGAGGGGCGCACACTTGGCCACCCATGGAATAAACATGAGGAAGAAGGGAGACCAGAAAAACGACCCATCTCCCCTTAATCACCTCCAATATTGAATAAGCCTTCGGGTAACTAGTGAGTATCAAGTCAACTAAATCAAGCAACAAAATCAAGTCAAAATCAAGTCAAGATCAAGTCAACTAAATCAAGCAACAAACCCATATTCTTGAGCAATCAATGAACACAAAAAGTCTTAACATTGACAAAGATAAGGGGGCGAAAGGTCTTAAAATCGCCAAACTAATGGGCCGAATATCATTAAATCTAAAAACTAATGGGGCTAAACATGAGGAGAATGGAAACCTGGGTAGAAAGAAGGAAGAGGATATAGAATTCATCCAACTTTAACCAAAACGACTTTGTTCTAGAGGTTAAGGGGAGATTTCCACTTGAGGGATTTTTTTCTTTACCCCTTTCTCCCTCATGTTTCGCCCCTTTAGTTTGGCGATTTTAAGAACTTTCACCCCATTTATGTCACTTTTAAGACCTTTCGTCCCATTTAGGTGTCTAGTTTTTCCTGGCGAGCGATAGCGAGCCTGTAATTTAAGAAGAACCGGCCTTCGGCCGGGACATTTTTCTACCGAAAAATGTACAAATGTATCTTGAGAGGGGGTCAAGGGGGTGTAATTTCAAGCTTGATGGAAGTCTAGGAAACACACTAAAAACCTCCCCTTAACGAAACGAAGAAATTCACAAGGATTCATCACAATGCCATAGACAAATTGTGTAGACATATTGCGACCAAACCGGAACCAAACACAGACAGACAGACAGACAGACAGACAGACAGACAGACACACACACACACACACACACACCATGATAGATTACAATACCCTGTATCACACACAGGTTAATTAGAATTCAGAACCGGTGCGTGGGTGTGTTTGATATATCTTTCACATCAATGAATCGAAAAAAATGCTCAAGTGGATGTATGAATGTGTGTGTGTGGGTGTGTGTGTGTGTATGAATGTGTGTGTGTGTGTGAGTAGGCGTTCAGGTGAGTGCTTGCATGCCCTCACTCAAAGGCCATTTCGTTGTGTGTTTACATTTTTAACTGGACCTCCTTCTCCCTCGTGTTTAGCATATTAGTTTTGAGATTTTTAAGACGTCCCGGGACTTCCATTAGTTTGTCGATTTCAAGGCAAGGTTGTCTGTAGCCTGTAAATCTTGCCAAAGGATTATTATGTTTTATTAAATCTAGTCCTACTATCCAAACACGAAGAGATAAGCGTAATTGTATCCTTAATTAAGAGTTTAGCGATAGTGAAACTTACGAATAAAAAACATAACCTTGTAAGTAGAGTTTATTCGTTGTTAAGGGGGCCCACCTCGCTTTTGTTTTCTCTTTCTCTCCCTCTCTCTTTGGCTTGTATCAATTCGGCCCCATTCAGCCTACTGTTTTAAGACGTTTACCCCAATCCAGGTGTCAATATTTTCCTGGCGAGCGGTAGCGAGTCACCATATATATTTTTTTGTTTGGACAGCAAGCTAAAGTTATACATTTTCGATAGAAAAATTTCTCCTGCGAAGCCGGATTTCTCCATACAATGCTGGCTCGCTATCGCTCGCCAGGAAAAAATCAACACCTGGATGGGGATAAAAGTCTTAAAACAGTTGGCTGAATGGGGCCGAATGGATACAAGCCAGGGAAAGAGAGAAAAGGAGAGAAAGATAAAACAAAAAGCCGGTGACTCCCCTTAACGAGCACAGCTGATTCTCACAGATGTTTTACCCATACAGTACCGGTGACGTCCTTTTACCCATACAATACCGGTGACGTCCTTTTACCCGTACAGTACCGATGCCGTCCCTTTACCCGTACAGTACCGATGACGTCCCTTTACCCGTACAGTACTGATGCCGTCCCTTTACCCGTACAGTACCGGTGACGTCCTTTTACCCATACAGTAACGGTGACGTCCTTTTACCCATACAGTAACGGTGACGTCCTTTTACCCATACAGTACCGGTGACGTCCTTTTACCCATACAGTACCGGTGACGTCCTTTTACCCATACAGTACCGGTGACGTCCTTTTACCCATACAGTACCGGTGACGTCCTTTTACCCATACAGTACCGGTGACGTCCTTTTACCCATACAGTAACGGTGACGTCCTTTTACCCATACAGTAACGGTGACGTCCTTTTCAGTATATTTTGGCAACTCTTAGACGATTTTATTCAGATTAGGTAGGACCTTTAGCAATAATGAGGCTTCAAATTATCTCAACCAACCCTTTTAACTACTGTAGATCCTTCCAAAGCGGCATAATATCGTCTGAATATAGCTAGAATAAAAGATAACACACGTCGCTGGGACTCAAAGGGGTGAAATGGTCGTATATGAAAATTAAGCTTAGTTTTCTGTAAATACGAAATAATAGAATTTAAGGGAGCCCACCTCGTTTTTTGTTTCTCTTTCTCTCCCTCTCTCTTTGGCTTGTATCCATTTGGCCCCATTCAGCCTACTGTTTTAAGACGTTTACCCCCATCCAGGTGTCAATATTTTCCTGGCGAGCGGTAGCGAGCCAGCATATATATATTTTTGTTTTGACAGCAAGCTAAATTTTTACATTTTTCGATAGAAATATGTCTCCGGCGAAGCCGGATTTCTCCATACAATGCTGGCTCGCTATCGCTCGCCAGGGATATCGACACCTGGATAGGGATAAAAGTCTTAAAACAGTTGGCTGAATGGGGCCGAATGGATTCAAGCCCAGGGAAAGAGAGAAAAGGAGAGAAAGATAAAAAAAAGCCCGTGACCCCCTTAAGGTTGTCCTGAACAATTCTTCCTCTACAGGGATGGTTTGTTTTTCTGAACCCCTTCTCTCTCGTGTTTAGGCCCATTAGTTTCAACAATTGTAGACGTTCGGCCCATTAGTGTGGCAATTTTAGCACCTTGCATCCCATTTCGTTGTCAATTTTAAGACCTCTCGTGCCATTTAGGAGTCGATGTTTTCCTGGTAAGCGAAAGCGAACTTGTAATTTCAAGACAAACCGTATTTTTCTACCGAAAAATGTACAAATTTATCTTGAAGGGGATGTCTGTTTTATGCTTGATTAAAAAATGTGAATGAATTTAATAAGTAGACTAAACGCTAACCACTACCCCCTTAACTACTCGTACTGAGCCACTAACACATATCTGTCATGGAATGAAAAGTGATCCTACGAACCCTCTGTGATTGACATATTATGCATCCCATTAATTTGTAGACTATCTAGATAATGGACAGATGGATTAAAACGTCACACGGGGTTTCTGGTCCATTTATGTTCCTTACTTTCAATCGGTTCCATAACATAATGGTGTAATGGTTTAGATGCTTATATTTTGGGTGTAGTGTCCCGAGTTCAAATCCCGGGAGGACCACATGCTTTCATTAGTTTATTCAAGTACATTGGGGTTTGTAATGGATGCTTAATGTTAAGAACGGTGTGTTCCTCAATATCTTTATAAGTTATTGCGATGCTATCTTTAAAAAAAGGTAATTTGATTTTCATGCCTTTTATAGCGCATATAAATACACAGAAATAGCTGGACAGAATAGGGGTGGGAATGGGTTTAAAGGCGAGCGCCACCAACTAGTCATAAGAAAGGGAGTATGCATTGAGAGAGCTCTAAAAATAATGATTATTGTAATAGTGGTAGAAGAAGGAGAAAGATGCAACATTGAGGCATGTAGAAAGAAACAGTTGGGAATTAGCAAGAGGTAGTGAGTTAATAAAACGGAAAGCCTTGGACGCTTTCAAGAAGTAT
This sequence comes from Paralithodes platypus, assembly GCA_032716605.1. NCBI lineage: Eukaryota > Metazoa > Arthropoda > Malacostraca > Decapoda > Lithodidae > Paralithodes > Paralithodes platypus. The sequence goes on along the minus strand of CM064483.1, from coordinate 62,577,396 downwards.
GGTATGGGGTGACCTCCCCACACACGTGAATTGAATTGATAAGATTTAGGCACAAAGGCCAAGCACTGGGACCTTGTAGAGAACATTCAGCGCTACATCTAAAAATGAAAAGATCACCACAGGGATATCAAAACTTAAAACACATTAAGATAGCAAGTAGCGGTACATAAAACACATTAAGATAGCAAGTAGCGGTACATAAAACACATTAAGATAGCAAGTAGCGGTACATAAAACGGATAAAATATCAATAGAGGAATATCAAAAGTAAAAATCACTGGATAATTAAATATCATAAATAATATCGCAACCGAATAAATACGATCGGAGCTTAAAAACATCTGCATCTTGACCAAGAATGTCAGACAGGGAAAGGAAAGTAAAACCTACAGAGCATCTGGTAAATGAGTAATTACAACAAGAGGTTAGAATGTGGCTCACAGACAGTACCTCGTCACACATAGCACACAGCGGTGGGCGATCATTGTGTAATATGTATTTGTGCGTCATATATGTGTGACCAATACGCAACCTTGTGAGAACTACCGTACGTCTACCTAAGTGAACAGGTGATAAGTCCCAAAGCTTCACAGAAGGATGAATGGCTTTAAGTTTTTGGTTAGTGCTAGTGAGGGAAGGCCACCTCAACTGCCACCTCTCCTGTGTATTGACTGATAAACTTTGTGTTTATCACAAGACTCCTGCTCGGACAGGGCGCCACTAGCGCCATCTATTGTTTTGTTTTGCTTTGTAAACAAACGCTCTCTTATTACTATTTTATATAAAATCGTAGCCCCTAATTTTACCCATTACCTACTGTAGTAAGTATCTATTTAACTGCCTTGTATGTAAGTAAAACTTTGCATATTAATTTGCTAATAAACAATATTGTTTACTAACTAACCGCCTACAGGGACTAACGCCGACACCATTTTGTAAACAAACCTTTTTGGGGGATTATACATATTAAATTCCAGCAAATTTTGTACCAAATTTAAGTGCATTCATTTATCTTTTCCCCTAGATATATTCTTGACTTTTTCTCCTCAGACTTATTTTACTTTAAGCTAAGGGTGGTATTTGTACAAACTAACCTAGCCTAACCCAACCTGCCAAGCTTTTAACCTAACCCAAACCTAGCCTAGCCTATAGCCAGCCAATCTGTTTTATTATTAACTCTTGTAGATATTGTATTTAGTATCCTACTGTAGCTATATATATCTGTAATTTTAGTTGTTGCTTGCACGATCTTGTAATAACCTTTGACTGATACACTTTTTTATCTAAAAAGAGTAGGCTACTGCTTTACTAGGCTACAGTGACACCAGGGTCATCTGTTGACACAGTATATTAACCCCTTGTGTGCAGTCACACTTTATTTTTATATAATCTCTATTTGGTGAATTGTATATTTAGTTACATATTCTGTTATACATATATTTGTTTAAGGTTAGGTTATCACACCTGGTAGCCTATTTCTGCGAATTTCAATTTTATTATATTCGGTTAGGCTATTCAACGCTGGTAGCCTATTATTGCGTATTTCAATTTAAAAAAAAACTTTTGGTTAGGCTATCGCCCCTGGAAGCCTAATTCTGCGTATCTCAACATTTTTGTTTTCGTTTAGGCTATCACCCCTGATAAACCTATTTCTGCGTATTTCAGCATATTTGTTTTCGGTTGAAGTGATTGAAGTGTTTTTAAAGTGAGTGAAGTGTTGTAAAGTGAGTGAATTGTTTTTTAAGTCAGTGAAGTGATCTAAAGAAAGTGACTGTCACCATGCCTCGCGCTTGTGCGAACTGCGCCGGTAGGTTTGGTGAGTCCATGTTTGCTACTATCGATCTTCAAGTCTGCCGGCTCTGCCAGCAACGAGAGAATTTTACAGTGAAATTAGATGAAGCCTACAACAAGATCAACGTCCTCACCATGAAGCTGGAATCACTCCAAGAGTTTGTAACACTCAACGTTGGAGTGCCACAAACTTCAATTGTCACCGCAACTCCAGCAGCCACCAACGCCCCAACGTCAACTGCCAACAATTCAACGCCTACAGTAGCCATTTCAGCTGATGTTTCCGATACTCAAGATACAAATAGCGACTCTCTTCCCCCTCAAGACAACTTCCGTGTCGTGAGGAACAACGTTTGCCCCAAGACCAGGAAACTCCATACCGATTACCGAGTGTCAAAACCGTTTCCAGATACTCGCAGACTCAGATGACGAAGAGGAAATAGAAGAAGTCCGGCTCGTGGGAGACTCGATGATACGTGGTCAGCTCACAGAGTTTTGCGCCAGGGCACCTAAGACCAGGAAGCGTTTTTGTATCCCTGGTGGTGGTGTGGATGACGTAGTTGCAGCAGTTGACGAAGTATCAAAGCTGGCCCCTGCTAATACAATGTATGTCATCCACGTTGGATCCAACGATGTACAGCGAACCCGGTCGGAAGATTTGCTTTTAAAGTACCAGCAGCTGATCAAGTCGTTTAAGGAGAAGTCATCAAGGATCATCGTCTCAGGAATCGTCCCCCGGCTCGGTGTAGAGAGCCGATTTTACAACATAGCCACCAGCACAAATCGTTGTCTAGCAAACCTCTGCAGGAAGGAGAACGTGGGATTCGTCGACACCTGGGACAATTTCTACTACGATGACTATTTGTTTTCGGACGATGGAGTTCATCTGAACCAGGTGGGAGCAGCGCGTTTTGGGCGTCTTCTCAACGATGCGGTGAAGGATTTTCGGAGAAGAAATCGACTCAGCACAGGACAACCAGGAAGGAGGACCGAAGACAGCGAGGACGGCAATCTACAAAGGAATTAAATACTAATCCGTCAAGAACCGCGAATTTGGATAAAGCTCCACCAACACGACCCAAATTCAAAACCGTCAGGGATAACGACCGAGGACCGAGGACAGCCATGAATGTAAATGTAGATCCGACCAGAACCAAAAATTCGATGAAAGAACGATCTGCGAGTTCTAAAACCGCAACTTTAAAGGTTTTTCTATGCAAACGCTCGTAGCATACGCAATAAATTTTCAGATTTAGAGGAACTAGTGTTTACAGAAAATTATGATGTGATTGGCATAACAGAATCTTGGCTCAATACACAAGATAGAGACTTTTTAGCAGAGTATTCACTTCCCGGTTATGTAATGTTTGAGAACAGCCGAATAAATAAAAATGGAGGTGGCGTTTTATTTTATATCAAAGAAAGTCTTAACCCGACCCTCGTGTCAAAACCTCAAATTGTGAACGTCGACACATCTTTTGTGCTAATAAAGAATAATAAAGGTACAAAAATATACTTGCGTTAATATACAGACCTCCAGCTCAATCAGTGCAAACTGACCGAGAAATTTACGAACAAATTGCAGATGTAAGTAACTCACAAGATACCGTAATTTTTGGCGACTTTAATTTACCTGTGACCAAGTGGGGCGATACTCTTACTTCACACTCCGGACATGACTTGTATACGAACTTGCAAGAGAGTTCGCTTTATCAATTTGTTCGAATGCCGACCCGTGGTAATAACGTTCTTGACATTGTACTTGCAACAAAAGAAGAATTGATAGAGAATTTGAATGTTGGTGATGAATTCAGTAACAGCGACCATCGTACGATAACTTTCACTTTAAAGTTTACTAGTAACGAACCAAATAGTAGCATCGAAAAAGTCCCTAATTTCAAGAAAGCAAACTTCCATAAACTTAGAGCTATGTTTAAAGAAACTGACTGGAGCTTTTTAATTAACAATAACGACATAAATACATCTTGGAAGTTATTCGAAACCACTTACCTAAAAGCAGTGCAAGACTGCATACCATCGAAAATACGGCGTCCAGGCCATAATAATAAGCCCAAATGGTGGAATAAAGATATTTCAAACTGCCTGCTTGCTAAAAAATTTGCTAATGATAGATTAAAATCCTCACAAAATGACGAAGAACGGGTGAAATTTGTAGAGCTACGACGCAAAGCCAAAAAGTTAATTAAGCAAAGTAAAAAGACCTTAGAGTTACATATTGCGAATCAAAGTAAAACAAACCCGAAAGAATTCTATAGTTATATCAGAAAGAAAAAAGTAGTTACTTCAACTGTTGGACCGTTAGGTCGATGAAAAAGGAGAATACACCAAAGACGAAGTACAAATGAGTAATGCCCTCCATACCTTCTTTGCATCAGTTTTTACAACAGAAGACCTCAGTGATATCCCTACACCATCGCCGATTCAGATTGATAATTCAGATGTTCTAAGCAATATCACCGTTACAGAGAGAGAAGTATTGAATTGTTTAGATAAACTCAAGGTAAATAAAACGCCAGGACCTGATACAATCTCGCCTAGAGTTCTAAAGGAAGCAAAGAATGAGCTCTCCAAACCACTGACATTACTATTCAATAAATCCTTGCAGTCTGGAACTATGCCTGATCAGTGGAAGCTAGCCAACGTAACACCGATATTCAAAAAAGGCAGCAAATCCCTACCCTGTAACTATCGTCCAATTAGCTTAACCTCAGTTGTATGTAAAATGCTAGAAACGGTCATACGAGACAGACTCGTAAATCACTTAGAGGAAAATAACATACTTAAAGATACTCAACACGGCTTTCGTAAAAAACGTTCCTGTTTAACAAACCTCTTAGACTTCTTCCACGATATCCTCAACCTCTACGATGAGAGTAAAGCTGTAGATATTATATACCTTGATTTTCAAAAGGCCTTTGACAAAGTTCCCCACAACGTTTACTACTAAAACTAAAAGCGCATGGAATACAAGACGGTGTGTGTGAAATGGATAGAAAATTGGCTCAGCAACAGAAAGCAAAGGGTAGTCATAAACGGTAAGGCATCTAAATGGACCAATGTAAGTAGCGGGGTACCCCAGGGATCGGTACTAGGACCAATTCTCTTTCTAATTTACATCAACGACATAGATGAGGGTCTCACCTGCACAATCTCAAAATTTGCTGACGATACAAAAATTGCAAATAGCGTACTCTCAAAAGAACAAGTTGACGATATGCAACACAATCTAGATAAATTGTCATGTTGGGCCCAAATTTGGCAAATGAGTTCAATGTGGATAATGTAAAGTACTACATGTCGGATACCTAAATGAGAAAGCAAACTATTCGATGAATGGCACTCAGCTTAAGAATGTAAACAGAGAAACTGATCTGGGAGTAACAATATCGAGTAACCTAAAACCGAGTCAACAATGTTCAGAAGTTGTTAAGAAGGCAAACAAATAATTGGCTTTATAGGCAGGTCATTTGAGCATAAATCCAAAGAAGTTATCCTAACCCTTTACAATTCCTTAGTCCGCCCTCTTCTGGAATACTGCGTTCAATCCTGGTGCCCTTATTACCAAAAAGATATAAACAAGCTAGAACGAGTTCAACGTAGAGTTACCAAAATGATACCTAGCCTAAAGAACAAACCATACGAAGAGCGTCTTAGAGAATTAAATCTATTTCCTTTAAACCCGCGCAGATTAAGAGGCGACTTAATTCAAGTGTTCAAAATCATCAAAGGCATCGACAATATGAACTGTAGTAAGTACTTCACTATCGACCAATCTAATTACACGCGGGGAAACGGTTGCAAAATTATTGGTAAATCTTTTAACTCGCACGAATCTAAGAATTTCTTCTTCAATCGAGTTGTCAACTTGTGGAATGGGCTTCCCCGAGACGTTATAGACTGCAGCACCGTTGATTCATTTAAATTCCGCCTAGACAAATATCTCGCATCAAACCCACGACTGACTGCGTTTGTAAATGAATAACTTTATCCTCCCCTCAGTTACTAACCCATATGTCCCCTACTAACTTCCTAGTCCTGCCACGTTAGTGGCAGGGAAGTAGTTCCCTTTCCAATGTTCCCTTACCCACTCTAAACCACTGTTTGGACACTTGATCCTCAGTGTTTTGGAGGACAAGCAACCTAGAAGGGTCACTAGACCTGTTGTTGCTTGATTTCCTTTGTACTCCTTTGTACTCCTGAATCAGCGACCGGATACTGCATTTCAAATCTTCCGAGGGGATAGAGAACCGGCCCTCACACTCTAGTACAGCCTCTTTTGCTGAAGTGTCAGCCTCCTCATTGCCCTGGATCCCCACATGAGCTGGGACCCAACAGAAATTTATCATTTTGTGTCGAGATACTAAGCGATAAAGCCATGCCTGGATGTCCTGAACCAATGGGTGAACAGGAGAGTAAACTTGAATGGCAGAAAGATTACTCTGTGAATCAGTGTAAATAGTGAAATCCGTTCCAGTAGAGTCACGTATACGTGCCACTTTCAAAGCTTGGATAAAAGCATACGCTTCCGCAGTAAAGACAGAGGCAACCCCAGGCAATCGAGCAAGGCGAGTGGTGTCCTTAAAAACCACCGCACAACCCACACCTGATGCCATTTTCGACCCATCAGTGTACAATGCTGAAGTAGATTTATGGACTTGGGAGTGATCCAGAAAAATGGCCTTTGTTGCAGCTAGAGATAATTTTGTCTTGTAACTGGGAAGAATGCATACTGACGGAGAGGGGAGAACCCACGGGGCAAACGAGGGGAACTTTACCTCTCTTATTAAAACGGAGTTCAAATGAGATTCATTCAACACTTCCCTCACGCGGATCTGGAGAGGCTTGGGGAATCTTTTACGTGCCTCATACCGTGGAAGGAAACGGCTATCAGTGACCGAGCGATAAGCAGGGTTATAAGGGGAACTGCGAACTCTAAACATTAAACGTAATCCAAGCTCTTCCCTACGGAGATCCAGAGGCAATTCCCCTGCCACAACATACATGCTTTCTGCAGGCGATGTACGGAAAGCACCTGTGCATATCCTCATGGCTGAATTGTGTACCGGGTCCAACAACTTTAAGATAGACTTGCTTGCCGAACAATATATCTGACAGCCATACTCCAATTTAGATCGGCACAGCGCATCATAAATCCTGAGGAGGGATGAACAGTCTGCACCCCAGGACTTATTACTAAGCACTTTCAGGATGTCCAAGGACCACACACGTGAACAGTACTCGATACATAGGCGTACAGTGCCCTTGTAGAGAGCAAGAAGGTTGTTGGCTAGGTGCCAGGAAGCTTGGGAAGAGCTAGAAAGCTTAGACATTTGACAGTTTATTACATTTGCTATTGATGAGAGTTTTTTTGTAAGTCGAATAACAGATTTGGCATGTTTCCGGGCAGAAACATGACTATTTTAAGATTCTTGAGTATGAAGGCCCCGGATCCGTCTGTATGCTTACTTCTTATTGTGGACAGCAGTGGAGCAAGCATGAGAAATATATTAATGTATCATTAGACGGGTTTATTCAGTTCAGGAATTAATTTTGTAGGTCAAATGGGTCCCCACAACCACCATCCCCACATCCTCCATCACACATCCCTTCACCTCCCACTCCACGTTGTTTTCCGTTTCCTTCCAACCTCATTATTTCTCCACCATTTGTCTTCTCTATCACCCAACCACCAACACTTTCTTTCCACCCCTCCTTACTTCACTCCACCAACATATCCAACACCCCACCTCTCCACCACCCCAACCTTCACTCCACCACCATTTCCACCACCTCCACCCCTCCTTGCTTCTCTCCATCAACACCCCCCTCCCCCCAACCTTCACTCCACAACCATTTCCACCACCTCCACCTTCTCTCCACCACCCCCATCACCACCCCACCCCACCCTCACCCAGGATTGAAACTAGTGGTGGGGCAACAAACAGTAGGCATCGTATTTCCCCTGAGTCATATATGCCTAGAACCTCATTACTACCCCGGCCACAATGTTTACTGAACAAGACTAGGTCCAACCCCCATAATATTTTCACACATAACTATTACTATTTGTTCTGACTTCGCCACTTGTTTATTGTTTATTCAGATTGGAACATTTCTGATCCGGTGTCACACGAACACAATACTGGCGAATGTATGACGATTTTATTCAGCTTAAGCAGGACGGTTACCAATTAAAAGGCTGCAGGCTGTCTCAATTAACCCTTTTAGCTACTATATATCCTTCTTAAGGGGAGCTTCCGCCATGTTTGTTTTTTAAATAGTCCGATCATTTTCATACAGGTGATAGATACCACTTCTAGGAACAACATATCCAAAAATGAATAAATTCGGACAAATAGTTTTTTCGCTACCTCGGATTTTCGAATTTTTTGTAAATTTTAAAACCGCTAAAAAAAAATTTTTTGGTCCAATTTTAATAACTAGGATATCATTGGAAAGAGGAGAAAAAATGCAATTAATTTTTGTGACAGATTTTTGATACACCCTTTAGTTTTGCCGCCACTATTTTATTTTGTTTTGAAAGTTTTAAAACGTTGCAAGCCTCCTGTCAAAACATTTATTGGTGTGTCAAAAATCTGTCACAATTATATATTGCATTGTTTCTCTTCTTTCCAATAATATCATACTTATTAAAATTGGACCAAAAATAAAAAAGTTTTAGGGAAAAATGTTCGAGTAACTATAGTTTTGAGAAAAAGGCGAAAAACTAAATGTATCCATTACCCAACGATTCCTCTCTCAAAGACGATTTATTGCAATTGTTTGCTCTTCATTGATTTGATACATGCTCTGGCACTAAAATCCAGTAAAATTTACTAAGTCTAAGTGAATAATATGCCACCTGGACCCCCCAGAAGGTATTTTATGCATTTGGCGCCAATGGCGCCATGAACCGCGCACCTCCTTTATGCCAAGTTAGGCCATTTTCGATTACTCTAGGTTGTGTTATGGTTGGTTTGGATGGGTTAGATCTGTTTAGTGTTGAATATATAATATGTGTGTGCATGTCTTGGCATCTGGATGATGATGATGGCTTGGATGATGATGATGGCTTAGATGATGAGGTCTAGTGACTCACCCTCACTCTCCCAGGTTCAGTTGAGGTGCCAGATACCTCTGTTGACTGTAATTTGTGTATATACTGTATGTGCATAATAACGCGATTGTATTGGTTACTATCGTTCATACCACGATACCACATACACGTCGTGAGTACGGGGGGGGGGGGGGGGGGGTTATGGGATCCTGTATTTAAGGTATTTTTTTATCTTACGAGTCTAAAACTTTGATACATCACTCCTACAGTGTTTCCATCACTGCTGCAATAAAAATCTCAATTTCAGATTTTCCAATCCACACCAGTTTGGGCCATGCAGGACACTCCCCTTAAGTATCATATAATCGTCTAAATGCACCGGAAATAAAAATGAAAATACATTGCCAGTACAAAAGGGGTTAACATATTGCATAGCCTATCCGCCCAGATCATTAGTGTCGACAAACAAGGTATAGAGAAAGGAAGGAAGGGAGGTTAATGTGAAGGTAGAATCGACCTATGATGACGCTGAGCCGCCACTCCGTTAAAGGGGATAGGTAGACAGGAAGGGAAATATAAAAAATAGTGAGGCAGAAAGCAAGGTGAAAAGATAATATATAAGAACAGGTAGATAGAGAAGGTCGGTCGGCAGGAAGTTAGGGAGGTAGATATGAAGGTAGAGTCGACCAATAAGACGATGAGTAGATAGCTGGGTAGGTGGAGTACAAAGGACATCAAGCAACAACAGGTCCAGCAACCCCTCAAGGCTGTGCTTGCCCTCTAAAACACTGATGGTCAATAGGTGGATGACAAGAAAGTGTAGTAGTTGACAAAAGGAAGGAATGGAGGTAATTTAACAAAGGAGGTAGGAAGAAAGACAGGTAGAGAGGAAGACAGGAAGGAAGGAGGGCAGGCCAGATGGAAGGATGGCAGACAGGAAGGAAGACAGAAAAGAAGACAGGCAAAACAAACATGAGGAAGGAAGAACGACATGTTGGTAGATTCGACCTATAACGATATGATGTTTTATGCTTGAATGTAATTGAAAGTAGAGTGATGACAAAGTAGTGAGATAAATAACTAGGAGAACAAAACGAGAAAGAAGGAAGGTCGACATGGAGGACGAGTCGACTGTATTTAAAGGGAATAAATAGATAGCTAGGTAGACAGCAAGATAATGAAATAGAGGACACACACCATGACAACACAGACATACACAAGGAAAGAAGGAAGGAAGGTAGAATCGACCTACAGTATAACGATGTGGAGCTGGCTACTTGAATGTCGTTAAGGGGGGAATGGTTCACTTTTTGGTAGATTTTTTCATTGATTTATTATTGGTTTTAGTTTCCTCCCTAGACCTCCATCAAACTTAAAAAAACATCCATCAGATCCCCCTTCTAGATTAATTTGTACATTTTTCGGTAGAAAAATTTCCCGGCCGAAGGCCGGTTACTCTTAAGATTACAGGCTCGCTGACGCTCGCCAGGAAAAAATCGACACCTAAATGTCACGAAAGGTCTTAAAATTGACAACGAAATGGGGCAAGTTATTAAAATCGCCAAACTAATGGGCCGAACGTCATAAAATCTGAAAACTATTGGGGGTAAACATGAGGAAGAAGGGTGACCAGAAAAACAGCCCATGTCCCCTTAAAGGTGATAGGTAGGTATAGCGAGGAGGTAGACAGGTGGTGGTGGTGCAGGTGTGGTGGTGGTCAGTGAACAGGTGTGTGTGGGGGTTAGGGGGGGGAGGGGCTTGCTTATATACCTGTTACACACCTGTGGTTAAGAGGGGTGACCTGCTTTTTGTTATTTCTGTCCTTTTCTCTCTTTCTCTGGCTTGTATCCATTCGGCCCCATTCAACCAACTATTTTAAGACGTTTATCCCCATCTAGGTGTCGATTTCTTCCTGGCGAGCGATAGCGAGCCAGCATTATATGAAGAAATCCGGCTTCGCCGGAGAAATGTTTCTATCGAAAAATGTACAAATTTAGGCTGCTGTCAAACAAAAATTAAAAATATGCTGGCTCGCTGGCTCGCTACCACTCACCAGTAAAAAATTGACACCTGGATGGGGATAAACGTCTTAAAACAGTAGGCTGAATGGGGCCAAATGGATACAAGCCAGAGAAAGATAGAAAAGGACAAAACAAAAACAGGTCACCCCCCTTAAAGGTGATGGGTAGGTATAGAGAGGAGGTAGACAGGTGGAGGTGGTGCAGGTGTGGTGGTGGTCAGTGAACAGGTGTGTGTGTGGGGGGGTTGGAGGGGCTTGCTTATATACCTGTTATTATATATATACCTGTTACACACCTGGCGTTGAAGGTGATAGGTAGGTATAGAGAGGAGGTAGACAGGTGGAGGTGGTGCAGGTGTGGTTGTGGTGGTCAGTGAACAGGTGTATACTGTATGTGTGTATGGCTTATAGACCTGTTATACTTGATACCACTACTTTAAATTCTGGTGGGTGATATGATGGGAAGGGGGGGGGGGGTAGGGGGGGTAGAGAAGATAGGGGTGCTGGTGAAGATGGGGGTGGTGGAGAGAAGATGGGTGGGTGCTGGAGAAGATGGACGGTGAATGTAGAGGGTTGATGTAAGAGGTAATTAAATTGGATGGAACTAGTTAACCCTTTCATTACCGGCGGTCTTCTTTATTTGATGTCAGCTACATTTAGGCACTTCTATGAAGCTTAGGAAGGATATATGGTAGCTAATAGGATAAATTGAGGTAGTCTGTAGCCTTTTATTGGTATACGTTCTTCCTATTCAATTCTATATACTCAGGCCCAATCCCCACTTTTCCTTTCTTTTCTTTTTTTCTTTTTTTTCCTAAGCTGTTAAAAATCGTTATTAAAAATATGTCATCGGTAATTAAGGGGATAATGGTCCATTGGTGAAACAGATGAGGGTGGACCAGAAGGAACGGGTGAGGACGAGGATAAGAATGATATAATATACGTATAGCGATTATCAAAACAATGTGAAGGAGTAAGAACAAATTTGGTGCTCACTGCTCTGCTCACTCACTGTTGGGGGTGGTAGGTGGTGGTTATTTGGGGGGGGGGGGTATAATTTGGAAGTGGTGGAGCAAGAAATGAAAGAGGTGGAGAAAACCGAGGATGAGAACAAATGAGGACAAATAGAAGGGAGAGAGAGAGAGGCGGATAAATTATGATGGCCAATATTATGCTGACGACCACTCGATTCAATTCCGGGATTGGTGGTGGGAAGAACGGGGAGAGAGAGAGAGAGAGTCGTGAAGGAAGAGGTGTTAGTGGTAGTGGTGGTGGTAGTGGTGACGGAAGACGTGTTGGAGATAGTGGTGAGGGAAGATGTGTTGGAGATAGTGGTGGTGGTGGTACTGGTAAGGGAAGAGGTGTTGGAGATAGTGGTGGTGGTAGTGGTGGTGGTGAGGGGAGAGGTGTTGGAGATAGTGGTGGTGGTAGGGGTAGTGGTGAAGGAAGAGGTGTTGGAGATGGTGGTGGTGGTGGTGGTAAAGGAACAGATGTTGGATATCAAGGTGGTGGTGGAGGAGGACAATAAGTAGGAAGAAGAGGTGGTAGAAGAGTAAGAAAAAGGGGAAGAAAAGAACAGGATATTTGTGGTGCAGGGGGAGGAGGAGTGGGTGGTAAAAGCGATGGAGAAAAGAAGAAAACGGGTAAGGCAGTGACTAAATTGAAAGGAGAGACTAAACAAAAGACAAAAAAAAGGGAGGAGGAAAATGAGATAAATGAGGAGAAGAAGGGAATTGTGAAGGTTGACATGGAGTAAGAGGAAGAAGGTGAGGTAGAGGAAAGGGGGAGGTAGAGGAAAGGGGGGGAGGAGAGAAGGGAGGAAGAAAGGGATGTAAAGCATGAGGAGGAAAACAAAAAGGAGGAAATAAGACGATTGCTTTGAACTCATTTTTCAGCAAAGGCATATTACAAGGGAAAACAAATGGCCAAGCAAATAATCAACAGAATGGGGAGGAAGAAGAAGAGGGGGAGAGAGTGAGAATGTGACCCAGGCAGGATACAACTTTCCTTTTGAATTATTTGTGTAGAAAAGACTATGGTTTGGGACGCATCACCTATGAATAAAAAAACAAGAGGGGGGGGGGGGGGCCGGAGGGGGGTAATACACACACTCTCCATTATAATATTCGACAACAAAGTAAAGAGCAAAACAAAAAACATATATATATATACGTGTGTGTGTGTGTGTGTGTTTGTGTAAATACAAAATGCAAAATGGTAGCTAAGTAAAATTGCAAACAAATGTGTGAGTGGATAAATACAATTAGGGAAGGTGTGGTGTAGTGGTATTTCCACTGGACTGGTAATCCAATGGTCCCAGGTTCGAATCCTGATGTATCAATGGGAAGATATTATAGGGATGGAATTTGTGCTGTACCTAGTATCAGTGCATCCACATCAGAAGAAAAACGCAAATACAAAAGTGTTATGCAACTGCATTAATTTTACAGTGTCTAGTACATAGAAAGGAATATATATATGTGTGTGTGTGTGTATGTGTGTGTGTGTGTGTGTGGGTGTGTGTGTGGGTGTGCCACATCAGGGAACACAGCGTTTCATAGCTAGACAAAGAACCCAAAACAAAATTAGCACGTTACCTTTCTAGAATGTTTATGAAAAGTAGTTACACACAGGATGCTGGTAGATACACCTTCAATGTGGATACTCTTCATAAAAGTAGTTACACACAGGATGCTGGTAGATACACCTTCAATGTGGATACTCTTCATAAAAGTAGTTACACACAGGATGCTGGTAGATACACCTTCAATGTGGATACTCTTCATAAAAGTAGTTACACACAGGATGCTGGTAGATACACCTTCAATGTGGATACTCTTCATAAGACATCAGGCCCTTAAGGGGACATGGGCCGGTTTTCTGGACCACTTTCTCCCTCATGTTTAGCCCCACTAAGTTTGAGATTATAAGACGTTCGATCGGCCCATTAGTTTGGCGATTTTAAAACCTTTCGCCCCATTTCGTTGTCAATTTTAAGAATCTTTCGTGCCATTTAGGTGTCGATTATTTCCTGGCGAGCGATAGCGAGCCTGCAATTTTAAGAGGAACCGGCCTTCGGCCGAGACATATTTCTATCGAAAAATGTACAAACTTATCTTGAAGGGGGGTCTAGGGGTCGTTTTTCTAAGCTTGATGGAGGTCTAGGGAGGAAACTAGAATAATATATGAATAAATGAATTAATAGACCAAACAAACTGTCAGCCTCCCCTTAACACTGAACAAAGAACACCTTGGTAAACGTCAACTCCATCCAACGTCCAACTTGTCTGTGAGTGAGAGGGTTCTGTGGATCAAAATCCAATAAGCCCCGTTTTACACTCACTGACTTCGTATCGATAGAAGGATCAGGACTAAGGTGACGTATGAATTCTGTAGTAAGAAAGATCGGCTATATTTTTCATTGGACTCCATTTTGATGCCGTTAGTATCAAACCATTTGGTGATACTATATTTGTTATCATGTAACAATAAGATCCAAACACCAAACTGTATTACATCGTACCAATATTGCCGAATGTATATTATGGATATGCACATTTGTTAGCGTAAAGAGACTCTAAAATATCTCCAGTAGCGTCAAAATGGCGGAAGTTGGTCGATCTCAGCTATAGGGTCTCTAAAGCCACGCGCCGATTTGAAGCAGTATCGAAAGCAAACGAGATAATACAGCGCTTTATAATAGAGCAAATGATTCAAAACTTAGACAAAAAGGACATTTGACGTTCTTCTTGACTTTACAGTGTGCTGGCTAAAAAATCCAATAGGGTTGATAGCCTCTGAAGTCCTATTTTAACTAACTAACTAATCAGTGCCACTGCTTCATTCCTGGTCCACCTGAGGAACCGAGAAGGCGACAAGCGAAGCATTTGAAAGAAGCGGCAATTACATCCAATAAATGCTTCGTTTTTTCGACCCCTAGGTGATTCGGATTCACACAGTGGCAGGTGGGGGGGGGGAACGAACTTTTGTCCTTGATAGTACAGTAAATGGAAGAAGCACTTACTGAATCTGAACCTGAGTAATTATATATTTTAGTTAAATATATATTCCTTTTTCAATACTGCATTCAATATTTTTTAATATATCTAACAATAACAAGAGTTACTCACAAATAACAAACTCGGAAAACAAAATAACATCCCCTTCTCGGTTCCTGCTGTGGACCAGGAATGAAGTAGTGGCGCTGATCAGTTAGTTAGTTAAGGAGGGTCACCGGCTTTTTTGTATCTTTCTCTCCTTTTCTCTCTTTCCTTGGCTTGTATCCCTTCGGCCCCATTCAGCCAACTGTTTTAAGACGATTTCTTCCTGGCGAGCGATAGCGAGGCAGCATTGTATGGAGAAATCCGGCTTCGCCGGAGAAATTTTTCTATCGAAAAATTTATAAATTTAGCTTGCTGTCAAAACAAAAATATAAATATCCTGAGTCGCTACCGCTCGCCAGAAAAATAATGACACCTGGATGGGGGTAAACGTCTTAAATCAGTAGGCTGAATGGGGCCGAATGGATACAAGCCAAAGAGAGAGGGAGAGAAAGTGAAAAAAAGGCGAGTTGGGCTCCCTTAACGAGCAAACCAGCGAATCGACCTTATTACCCAAGTAGAGCGAAATCTCCCACTACTGCCCACTGCCCAGTGGTTTGACGCCTTTGAAGTCTATTCGTTGTTAGTAGGCAAGAACGCATGACCTCTATCCTCTGTAACTCAAAAAGGGCTAGAGTAAATTGACTGTAATTTTCCACATCTTTTCCTTGACTGACTCTTCCCAAACGGTAGAAATAATAGCGCGATTATTCTAGTCGTTTTTGAGTTATAGAGGTTAGAGGGCACGATTTATCGCCTACTTACAGCGAATAAACTATAGCCACAAAGTTACATCTGGGTACACTTGGTAAGCAAAAGGGACTGGAGTTCTTGAAAAGGGGCTCGAGTCCTGACGGTATCCTTGACTTACAGTGTGCTGGCTGAATAATCCAATAGGGTTGATAACCTCTGGAATCCTATTTTAACTAACTAATTGGTAAGCTTTCATCGTCGACGATGGTTATACAACAACGGGATCACATTATTTAAGGGTGTTCCCACACTTCTATTTCTAGTTATCGTGATGCCCTCCCCACCATTATATGTCACAAATTCAACTGAATGCTATTATCGTTTACTCTGTCTGATTAATACCAGATAATGTGGTCACTTTTGATCGTATAATTGATGGACATGTCTCCCATTCACATTTATTTTCTATACGGTATTATGCTTGTTAAATATGGTACTGGCCTACAAGTAGGGGATATGGGTATAGATGCTGTTATCGGGCGTCCCATCACTATTTACATTATGTGTATTGTAATTCCATAGGTAAACCCACTACCTTATAGTTTGAGAGGTCCTCTACACCTTGATATACAATTGAGTATAGGGCAGAATATGTATAAGTGTACATATACCTGTAAATACAGTCCTCCTCAACCGCTCTTCTCTTCGCCAACATGTAAACAAATCCTAGGAACCCATTATTATACGCTGCTTCTAGTCGCTGTGTAGACATCCGAACAACACTGGAGCTCTGACTTGACTGCCCAACCACCTACTCAGCAGTGTGGACAGCATCACAGGCATGTCCAATATACTTTACCCAGAAGGGACAGAGCACGCTGGGCGCTACTCGATAGTGTGGACAAGGCTTAATGGAGTAAAACAGGGAGAATCTAAAAAGGTTTGATCTCTATTCTTGATTTATGGGCTGTGTGAGCAGGTCCAATAAAGTGGCGTCACCAGGGGGGGGGGGGGGGCCTTGGGGGGGCTTAGCCCCCCCCCCCAAATCAAGGACTCAGCCCCCCAAAAAATGCAAACCCCAAAACTGCCAAAAGTAATTAAAATAAATAAATAAAAATTAAATAATAAATAATGCATAACCAGTTCACCACATTCACCAGCCCTGCATCCAACCCCCCCCCCCCAAATCTACTTTTTATTAATTGATCCATATAGGTTAAATACGAATTGTTTATGTAATGTGAATATTTATTCACAAATTATATAAACCTATGGCTATGACTCAAATCATAATAGTAATATTAGTAAGTTTCCCCTATATTTTCACCAAGCTTGGTTTTCTTTGAAGCTTGAGCCGTTATAGTTATTGAAATTATTGGAAATATAAATACAATATGTATTGTTTTTATGAGACTTATTATATATTTACAATATAATATATAATTTATATTAAATTGTGAAATAAAAGACACATATCCACATACCATTAGGCCATGTCACTATATGAAACTTTGAAAGGATATCAGTTTTATAGAATAACAATTGTTTGTAATCTTGTATTTTATCAATAGGCTTATCTAAAGTAATTGCTTTATGATTTTGAGTTAACAAATTATACTTTTTTGTTTTAAGTGAACTGTTTTGTTTTTCTATCACAGTAATGGAAGAAAAATCTTGCCAATTAAATCTATATAATGGTACAATAATAAAAGTTCTTCAAATTATCCAATTTAATATGCTAAGAAATCGTTACAAACTATAGTATATTCATTATAAGTAGGCGAAACATCTAGACCACTTACCTCTATACCTAAGGAAAGACTGGAGTAATCAAGCTAATATTTCTACCTTTGGGAAGGGTCAGCCAGGCAATAAGTATGGACATTTACAACCCATTTGCTCTAGCCATTTAGCGAATTACAAAGGTTAGGGGTCACAATTTCTGGCCTACCTATAATGAATGGACTATAGTATGATAGTATATGAAGAAAAAAACTATTCTCTGCACATAGGCTTTATACCCTACAATTACCATTGGCCTTGTAACTTACTGACTGATGCCTGGTATCAGGCTCATCAATATTTATGTGTCATATGTTTCTTACTTATACACATTTTTAGGCCTCAAAAAGGCCCCAGAAACTGCTCAAATTTCAAAATTTTCCGAGGGGGCTTACAGCGCCCCCCCCGGACCCCCCAGCTGCTCAGGCTCGCTTCGCTCGCCACCCACCCACCTATCTATGCCAGGGCTACAGCCCCCCCAAAATTTTACCCCTGGTGACGCCACTGCCAATAAACCCTGTAACAGTGTAGGTCAGGCCGCAGTTGCATCCCGGGAAGAAATCCCAAAAATCGAAGACCCAGGAGGGGCCACAGAGGGGTTACAACACTCACAGGATGAGAAGGATGGAATGGGAAGGGGAAGTGATGAATGATGACACCCGGCAGAACTAAGATGAATGGTGTAGAGAAGAGACGAGGACGGTAGGACCAACACAGCCCCTAAAGGCTGAAGGTGGCCCTGGGCCCAGACGGGTGAAGGTGGAGCCCAAAAAGAACCCCCAGAGAAAGCAAAAGATTGTGCAAGGCCCAGTGGCAACCACCGTGGGAGTCAAGTCCCTTCAGCCACGGGTCGCAGGTTCAGGGAGGCATCGGACCCCACCAACCAGAGAGGAACAAAGATGGCGCAGTGACTGTAGAAACCAGTACGGATGGCTGAGCAGGAGATGACAAAGATAAAACAGGGCAGCATGGAGGAAGGGGTATATTTAATAGAAAACGCAGGATCTCAAGTCCGCATTGCAGCAACCATACTCTTGGTCATCCTCCATTCGGGACTTCGGTGATACTTTTCCTGTTGCGCTAGACATATAGAAGGCCTTCGACAGAGTCTGGCACAAATCCCTTATTTCCAAACTACCCTCCTACGGTTTCTATCCATCCATCTGTACCTTTGTCTCTAATTTCCTTTCCGGCCATTCCATAGCTGCGCTTGTGGATGGCCACCGTTCACTTCCCCAACCTACCAACTCTGGTGTTCCTCGAGGTTCTGTCCTATCTCCAATCCTATTCCTATTATTCATTAACGACCTTCTCAACTGCACCTTTTACTCATATGCTGACAACTCTACATTACACTATTCAACTAGCCTTCCACAAAATTATTCACAGCAGGAACTCCAAAACTCACATAAGGTTGCCATAAAACACATATCTTCTGATCTCTTTACTGTCTATAATTGGGGCAGAGAAAATGTTGTTACTTTCAATGCTTTCAAAACTCAATGTCTCCATCTGTCTGCTC
The DNA here is from genome assembly GCA_032716605.1 of Paralithodes platypus. Taxonomy (NCBI): domain Eukaryota; kingdom Metazoa; phylum Arthropoda; class Malacostraca; order Decapoda; family Lithodidae; genus Paralithodes; species Paralithodes platypus. Next base: position 62,558,410 of record CM064483.1, on the reverse strand, counting down.
ATCGCCCTCTTCCAGAAAACTATGACCTATTCTTCAACAAAATACAAATTAACCTTTCATCTTCTCTTAATATTCTTGGAGTCTCTTTTTCTTCTGATCTCTGTTGGAAAGATCATATTACCACTCTAGCTAAAACAGCTTCCCAGAAGCTGGGTGTGCTTACCTGCCTCCGGGGGTTCTTTACCCCTGCACAGCTTCTTGCTCTGTACAGGGGCACAGTGTGTCCATGTATTGAGTATTGTTCACATGTGTGGGGAGGATACTCTCACACAGCACTTCTAGACAAAGTAGAAAAGAAAGCCTTCCGTCTCATTAACTCACGTCCGCTCACCAATTCTCTGCAGTCTCTCTCTCTTCGCCGCGATGTTGCATCTCTCTCACTATTCTACCGCTACTACAATAATCAGTGTTCCTTAGAGCTCTCTCAGTTTATACTACCCCTTCTTCTTAGAACATGTAGCACCCGTCTTTCAACACAATCCCACCCCTACACTGTGCAACTCTCCAACCCAAGAGTGAAACATTATTCTCAGTCTTTCTTCTATTCAAGAGCTGAGCTCTGGAACTCTCTCCCAAAATTAGTTTGTCCTTCTTCTATGACTTAAATTGCTGCAAACTGTGTGTTCAGGCATTATGGCTCAAACGTCCCTTGATATTGGCCTTGCCACTCTTTCATCTCTGGGGGAGGCACTCTCTACAGTCAGTTCTGCCTTTTGTCTCTCTCATTCACATAGAAAAATAAAAATTAAATATGAGAAGTGGACAGTTTTTTGGAGGTCTATACCAACCTGGTTGAGAAGTATGTTCCTAAGAAATCCAGGCGAATCAGGAAATCAAAGCCAGCTTGGTGGACCTATAAAATACAAAGAATCAATAAAGATGGTGGAACAGGTTACAGGAAACTCAGAGGCAATAGGACTACAGTATGTGAAATATAATGTAGGTAATGAAACGATCTAGGTGAGAAATAGAAGAAATGCGAGGCTCGTCTAGCTAAAAAAACAAAACATTAAGGAAGATCCCATGGACTACTATCGGTATGCAAGGAGTAAAATGGCAGTAAAGGAGACAGTAGGATCATTGACCCATGATGAAAATGTACTAGTATCCAACTTAAAAACAGATGACTAATATTTTCCATCAACAGTTTGTTAGAGTCTTTGCAGTGGAAAATGAGCTGTACAACAGGTGTTCAAGGCAGATTTACAGATGTAAGGAATATGCTTCAAATAATCGATCTTTACACATACTGTATACATACAATGGTATAACTTTGTTTACCAATACATACATTGTAATGGCTCAGACATGGTTGTCTTTCCACAGTTGGAATATAATACGATAAAGTCCCATCACAACCCTGCATCATCATGTCATCCCTTTGGCGTATGTTGGCATAGTGCTAACCATGCCGCAGCAAGACTCGACAAGTCTAACTGCAACACCTGCACCTGCAATATCTGCAAAACACACCAGCCTCAAAAGAGCTACAAGACAGTACCATACCTAGACTCTACTGTACATTAGGCAACTTTGACTTTAGAACAACAAACTCCTGCCCCAAACACTGCCTCACTGTGGCCGACTCTGACAAAGTGCCAAGCAGTGCTCAGATAAGACTATTACAGTCCCCTGTGGCACCTATCCACGCCCTACCAGCCTCGGCAGTGCCATACCGAGATGGTGCCAATAGCAAGTCTTTATGGCATAGTAATAGCTGTTGGTCCACAAGTCTACCACCATACCCCCTATTAGTCGCCTTGTACGACACATAGTAGGATATGCGAGGCATATTCTTTGTTTTCTCCACCATAAGATGAAAGCCCCCTTACCCCCTGGGGGGGAGGGAGTAGGTATATATCACATACAAATAGCTAAATCCAGTAAAGTCGCCAGGAGATGACTTGATAGATCCAATTATATTGAAAAAACTTGGCTGACAAACTCACAGAACCTCTAAGCTATTTTTAAATCAAGTGTGGCCACAAGCGATGTACCCGAGGACCAGAGAAGAGCGAATGTGACACTAATTTACAACATGGGATCTAAACGGCTTGCCTCCAGTTATAGACCAATCAGTCTAATGTTGCAAATCAGCAAAGGTTTGGAATTATTGATCCAAGAAGATGCAATGGCACACCTTCAAAGATATATCCCAATATATGTGGAACACAACATGGATTCCTTCCAATCAAGTCATGCATGACTAACCTCTTAACATTCTTGCAGAAGATTACATGTTACCTGGATGAAGAATCACTTGTTTTTGTGATTTATTTGGATTTCTAGAAGGCCTTTGATTAGGTTCCACATAATAAGCTTGACTTAAAAATTAGAGCCTATGGAATAGGCTCATCCATGCATCACCGACTAGATCAAAACATGGCTACACAACAGGAAACAGAGAGGACAATAGTCAGGATGGGCGGACGTTCTTAGTGTTGTCCTTCAGGGCCCAATGCTTAGTCCATACACACATACATACATACAAGTTTAAAGACTGTTTTGTCCACAGAAAATGTGGTTACAGTCTCACATCCTAAATGGCGGCTTTCCAGGCGGCCCTGCCATGGGCTGCCTCTGTTGTCAAGTTCTTCACTTTGAGATCGAACCGGAGTACCCGAGCCCACGTCATTCTAGGTCCACCCCTACGTGCAGCTCCCCCCACGTTCACAGTCCGGCATTTCTTCACCCAGTTATGATCATCCCTTCTCTCCACATGTCCAAACCAACAAAGTCGCCTTGCGCGCATCACTTCACTGACACTCCTAATGCCCAGACGCCTTCTCATTTCCTCGCTCGATACCGCGTCCCTGAGATGAACCCCACACATCCATCTCATCATTCTCTTCTCATTTCGTTCTATTCTATTGATATCCTTCACTTTAACCGGCCACGTCTCCGAGGCATAGGTCATCGCGCTCCAAACACACGAGGTATACATCTACCCTTTAAGATGGGGTGGGAGCCCTCTCATGGTCAGGAATGGCAACAGCTCTCTAAACTTTCCCCTTATATCTTTTATATATTGATGATATTTATCATCAACTGCCTGCTGCTGATTAATATTGAAATTCGCTGATAAGAAAATACAAATTACAAAAGGGAGATTTATTGTATAAACAGGTATAAGGCAATCATAAAGTAAAATAGCTATAAAGTAATAATAGTATGTGTAGCCTAATCACTTAGTTTGAACAAATATGTGCAATTTCTTAATAACATATATCACATTATGCAAGGGTAGAGCAATACCGTCTACCACTGTAGTTGGAGTTATTAGCTGCAGTTATTATACTATACAACTTATTTCTGCAAGATTTATTTATAAGCAATATTGTTTTCCTTGCTCGTATAATCTGTGTTGTAGTATATTCATTCAATATGGAGACCTTTTATTTATTCGTTTCTAGCAAATATTCGACGATTTTGATAGGATGTCAAGGGATTATTTACATAATGTTAATTCCATCAAAATTGTGACGTTCTCTAGGTTATATTCTGGCTAACACCAGCCGATATAATGCTACTTGGGAAAGACCTTCACTAATTGATGTATTCTAGACCCTTTCAGTATGGTTTATATTAACCCTTTCATTATGGTATTTAATAACCCTTTCAGTGTGGTATGTATTATATATATATACCGGTATATATATATATTTCGGGACTTCGGTGAGACTTTTCCTATTGCACTAGACATATCGAAAGCCTTCGATAGAGTCTGGCACAAATCTTTAATTTCCAAATTGCCCTCCATCTGTGCCTTTGTCTCTAATTTCCTTTCCGGGCGTTCCATAGCTGCGGTTGTGGATGGCCATCGCTCATTTCCTAATCCTATCAACTCCGGTGTTCCTCAGGATTCTGTCCTATCTCCAATTCTCTTTCTAATTTTCATAAATGATCTTCTCAATTGTACATCCAGTCCCATCCATTTATATGCAGACGACTCTACTTTACACCACTCAATTAGTTTTCCAGAACGCCCCAGCCAGCAGTGCCTCAAAAGTAAACGTAATGAAGCCATAAAATGCTTATCTTCTGATCTAGCTACTATTTCCAATTGGGGTAGAGAAAACCTTGTTGCATTTAATGCTTCCAAAACTCAATTTATCCATCTTACTACCCGTCAGGAACCTCCAGAGGACTATCCCTTATTCTTCAACAATACAAAAATCAACCCTTCATCTTCCCTCAATGTTCTCGGTGTCTCTTTTTCTTCTGCCCTCACTTGGAAAGACCATATTACCAGTCTCGCTAAGGCAGCCTCCCAGAAGCTGGGTGTGCTCAACCGCCTCAAGTTTTTGTTTACCCCTGCGCAGCTTCTTGCTCTGTACAGGGACACAGTGCGTCCTTGTATTGAGTATTGTTCACATGTGTGGGGAGGATCCTCTCACACCGCACTCCTAGATAAAGTAGAAAGGAAAGCCTTTCGTATCATTAACTCCCGTCCACTCACCAACTCTCTCCAATCTCTCTCTCTCTTCGCCGCAATGTTGCATCTCTCTCACTATTCTATCGCTACTAAAATAATCAGTGTTCTTCGGAGCTTTCCCAGTGTATACCACCTCCTCTACGTAGGGTACGTAGTACACGCCTTGCAACACAATCCCACCCCTACTCTGTGCAACTCTCCAACCCAAGAGTGAAATGCAATTCTCAGACTTTCTTCTATTCAACTGCTGAGCTCTGGAACTCTCTCCCAGAATCAGTCTTTCCCTCTTCCTATGACTTAAATTGCTTCAAACTCTGTGTGTCCAGGCATTTTAGCTTGACCGTCCCTTGATTTCGGCCCTGTCACTCTTTGAAATCTGGGGGAGGCACTCGTTGCAGGCAGTTATGCCTTTTGCCTCCCTCATTCACATAGAAAAAAAAATGTACAGTATGTATGTATATATGTATCAGTATGGTATCTATTAACCCTTTCAATATGTGATTAGCCTTCTTATCCTTGATATCACTAGACGATTCTATCCAGTATTTAAACTTGAGGGAGCCATGGATCAAATAGCGTATATTTTTCATTCATCCTCACAGGTCATTTTATCGTGTAGTGATAGCTAAAATAAATAATTATGCTGGCGTCATGTGAATTTATCCGCTACATGTATTGGAGCCTTGACTCTGATACAAGATACCATATTGTATTTATTGATCTTGTATATTGCTATAATAAATTGGACTGTACACAGATAGAAGCTCTAAGGTACAGAATACAGTCATAATGAAAGCGAAAATTCTCAAATAGTAGACTCTATTTTCGCAATTTTGGTATTCGGTTACAGTGGCTCCGACACATCCACCGCTAAAGTGATCGTGTGACACCGGCTATAAGAAGCATCATCATATGGAAAGGGTTAATACAATTTTTGTGACGAAAATTATCTTAAAATCTCATTTGTTATCTAGAAAATACATGGAAATACTGGAGCAAATAATCATTGACCCTTTCATCATATTGACGTAATATAATCTTATTCTGGTTACTATTAGACGATTTTCTTTAGCTTATAATCTATCTCTAAGACTCGAAGGCTGTAAGTACTATATCAATAAACTATCTGAATAGCATAGGTCCTTCTTAAACTGCATACAATTGTCTAATGTTAACTATAGGTGGTTAGTGCTGTGTAACTCCTTACTAGTTTAATGTTCGAAACTATAGTTCCGAAAAACATCGGGGCTTATTGGTGCTATTATCCATTATGGGATTGAAAGTTTGAGAAAATACATGAAGTAGTACAAAACTTCATGGAAGTTTCAACTAGGGGGCGAGGAACTGCGAATTGTCGAGGAAACAAATTTGTTAAACTTTGTAGGTTATCCTTGTGGGAGTTATCATAATCTAATTCTGGTACATACATAATACAATATACACAATACATAATACATAATACAATCTTGTCGATGCTCTTAACCTTTTATGATAATTAGGACTCTAGTTAATCAGTCCATCAACAATCTTGACCCCTTGGGGATTTTGACACGATATAACAGTTTATTCTGGCTAATATTAGATGATTTAATTTAATTTAAGGCCATGTTATGGGAGCTACGGAATTAAGATAGTTTATACCACTTTGATTCCTAGAGATCCTTACCAAGCTGCATAAATTAGTTTGATGATTACCAGAATAACATGAAGAAATGTATCCTCAAATCCCGAAAGAGTAAGAAGGGGGGAGATCCTTCTCTGGGGCAGGGATTGATGCGGAGTTGGTGTTTGGTGGAGCCTCTGGTGTAGGTTGTGGATTGCTTGGATTATACGCTGGTTGTCCCATTGGTTGTTGTCCTGGGGTTGTACATGGGTTATAAACTGGTTGACTCATAGGTTGCGGATTGCTTGGATTATACGCTGGTTGTCCCATTGGTTGTTGTCCTGAGGGTAGTACATGGGTTATACACTGGTTTTCTCATAGGTTGTGGATTGCTTGGATTATACACTGGTTGACCCATTGGTTGTTGAAATTGGGTTATGCACAGGTTGTCCCATTGACTGTTGTCCTGTTGAATCACTTGGATTGTACCCTGGCTGTCCTGGAGACTGTTGTCCTGGTGCCATGTTTGGAATGTGCCCTGGTTGTCCTGGTGTCATGTTAGGATTGTACTCTGGTTGTCCTGGTGCCATGTTAGGATTGTACTCTGGTTGTCCTGGTGCCATGTTTGGAATGTACCCTGGTTGTCCTGGTGTCATGTTAGGATTGTACCCCGGTTGTCCCATTTGTGTGACTGGATACCCACCCGGTTGGTAATGTGGATCGGGCACCGGCTCACCATTGGGACCTATGATCAGCGGATAACTTGAGATCTGGAGGTAATGAGGTATGTTGAATGCGGTGTAGGCGTAGCGGCCACGCAAGGGCACAGCCACACCAGTCGAGTGTGTGATGCGGTCTGGATGGTCACTACGTAGCGCCTTAAATTGACGGAAGGCCATGGAACGCAACTTGCATCCGCCAATTGTAAAGAGAGCTGAAAAGAAAAAATATATGTTACAAGCATACTCATTATATACATTTAGATTATACTGTATATTTTGTATTTAATGGAATTTATCTGAGATGCATATTCAGTATATATATATATATATATATATATATATATTCTTTTGGCTGCATTAACCCTTTCAAGCTACAAGGACACGTTTCTTAGCCCTATTCTGGTTATTAGTAGGCGATTATATTCAGGTTAGGAAGGAATCATGTGAGTGAGAGGATTTATTTAGATAAATTTACATCTTTCATTCTTAGGGAATCCTTCCAAAATGCATGAAAACATCTACAAATTATATATATATATATATATATATATATATAATGAAGAAACGCATCATCATATTCTGAATGGGTTCATATTTCATCGCAAGTTAGTAACTTTTTGCATACTCGATTGACTTGGTTCAGCCATGAGCTATTTTGGCTTTCTATTGGTTTCCTCCGCTCCACTATAGATATACAAGTGAAAGGCATATCCAAAATATGTAGAAAGATTGATTAAAATACTGAATGAAAAGATATTTACTCTGTCGACCTCTGCTTTGCTGATATTGTGGGAGCAGATTAAAACAGGCCACTCTGTTAAGCCAGTGTCACACAAGCGATTTTTCCGCCAATAATTTGCGGGCAAATGTAGGCCGACAGCTTCAAATTTTAGGTTCTGCAAGAATTAAACTCGCTAACATAATCTACCGTCGATCTAGTTTCCGACGCCAATGCGAAAGAACATCAAAATAGTACATGAAAAAACTTGCTCGTCGAAAATTGTCGGAAAATGCTCTCGTGTGACACCGGCTTTAAACAACCACAGCCCAAACAGCCACAAATGTAAACCGTCTGTTTGCTTTGGTAAGGTAATGCTGCATTCACTAAATCCGACGTTGACAATTGTAAAATAAATACTGCAATTTCTCTAAATGAAGACCTATCAAAAATTCATGAATGGGGGCTAATAAATCTAGTTTCTTTTAATGCAAGTAAAACTCACTACATTCAGTTCTCTAATAGACATATCCCACCTGAATCCTACATACGGTCCAATAATACAAATTAAGATGCCAACTACAAGATACTATGCTCATATGCTTACAGTACTAGCCAAGTCAAAGGCTACACGTTAGTTAAGAGAATTATTCTTAATAGAATGAGAAATACTGTATAATTTAACTAAAATAGAGTACACGAATATGATATTTAAGTTATTTTATATAGGCTAAAAAGTAGACAGGCAATATGTACATTGACTGAATGAAAAATTTAGTTTAGTTAGGCCTATAATATAAGTGTTATGCCACGAAATACGGCAAGTTATATTATGCCCAGAAAATGCAGCAATTCCCCCTCGAAATAGTACAGTTCCTCTCTCAGCCTTAGTCACAAAAAGTGCAGCAATTCTCCCCTCAGCCAATAAATATACCATGATACCTGATAGACCAGGAATGGAAAGGCCGCTACCACTCCCCCCTCAACCAAGGCCACCTAGAGTACCAGGCCGCACGGATGGGACCTTTAAATTCTGTGACGTCGACAAAAGGAGTGCTGAAACGGTCACTACCCTCGCAGGTCAGTATACATTTTAGTGAGGTAGGGGGAGGTTGTCGCTGTGTTTCCAAACTATTTCCCCCTCATATATACTTTATAAGTACATTATTCCCTGTGATAGCTTCTCCATGATCATCAACAATGCCTTACACGTGTTCAGTGCCAAATTGCAAGGGGAATTACAGATCGGGACCGAAAGTGCACGTGTTTAGGTTCCCAAGGAATGCTGACCTTTCCAGCAAATGGCTTACAGCCATTCGACGAGTAGATTACACTCCAAATGAAAACAGCAGGGTGAGTACAAATTATTCTACAATGTTATTCACGTGTCTAAGTATTGAGTACGGTAGGCTTAAACAATACATGACTAAATTTACTCATTCCTTCAGCAAGTTGAAATAGAAATAATAATAATGTTAATATAAATAATAATAATAATAATAATAATATTGATAAAATGATAAGATAATAATAATAATATAATAATAATAATAATAATAATAATAATAATAATAATAATAATAGTAGTAATCATACAGTAATATAATAATAATAATAATATAATAATAATAATAATAATATTAATAATAGTAATAATAATAATAATAGTAATTGAGTAGCTCAACAGTGGGAGTATATATATTTTCGGGAGTTTATTATGTGGTATATCGATGACTTCATTAATGATATAATAGATGTGTTACCTTTAATATAATTATTTTTAATTTCACTATTGATATTATTATAATTACTAATATTAGTATTATTATTATCGACGAAGCAAGTTATCCATAACCACGGAGTAGAAGTTATTTTATTTTGTTTGTTGTGTATGTTTGACGACGACGCTGGCGGATGCATTGAATTGGATCCTCCTCCTGGATCAATGCTGCATAATGAAATAATTTTGTATTCCCAATTATGGAAAAATATATATACAAAATTTAAGCCTACCCAGTACTGTAATTTAAGTGTGGTATATTGAATTGTATATAATATTCATAAGTCAAATTACACACTGCTCAAAATCAGTGTATTTACTCCTTCGTGAATGATTGAACTACCAAGCAATAATATCGCTCGCAATACAATTATGCAACGATTTATTTTTAGCTTAGCTATATCGGAGCTTTCATCTCTTACAGGTGTGTGAGCTCCATTTTAGACCTGATGAAATAAGGCGAGAGACTTTGTACTTTGACGAGAAGAGCGGAACTAAATTAGTGGCCAAGTTGACGTATCCTCAGCTCTGTGATGGTGTAATTCCATCACAATTGCCAAACTGCCCCTCTTACCTTTCTGGCCCATCACATGCTAGAGAAGCCCCGGACAAGAAGAGGAAACGACTGGAAGAGTCTGCCATTCAAGCTGCGGTAGCAAAGAGTATTGCAGATAACAATAAGTACAAACAAGACATAACATTTAATTCTTTAGATGAATTTAAAGACAAAATACAGTTCATTGATAAGAAATACTGGACAGTTATTGAAAACGAGGAAGATTTTCATATATGTCGAATTGTTCATTCCCCACAACCTAAAGTTATTTTGTCCTTAGTCATCAAATCAGACTGTAATGTTCAGGCTAGTGTACAGGCGGTGCAAATAAACCAGCTAGGGGATTATAAGATTCCTTCAAAGGTCATTGACATTAATACACTTGAAGTGTTGCTTGATGCTTTGCGTAAGTGCGATATCAATAATCCTGCCTCAAACCCAATTAATGCAATTGTAATAATTCAACTTGTGATCCCCTTTTTGTCAACTATTGTACAGGATAGTAGCTTCAAGTATCAGAATACACTCAAATTCGTTTGTGAACAGCTTCATTTAATGACTCACTAAATTTGATTACTCCTCAGAATTTTTGATATTCTCCTCTCTCTTGCATAATTGCTCACCTCAAGGTTACAGACTTCTGAGAGATATGAAATGCCTAATTCTACCTTAGACTACCTAGCTATTCAACTATAAGACGAATATTTTTGTCCAAAACGTTTAACCCAGCTATCGAACACCGTACCAGCCATTTTCTTATGTATATTAAGAACACATTTAAGTCCCTGACAACCCGTGATAAAACGGTTACAATGATGGTTGATGAAATTCACCTGAAGCCTTACTTGGATTATAAAGCAGGAAATATTGTTGGTTCAGCATTTGACAGTGATGCAATTGCAACAAGCGCATATGTGTTTATGCTAAACAGTATTCGGTCAAAATACAGAGATGTTGTTCACATAATTCCAGCAAAGATAATGAAGGCAGAGACATTATATAACATTATGAAGAAGATTATTTTAGGGCTTGAGAAGATAGGATTTAGTGTCATTAGCATTGTAACAGACAATAATGCAATCAATGGCAAAGCTGTATCATATTTTGCCAATCCACCAAAACTGTCCATTGTTTACCCACATCCAGCGCAAAGTACCAGACCTCTCTTTTTCCTATACGACGCTGTACATATTTTAAAATGCATCAGGAATAATTGGCTAGGACAGAAAGATGAAGACAAAACTATGAAATTCCCACAGTTCCCAAGTAAAAATGTCCGTAATGAATCTAATAAGATTCAGTACTCTCAAAAAACTGTATTTCTTAGAGGAAAATTTGCTCCTAAAGCAGGCCTATAGGCTAAGCCTGAAAGCATTATCCCCCTCCAACCTAGAGAGACAAAAATGTCAAATTAGTTCTCCAAAATCTGTAATGAGTATATAATTCAAGCCTTGCTCAATATTGGAAAACATAATGGCCTAACGTTATTTTCAGATGTTGCTAGGTACATCGAAGTGTTTCTTAATTGGTGGAATATAATGAATGTGAAATCCCCATTTAAAGGTCTTAGGCACAATAACAAGTTATCTTGTCCATTAACAAATAGTACAGATGATGACCGATATCAGTTCTTGGATAGTTTCCTTAAGTGATTAGATGCGTGGGATAGTCTTCCAGGATGTGGGGGGAAACTGACTAGGGAAACAATTAGAGCTCTGAAACATACGACCCATGCAATATTAGAAATAACAAATTATTGCATAACAGAACTGAATATGACCTACATACTAACAGGAAAATTTCAAACAGACAATTTGGAAGCAAGATTTGGTCAGTATCGACAGTTAGCAGGAGGAAATTACAATATTTCTGTACGCCAAATATATGAGTGTGAGAAAAAGATACGGATGATGTCAGTGTTGAAACTTAGTTTACCCATACTCGACAAGAAGGTCATTTTAAAGGATTTTGAAGAAATTGACTATGAGCAAGTAAAAACAGATGAGGAAATTGATTTTGGTTTATGTCATACGAATGTTGAAGTTTGTAAGGAGGATATTGACAGGTGTAAAGACATCATCCCCGTTATAGTTTATTTAGCTGGCTATTGTTGTTACTCCGTGATAAATGAAATGAAATGTAATGCTTGTAAAGAAATGATTACGTGTTCAGATAGTGCTGAAGAAATCCCAGAAAATCTAAGTTACATTGCTGGAATTAGCAGAGGTTCTCTTATATACCCAGATAGTGTGACTGCGAACATGGTCATGTATAACTATATTGTAATTAACAAACTTGCTAAGCTTCCTGCCTTTCGCAATGCTACTAGCCAAAGAAATATAGCAACACACCTCACAGTTACGGCTTTAGCAGATGCTGATCTCCTGTTCCGTAGTGATATCTGTGAAAATGGTCATAGCACCGAAAAAATAGAAAGTATGGTGGTATATGCTTCAACAAATGCAATTTTAAATAATTACTGTGCTAAAGAAAATAACATCCCAACAGCTAACAGAGCTAATAAGAATGTAGGCGTGAAGAGAAAGCTTCAAACCCTAGAAAAATAGATAATGTGTACTGTATTGCATAGTATATAATATGATATCGTGTGTGTGTATGTGTGTGTTACAGTAAATATATTGTTCATCTTCATACATATAGTATATAATTAAGTTACTTATATATATTTTTTCAGGAATAATATTGGATGTCACGTAAATTGTCTCTTCAGTAAGGTTGTTTATGTCTTTGTATATAATATAGTAATGTATATATCATTGTGTTTTATTTTACTCCAATATAACAAAGTAATGAGATATACTTATAATAAGTTTTAATCTTGTACAACTACTTGTTCAAGGTATAAGTCATATGCAAGAAATAACCAAAACATGTTGTTATGATATCGGTATCATAATATAGAGTATAATAAAGTAAGATATAGGTAGATAGTGGTTTCGTGTACACCTTAAACGTAAAATATATAATTTGTTTGTACGTTAATCTAAAATTTAACAGAGAAAAGAATAAAAGAGAGTATTTATAAAATGGGGACAGAGCGCGGGCAGTGGATGTAGCACCCCATTGCCTACGTCACAGAATGGTCGACACGGCCTGGTACTCTAGGTGGCCTTGCCTCAACCCCCATGCCACGACGAGAGGGACACGCCAGCCCCCATTACCTCCCATTCATTGTGCCCTTTTTGTTGTGAAGTCGACGGAGCCCAGCACGGTCAAAACCTGTAACAGGAGGACAGAGGAGCAGCAGAAAGGTATCTTATCCTTCATCTGAGATCACAGAGTGTTTTCGGCCTCAAGGGTGCTTTCGGCCCCAAACGAGTGTTTTTCGACCTCATACAGTGCCTTTTGGCCTCAACCATGGAGTGCTCTTGGCCTGACCCCAAGTGTTTTTCACCTTACTCAGTTCTTATGGCCTGACCCTGAGTGTTGTTGTCCTCAAACCCTTTTTACCAGCTAAACCTGGATAAGGATATTGATTAAGATATATAAAGGTAATAACGTAGACTTGTCTGGCAAGCCCCTCCTAAGCTTAATATATAAATCACTTACCTCTAATAAAATACTTACACACTATCATCTATTTTGCTTCTTTTGTTATATATATATATATATATATATATATATATATATATATATATATATATATATATATATATACCGGTATATATATATATATATATACATATAATGTATAGAGCTAAATTCAAGGTACGTTTGGGGCAAAATGTCTGGGCACACGGAGCTTGAAGCAATTTAAGTCATGGGATGAGGGAAGGATAGGTTGAGGGAGAGAGTGCCAGAGTTTACTTGTTGAGTGGAAGTAAGACTGGGAAAATCGGTTCAATCTCGAGTTATAGAGTTGGACAGAATAGGTGTTGGAAATGTGTTGAATGGCAGGTGCCACCTACTCTCTGTAAAGGAAGAGGTATACACTGAAAAAACTCTGAAGATAATGGTGCCCGCTCCGATTCTCATGCCCTCCGATATGAGCAATTCTGGGACATTTTGAACTATATCGTGATGGAGTTTTTATTTGGGGTAACTCTTAGTTCTGCATCATCAAATTAAGGGGAGGCAGACCGTTTTTCTGGACCCCCTTCTCCCTAATATTTAGCCCCACTATTTTGTTTATATTATAAGACGTTCGGCCCATTAGTTTGGCGATTTTAACAACTTTTGCCCCATTTCGTTGTCAATTTTAAGACCTGTCGTGCCATTTAGGTGTCGATTTTTTCCTGGCGAGCGATAGCGAGCCTGCAATTTTAAGAGGAACCGGCCTTTGGCCGGGAAATTTTTCTACCGAAAAATGTACAAATTTATCTTGAAGGGGGGTCTAGGTGGTGTTTTTCTAAGCTTGATGGAGGTCTAGGGAGGAAATTTAAAAAAATATGAATAAATTAAAATAGACCAAACAAACGGTCTGCCTCCCCTTAACAAGGAATACAATGCACAAATCTGTCAGCAATAAATACATTATTTTAGCATTAGCGGACACTTCTTGAGGGTTAGCGGTATGGTGCACCCATCTATCATTAATTGTAAGGTTAGCAGATTATTCTCATTCTCAGTGCCCTCACCTCCGAGGATGGCCAAGATGATGCCGACGAAGAGTAGCCAGCCCCCAGAGACACAGGCAAAGACTATCCCCAGGAAGAGCAGCACTACCCCCACCACCATTAGGCAGACCATGGTGCATGCTCCGATATTCACGCCGTCAGACACCTGTGGGGAGGTTGGACAGACTGTTAACACTTTCATGATACTAAAACACAATTGGGTGAAACATCTTAAAATTCAGGGTTAAATGAGGAGTAACTTCTTAAAATTCAGGATTAAATGAGGTGAAACATCTTTAAATTTGAGGGTAAAAAAGGCAAAACGGTTTTCACTGCATGCTACGTACTACTACGTCCTATGTAATAATTATAATACGTTTACTGCAGGCAATATACCCATATGTTGTGGTATTACCGGCTGACTTGGCAGCACCAAGCCGCTCCACTTGTTGTAACATGCTTCCTTAACCCGTACAGTACCAGGGACGTCCCTTTCGTCATATTCTGGCAACTATTAGACAATTTTATTCAGCTTAGGAAGGACCTCTAGCAATAATAAGGCTTCAAACTATATCAACCAACCTTTTTAACTACCACAGATCCTTCCTAAGCTGCATAATACTAAGTATAGCTAGTATAAAATATAACATACGTTGCTGGTACTCAAAGGGATAAGCATCTAACCTTTCCTCTGTGACGTTATTGGAGAAAGATCTCCCACGCAACCAAATGTGGTGAAAATTCGAACCTGAGCAGTGTTGAATCAAGTTGATAGGTAAAATATGAAAATTAAAATAGATACTATATACAGGTATAGGTAGCCTGGAAAGTTCGTTATTTTCCTAGAGTGCCGTATATTCCGTTAAACAGTCGACCAAAAACGGGAAAAGTGGTTAGGGCAGTGAGAATTCTGTTTCATAAGATAATTATTGAAAGTGTTACTTAAAGTTACTTAAAGTTTAAACATAACGAGTGTAAACGAGTGGCACTTCCCCCCCCCACTCACCACAAACCGCGTAACAAACACCTCCTTGTCCTCCAAGAACCCCCCCCCCCTCTCTCTCTCTCTCCCCCCCATGTAAGGGTGGGTGGGGAAAAAAAAACAAACAAACAAACAAACAAATGTTTACCAGAGACAACTGTACGAGTTGTAAGATGAATATACACATGCATAATGGCGCCGCATGTCGGATATGCAAGCAACCATACCACTGGATTTGCATAGGATTGACACCAATAAATGAGGCGTACAATACAAGAGGGAAGAACCTCCATTTCTGCGATAGTTGTTTCGATATCACATGGCAAGTCATACAGACTGTAGAAAATACAGAAGTACAAGATAGACTGAAATATAGCCAAGACATAGCTACCTTTCACAGAAAATGGGGAACTATTGGGGCCTCAGGGCCCATACTAATATCACAACCCACACCTTCCCATGAAAATGCCCACATTGCCTCCTGCACATCAACACACATCGCCTGCCGAACAACAACCTTTCGCACCCTACATATCCACAAACCCTGCCGCACATCTCCCCACACCTCCCCAGACCCAGAAAACACCCACATTAATCCCATCTATGGCCATTGACCACCCTACTGCTGTTGATCAAATACATTTGCAGGATGAACATAGGATGCAACAAGCCCCCATATCAGGCTCCCCTTCCACATTGTCTCCCCCCTCACCACTGCCACCTGCCCACCTACAACCGACCACCCGTAACTCCACCCCCCTGCAGGCCTCACCCACCCATACATCAAGCCCACTATCACCCACAACCACACTTAGCTCACCACATAACCCCTTGCAGCCCCAGCTACACCTACTGGGGTTGTCTACACCAGTGTGCAGATATTATCTGGAAAGAAGGTGCTACTTTGGTCAAAAGGGCGAATATAATGGGAATGCATGTAGATTTGCTCATCCCAAAATTTGCAACAACATAACCAGTCATGGAAAATGTAGATTTGGTGAAACCTGCAAATACCACCACCCATCCCTTTGCAAGACATCACTTGAGAACAAGACCTGCTACAATATGAAATGCCCAGCTTTTCATATTAAAGGGACTTGGAGATATGCTAGACCTAACACGAATGGTAGCCCAAAAAACTCTCTAGCTATGCAAGGACGAGACAGAGGAAAAAGGCAAGGAGGGAAATGGCAGATGAAGATGAAGAGACTGAGGGAGATGGAAGAGCACATAGAACACCTCGAGCACCTCCTGGCCTCCCAAGAGTGGCCAATACATCCCGAAGACTATTAGGTACACATAGTACTCCAAACAATCTCTCCCCAATCTTGTTTGCAAATATCCAAGGCCTAAAAAATAGAACCACGAACAAAGTACCATTTATTAGGGGCCTGCTAGAAGAAGGAAACGCTATATTTGCGGCTCTCACAGAAACTCACATTAAAGCTCAGGAAGATAGTGAGGTATGGATTCCTGGCTACAACCTACATAGGGCGGACAGAACGCATAGATCACATGGAGGTGTAGCCTTGTACATACATGACTCACTGATATGTACTGAATTCCTAAATAACAGTAATGAAGTGGTGGAAATACTTGGAGTTAAAATAGAATCCCTAAATTTAGCAGTTATTGTTACATACAGGCCTCCAGAATCATCCCGAGAAGAATTCAAAACCCAGCTCAACAAAATAAAATCAGAAGTGGAAACCCTGGGGAACCCAACACCAAATATTATATGGCTAGGAGACTTTAACCTACCAAACATTAAATGGAGACAACTAGAAAACCAGTTAGTGGCAAATAACACCGGAGAAGCAAATACTAATACGAGAGAGCTTTTTGAACTTTGTGATTTTTTTAGTCTTACCCAACATATTGCTGAACCCACACGGGAAAACAATATCTTAGACCTGGTCTTCACTAACAACGACTCTCTAGTACACAGCATTAACATATCGGACACAACATACTCAGATCATAAATTAATTGAGATCAAAACAACCTTAGAAAGTGTACAGACAACCTCAGAATCGAGAACAAAAACCGGCCCCTTCAGTAAATTTAACTTCAATAACAAAAACATTAGATGGGAAGAGGTAAATCAAGAAATGGAGTAAATAGACTGGGAAGATTAATGGATAACCTGACACCAGCAGAATGTCTAGTCTTAATAACAGAAACCATGACCCAAATCTGTAGCCACCATATACCTGCAAGACAAACAAAACGAAGAAGCAAACAAGATCGGGAAAGGAGGAGGCTGTACAAAAGAAGAAAATTACTCACACAAAGATGCACACATCAAAATCTACAGGATAGGCAAAAGGTCGAAATAGATAGAGAAATTGTGGAAATTGAACAAAGGCTAAAAATATCATATGAACTACAACATATGGAAGAGGAGAGGCAAGCTATTGCAGGTATAAAGGAAAATTCCAAATACTTCTTTTCATACGCCAAACAAAAGGCTAAAACAACATCAAACATCGGCCCACTGAGCAAAGGGGACGGCTCTTTCACAGGGGACAAAAAGGAAATGAGCGAACTCTTAAGCAGGCAGTATGAAATGGCATTCAGTGAGCCTGATGAAACAAAAGTCATCAGAGACAAAAATATATTTTTCATGGAAACCTCCCCCACGTAAACCCCTCAGATACTGGATATTGATTTCGGTCCAAAAGACATAGAAGAGGCCATTTCCAACATGCCATCCCACTCGGCACCAGGCCCGGACTCATGGAATTCGATCCTAATGAAAAAATGTAAGGAAAACCTCTCAAAACCCCTGGCTATAAAGTGGAGAAGGAGTCTAGACACTGGTGACATACCAGATAGCTTGAAAAACGCAATAATTGCCCCACTGCATAAAGGAGGGAGTAAAGCACTACCAAAAAACTACCGCCCGGTAGCTCTAACCTCTCACATCATTAAAGTTTTCGAGCGAGTCCTGCGAAGCAAAATTTCAACATTCATGGAGACAAATGAACTACACAACACCGGTCAACATGGGTTCAGAGCGGGAAGATCATGTCTCTCACAACTTTTGGAACACTATGACAAAATTCTTAAAGCGCTAGAAGAAAAGAAAAACGTGGATGTCATTTACACCGATTTTTCTAAGGCATTTGATAAATGTGACCATGGTATAATAGCCCACAAACTGAAAGCAAAAGGTATAACTTGGAAAATCGGACGGTGGATATACAATTACCTCGTAAACCGAAAACAATCGGTAGCAGTAAACCAAGTCACTTCTGAGCCTTTGGATGTCAAAAACTCAGTGCCCCAAGGAACAGTGCTAGCGCCCCTTCTGTTCCTCATACTAATTTGCGACATAGATACCAACACCAGACACAGTACGGTGTCGTCTTTTGCTGATGACACAAAATTAAGCAAGATAGTAAACACACAAGAGGACACGGGCCGACTGCAGGAAGGCATGAATGTAGTGTTCCAGTGGACCAGGGAAAACAACATGCAATTCAATGAGGAAAAATTCCAATTAATACGGTACGGAGATAATAATGGTGTTAAAGAAATTACAAATTACTTAACAGAATCTAACCACATAATAGAACGGAAAGACAGTGTGAAAGACCTTCGGGTATTAATGTCTGAAAATATGAGTTTCAAAGTACATAACCAGGTCAAAGTGGCGGCTGCGAAACGTCTAACGGGTTGGATTCTGTGTACTTTTAAAACACGCGGTGAATTGCCTATGATAACGCTCTTCAAATCTCTAGTGCTACCGCGGCTTGAATACTGTAGCGTATTAACATCCCCATACAAAGCAGGTGAAATAAATGACGTAGAGAGTGTACAAAGAAATTTCACTTCACATATAAGTTCGATAAAACATCTACACTATTGGGAGCGTTTAAGAGCACTGAATCTGTACTCACTGGAACGTAGAAGAGAACGTTACCTAATAATATACACGTGGAAAATCGCAGAGGGTTTAGTACCAAACCTACATACTCCGATAGTCATGAAATTCAGTGATAGGAGAGGCTGGGAATGCGAAATCCCCCGGATGAATAACAGGGGTGCTATGGGCTCTCTGCGAGAGGGCTGGTTATCACACAGAGGCCCACGTCTCTTCAACAAACTCCCACGGCGAGTAAGAGACATGAGGGACATCTCGTTAGACAACTTCAAGAGAGCCCTAGATGTCGAACTGCAAAAAGTGCCAGACGAGCCCATCCTCGCAAGGGAGCGAGCTGTCGCTTCAAACAGTCTACTGCACCAAATCACCACCCATAACGAGGGGCGTCGCGCTCCTTGGTGCCGCTAGAAGAGCGGCGAACACATCTAAAGGTATCTAAAGGTAAGGTATCATACTAATATCAGTCTGCTACAAGCACTGGTTGTGAGAGGGTATGTGTCCAAACAAGAGATGTTTTAGAAGCTGAAATTCAAGGACAACCAATCCAGTTCTACAAGTATTAGTGACAGCTTTGTACCAAGTACAAATGTGAGGTTTATTTCATGTTACAGCCATTACTAATACTGTCTTCTAAACATAAAACTTGATGATGGAACGGTTTACTTCATTGAATTATTGCGAGTATAAGAGGGAGAGAGAGAAAGTGAGCCGCTCGCTGTAAACAGGGATGTGTTGGGGATATTTTCAAGGCCAGAGTAGGGGGAGACTGAATAATGTATTTGATTGATTTTTATTTGATTTATTTACTTATTTAGCTAAAATATTTACATTGCATTGTATCATATATTTACAAATTCTTAAACTATAGTAATCCTCACTGGGCCTTTTCAGAGAATGAAACTCTCCTAGAAAGGCCCCTAATTAAGTTGTCATTAATTTGAACCCTTTGAGTACCAGCGACATGTTCTATATTTTATTCTAGTTAAAATTAGACGATATTATGCAGCATAAGAAAGATATGTGGGGGTTAAAAGGGTTGTTGAGATAGTTTGAAGCCATAATATTGCTAGAGGTCCTTCCTAAGCTGAATAAAATTGTCTAATAGTTGCCAGAATGTGATGAAAAGGACGTCCCTGGTACTGAACGGGTTAAGCAACACAGACGAACATACATATGCTAAGCTGTGTATTAAGCTGTGTGTGCTATACATCATTAGTTAAGATCAAAGGAACAAAATGTGTATAGGATAGTACACTAAAATGCAATATAAATATATACACAAACATACATACACACAAACACATAGGTAAGCACCTTCCCAAATATAATATTTTTATATATAGGCCTACTAAAATGCAATTACACAACACACGTACAATTCCACCCATAAAGTATAAGTTGTTGTTTTTTCTATGCGAGTGAGGGAGACAAAAGGCAGAACTGCCTGTATCAAGTGCCTCCCCAGAGTTGAAAGAGTGACACGGCCAAAATCAAGGGACGTTGGAGCCAAAATGCCTGGACACACGGAGTTTGAAGCAATTTAAGTCATAGGAAGAGGGAAAGACTGATTCTGGGAGAGAGTTCCAGAGCTCAGCAGTTGAATAGAAGAAAGACTGAGAATAATGTTTCACTCTTGGGTTGGAGAGTTGCACAGAGTAGGGGTGGGATTGTGTTGCAAAACGGGTACTACGTACCCTACGTAGAGGGGGTGGTATACACTGGGAAAGCTCTGAGGAATATTTATTATTGTAGTAGCGATAGAATAGCGAGAGAGATGCAACATTGCAGCGAAGAGAGAGAGATTGTAGAGAGTTGGTGAGTGGACTGGGGTTAATGATATGGAAGGGTTTCTTTTCTACTTTGTCTAGGAGTGCGGTGTGAGAGGATCCTCCCCTCACATGAGAACAATACTCAATACAAGGACCTTTATCTTTTGATACCTTTTGATGTGTTCGCCACTCTTCTAGCGGCACCAAGGAGCGCGACGCCCCTCGTTTTGGGTGGTGATTTGGTGCAGTAGACTGTTTGAAGCGACAGCTCGCTCCCTTGCGAGGATGGGCTCGTCTGGCACCTTTTGCAGTTCGACATCCAGGGCTCTCTTGAAGCTGTCTAACGAGACGTCCCTCATGTCTCTTACTCGCCGTGAGAGTTTGTTGAAGAGACGTGGGCCTCTGTGTGATAACCAGCCCTCTCGCAGAGAGCCCATAGCACCCCTGTTATTCATCCGGGGGATTTCGCATTCCCAGCCTCTCCTATCACTGAATTTCATGACTATCGGAGTATGTAGGTTTGGTACTAAACCCTCTGCGATTTTCCACGTGTATATTATTAGGTAACGTTCTCTTCTACGTTCCAGTGAGTACAGATTCAGTGCTCTTAAACGCTCCCAATAGTGTAGCTGTTTTATCGAACTTATATGCGAAGTGAAATTTCTTTGTACACTCTCTACGTCATTTATTTCACCTGCTTTGTATGGGGATGTTAATACGCTACAATATTCAAGCCGCGGTAGCACTAGAGATTTGAAGAGCGTTATCATAGGTACTTCACCGCGTGTTTTAAAAGTACACAGAATCCAACCCGTTAGACGTTTCGCAGCCGCCACTTTGACCTGGTTATGTACTTTGAAACCCATATTTTCAGACATTAATACCCCAAGGTCTTTCACACTGTCTTTCCGTTCTATTATGTGGTTAGATTCTGTTAAGTAATTTGTAATTTCTTTAACACCATTATTATCTCCGTACCGTATTAATTGGAATTTTTCCTCATTGAATTGCATGTTGTTTTCCCTGGTCCACTGGAACACTACATTCATGTCTTCCTGCAGTCGGCCCGTGTCTTCTTGTGTGTTTACTATCTTGCTTAATTTTGTGTCATCAGCAAAAGATGACACCGTACTGTGTCTGGTGTTGGTATCTATGTCGCAAATTAGTATGAGGAACAGAAGGGGCGCTAGCACTGTTCCTTGGGGCACTGAGCTTTTGACATCCGAAGGCTCAGATGTGACTTGGTTTACTGCTACTGATTGTTTTCGGTTTACGAGGAAATTGTATATCCACCGTCCGATTTTCCCAGTTATAGCTTTTGCTTTCAGTTTGTGGGCTATTATACCATGGTCACATTTATCAAATGCCTTAGCAAAATCGGTGTAAATGACATCCACGTTTTTCTTTTCTTCTAGCGCTTTAAGAATGTTGTCATAGTGTTCCAAAAGTTGTGAGAGACATGATCTTCCCGCTCTGAACCCATGTTGACCGGTGTTGTGTAGTTCATTTGTCTCCATGAATGTTGAAGTTTTTCTTCGCAGGACTCGTTCGAAAACTTTAATGATGTGAGAGGTTAGAGCTACCGGGCGGTAGTTTTTTGGTAGTGCTTTACTCCCTCCTTTATGCAGTGGGGCAATTATTGCGTTTTTCAAGCTATCTGGTATGTCACCAGTGTCTAGACTCCTTCTCCACATTATAGCCAGGCGTTTTGAGAGGTTTTCCTTACATTTCTTCATTAGGATCGAATTCCATGAGTCCGGGCCTGGTGCCGAGTGGGATGGTATGTTGGAAATGGCCTCTTCTATGTCTTTTGGACCGAAATCAATATCCAGCATCTGAGGGGTTTCCGTGGGGGAGGTTTCCATGAAAAATATATTTTGGTCTCTGATGACTTTTGTTTCATCAGGCTCACTGAATGCCATTTCATACTGCCTGCTTAAGAGTTCGCTCATTTCCTTTTTGTCCCCTGTGAAAGAGCCATCCCCTTTGCTCAGTGGGCCGATGTTTGATGTTGTTTTAGCCTTTTGTTTGGCGTATGAAAAGAAGTATTTGGAATTTTCCTTTATACCTGCAATAGCTTTCCTCTCCTCTTCCATATGTTGTAGTTCATATGATATTCTTAGCCTTTGTTCAATTTCCACAATTTCTCTATCTATTTCGACCTTTTGCCTATCCTGTAGATTTTGATGTGTGCGTCTTTGTGTGAGTAATTTTCTTCTTCTGTACAGCCTCCTCCTTTCCCGATCTTGTTTGCTTCTTCGTTTTGTTTGTCTTGCAGGTATATGGTGGCTACAGATTTGGGTCATGGTTTCTGTTATTAAGACTAGACATTCTGCTGGTGTCAGGTTATTCATTAAATCTTCCCAGTCTATTTCCTCCATTTCTTGATTTACCTCTTCCCACCTAATGTTTTTGTTATTGAAGTTAAATTTACTGAAGGGGCCGGTTTTTGTTCTCGATTCTGAGGTTGTCTGTACACTTTCTAAGGTTGTTTTGATCTCAATTAATTTATGATCTGAGTATGTTGTGTCCGATATGTTAATGCTGTGTACTAGAGAGTCGTTGTTAGTGAAGACCAGGTCTAAGATATTGTTTTCCCGTGTGGGTTCAGCAATATGTTGGGTAAGACTAAAAAATCGCAAAGTTCAAAAAGCTCTCTCGTATTTGCTTCTCCGATGTTGTTTGCCACTAACTGGTTTTCTAGTTGTCTCCATTTAATGTTTGGTAGGTTAAAGTCTCCTAGCCATATAATATTTGGTGTTGGGTTCCCCAGGGTTTCCACTTCTGATTTTATTTTGTTGAGCTGAGTTTTGAATTCTTCTCGGGATGAGTCTGGAGGCCTGTATGTAACAATAACTGCTAAATTTAGGGATTCTATTTTAACTCCAAGTATTTCCACCACTTCATTACTGTTATTTAGGAATTCAGTACATATCAGTGAGTCATAGATGTACAAGGCTACACCTCCATGTGATCTATGCGTTCTGCCCGCCCTATGTAGGTTGTAACCAGGAATCCATACCTCACTATCTTCCTGATCTTTAATGTGAGTTTTTGTGAGAGCCGTAAATATAGCGTTTCCTTCTTCTAGCAGGCCCCTAATAAATGGTACTTTGTTTGTGGTTCTATTTTTTAGGCCTTGGATATTTGCAAACAAGATTGGGGAGAGATTGTTTGGAGTACTATGTGTACCCAATAGTCTTCGGGATGTATTTGCCGCTCTTGGGAGGCCAGGAGGTGCTCGAGGTGTTCTATGTGCTCTTCCATCTCCCTCAGTCTCTTCATCTTCGTCTGCCCTTTCCCTCCTTGCCTTTTTCCTCTGTCTCGTCCTCGCATAGCTAGAGAGTTTTTTGGGCTACCATTCGTGTTAGGTCTAGCATATCTCCAAGTCCCTTTAATATGAAAAGCTGGGCATTTCATATTGTAGCAGGTCTTGTTCTCAAGTGATGTCTTGCAAAGGGATGGGTGGTGGTATTTGCAGGTTTCACCAAATCTACATTTTCCATGACTGGTTATGTTGTTGCAAATTTTGGGATGAGCAAATCTACAGGACTTCCCATTATATTGGCCCTTTTGACCAAAGTAGCACCTTCTTTCCAGATAATATCTGCACACTGGTGTAGACAACCCCAGTTGGTGTGGCTGGGGCTGCGAGGGGTTATGTGGTGAGCTATGTGTGGTTGTGGTTGATAGTGGGCTTGGTGTATGGGTGGGTGAGGCCTGCAGAGGGGTGGGGTTACGTGTCGGTTGTAGGTGGGCAGGTGGTGAGCTATGCTGGGTCTGGGAGGGGGAGGTCTGGCCTTCCAAGTGAGAGCAGAAGAAAAAGAGACACCGAGAATATTGAGAGAAGATGAAGGATTGATTTTTGTAATGTGGAAGTGTAAGGGCTAGTCCTCTGGGAGTTCTGGACGGGTAGTAAGATGAACAAATTGGGTTTTGGAAGCATTAAAGGCAACAAGGTTTTCTCTGCCCCAATTGGAAAGAGTACTTAGATCAGAGAATAAGTGTTGAATGGCTTCACTATGTTTGTTTTTGAGGGATTGCTGGCTGGGGCGTTCAGGAAAACTAATTGAATAGTGTAAGGTAGAGTCGTAGACTTTTATAGGGAAAATTCGACCTGAATATTCTATTGGGACTTGTTTCAACTCACTCAGTGTTATGGTGCACCCAACTATCAGTAATTACATAGCAGCTTCTAAGGTTAGGAGATTATTCTCATTCTCAGTGCCCTCACCTCCGACGATGGCCAAGATGATGCCGATGAAGCATCAGCAGGGCAACGTATACTGAGCGAAATTACGGGAAAGTTCCCGCCTGAGTGGTAAAGCCATCTGTAAGATAACCATAGTAATTGTCTTAAAATTAAGGGTTAAATGAGGAGAAACGTTTTAAAGTTCAGGAGGCTGCCGTGTCATTAGGTGCATAATACCAGGCTAGCCATAGTGCCGTGTACGTGCACGGGGTACGTTCCTGTGGCTGGTTCTGGTGGGGTGCACCGGGGCCATTGGACTCTATCCCCTGATAATACTTGGGAGAAAGTGAAGTCCCTGGGTCAGTCTGGAGCCAGAGTTCTTGGGATGGTGATTTTCTTTGCCAGCCTACTTACCGATTATACAAAATCTGCTAAACAACGCAAGTCTGATGACTCAAAATCACACAGTAGACGGGCTGCATCCTCCTGCACATTCAGGCTTGCCAGTGTGAATGTTGGAAGTATGAGTGGCAGAGGGAATGAAGTTGTGTAACTGCTTGACCGTAGAAGAGTGGATGTGTGCTGTGTCCAGGAAACCCGATGAAAGAGGTGTGGTTCACAGTGGATAGCTGAAAAAAAAATAGAGATACAGGTTCTTTTGGAAGAGGGATGAATCTGGAAAAGTGAAAGGAAGAGTGAGTATTTTGGTATCCGATGAGTGGGTGAAGAGTGTGATTTAGATACTGAGAGTAAATGGAAGGTTGATTGTTTGAAATTGTA
Source organism: Paralithodes platypus (assembly GCA_032716605.1). Classification (NCBI taxonomy): domain Eukaryota; kingdom Metazoa; phylum Arthropoda; class Malacostraca; order Decapoda; family Lithodidae; genus Paralithodes; species Paralithodes platypus. The sequence continues at coordinate 62,532,407 of CM064483.1, read as the reverse complement.
AGTTGGTTAAATACCAGTACCGTATATATGAATGTGATATTGGCATATGCCCTACAGGTTGGACTAAACAGAGAGCGTAAATAGGCCTTCTGGAACAACTTTATTAGTGACGTTTCAGGCCTCTCGGATTACAACACAGTCGTAGGTGGAGACCTAAATGGGCATGTGGGAGCACGTGCTGATGGGTACGAGGGTGTGCATGGTGGAAAAGGGTATGAAAGAAGAAATATAGAAGGCGAATTTATACTGGAGTCCTGTGTTGCACTGAACATGGTTGTGTGTAACACTTTCAAGAAAAGATTGAGTCATCTGATCCAGTATAGTTCTGGGGGGCACTAGTAGCCAGATAGATTACTTCTTAGTAAACAGGAAAATCTGTAAGTTTGCTCGGCATGTCTGTGACATGAGCTTAAGGAGAAATCCTGTGCGAAAGAAGGTATACATGCCAAAAAGGAAAGTATGGCTGTTGAATAGATCTAAATACATGGATTGATTTAACAGCGAACTGGAGGAAATGGATAGGAATAGGGGTGCTAAGCCAAATTATGTAAATAGCCAAGAACTTCCTTGAACGTAGCTTTCTTGCTGCAACTGACAAAGTCTGTGGCAAAACTAAGGGTCCCCCCAGTCAAAAGATTTCCTGGTGGTGGAATGACGAGGTTGATTTTGATTTTATTTGTTCTGTATTCCAACTACTTCCTCTCGGGCATAGGTCTGAGAGCCTGTACATTCTACCGCTCAACACGGTGAAGTCTGTGAGGTCTCGTTCCAGTCGAGTGAGGCATGTGAAGCACCCACTTCACAGCTCGAAGCAGCCCCATCTCTGAAGCCACTTCGCCTCTGTGCTTCACTGTCTCACCCCCCAGGCTCAAACTCTCACTCTCAGAACGCCACCTATTGAGCAATTAACTCATTAGGAATTTCCCCCCTGTAGCATATTTTGAATATGGGAATATTCATACAGTGCTATTTAATCAGGGAACAATGAGGGTATTTTGGGAATTTCGGTGGGCTTTGTGGTAATGCACTGATACTAGGTACCGGTACAGCACAAATTCCATCCCAATAATATCTTCCAATACTGTAATATCTTCCCAGTGACATATCGGGATTCGAATCCAGGGCCATTGGATTACCAATCCAGATGCAAGACGACTCCACCACACATCCCCTTCATTAAAGGAGAAAAGAAGATGTTTCAAAGAATAGAAGAAAGGAGGCAGCAGGCAGGAACATCTGGTGGCTATGCGAACTGGTAAAAAAAAAGAGATATACAAAGCAAAGAAAATCCTACAGGACCCAGTGAGTAACGCAGAAAATCCCAATGTGATCTTCAATTTAGCTAGGTAAGAAAGGATGTAGGTCTACTCAGGCCCATTCCCCATTTTTCCTTTTTTTTCTGGGGGTGGCCGACTCGAGACAGAGCCCGAATAGGGACAACACAACAGAAAACAATGAACACACACAAACAAAACACGAATTCACACACATCTAGGTCACACAAGAAAAGGATGACAGTAGAGATGTTGTAGGAGAACCGTGTGTCAGGAACAGGATGGGACAATTGGTTATGCTGACAAATAAATTAGAGATGCTTCAAAGGTAAACTAAAGGTACACTATGAACGATTTAGTCAACGTGGAATGAGCAGATTAGTAACAAGCCAATACCCCCCCCCCCCTTGATAGCGCCATATGTTGTTAGCAGTGCAATATATAAAATGAAGGACGGAAAAGTTGCAGGTTGCTCTGACTTTGTAGCTGAGATGATTAAAGCCTCAGGTGATATAGGAGTGAGTTTTGTCACAGAGCTAATAAACTCCCTCATTAGAGAGGAGATAATCCCTGATGAATGGCATAAAAGTATTATAGTAAACATATATAAGAGCAAGGGAGATTCGTTAGATAGGGGAAATTATAGTGACCTGAAAATACTTGACCAGGTCATGAAGGTCTGTGAGAGTCTTTGAAGGTATAAGAACATAAGAAAAATGGAAATCTGCAGAAGGCCTATTGATCCATACGAGGCAGATCCCTTCTTCCCTACATCCATATGATGAGGGAAAGCATTTGTATCGACGATATGTAGTTCGGTTTCATGCCAGGATGTGGTACAATCGATGCTATCTTCATAGTCGGGCAGTTTCAGGAAAGATATTTACTTAAAAAGAGCGATCTGTATCTTGTGTTTGTAGACCTAGAGAAGGCTATTGATAGGGTGCCCAGAGATGTTATACAGTAGGCTATGAGAAAACGTTGCATAGAGGAGTGGCTGGTGCATGTGATGATGATGTACGAGGACTCCCGAACGGCAGTGAGGGTAAAAGGTGTACTGAGTGAGGAGTTTACAGTTCATGTAGGAGTTCACCAGGGCTCTTGTGTTAAGCCCTCTCCTCTTTTTTAGGTTTCTGGAGGCACTATCTGGTGATTTTAGAGCTGGGAACTGTTATACGCAGATGACCTGGTATTTATTGCAGATAATGTGTGGGATGCCAAGGCCAAGTTCAGAAAATGGAGAAAGAGCATGGCAAGTAAAGGATTAAGAGTTAACATAAATAAAACCAAGGTTTTACACAATAGATTAGAGCTTGGAAAGGTAGAAAAAAGTGGTGCATACCCTTGCGCAGTATGCAGAAAAGGGGTGGGTGCGAACTCAATACAGTGTAGTGTTTGGTGCTGCTGGGTCACCACGGGAAGAAGCGCTGCACTAGAATAAAAGGACCTCTACCGAGGAAGAAGACCGAAGTTGAGACATTTGTATGCATAGTATGCAAAGGTGAGCGTTCAATGACCAGCTCGAGAGTGTCATCTTTGACATTGAGGCATTGGAGATGGTGGGCAAATTTGTCTACTTGGGAGATACCATCTCTAACGGTGGTGGGGCCGCCACTATCGCCAGAATAAGATGGGATGGGGCTGGGGAAAGTTCAGAGAACTGTGTCCATTACATACCATGAGAAGAATCCCTCTCCCCTTGAAGGGAAAGTTGTACTTAGCAATGCGATATGTTTCAGAAACGTGGCCGAATAATATCAACAAAATGGAATGCAACGAGATGAGAATAGCGAGATGGATGTGTGGTGCCAAACTGCAAGATAGAATTCATAGTGAAGAGCAGAGAAGAAGGTTAGGTATCAAGAGTATCAGTGGTGAGATGCATAATAGCAGGCTTGAATGGTTTGGACATGTGGAGAGGATAGAATAATAATAGATGAACTAAGTTGAGTGAAAAGATGCAAGTCCATGAATGAGGAGGGAGCTGCACCAAGATAGGTAAATATATAGATATACTCGACACAGCACCTCACCCCATGTATACATATATAGAGATAGGTAAATACATAGATATACTCACCACAGCACCTCTCCTCATGTATATTAATTACCGGTATGTGTGTGATATGACCCAGCCAGGGTTCGAACACAGACCAGTAGTGCAGCACTCCAAAACCTTAACCACTAGGCCACCGAGGAACTTAAAAGTAGTGGCTTCATTTGGAATCAAAATTCATCCAGCACCACCCGCTCTGACTCGTGGTCATGTAGCTTGATGCTATAGGCCTACACACATACACCTCACATACACCTCACACACAAACACTAGCAGCTAAGTACTAGAGAAGGACACTTATAATCTGGGGTACATTTCTTAACCCTTTCCCTGAGGGAGACGTTCCCGAATGCCATGGCAATTTACAGAGGCTTTTAAAGCCTGTAAAATCGAGTTCAAGGGAGCAGGAGCGCAACACGCCACACGTCCGTCTCCCAGCCATGCGGCCGTGGCACTGAAGGCTCTGAGTCAGAGTCTCGCGAGATATACAGTGCTGCCAAAGCAAATGTACCGTAGCGCAACATTAGCGAGAATTGCTCATTTTAGCAAATGTCTATGGTAGCGCTGCGGGTGAACTCCGCGAGCTACAAAGCTCGTCTTGGTGTCATTTTAAGGCTATTTTCTTCTAGTTTTCGGCTAAATATATTTAATTTCATTCAGCCACTTGCCTAATCAATCAGGAGTGCCTGAATGAGCCCTAATATGGCGGAAATATGCCCACAGAGAAAGTGTTAAATGCGTATATGGAGATAGAGATAGGTAAACACATATAAACAGTATTATCTCACCATAGCACCTCTCCTCATATAGGGCACCCCTTTACGAAGCTTGAAAGGTTGGGGCACCAGCATTGTCTGGGTCATCTGTTGCTGGGCTGGGGGAATAAAATGATGAAAGTTAGAGGTTTGGATATACATTTATGGTATGGACGGAGATCGTGTTTGTGTTCCGTATTGCACATGAATACAGAATTACACGATTCTTAAACGGTGTAAATTACTTCTTATATATAACCTGATCACATAGCTACTTCTATAATATTTTGCTCAAGTATTATTTGAGTATTTTGTTTGTTTTTTTGGCATATTTGAGCAATGTATTTTAGCTTGTCCCCTTGGCTAACAAATACGCCTTCCCAGACTTTCTTCAAACTTAAAAATTCCCATGCTGACTTCCTTCAAGCTAATTTCTTACATTTTTCGATAGAAAAATGTCCCGACCAAAAGCCGATATATTCTAAGTTACAGGCCCTCTATCGCTCGCCAAGAAAAAATTGACACGTGAATAGGGTGAAGAGTAGGCTATAAGATATATTTATCTTACTATTCATATTATAATTTAGTAACCTGAGTACGTTATCGTATCATATAATATCATATCGTATCATATAATATCGTACAGTATATGTTTTATCGCTAGGCCTAATTTAGAATTGCTTATAATAAATTAATCAGATAAATAAAACTAACTTCACAAAATCTTTCTTGACTCGCAGGGTGTCAAACGGGAGAAATATTATTACATCTCACGATTATACTATTTACTATGCAATCATGATAACCATCTCTCATATAATGTTAAGGTAGTATACTTGCTATGAATGATCTTTATGCAGGTAACTATACATTCTGAGGGGGTATTCATTGTAACTCTTTGTAACTTCCCCCTTCTAAAACCATTGACTCAGGTTCCTTTCCCACACAAATAAAGCTTACTCTGGCACCTTGTTGTCGCCCAGGCACTGATTGTATGACCAATGACGATCACGTGTTGTAGAGGTGTTTCGAGGTGTCCAGGGGAGGTGAGAGGTGTGGAGAGGTATTGAGAAGGCAGATAGACTTTAGCAACGGGCCCGAGAACATAGCCCAAAGATTCCTCTCAATATAGGGAATTCTCTATTACTTATACATTAGTACATCTGTAGCCTACCGTACTGTATATCTATTTCAGTCGGTACTTGAATAAATATCAAAGTTGGTTGGATAACACATTCTTTCCTTTTCCCCTTTACCTATATATAATATGTATAAGGTATAAGTGGGATGGTGGCGGCGATACAATTATCTACCTAATTAATATAATCTATCATCAACGAGCAGAGAAGGAGAGCTGAGATCATCCTACACTACAACTTCCACAATCAACCTATAACTAAAACATAATATATAACTCCTAAGGACATCGACACCTTAACCCTCTCACGTTCTTGACGCACTTTTGAGCCTATTAGGGATACTTTAAAGCCTTTGTTACCATCAGGGGTATTTAGAAACCTTTAGTTTAGTTACTTCAACCTCTGCAGTTGTCTTTGAGTTAGCTGTGGGCAGAAAACTAATTTTGGAGAGGTACCATAATTATATGAGTGAGAGAACTCTATTATTATTGCTAATCTGGCAACCTCTGCGTCATAAAAACGTGAAAGGGTTAAGTCATCCTTACTAGAGTCATAGTTAACCCTTATAAGATAACATAGGATCGTACCTCAAAACGTCCTAATCTTTACACCTTACTTACAGTGACTGTCAAAAGTCATTCGTAACAATATTGTATGAATGAAGACTTGAATGAATATAAGAAGGAATACAAGAAAATTAACATGAAATAGCTTTGTTTTGGCCTTTACATCTCTGCCAAAGACATAATTTGAACTATAAACCACAATTTGATCTTCACATGTGACATGTTCGGTACAATAATATAGCCTAGAGATATTGGACTCTACTTTGGTCTGCCACCCTGTATAATAATAATAATCTTGAGGCTATAGAAGTATATTTATGAAAATACGGTATATGATCTCACTCCGTCGACTGAAAACCATGGATATCAATGAATAGACTGTAACAGATAAATGACATAAAAAGGGTATGAGTGAAGTCAGTGAACACTATAAAGCCGGTATCACACGAGAGCTTTTATAGTCAACATTCGATGATGATAGTTCAACATTTTGCTGGTAACATTTCTGGAATATTTTGCACTGGTATCGGAAACTAGACTGATGATAGATGAATTTAGGTGACCCAAATAGTTTAAATGTTTACCTCATAAGCTGCGAGACCAGCATTTAGGGTAAATGGTGAGGGAAAAAGCGCTCGTGTGATACAGACTAAAGGGGAGACTGACCGTTTGTTTGGTCTATTAATTAATGTAGCCTATTCATATATTTGTTTTAGTTTCCTCCCTAGACCTCCATCAAGCTTAGAAAAACACCCCCTAGACAATAAATTTTTAATAAGATAAATTTGTACATTTTTCGGTAGAAAAATTTCCCGGCCTAAGGCCGGTTCCTCTTCAATTTCAGGCTCGCTATCGCACGCCAGGAAAAAATCGACATCTAAATGGCACGAAAGGTCTTAAAATTGACAACGAAATGGGGCGAAAGGTCTTAAAATCGACAAACTAATGGGGGCAAACATCTTAAAATCTGGAAACTAATGGGGCTAAACACGAGGGAGAAAGGGGACCAGAAAAAACGGCCCATCTCCCCTTAATGTATACCGGTAGCCTTAGTAAGATTTGATAATGGTTTATAATTTCAATTACGTGTTTGGAAGTGATCAAATGGCCAACACATTGTTGTATCATGTTAATTTTCTTGTAAAACTTGTCATAATCATTCAACGTTTCAAACAAAATTCCTCCGGTTTGACACCCACCGTATGCCAAAGGTACACTATAGTCTATTCGCTGTAAGTAGGCGAGAAATCATGACCTCTAACCTCTGTTACTCAGAAACGACTAGAGTAATCGATCAAATATTTCTACCATTTGGGAAGAGTCAGGGAAGGAATATATGTGGAAATGTACAGCTAATTTGCTCTAGCCCTTTTTGAGTTACAGAGGTTAGAGGTCATGATTTCTCGCCTACTTACAGCGAATAGACTATAGATCAATGAGTGAATTGATTGTTAATTTAATTATTATTTGTGAGGGTATATTACAATCAATGTACTTTTAAACAGGTAGATTAATATGAACACTTCCATGACCCTTTCAACACCTATAATTGTTGACAATGTACGTATTTGTTTATCTGTATTATGCCCATCCCCCCCCCCCCCCCCAAGAAAGAGGAGATAAGTTTGAAGGGGAAGAGTTTATTTTTTGGTCGATTATTTCATACATGTATTTTGTTTTAGTTTCCTCCCTAGACCCCCATCAAACTTACAAACACGTCCATTAGATCCCCCTTCTAGATTAATTTGTACATTTTTCGGTAGAAAAATTTCCCGGCCGAAGGCCGGTTCTTCCAAAACTACAGGCTCACTTTCGTTGCCAGGAAAAAAAATCGGCACTTAAATAGCACGAAAGGTCTTAATATTGACAAAGAAATAGGGCGAGAGGTCTTAAAATCGACAAACTAATGGGGCAAACATCTTAAAATATTAAAACTAATTGGGCTAAACATGGGGGAGAAGGGGGTCTAGAAAAGCGACCCATGTCCCCTTAAATCTGCCTCAGGGTTTGGACAGAGACTGTGAGACAAGGTACAGGAAGTAAAATAGTAGGCTAAGGGGGAGACGACAGTAAAATATATACAGTATATATATATTCCTCTATCTACAATACCCCTTATCTGCTATTTACACTTTCCCAGCCGTATGGGCCTAGTGTACTGTCTGATGGTGTAATGGGATTCCAAATGTAAGAGACCCTGGTGTCACAAAGGATCGAACCCTTGCCTCACCGACGTCACCGTAGCCAAGCCAATATGCGGAACTCGACTCTAGACCCTGTCACCCCTCTCTCTCTCTCTCTCTCTCTCTCTCATTGTATGATATTCTTCTAGGCTCTTCTTTCCACTCTCTCCAACAGAGGCTACACAATTGCATCTGTCGATATTTATACCAAACCAGTTTATAAGCTTGATTAAAACTAAAGTAAATGAATAAATACATTAGCGATTTCAAAGTAAACATCCATTTATGTATACTATAATTATAAGCAATAATATAATACTATTTAAGCATTTGGAACTTACCGGACTTCTCCATTGTTGATACGTAGTACGGTCAAAGGTACGGTTTATTCTCGAACAATCCAGTGAAGGCAACCGCGTCACTTCCTCAAGGCCGTACACACACGCACAGCCACAAACACACACACACACACACGCTTACCACTCCACGGTATGTTATCAATGCATGGTAACTTTACTATCTTAGATCACTTTCCTTCATTACTTGACAACTACAGTAGCAATAGAATCAGCTTTTAAACTCGCAGAGGCGTCGTTGAAGTCTTTTCTTTTCTTTTGTTTTAGATTCCACCCTTTTGATTCACGTGCATTATTTCCGTATTATCTAACTTATCCAATTAAGTTTGGTTATACAGATCACGAAATATAATTCTTAGCAGTTTCATTAATGGTTCCACAAGTACCAGATCCGACAACTCGTCTTCTAAACACTCGTATTCAGTCAGAGAAACAGTAAAGTAACCGAGTACCCCCTTCCACAACGCTCTCTCTGTGTTTACTGGACTAGCTGGCGGCTAGAGTTGCCAAGTGTAGCCTACATCATCAATATCGCTAGATTAAATCCTCATGTCTCTTGAATGTAAGCTGTTACTAAGAATTTCACAATATCAATAGCAAATGCTAAATATTTTGAGGAATGTAACTTGCAAATGACTAAGAAATCTATAATGTGACTTAAGAATGCCCAGTATGTTTAGAATAATGATAGATTCCAAGCCGCTAATGTCCAAAAATGTTGCTAGATGGTAGCGACAAGGGTGTGGTATGGACGCTAAATTGGTAACTTGTAAGGACATTTTTGTTTGGTTTGTTCCTCGACTATAATATACTGGTACAGTCTCTCTCTCTCTCTCTCTCTCTCTCTCTCTCTCTCTCTCTCTCTCTCTCTCTATATATATATATATATATATATATATATATATATATATATATATATATATATATATATATATATATATATATATATATATATATATATATATATATATATATATACTGTATATACAGTATATATTTCAGTCCATTAGTTTGGAGATTTTATTCGTTGCCGAAAATAAGACGCTTCACCTCATTGAATTTATCTGGGCGAGTGATAGCAAGCCAGTAATTTAGAAGAAACTGAAGTATCAAACGGTATAACTCCAGTTAAGAGTTTTTTTTTAGTATTAATAGCGCTAGAATTACAATACCGACATTTGGGATATGACGATCAGAGCGAGTTAAGGTGCCGTAAATAGGTCGACCTCCAGGCCCTAGTTTAGGTCATTAAGGGGAAATGGGCCGTTCTTCTGGTCGCCTTTCTTCCTCATGCTTAGCCCCATTAGTTGACATTTTAAGACATTCGGCCCATTAGTTCGGCAATATTAACACGTTTAGCTCCATTTCGTTGTAAATTTTAAGACCTATCGTGCCATTTAGGTGTCAATTTTTCCTGGCAAGCGATAGCGAGCCTGTATTTTTAAGAGGAAGCGGCCTTCGGCCGCGAAATTTTTCTACCGAAAAATGTACAAATTTATCTAGAGGATGTCTATGGGATGTTTTTTCTAAGTTTGAGGGAGGTCTAGCGAGGAAACTAAAATATAATAAAGAATAAATCAATTAATAGACCAAAGAAACAGCCACTAGCCCCTTAAGAGCTGTTATTGTAGAGAACGAGGTGCAGGGGTTGTTAGTAAGGACAAAGGACGAGAATGATGGAGTAACTCGGGACTAAACAAACAAACAAATAATAATAATATTAATAATAATCCATCCATTTTTCCATAGATATAATTATTCACCAAGGATAAAATAGATTCTAGTGATCAGGTCAGGTGAAGGTATTGAGGGATAAGCCTTTACAACGGCACCTCGTAGCTACTTTCTACTTTTCCTTTCTACTTTTCCAATTATCTGAAGAGTGTAGAGAGGGGAGAAGTGGTGTTGGTTCAGGGTTCAGCAATTAACCACTTGCGAGTTTCAGGCTATAAGGAAGTTGCGTTTGTTTACATCAATATTTAGCAGAATGACCAGCTAAAATACGGTTGTAGTACATAAATAAACACATGAAACCCAATTCAACATACTCTTCATGCATCAGACCCCTACAGTATTATTGCATTTTGGTTTAATGGCGATGTTTGCGGCTCTAACTTCCTTATAGCCTGAAACTCGCAAGTGGTGAGGCTGAACCCCGAGTGGTCTGGGAGTCCTCTCTTTTATGCTGGCGGCGCTCATTCCTCTTGTTGTGGAGCGCTCTTATCTTATGAAGGATCTCTGGCTGATGGCTGGTGAGTCCTTACTCCTCTCTGGGTATTAATTAAGGAGGGTCACCGGCTTTTTTTTTATCTTTCTCTCCTTTTCACTCTTTCCCTGGCTTGTATCCATTCGGCCCCATTCAGCCAACTGTTTTAAGACGTTTATCCCCATCCAGGTGTTAATATTTTCCTGGCGAGCCAGCATTGTATGGAAAAATCGGCTTCGCCGGAGACATGTTTCTATCGAAAAATGTACAAATTTAGCTTGCTGTCAAAACAAAAATATATATATGCTGGCTCGCTACCGCTCGCCAGGAAAATATTGACACCTGGCTGGGGGTAAACGTCTTAAAACAGTAGGCTGAATGTGGCCGAATAGATACAAGCCAAAGAGAGAGGGAGAGAAAGAGAAAAAAAAGCGAGGTGGGCTCCCTTAATTGGCCTTCACATTATTGCTTGCCCTCAGGAAGCTGCTGAAAAGAGGGTGATTTAGGAAATCGTCAAAGCTGAGTCTTGCCACTGTTATAGAGCTGCACACCATCACAGGTAGAGATTGAGGGTCATTCCTTTAAACATCGTAAAAGCTTTCCCTACGACCTCTCCCGACCCAGATTGACCCTTGTACAGATAAACTATAGGGGTCAATCTGGGTCGGGAAAGGTCGTAGGGAAAGCTTTTACGATGTTTAAAAGAACGGCCATGTGTCTCCCATCAAAATACATCAAATGGGTTTACGAACTTCAACTCTTTATGAGTGCAATGATCAACTAACCTGGCAGTTATGCCCATTGTTTTGCTGATAGCGCACAAAATACTAAATATCATGCCCAATTGATCCCGAGTCGGAGAGAGAGTATGAGAGTGAGAGTGAGTGAATTGAACAGAGATGACAGACAACAAAGTAAAGCCTCTGAAACAGACTCTCTAAGCCGCTCAACATAGAGGCCCTTAAGCCGCCTCTCTGTCGCACACTCGTATGATATATATATATATATATATCCTTGTATCATACGAGTGTGCATAATTATATATATATATATATATACAGTATACAATTAATACGATACGGAGATAATAATATAATTAAAGCTAAAACAAATTGCATAGCATAATCCAAACACATAAAAGAACGTAAAGACAGTGTGAAAGACCTTGGGGTGATAATGTATGAAAATATGGGATTCAAAGAACATAACCAGGTCAAAGTTACAGCTGCGAAACGCTTAACAGGTTGGATTTTACGTACATTTAAAACTCAAGGTGAATTGCCTATGATAACGCTCTTCATATCCCTAGTGCTAGCCCGGCTAGAATACTGTAGCGTATTAACATCTCCATATATAGCAGGTGAAATTAATGACTTGGAGAGTGTACAAAGGAACTTTATCTCTTAAACTCAGTAAAACAGTTACACCATTGGGAGGCTTTAAAATCACTAAAGCTGTATTCGTTGGAGCATAGAAGGGAACGTTACTTAACCCCTACTGTACCATTGGGTACTATCATAAATGTACCCCCCAGTATCAATTAGCAATGTGGCCAAAATTGCTTCAGAGGCAAGATATAACAACCTCCCACCTCAAAGGGTGGAGGAATACTGCCTCTCCAGACCCCTAGCATGTGGGGGTTTGGATATAAACTGAGAAGTGTTGCCAAGGTCTTTGAGCAGTGCTCAAACGTCGTGGTACCAGGCACTACCGGATACTGGGCTGCGTATATTACTGATGGCTTGCAGCCGTCACTGGGACTGGGGAGTGATTTATCTACTGACGGCTCTCTGCCGTCGCTGGGATTGTACAGGTTGATAATATACACATGGAAAATTGCAGAGGGTTTTGTACCGAATCTACATAACCCAATAGTCATGAAGTTCAGTGATAGGAGAGGCGGGGAATGCAATATACCCAAGATGAAACATCGGGGTGCAATGGGCATGCTGCGAGAGGGCGGGTTATCACACAGAGGACCCGGGCTCTTCAACAAACTCCCGCGGCGAGTAAGAGACATGAGGGGCGTCTCGTTAGACAACTTCAAGAGAACCCTTGATGTCGAACTGCAAAAAGTGCCAGACGAGCCAATCTTCGCAGGGAAGCGCTTCGCCACTTCGAATAGTCTGCTGCACCAATTTTCAAACAACAACGAAGGGTGGTGCGCTCCTCGGTGCCACTAGCAGAGTCACAAATTCCACATAGGAAAACATAGGTAGGAAATATATATATATATTGTGACGTTAACCACTCCGTTAGAACCGCATGGCTTGTCCTACAGTGACTCGCTAGGACCGCCAGGGCAGTGGATGTGGCTACATTTTGTGTATTGTTGTGTGCTTTATTTCATATGAAAGCTCGTGTCATGGGCAGTCCAGAAAGGCTCTTTGTTTTCACCCATGTCAAGGCTTTATATATTTAATTGTAAAGTATATGTTTTATCCTTAACTAGTAATGATAGGATCAGAGAGAGAGAGAGAGTAGAACAGAGTGAGAGGGGGCGCGCAGTGTTTTTGCCCCGCTCGATGACGTCACGGCTGGCTGCCTCGTGGGGATTGGTTGAGGGAGGTCTTTATTATTATGGACGAGAAGGGTTGGGTGTGAAGGGGGATCAGCCGGGTTGGGCCAATCAGCGCTCTGCAGACCCCCATAATCCTGCGTTAATCTCTAACCGTTTTGGTAGGATGATCCTCAGGGTATTAGAGTGTTGAGCCTATAATTGGGCTTTGTAATTGATTTGGGGTTGTGTGGGACAGGGATCTGCCTTGCTTAGGCCAATCGGCTTTCTGCAGACTCCCATTTTCTTATGTTCTTATGTTCTTATGTTTACCATGCTTGGTGACGTAATATTTTGTTAGCTACTTTGTTAGTGGTTAGAGGACTTGTTACCGCTTTTTTCCCACGCGGCTCGAGCTAGTGCGAGTATATATACAGCCCTCTCGCCACTTTCTCCCTCAGATCTGGTTTCTAGAACGCATCCCTCTTATCCTTTGATACCTGTCCTCCGTCCTGCACCTGAGAATCTTTTCCTCTGCCTATCTCTCTCATTTTCCATACCTTTCACCACCTTTTATTCATATTATATCCCCTCTGGTTAACTCTGCATAATCAGCTTCATGCTGGCCAGTTGTATTGTGCATTAAGGTCTGATATAACCTATGTATGTTAGTTGTTAAGATAAGTTGATCACGAAGCATTGGTTGGCATTCATATTGTTTAGTACCGCTTCCTATAATTATTAGTGTTCTGCTGGATTAGATAATGCTAGACTAGGGGTCTGATATTATAAGGTATTGTTTCCAATGAGTGCTGGCTTTAGTTAAAAGCTGCACGACATACCTGAGAACTGGAGTTGATTGGGTAAATTCTAGTCTGTGTGCCATTGACAGTAGAGCATGCACGAATGAGGGCTTTTTGCCTATACCATTCTGCACTGTTCTAGGCTCGGTTGTTTATCTTTGAGGTACGCCAGGAGAACGCTTAATACTTCGGTATTAAGGTTTCTCAAGAGAGCTACCCTTCCCTATAACGTAATATTTGACGCACAGACTTGAGATTTGCACTAGGCTATGCGGCATGCCATGCGCACCAGTATCTCGTATCATTGACTCCAGCTAGACTTTATCAGTCATAGTAGACATTAAGTATATTAACCCAATTACTCTTTTTATGCATACCCGTTTATGATTACACAAGCATTTCGCAGCCTAGTTTGATGTATGGAGACACAAACGACTTAGGCTCTTTTTGTTGATAGGAATACTGCATTGTCGTGGCGATTATTATTGTTGTAGCGTTTAGGATATTCTTGGCCCCGACTGCATTATATATCCTGCCTTTTTGTGTGCATAGCCTGCACGAGCATTGTTCCGCTGCCTGTCTTTTTGGGTTCCATTTCCGATTCGAGCATCTTGATAGCATCTAACATTTAAAGAAGATTCCTTGTTGGTGTTGAAGGACTTTAGTGCACTTTCTTTCATGCAGGAGTGCCTGACATTTATTGATTAAAGTAACGTAAGCTGTAACTTCTCTTACCACCTTACTTTGCATACCATAACCAAGCACCTTCGGTTATAGGTAGTAATAGGCTGTTTTCACATAACATTAAGCCTAGAGTAGACGCACATTTATTGAGAGTTTGATAGCCTATTATTGCATATAGAACTCGGAGAGTATTTGTGTTCTTTGTTCACTGGGAATACATCAGAGGTTGGATCTAGCGCTTTCCGTTGTAGCATTTATGCCATTACTAGTCCAATGAATAAGAGCCCTGATATATTTAAACCTCAGTCGTAACAATATATATATATATATATATATATATATATATATATAAAGAGAGAGAGAGAGAGAGAGAGAGAGAGAGAGAGAGAGAGAGAGAGAGAGAGAGAGAGAGAGAGAGAGAGAAGGAAAGATATAGAGAAGAGGGAGTGTGTGTGTGTGTGTGTGTGTGTGAGAGAGAAAGAGAGATAGGAATGATGGAGCACTGTAGTAGGGTATATACAGGATCTACATGTGAATAAGGGTGTTAAAAGGCTTCACACCAGGCCATCATGGTGTGTGCCTAAGGTAATGGACACAGAAGATAGGAGAGAGAGAGTAGAGACGAGTGAAGAGAAGAAAATGTAAGATTAGAATAAATAAGAGAGAGAGAGAGAGAGAGAGAAGAGAAGAGAAAGAGTGAGAGAGAGAGAGGAGGGTAGGCTATACAGTACATGAACAGACGAGATAGACGAAAATAGAACCAAGTGTTATATTACACTGTAAACAGAAAATTAAAAATACACGTATTTACAATCTACATTCTATACTACCAAAGATATAAATCAGGGTATTACAAAAGGGCACATTCAATAATTTGGTGCATTGATGGTGAATTACTTCTACAGCACTGTATATCCTTGTATGAAGCCGCTATCACACGAGCGATTTTTCCGTCAATTTTCCGTGAGCAAGTTTGTTTTTGTATTTTGGGGGGACTTTTTCGCACTGGTATCGACAACTAGACTGAAGGTAGATTATGCTAGGCGGCTGAAAATCGCTCGTGTGACTCCGGCTATAGATGGATTTATTACCACCAATATACCTTTTGCATGCCCATTATTTTCGACAGCCTAGAACTAAAGGAGCATATAATTAACAGAAAGAAAAGAGAAGAAGCAGTGACGGAGGAGAACTTTAACAAAATTTAAGCATACACATATTAACTTGTTCATGTAGCCTAGTGGTGTACACCCTATGTGGTGGATTGTGTTCTTTTATTTCATACATTTTATTTCGGTAAGCGTTGTTTCCACATAGCGATTTTGATGAGTTGATTTGACTTTATATTGTCTTTTTGTTTGCTTTGTTTGCAAGTTTTACATTTTAATTAATATACTATATATATATATATATATGTTTCTAATCTCTGAGTGGGGTTCGAACCGCCGACCGTCGGGACGATAGCCGACGCTTTAATCAACTACACCACGGCAGTGGTGGTATATATATATATATATATATATATACAGTATATTAGTAGTAGAACTAGTAGTAATAGTAGTAGTAGCAGACGTAATAATATCGCATGTATTATTATTTTTATAGTGTTCGTTAGTTTTCATTGATTACCTTTCATTCCCAACGTATTTATTTCACACGTAACCACTTCAAACCGATACCGATTCAGTTACCCCCCCCCCACCCTTCCCGCCCACTTTTAAGGGGGTCACCGGCCCCCTTTTTTTAATTTTTAGTCTATTAATTCATTTATTCCTATATTTCTTAATTTCCTTGCTAGACCTCCATCAAGCTTAGAAACACCCCCTAGACCCCCTTCAAGATAAATTTGTACATTCTTCGGTAGAAAAATGTCCTGGCCGAAGGTCACTTCCTAAGACTTCAGGCTCGCTGTCGCTCGCCAGGAAAAAATCGACACCTAAATGGCACGAAAGGCCTTAAAATTGACAATGAAATGGGGTGAAAGGTATTAAAAACGTCAAACTAATGGGCCGAACATCATACAATCTGAAAACAAATGGGGCTAAACACGAGGAAGACGGGGGGGGGGGGACCAGAAAAACGGCCCGTCTCCCCTTAAGCTTATCTATATGCAAATCTCTATGTTTACCGCCACCCGATTGACCCAATTTACCTCGGATATCGGCGCCAGTTTCACCGGAGCGGGCGGATTCTTCCCAGTTTAAGGGGGAGGTAGTAATCGCTTTTTCTGGTCCCCCTTCTCCCTCATGTTTAGCATATTTGGTTTGAGATTTTAAGACATTCGTTCCATTAGTATGGCGATTTTGAGACCTTTCGACTCATTTCTTTGTCAATATTAAGACTTTTCGTGCCACTTGGGTGTCGATTTTTTCGTGGCGAGCGAAAGCGAGCCTGTAATTTTAGAAGGAACCGGCCTTCGGCCGGAACATTTTCCTGCTGAAAAATGTACAAATATATCTTGAAATGAGGTCTCGGGTGTGTTGTTTTAAGCTTGATGGAGGTCTAGCGAGGAAACTCAAAATTAAATACATAAATGAATCAATAGACCAACAAAACAAGCACTACCCCCCTAATGGCTTTATCGCGCCCATATGGAAAATCGAATATTGTGTTTTTCGCTATGTAGGTGAAAGTTTGTTATGACTATGGGGACTGTTTTAACAACGAGGGTACGGAATGCTGATCTCCATACGAGTGTCACCAAAGAGAGAAGATTGTTTTTTTTACGTATTTATTTGCTCATGTATGTATCTTTGTATGTATCTTTGTATGTATCTTTGTATGATTTGTATTTGTGTTTGTATTTTAGTTTCCCTCCTGGACCTCCATCAAGCATAAAAAAAAAAAAAAAAAAAAAAAAATGCCCCCCCCCCCCCCCTTCCCCCCAGACCCTCCTTCAAGATAAATTTGTACATTTTTCGACAGATATATGTCCCTCTTAAATTACAGGCTCGCTATCGCTCGCCAGGACAAAATCGACACCTAGATGACACGAAAAGTCTTAATATTGACAAAGAAATGAGGCGAAAAGACTAAAAATCGCCAAACTAATGTGCTGGACGTCTTAAAATCTGAAAACCAATGGGGCTAAACATGAGGGAGAAGGGGGACCAGAACCAAAACGGCCCCTCTCCTCTTAACCTCTTCAGCATGATGACACCGTCTTAACTTTGATTCTGGCTAAAATTGAATGATATTTTTGCAATGTAAGAAGGAGCTGTGTTATTCAGAGGGTATAATGAGATCATATTTACCCCTTTGAGTCCTAGAAGTAGATGATAAGCTAAATAAAAGAATCAAATTTTAAGGGGACATTGGCTATTTTGGGGGGGTCTATTTTTGGGGGGGTCTATTTTGGGGGGTCTATTTTGGGGGTCTATTTATTTATATATTCATTTATTTTCTAGTATCCTCGCTAGACCTTCATCACACTTAGAAAACACCCCCTAGATCCCCCTTCAAGATAAATTTGTATTGCCCCGGCTAGAAATATAATATAATAATAATGATACTAAATAAAAAAAAAAAAAAAAAAAAAAAAAGAGAGAAAAAAACTGCTTCCCAAGACCCCCTTCCATCAGTTAAAAACGTTCCCTCAGTCTCCTCTTCAATCTAAATGTTTACATTTTTCGGTGGAAGAATTCCCCGGCCAAAGGCCAGCTTCAAAATTACAACCTCGTTATCGCTCGCTTAGACAAAATTGACATCTGAAGGGGTAAAACGGGTTACAATTGGTAAACTAATAGTGTTAATTAGTTAAAATGGGACTTCAGAGGCTATCAACCCTATTGGATTATTAAGCCAGCACACTGTAAGTCAAGAACAACGTCAGGACTGGAGCCTCTCTGCGAGAACCCCAGACCCTCTGTAAACTAATAGGGTGAAACAGGGAGGATAGTATAGCACAGGTTTGAGAAGGGCCGTAAGTGGGTTTATTAGTTAAAATAGGACTTCAGAGGTTATCAACCCCTCTGGATTATTAAGCCAGCACACTGTAAGTCAAAAATAGGGTGAAACAGGGAGGCTAGTATAGCACAGGTTCGAGAAGGGCCGTAATAGGGTTAATTAGTTAAAATAGGACTTCAAAGGCTATCAACCCCTCTGAATTATTAAGCCAGCACACTGTAAGTCAAGAATAGCGTCAGGATTGGTCACTGGAGCCTCTTTTCGAGAAGCCCAGTCCTTTGGTAAGTGGGAATATCGACCTTCAGAGTCCATTGGAATCCGAACCCAATGGTCCATATTTACCGAGCACCTCTGGCTATAAACAGTCGGATGGAATGGCCGCTTCAAAATGGTTCGTATTTCTAACCCATTGTTTTCGCTTCGCAGCATCGTTAAGGGGGGTCACCGTTTTTGTTTTTTCTCTTTTTTTTCTCTCTTTCCCTGGCTTGTATCCATTCGGCCCCATTCAGCCAACTGTATTAAAACGTTTATCCCCATCCAGGTGTCGATTTCTTCCTGGCGAGCGATAGCGAGCTAGCATTATATGGAGAAATCCGGCTTCGCCGGAGACATTTTTCTATCGAAAAATGTACAAATTTAGCTTGCTGTCAAAACAAAAATATATATATGCTGGCTCACTACCACTCGCCAGGAAAATATTGACACCTGGATGGGGGTAAACGTATTAAAACGTAGGCTGAATGGGGCCGAATGTATACAAGCCAAAGAGAGAGGGAGAGAAAGAGAAATAAAGCGAGGTGGGCTCCCTTAAGGACCTAGATAGATTGACTAAGTACTCTGGCTGGTTGGCCGGTCCATTAGCAGTAACGTTATTAAGGACAAATCAATACACAGTACACTCGGATACCATAGTCTCTACCCCACTCATAAATATTGTTTTTCTTTATGCAATTATAACTATCTGGATTTATTTGTTGTATATAACTTGTTTGTCAATGAATAGTACATATCATTTTGTAGTTCATGTATTGAAAATGATATTCATAAATTCGTTTCCAGATATATACTACTGCCTTGCTAAGAAATAGGTGAATTCCACGAATATTTATGAGTGGGCTAGACACTAGGATATCCGAGTGTACATTACTATATGTATACGGCCATGGCCATTTCAAAATCCAGGTCTCTCATCCTAGTCCTCTTTAACAGGGAGAACCTTGTGCCCCTAAGACACAGGAATGCAGACCTGAGAAGAGCGAAAGAGAGCCGGCATTTCATCCATGTTAGGACATGACCTCTCTGCTGGCACTTCTACAGGTGTACCTTTGTTTACACTAGGGCCGGGCCCTCGGGGTAAAGTTTGTGTCTAATTTGGCCGATGTTTTTTTAACACTTACGCTGCGGGCATATTTCTACTATATTAGGGCTCATTATGGCACTCCTGAATGATTGAGCAAGTGTCTGAATGAAAGTATATGTATTTTGCCAAAAACTAGAAGAAAATAGCTTCAAAATGACACCAGAACGAGCTTTGTATCTCGCGGGATTCATCCGCAGCGCTACCATAGACATCAGCAAATATTCTCTAATACTGAGCGAATATCGCTAATGTCGCGCTACATTTGCCTTTGGCAGCGCTGCATATGTCTAGCAGGACATGGCTTCTATTCCTCAGTCCCTCAGTGCCGCAGCCGTCTGGCTGGAGAGCGGACGTGGGCCTGCCGTGATCCCGCTCACTCGAACTTGTCTCCACAGGCTTTAAAAGCCTGTAAGTTTCTATAAATTGCCATGGCGTTTTGGAACGCAGCTAATGGGTTAAAGACAAATATTGATATGTATGGCATTAATCATCAAAATAACCTTAACCGAACCCAACCTAACCTAGCTTAGTTTGGTTATTTAGAGGATGTATGCCATATAACAAAATTCTTTGGAGAAAAAAAATCTGCCAAATTAGACACGAATGTCATGTAAACAGAGGGCGTCCGATTACATAACCTTTACCAAATAGTTTCAATCCTCGGTAAAGCTTAATATATAAACGCAGGAACAACATGTCTACCTACTGTAAATAGATGGTTATGGTATTAAGGGGGTAGTGCTTGGTTTTTGGGCTATATATTTATTTATTCATTTATTTTTTAGTTTCCTCGCTAGACCTCCATCAAGCTTAGAAAATCACCCCCTAGACCCGCTTTCAAGATTAATTTGTACATTTTTCGGTAGAAAAATTTCCCGGCCGAAGGCCACTTCCTTCTCAAATTAGAGGCTCGCTATCGCTCGCCAGGAAAAAAATCGTCACCTAAAGGGCACGAAAGGTATTATTGAAATAAACAATTAGGCGAAATGTCTCAAAAACACTAAACTAACGGAACGAAAATCTTAAAACCTCAAAACTAATATGCTAAACATCAGGGAGAAGGGGGTCCCTAAAAAGCTAATACTACCCCCTTAATGGAGTAGGAATAGAATGACACAAAGTACTATATCTGGCTGTCCGGTCCATTAGGCGTAACGTTATTATGGAAAAAAAAAAAAAAAAAACGGTACGGCATTATAACATCAACTCTCTCTCTCTCTCTCTCTCTCTCTCTCTCTCTCTCTCTCTCTCTCTCTCTCTCTCTCTCCTCGTTTGTCTCCCTTTCTCTCACATAAGCCATTATACAATCCACTCTATCATTTTTACTTTCAATCACACACACACACACTCTCTCACTCTCTCTCATTCGCTCTCTCTCTCACACACACAGACACACACCATTAAACTATTCGCTCGCTACTCTTTTGTATTGACCAATTGGCAAGTTCGTTTAGTTGAGAACAATGTGTATTTGCTTCACCCGTTTTGCTTCACCCGTTTTGCTTCACCCGTTTTGCTTCACCCGTTTTGCTTCACCCGTTTTGCTTCACCCGTTTTGCTTCACCCGTTTTGCTTCACCCGTTTTGCTTCACCCGTTTTGCTTCACCCGTTTCTCTTTATCATAATCTTCAAGAAATGGCGATTAACACTATCTTGCCCGAAGTCTTGAGGGTTATTGTGATATTTTGTTTAATTATGATTGAGAATTGGGCTTGCATTTACCATTTTCGAACAATGTATTTTAGTTTGCCCCCCAGACTTCCTTCAAGCTAAAATAGGAAAAAATACAAATCTCACCCAGACCCCTTCCAAGCTAAGTTTCTACATTTTTCGATAGACTATTATACCGGCCGAAGGCCACTTTCTCTTGAGTGGCAGGCTCGCTATCACTCGTCCAGAAAAAAAAGACACCTAAATAGAGTGAAACTTTTTATTATCGCCAAACTTTTGGGGTGAAATCTTTTATAAATTCCCGACGAAAGGAGCGAAACAGGAGTGATCCAAAGTGTCCTCCCTGGGACAAATAGGGTTAAGCGATACGGTTGGCCAAATAAGTTATGTCTTCGCTGGCATTACGTTTTGCTCGCTGTGTGCTGTATTATTGTCTGTCAGATGTTGAATAAGGTGTGTAATGATAGGAACATGGTTGAACATCTCACTCTGAACGATGATTTAAACCTTTCCATAGGGCTGATACCAATTATTGATCGGAATATACTTGCTGCCGCGACATCACTTATTTGGCCGACTGTACCAATGGACGTGAGAGGGAGCTTGAAATTGTGAAACTGAGGGACAACTTTTGAACGTGACTTAATTCATTATGATGTATTTTGAAGCCACGAACAATTTAAAGGCATCTATTGATAATGTACGACAGGGAGTGAGTGGGTTCGAATCCTGGCCAGCATACCTCTCTCCCAATTTAAAGGCACTTCCGAAGTACAAATATCAGGTAAAGGATTAAAAGAAAAAAGTTCCATTTAACCCGAAACACCTACGACAATATATGTATCAGCATTAAGGGGAGATATCGACTTGAGAGATTTTTTTCTGGACCCCTTTCTCCCTCATGTTTAGCCCCATTGCTTTTGAGATTTTAAGACGTTCGCCCCATTAGTTTGGCGATTTTAAGAACTTTCACCCCATTTATGTCACTTTTAAGACCTTTCGTCCCATTTAGGTGTTGATTTTTTCCTGGCGAGCGATAGCGAGCCTGTAATTTAAGAAGGACATTTTTCTACCGAAAAATGTACAAATTTATCTTGAATTGGGGTCATGGGGGTTTAATTTCAAGCTTGATGGAAGTCTAGGAAACACACTAAAAACCTCCCCTTAAGGGAGCCCACCTCGCTTTTTATCTCTTTCTCTCCCTCTCTCTTTGGCTTGTATCCATTCGGCCACATTCAGCCTACTGTTTTAATACGTTTACCCCCATCCAGGTGTCAAGATTTTCCTGGTGAGCGGTAGCGAGCCAGCATATATATATTTTTGTTTTGGCAGCAAGCTAAATTTGTACATTTTACGATAGAAAAATGTCTCCGGCGAAGCCATATTTCTCCATACAATGCTGGCTCGCTTTCGCTCGCCAGGAAGAAATCGACACCTAATGGGTATAAACGTCTTAAAACAGTTGGCTGAATGGGGCCGAATGGATACAAGCCAGGGATAGAGAGAAAAGGAGAGAAAGATAAAACAAATCCGGTGACCCCCCTTAATGACCGCAACTGTGTGCAAAACCCGCTATATATTTTGATGATTTATTATCAGAACAAAATGGTCTGGCAATGTCATTTATATTTCCAATGAATATACACAATTCTATAACATTAAGAGATGTGATAAGTGTAGGTTGGATTAGTAGACGAAGATTGATTAATATCCGCAAACTCGTAACTAAAAGATTATATGACCATGAAGAAAAACGCACACATACAGTCTAATCACAAATACTTAATACTAATCACCACGCACACACACACACACACACACACACACACACACACCACAGCCTAGATTGTTGTACACACATACACATCACACAAAAGACAGCTTACATCGTCACACACACACACACACACACACACACACACACACACACACACACACACACATATACAGTACATACACACAGCGCTAATTGAACTCTCCCACACAAACTAAATTGTTGGCGATTCAGCGGCGGGGAATATGATTAAAATGTTCAGTGATGGAGCCACACTGATAACGGTGGCAGTGAGGCGAGGCTGTGTGTGTGTGTGTATAATGATCTGGATTGCGTTTTGTGTGAGTGTATTGTGTGTAGGAAACAACCATGCAGCGGTCAAGTGTAGACGTATTTTCTCTGACTAGTGTGTTGTTTGCTGGTAACTGTTGCCACATGAACAATGGGGGCGACGTTGTAATAGTGCCACAAAGAGTATACTGGTAAATTGTGATATGGGATGTCTGTGAATCGTCTACTGTGCTTGAAGAAACATGAACTCCAGCTGTAGACCGACGGAGTTGCTGCTGGTCCACAGTCGCGTGCGGACTTCCCCGGTGTTTGGCGTGGGTTCCTTCGTGGTCCCCACCTTTCCCGTCGGTGCCCTGAGTGTCTTGGGAGTGTTGCTAAACCCTCTGCAGCCTCTCCTGGGTTCCCGATAGTTGAGCTTTCTTCCCGGGGGGCCGTTGTGGCCTGACCTACACCATGACAGGGTTCATTGGACCTGCCCACACAGCCTATGAATAAAGATTATGTATTGTGTGTGGTGCGCAGTGTATATATAGTAATTTTTTTGGCTGTAGTTTGTGTTAGTGTATGTGTCCATCACTGTCTGGGATGCATTTTGTATGATGTTATCGAGTTGAAAGGCGGGTGAAGAAGCCTCCATGCCTCCTATCATGGACATTGTAAAACCACAACGACCCCGCGGGAAACAGAAAGCTCAGTCGACTGGAACCCGGTAGAGGCTGCTCTGTGATTGCAAAACTTGCGTAACTTGATGGATGGAATGGAGAGGTGAAAGAGGCAAAAAGAATATGATGACTTCTGGCAGGATGAACAAGCAAGGCGAAGAAAAGTGGCATGGATATGGATTCGGGTCACTTACAGGTGTCAGGTAGGAGCGGCCCATGATAGGAACCCAACATATTGTGGATTTTTAGGGCCCAGAGTCAACCACGGAGGCAAGATCCCAGCAGCAGACAACCACAGTTCACATTCCTGGCAGGCATCTGATCTCGCTACACCCCAAGGTGGTGTAAAAATTGGAAAACTGGCTTAGAAGGATCATATTACAAAACAAGAAAGACAAATAGGACAGCATCGGCCAGTTTGCTCCAGCAGGAAACTGGTTAAATTTGTGGGTGATGAAGTCAGAGTGACGTCATACCCCGAAAACAAACTGAAAATAGCCGACCCGAAAATGATAAATTGGTTTGAACTTTTTGCAGGCTTCTTTAAGCTGGCGTCATGCGAGCAATTTATAGCAGATGTATCGGAGTCACAGTTGCAATTTATAGCAGATGTATCGGAGTCACAGTTGCAATTTATAGCAGATGTATCGGAGTCACAGTTGCAATTTATAACAGATGTATCGGAGTCACAGTTGCAATTTATAGCAGATGTATCGGAGTCACAGTTGCAATTAATAGCAGATGTATCGGAGTCACAGTTGCAATTTATAGCAGATGTATCGGAGTCACAGTTGCAATTTATAGCAGATGTATCGGAGTCACAGTTGCAGTCAAAAAGTAGCTAAACTCGAGTCTACTATAGTCTGTTCATTCTAGGTTGGGCAGAAATCGTAACTTCTAACCTCTCATAACTCAAGAAGGACTAGAGTAATCGAGCTAATATTTCTACCAAATAGGAAGACTTGGCTAGGGAATAGGTGTAGAAATTGACAGCTCATTTGTTCTAGCCCTCTTTGAGTTACAGAGGTTAGAGTTTACGATTACCCCCCAACCTAGAATGAACGGACTATATCTGAACATTTTCGCTTTCATTATAATTGTATTTTGTGTATTAAAGCTCCTTATCGTGTACAGTGCAATTAAATATAAGAATAATCAGCAAAACCAATACAAACTATAATGATAACTCGTAGCGGATTCAAGGCCCTGAGGTACATGTTGCTGATAAACTTTCTCCCTGGGATACCGGCGTTACTATACTCTCTTCATGCTAGGTGGGGCAGAAATCGTAACCTCTAACCTCTGTAACTCAAAAAGGGCTAGAGCAAATGAGCGGTCAATTTATACACCTATGCCCTAGCCAAGTCTTCCTGTTTGGTAGAAATATTAGCTCGATTACGCTAGTCCTTTTTGAGTTATGAGAGGTTAGATGTTACGACTTACGCCCAACCTAGAATGAACAGACTATAGACTATCATGTCATTAGCAGTTTATATAGGGTACGGTGGCGCTAATAAGTCATGTCCCAGCTGTCATTACTTTTGGCTTGCTCTGTGCTGTATTAATGTCTGCCAGATGTTGAATAGGGTGGGTAAGTGTAGGAACATGGTTGTATATTTCACTCGATATTAAGAAATGAAGCTTAGATAATGCTGATTGCACTTATTGATCAAAACATAATTGGTGCTGAGACATCACTTATTAGCGCGATTGTACATACAGTATGTTCCTGACATATCTATAAAAGGTATTAGTTCCAGTTACTATCATCAATGCCTTTGTACAATGTTTACTGTTAATATTTCATACATGCTATCTATTAAGCCAAGGCTATTAAGGGAGCCCACCTCGCTTTTTTTCTCTTTCTATCCCTCTCTCTTTTGCTTGTATCTATTCGGCCCCATTCAGCCTACTGTTTTAAGACGTTTACCCCCATCTAGGTCTCAATATTTTCCTGGCGAATGTAGCGAGCCAGCATATACAGTATAGATATAATATACTGTATATATATCTATATATATATATATATATATATATATCCAGTATATATATATATATATATATATATATATATATATATATATATATATATATATATATATATATATATTTGTTTTGACAGAAAGCTAAATTTGTAAATTTTTTCGATAGAAACATTTCTCCGGCGAAGCCGGATTTCTCCATACAATGATGGCTCGATATCGCTCGCCAGGAAGAAATCGACATCTGGATGGGGATAAACGTCTTAAAACAATTGGCTAAATGGGGCCTAATAGCTACAAGCCAGGGAAAGAGAGAAAAGGAGAGAAAGATAAAAAAAAAAAAAAACGGTGACCCCCCTTAAAAAAAATAAGAATGAAAATTGAATGACGAACAAAATGGATCGCAATACGAGGAATCCATCAAAGTAGCGAGTGGACATATGGACGAATGCCTACAGTGTATATCCACGTTTTCAGGCATTATAGTCTTTCATTCAATAATTAATTGATAAAAAGAAAGTTTAAGGGGAAATGGGCCGTTTTTCTGGTCCCCTTTCTCCCTCGTGTTGAGGCCAATTTGTTTCGAGATTATAAGACGATCGGTCCATTAGTATGACGATTTTAACCCCTTTCGTCCCATTTCGTTGTAAATTTTATGACTTTTCGTGCAATTTAGATATCAATTTTTACCTGGCGATCGATAGCGAGCCTGTAATTTTAAGAGGAACCGGCCTTTGGCCGGGACATTTTTCTACCGAAAAATGTACAAATTTATCTTGAAGAGAAGTCTAGGGGTTGTTTTTTTAAGTTTGGTGGAGGTCTAGCGAGGAAACTATGAAATAAAGGAATATATAAATTAATAGACCAAATAAACGCGGCCATCTCCCCTTAATTGCCTTCAGTGTTGTGAAAGCCAGTCAGCGTCCCCCACCTCCACATTTCAAATGCAATATATATTTAGTTAGGTAAAATAAGACTTCAGAGGCTATCAAACCTTCTGGATTATTAAGCCAGCACACTGTAAGTCAAGAATTACGTCAGGACTGGAGCCTCTTATCGAGAACTCCAGTCCCTTGTTCGACTGCAATAACCAAAGGCCTTTTTAGTAAAATGGTAGAAGTATTGGCTCGATTATTTTAGTCGTTGTTTAGTTCTAAAAGTGTGTTATCACAATGTTTGGCCTAACTATATTGGATAGACTATAATTAGGTGTGTGGAGATACGCTTAAGGGGGCCTACCTCGCTGTTTTTCTCTTTCTCTCCCTCTCACTTTGGCTTGTATCTATTCGGCCCCATTCAGCCTACTGTTTTCAGACGTTTACCCCCCTCCCATCCAGGTGTCAATATATTCCTGGCGAGCGGTAGCGAGCCAGCATATATATATTTTTGTTTTGACAGCAAGCTAAATTAGTACATTTTTCGATAGAAAAATTTCTCCGGCGAAGCCGGATTTCTCCATACAATGCTGGCTTGCTATCGCTCGCCAGGAAGAAATTGACACCTGGATGGGAAGAAACATCTTAAAACAGTTGGCTGAATGGGGCCGAATGGATACAAGCCAGAGAAAGAGAGAAAAGGAGAGAAAGATAAAAACACAGGTGACCCCCCTTAATAGTCTCCCGTGGTGATGTTGTTGTTGGTGTCTCTGCCGCTGGTGACGTCAAGCCTTGGCAAATGACGTCCCACCTGGTGATCAATGAGGGGCTAACGTCAGGGGGTGTATGGGGGTCTAAGGGGGGAGAGAGAGAGTAGGTATGAGTGTGTGTGTGTGTTTGTGTGTGTTGGAGAGAGAGCGAGAGATGACATGTGAGTGTGTGTGTGTGTGTGTTGAAGAGCGAGAGAGGGTGTATGTGTGTGTGTGTGTCTGGGAGAGAGAGAGTGAGAGGACGTATGAGTGTGTATGTGTGTCTGGGAGAGAGAGAGGGTATGAGTGTGTTGCAGTTAATATGAGTAGGGTGTTTGTGTGTATGTGTGTATGAGAGAGAGAGAGAGAGACGATATAAGTGTGTTGCGATGTATAAGAGTAGGGTTTGTGTGTTTAGAGTGTGTAGGGAAGTGTGTGGTATCTGTGTAAGAGACTATAATGTACATTTGGCAATTAATTAAAGGTCATCATCATGCAGAGAGAGAGAGAGAGAG
This sequence comes from Paralithodes platypus, assembly GCA_032716605.1. Taxonomy (NCBI): domain Eukaryota; kingdom Metazoa; phylum Arthropoda; class Malacostraca; order Decapoda; family Lithodidae; genus Paralithodes; species Paralithodes platypus. Next base: position 62,504,103 of record CM064483.1, on the reverse strand, counting down.
AGAGAGAGAGAGAGAGAGGCAAGGAGGTGTGCGTGTGTGCGTGATAATGTCTACTTGTCAATCGGTAAACAGTTATCGCCATGTGTGTGTTTATGTGTGTTACTGATTATGTGAGTGTGTGCTTCTGTGTGTGTTTATGTGTGTGCTTATGTGTGTGTGTTTGTGTGTGCTATGTGTGTGTGTTTGTGTGTGCTATGTGTGTGTGTTTGTGTGTGCTAATGTGTGTGTGAGTGTGTATGTGTGTTTATGGGCGTGTGTGCTTCTGTGTGTGTGTTAATGTGTGCGTACTTCTGCGTGTGTTTTTATGCATGTGTGTATGCTTATGTGTGTGTGTGCTCATCTGTGTGTGTTTATGTGTCTGTAGGCTTATATGTGTATGTGTGTGTGTGTGTGTGTGCTTATATATTTACCTAATTGTATTCACCTAATTGTAGTTTACAGGAGTTTAGCAAAGCTCGTGTTGTCACGGCTCTCTGCTTACTATCACGCAGCTTCAGTTTGAAAATATGGATGTTAATCGCCTCAACCCTCTCCTCATGCAACCCATTCCATTCTTCAATGGTGCTATATGGAAAACTAAACTTCTTGATATCACTTTTGCAGGTACAGTAGGTTTCTTTACTAAACAGGGTGTCCCGAAATAGACGTGCCTAACTTCCGGATTAGCTTAGGACAAATATTCTTTCTCTCCTTTGGGCTCCTCCGACCATACACTTATCTCTGTCACCTGACCTATCTCTCCAGTACGGCCACCCGATCCTCCCAGCCGGCGGCGTTTGCGGCACTTTGGCGCTGCCGACTGGGAGGCTCTCCGGTAGTACTGCTTTGATTTCCCATGGAATGAGTTTTGCTTCCGTGGCCGGGTGCCCTCGGAGAGCGCTGAACGGATTACCGAGGTAATCCTAATTGGCATGGAGGCATACATTTCATTTTCTTTCTCTCAGTCTAATGCAAAAATATCTTGGTTTACTCACGCTTGTTCTACTGCTGTCCGCAATAAGGAGGAAGCATTTATATGGTACCGATGCCTTAAAACTCAAGAATCTCATTCTTCCTATGTTTCTGCCCAGAATCAAGGCAAATCTGTCCTTCGACTCGCCAAACACTCTTTCATCAATAATAAATGCACGGAACTATCCAACTCTAGCTCTTCCCAAGCTTTCTGGCATTTAGCCAAAAACCTCTCCAATAATTTCTCTTCCTCGTCTTTCCCTCCCCTTTTCCACTCTGATGGCACAACCATCACTTCTTGCCAGACCTATGAGAGTTCCGTATGGAGCTCAGTGGTCTGGTTAATCTGCTCTACATAACTAACTAACCATCACTTCTTCCTCTGACAAAGCTGAACTTTGCTCAAACATTCGCTAGAAACTCCACCTTGGATGATTCCGGTGCTATTCCTCCCTCTCCACCCCCCTCTCTCCTACTTATGTCTAATATCCTAATCTCTTCTAAAGATGTACTTTCTACCCTCTCTTGGCTTAATACTAAGAAGGCATACGGTCCGGATGGTGTTCCTCCTGTTGTACTCAATAACTTTGCTTCCGTGGCGACTCCCTGCCTAGGCAAACTCTTCCGTCTCTGTCTCTCCTCTAATGTCTTCCTTTCTTGCTGGAAGTTTGCTCTCATTCAACCTGTCCCACAGAAATGTAATAATATTGTAGGTTTCTCATGGATAGAAACTAAGATGATTTTGATTTTTTATTATGAACACACTACAAACGTATTTCAGCTGGTAATTCTGCAATTAGATATAGATATATATAGATGCAATAGATAGATAGAATAGATGGCTCCAATTTCCTTATAGCCTGAAACTCACAAGTGGTCAATTTACTGTTAATGTTACGGATACTGTTTACTGTATTTATATAAGTACAAATGCTTCTTTGTGTCTCTCTAGCCCCCAAACCCCCTGTAATATGGGTGTCTCTGGTGATAGCTGAAAGGGGTGTTTCCGGGTGGATGGGACTCAATAGCCTTGGCGGGCAACCTATCTAGGGGAAAAAAACCTACACAAATTATCGATGGGCGACACGCTAATCGGTGCCACTTACAAGTGGAGATTTTTATAGCATACAACGACAACAACAACAACATGGGTACAGGGATGCCAGGGATGCTTGTTAGCGAGAAAAAAAATATATAATAATAAGCCAAATTTTGTTTTAAAATACTTCATCTCACCAGTGAGTTGTCCTGCCACCTTCTGTTTGTGATCCCCTGTAAAGCTTATCATTATTGTGGTGCCCTTTCGTGATTGGGTATAACCAGGCCTACACTTTAACCCTAGCGAGGTATACTTTATCATTAGTAAGCCAGAAATTGTGACCGCAAACCTCTTGTACGCTAAAAGCTTCGTACAATCAGCAAAGTACATACACCTGAGGTACTTATGAAATCCGAAAGCCAGTATTGCAACATAATTATGAAACAGTACACAATGATAACACCTGAGGCACTTATGAAATACGAAAGCCAGTATTGCAACATAATTATGAAACAGTACACAATGATAACACCTGAGGCACTTATGAAATACGAAAGCCAGTATTGCAACATAATTATGAAATAGTACACAATGATAACACCTGAGGCACTAATGAAATACGAAAGCCAGTATTGCAACATAATTATGAAACAGTACACAATGATAACACCTGAGGCACTTATGAAATCCGAAAGCCAGTATTGCAACATAATTATGAAACAGTACACAATGATAACACCTGAGACACTTATGAAATACGAAAACCAGTATTGCAACATATGAAACAGTACACAATGATTCCAACAGAGTTCCTGGAAGGTTAGAGCCAAGTGATGCAACATTCTGAGCATACTGTGTTCTGTTTTGAGTGAATATAGCAAGCTTTTCTCAAGGGGGGGTCACCTGCTTTTTTATCATTCTCTCCTTTTCTCTCTTTCTCTGGCTTCTATCCATTCGGCCCCATTCAGCCAACTGTTTTAAGACGCTTATCCCCATCCAGGTGTCGATTCATTCCTGGCGAGCGATAGCGAGCCAGCATTGTATGGAGAAATCCGGCTTCGCCGGAGACATTTTTCTATCGAAAAATGTAAAAAATTATCTTGCTGTCAAACCAAAAGTATATATATGCTGGCTCACTACCGCTCGCCAGGAAAATATTGACACCTGGATGGGGGTAAACGTCTTAAAACAGTAGGCTAAATGGGGCCGATTGGATGCAAGCCAAAGAGAGAGGGAGAGAAAGAGAGAAAAAAAACGAGGTGGGCTCCCTTAAGAAAAAAATATTCTTACTTCAAAATGTCTTAAACATTGGTCTTCCCATAATCTACTTTCAGATCGCCAGTATGGTTTCCTTAGGGGCCGCTCTACTGGTGATCTTCTTTCTTATCTTACTAAAACTTAGTCATCCTCCTTTAGAGACTTCGATGAGAACTTTCTATTGTGCTAGACATATTGAAAGCCTCTGATAGTCTGGTAAACATATCTAATTTCTAAAGTACCCTCCTTCGGTTTCTATCCCTCCATCTGTGCCTTTGTCTCTAATTTATTTTTCTTGCCGTTCCATAGTTGTGGTTGTGGACGGCCATCACTCGCTTCCTCAACCTATCAACTTCATTGTTCCTCGGGGTTCTGTCCTGTATCCAGGTTTCTTTCTAATATTCATTAATGATCTTTTCAACTGAACCTGGAGTCCTGTTCACTCCTCTGTGGATGACTCTTAGAATATTATACTAAATTTCCATAACGACCCAGGATGCAATCAGTCCGAAACTCGTGTGATAAGGACATATTATGCACACCTATCTTCTGATCTATCAACCATATCCGATTGGGGTAAATAATTAAACAGACCCACCGTCCTCGCCATATGCAGTTGGGTTTGAGTACATGATTAGATTGATTTCCAGTATTCGATAAATGGATATAAAATCGAATAAAATCCGATCGATGGCTGATGTTGTGTGGGTAATATCAGTAATTATTTGACCTTACGTGGCGTAAACCGTGCTTAATGTGTTAAATTGAAACTACGAACTTACATGTATCGTCTAACCAACGTTCGGAGAGTGATAAAATGGATGTAAACAAACCCCCTAAATTTCCGAAAAATATAACATGGCTAAGTGTAACTGGTTACCATGACAACCAGACCTTGTGATGTCTTTGTTGAAGCATTGTGCATATGTGTGTGTGTTTGTGTGTGACTTCATGTTTGTGTATACATGCGTGTGTGTGTAAGTGGATGACCATGTGTGGATGTACGCGTGTGTGTGCGTGTATACTGTATATGTGTGTTTATATATATATATATATATATATATATATATATATATATATATATGCGTGTGTGTGTGTGTGGATGATGAGTGCGTGTATGTGTATCTGTGTACATGGATGAGCGTGTGTGTGTCAAAAGTTTCACCTCATCACGGTGTTCAATTACGCAAGTTTCAGCATTTTATTTTTCATTCTCTCTCTCTCTCTCTCTCTCTCTCTCTCTCTCTCTCTCTCTCTCTCTATCTATCTATATATCTATCTATCTATCTATATCTATCTGTCTTTCTCTCTCTCTCCCACCTATTAGGGACCGCAAGGTCTGTGTAGTCTGAGTATCTGTGTAACTGTATATATCTCTCTCATTCTGTATTAATTCTCTTTCACTAATTCACTTTGTAGTATTTATTTTCATATTACTATATTTTAGTGGCGGGTTTGCAGGAAAGGGAGCAGCCGACCAATCTGTGTAAAAGCAGATATTATGCTCTCACTGCTACCTGGGTGAGGCTGGGAGCTCAGACGGTTTTGTGCAGCATAATTTACTGGTTCGGCTCAATGGTTTAAGGAAGGGGTTTAGTTTGCTCTCTAAACCTCTATCAAACTTTAAAAAAAAACACCCACAAGACCCCCCTTCGATATAAATTTGTACATTTTTCGGTAGAAAAATTTCCTCTTCAAATACAGGCTGGCTATCGCTCGCCAGGAAAAACATCGACACCTAAAGGGAACGAAAGGTCTTAATATTGGCAAAGAAATGGGGCAAAAGGTCTGAAAATCGCCAAACTGATGGAGTGAATGTCTTGAAATCTCATAAATAATAGGGCTAAACATGAGGGAGGAGGAGGACTCGAAAAACCAACTGCCTCCCCTTAACGTCCACACCGGAGATCACGATTTGCATCATCTAATCCGGGTTCGCTGATTGCTTGATTTCGGTGGAACTCGTGGTGCTCGTATTTCTACCGTTTTTTTGCTCCCACTCTCAAATTAATTTTCTCTCTCTCTCTCTCTCTCTCTCTCTCTCTCTCTCTCTCTCTCTCTCTCTCTCTCTCTCTCTCTCTCTCTCTCTCTCTCTCTCTCCAATTTGAAAACTAGAGGACTTTTGCCATATTTTTTCAGGGTTGAAAAACTACCAAGGAATAAAAACACCAATGCTTTTCAATAGACCTAAATCTTTTACATTTAATCAAAGACATGGGGGCACGTTTTTATTGTACAGTAGTATTGTTCGATAGAGTCCGGGGGAAAAAAATACAACCTGCAAACGTCATAGCCAGGAAGTTGAAAAATATGTATGTATATGTTGAATACAATCTATTAATGGGTTGACAATATTAGGTTGTTTGAGTTTGGTGTTTTATGCTCTATGTTGGTGGGTGGGGGGGGGGGTCTTGGTGTGTGTGTGTTCGTGTGTGTATCCGTGTGTGCGTATTCGTGTGAGTGTTTAAGGCACTGTTAAATTGATGATTTCGATTTATTTTTCTCAAACTATTTATTTTACTCTACGACCCTTTCTAGAGCATGAGAGCTTTAAACATTATATATAGTCCAGTATGAATCTATTATAGTGGAAAATCTACCATAGATTCATGTAAATCACATGTCAAAGTACATAAAATAACAGTAGAATATAGATGTTTTATATCCAATTACAATGATGTAAAAAAAATATATATATATATATATATACCTGCAGATAACCCGAGGACAGGTAAAGGTAATCAGTACACATAGTCCCGGTCACTAACCCTGACACATTCAGAAGCTCCAAAAGTTTACCTCCGAAACACAAACATCAGGTAAAAAATCGACAGGGTGTTTACTTAGAGCTCCAAGCAGCTTTGAAAATATATGGATCAGCACTAATGACTGCAACTGTACGGTGGCGCTAATAAGTCATGTCTCAGCTGTCATTACGTTTGACTCCCTCACATGTGCTGTATTAATGTCTGCCAGATGTTGAATAAGGTGGGTAGGTATAGGAACAGGTATGTATATCTCACTCGACAGGACGAAATAATGTTGAGATAATGCTGCTACCAATTATGGATGCAAAAATACTTGGTGCCGAAACATCACTTATTAGGCCGACTGTACCTGGTGTAGAGGAACTGGGTGACGGAGGTGGAGGTGGTGAAGAACTGGTAAGTGGAGAGGGAGGTGGTTATGGTGAGAGTTGGCAGTGAAAATATTGTTTTGCCATATTTCTCGCCGAACTAATTTAAACTGTATAAACAACAGTATCAATAGCAGTGAGAGAAACATCACAAATACAGATGTCAGCAAATACAACAAACACATTGCAGTAGCATCATCAACAACAACAATATAAAAATTAACATTATTTCCACCACTACAACAACAGCAACCACCCCCACAAAACCTACATCAGCAATAACACTACCACCCATCACCACCAACAACAAAACCACCACCAACAACAACTAAACCATCACCAACAACAAAACCACCACCAACAACAACAGAGCCACCATCACCATCAACAACAACAACAAAACCACCACCACCACCAACAACGCCACCATCACCAACAACAACAACAAAACCACCACCACCACCACCACCACCAACAACAACAAAACCACCACCACCAACAACAACAACACCATCATATCCACCACCACAACCAACAACAACAGCAACAAAACCACCAGCACCACAAACAACAACAATTACAACAACATAAACAAACGCATGACTGAACCCACCAAACAACGGGCCCCTTTTAGACATTAGCATATAGCGGATGATCACGAGTACACTAATTCACTTTGCGTATAATTGACGGCTTTGATGTCAATATTGAGCGTAGGTTTGGCCCGCATATCATTTCAATTCACTCACAAGTCATATTATCGGTCTCAATAATAGAATAATATCGGTCAAAATATATATCAGCCTTAATAGTATCTGTCATATTTTTTATCGGACTCAATAGTATCGGTCATAATTTATATCGGCCTCATTATTATCGGTCATGCCTTATATCGGCTTCAATAGTATCGGTCAAAATAAATATCGGCCTCAATAATTAATATCGGCCTCAATATTATCGGTCATAATTAATATCGGCCTCAATATTATCAGTCATAATTAATATCGGCCTCAATATTATCGGTCATAATTAATATCGGCCATGAATAATATATGCCAATAGGTATATCGGCCATGAACACATCAACCACATGATATACGGGTCACAAGTAATATGAACAACAAGTATTAAAAGTCACAAGAAATATGGGCCACAAGTAATATCTGTCACAAGTAATATCGGCCATAAATACTTCAGCCACAAGCATGATTGGCCACAAGTAATATCGGCCACAAGTCGTATCGGCCAAAAAACTATCCTCCGCGAGTATTGTTGACCACGTACTGTTTTGTCCAATATGGACAGAGGCGAGAGGTTGAATAATTATCTTTATCGGTAATGGCCAAGTTATCATTTTGGCATGGAGCGATTTTGGTTTGTACCTGTTTTGGTCAGAGCCAAGAATGAGCCAATGTGTTCAAATATAATGAATATATATATATATATATATATATATATATATATATATATATATATATATATATATATATATATATATATATATATATATATATATATATATATATATATATATATATATATATATATATATATATATAACATATATAATATATATATATATATATATATATATATATATATATACATGTATAGATATATCTATATATATATATATATATATATAGATATATATATATATATATATATATATATATATATATATATATATATATATATATATATATATATATTATCAACCTCTTCCTCCTCCGATCCCAACCTTCATTATCGCTCCCTCCACCATATTCGCTGCCTCCCCCCCCACCACCACCACCACCATCGCGAGACACTCCCAGCGCCACACAAACTTTTTTAACAAACTCCCTAAATTTTCTTAGCGTGAGATTTCGTCCGAGCAATTTCTTCTTTTGGCCAAACTCAGGAAAGCAATCAGTGCACGGCGGCCGCGAGGTTTGCCGACACCGGAAGTTCTTATGCAGTCTGGATCGGGCAAGTAAATTACCTTAAAATTATATGAGAGTTGTAATAATGATTCCTATAATAATTACCAAATATAATATGTAATAGTGGTATGGTACAGTCGCGAACGTTATGAAGGCTACAACACCTTGATTTTTTTAAACTTTATAGACAAGTTCCAAAGCATCTTGGAAATATAAAATCATACTAATTTTTTCGTTTGGGCTCGATATTAAGTAATATTGCTGTGTAGATATTAGTGTTTACTGTACAATCGCCTTCACAAGTATATGATACACAAACACAGTATATGATAAACTAGATCAATGAACATTGAATGAGGAAAAACACTAACTTTGGGAATGTAGCAAAAGGGCATATTTTGAAAGTGTACGGTCACGCTAATAAGTCATATCCCAGCTGTCATTACGTTTGGCTTGCTCTGTGCTGTATTAATGTCTGTCAGATGTTGAATAGGGTGGATCAGTGTAGGATCATGTTATTATATCTCACTCGAAACAAATAAATCAAAGTTTTTTATTGCTGATACCAATTATTGATCAAAACATACTTGGTGCCGAGACATCATTTATTAGCGCGATTGTACATCAACGTGACATAATCGGTCAATAAAATGTGTACCACCTATCACTGCAGGCGATTGTACGGTGGTGCTAATAAGTTACGTCTCAGCTGTCATTACGTTTGGCTCGCTCTGTGCTGTATTAATGTCTGTCAGATGTTGAATAGGGTGGGTAAGTGTAGGAACATGTTGGCATACCTCACTCAAAAAAGAAGGAATCGTGTGTAAATATTGCTGATACCAATTACTGATCAAAACATAATTGGTGTGGAGACATGAGTTATTAGGTCGACTGTACCACCTATCACTGCAGGCGATTGTACACTATAAAACACACATTTTGATCCAAAATTAACCCTAGTTAGCTAGTTAAAATAGGACTTCAGAGGCTATCAACCCTATTGGATTATTAAGGGGACAGTGGCTGGTTTTTTGGTCTATTAATTAATTTATTCATATATTGTTTAGTTTCCTCGCTAGACCTCCCTCAAACTTACCCACCCTCCCCAATCAAGGAAAAACAGAAACACTGTCCTAGAGACACTATAAAGATAGACATTGGCCAGCTTCCGCCATGTTGGTACCACTGGTTTCACTAGCTTTGTTTACATTCATTAGTTAGTTAAAATAGGACTACGGAGGCTATCAACCCTATTGGATTATTAAGCCAGCACACTGTAAGTCAAGAATCGCATTAGTACTGGAGACCCTTTTCGAGAACTCTAGTCCTTTCTTTACATTCAAATATGTCCATATATTCGGTAATACTGGTACAGGAAAATTTAGTATGATCATCGAATCCAAATTCTACAAGGTCAAAAAGAAAGTGTCACGTCGTTATGTTATCATTACGGCACCAAAATGGCGTCCAAAGCCAAAGATAGCCGATCTCTGTTACGACAGGGTTTCTACACCGGCCTATTTGTCACTCCTGATATATACGGCATCATTAAAGTCGAAATATGAGTGTTTTTCCGGAATGTTTTACCGAGGCATACATAATGTTTTGTGAGCGCGGGGGTGGGGGGGGGGGGCATACATCATCTCAAATTACATCTAGCTGGTCGTTATGCTGTCTTATGAGGAATTGGACCAGCTTTTTTACGGTATTATTCATGTTTTTTACGGTATTATTCATGTTTTTTACGGTATTATTCATGTTTTTTACGGTATTATTCATGTTTTTTACGGTATTATTCATGTGTTTTACGGTATTATTCATGTTTTTTACGGTATAATTCATGTTTTTTACGGTATTATTCATGTTTTTTACGGTATTATTCATGTTTTTTACGGTATTATTCATGTTTTTTACGGTATTATTCATGTTTTTTTGCTCGAGTCAAAAGAGAGTAAGACGTATTTATGCTTGGCTGTATTATCTCTGCCACACAATGTTTGTAGAAGTTCTATCATCGTCACTGTGTTATCTATGTTTGTCAATAGGAGAATAGAGGATGAAGTGCGAGAGAAAGGTGCAGTCGGCCAAATAAGTGATGTTGCGGCACCAAGTATATTTCGACCAATAATTGGTATCAGCACTATCTACGCATGAATTCATCTCCCGCCTCCTGCAATTTCTAAACAAATATTTGTAAGAAAAGGGTAGTTTTTTCTCTTTTTCCCTGGCTTGTATCCATTCGGCCCCATTCAGCCAACTGTTTTAAGACGTTTATCCTCATCCAGGTGTCGATTTTTTCCTGGCGAGCGATAGCGAGCCAGTATTGTATGGAGAAATCCGGCTTCGGAGACATTTTTCTATCGAAAAATGTACAAATTTAGCTATATACCTATATATTTTCGGGAGTGTAGGCCTATAGATAGATAGATAGGCCTGTGGTTATTGTTATGTATGGCACGGATTCTGAAGGCCTACCTGCAAGATTGTGAAGGGGAATTAATCTGTAGGTTATCAAAGAGAGGGGGCGTGATGAATATATAGTCTCTCTCTCTCTCTCTCGCCGAAGGGTGGGGAGAGAGCCTTCTTCTTTTCTATCCTGTCCTTCAACTTTCCTTTTCTGTGGGATATGCCATTTCTACTAAAATTAAGTCCTGACCACCTCGTTTGGATCGTAAGGTTTGTGTGGCCAGTGTATCTATTTAAATCTCTCTCTCTCTCTCTTGCCGGAGGGTGGGGAGAGAGTCTTCTTCTTTTCTATCTTTTCCTTCAACTTTCGTTTTGTATCGGATATGCCATCTCTACTAGAATTAAGTCCTGACCATCTCATTTGGATGGTAAGGTCTGTGTAGCCAGTGTATCTATTTAAATCTCTCTCTCTCGCTCTCTCTCTCTCTCTCTCTCTCTCTCTCTCTCTCTCTCTCTCTCTCTCTCTCTCTCTCTCTCTCTCTCTCTCTCTCTCTCTCATTTCTTTAGTAAGCTTTAGTCTCTTGAGGCATGGCTATATTTTTACAACCATTCAGTCCTTTCTAGTTGCTCCATTTTGGGCTGGAACCGGACACATTTTTCTCTTCTCTTCACTTTTCTGTTGTATCTATCATTCTTTTTCTACGTATTGTAGTTTGGTTGTATATAGGCTTAGTTCTATTTTCTAGCTTGCTTTGGGGGGAGGGTTTGTAGCTCAATCACTCATGCATTATATCACTTACATTGTGCATGTTTCGTGTATTGCATCTCCATTAATGTCATACAGTATATTTGTATGATTATACTAGTTCCCTCATTTACTTTATATGCAGATATATCTTAGTTCATAATGGTTACGTGATTATTGGTATGCGACTGTACACAGAGCTACTTGATGTGGTGAAGGCTGGTGAACAGGAAGTTCTATTGCTGAGTTATGGTATGCTACCGAGTACTGTATGCTGACTTGATATATACATCACACCACCACCTTAGAATGTATGTTCTGCATAATTCACATTCGAGCTGAAACGGCCCCGGAAGTAAGAAGTTCCGGCGATATTCGGCCGCTGGTCTTACCAGCCGCCAGATTATGGCAGGGTTCTTTCCACATTACTGGAGAACACTATGCACTCTCCCACACACCTTGCATGCAACCAGAAGTATCCCGCATTTCACTCCTAGGGTACCACTTCACCTACCACAACTCAGTCTTGATATCATTCATCACTCACCATAATACACCTATTGAAAAATGACTACTGACTGCTGTTATATTACTTGTTCCTGTATAACTCAAGATATAACCATTACTACTGTTGCTGTTTGTTCCGGTTTGTTGCTGCTGACTCTACACCTACTACTGTTGCTGTTTGTTCCGGTTTGTTGCTGCTGACTCTACACCTACTTATTCAATAAATACCAGGCTGATTATCTTGTGTATTTATTCTGACTTCCCATTAGGTCATTTAATCATAATTGGGTGGTGGCAAGCGCTAACCGCTACCGGTATCACAAAGTGCATTTTACCACATGGTGGCAGCGGTGGGATGGGTGTAGGTTCTCGCGCCTGTCTGTCACACGGCTTGCTTGGAGATTCGTGTTGTGGTATCTTGACAGAGGTTATGGTAGTTTGGTAGGGTGGAGACAGAGTTACCAAATCAAGTCCGCTGGATAGTGAATAAATACCTAAAATCGCAAGAATAATGCCAACATCTCTAGAATATCGCTGAAAATGGTTCAAATCTCCAGAATATTGCTAGAATTTGTGCTGCTAGATGTTATAATTTGCCTCATGATCAAAGTAAATACCTTCAGATCTAGCGGGAAAATAGCTAAAATGGCAACACTGGTGGAGAGTGGGGAGGGTGGTGTAATGTTTGCTTTCAATGAATAATCAAAAGAAATACCACCACATGCCAGCATGTGGTAAAATACTCTTCGATGACATTAATGTTATTTCATCACCTGGAATATCAATTCATTAATTACATCTCTAATACTTTTCCTGAATTGTGTCTCTTAAACTGTGAAATAGTTTGTATTGGTTCAATAATGTCACTATTGTAATTAACTATTATATTTTATTAGGCTTCTGAACATTCTTCCAATTCATCAACTTATATTGTCTTTGTGTGTGTGCGTGTGTGTTTTTGCATTTGTTTACGTGTACCATGACGTGTATATGGCCTCCCATAACAAAAAAATATTTTCCTCTTGGGTGGGGACAGGAAGGGCGGTGCTATCCCATGTTCCTCTTCAACAATATTTAACCCCCCATCCACACATATCCATCCCATCCACCATTACCCGTCCAATCCACATCTATCCATCCCATCAACATCTGTCCCCAGCCTTATGAGGGCTTTTGCCCAGTAGGCTGTTGACAAATAGTGTTATTATTATTATCCACATCTGTCCATCCCATCCACATATATCCATCACGTCCACATCTGTCCATCCCATCCACATCTGTCCATCCCGTCCACATCTATCCATCCCATCCACATCTGTCCATCCCCTCCATATCTATCCATCCCATTCATATCTATCCATCCCATCCACATATATCCATCCCATCCACATCTGTCCATCCCATCCACATCTGTCCATCCCATCGACATCTATCCATCCCATCCATATTTATCCATGCCATCCACATCTGTCCATCCCATCCATATATATCCATCCCATCCATATATATCCATGCCATCCACATCTATCCATCCCATTCATATATGTCCATCCCATCTACATCTATCCATCCCATCCATATTTATCCATGCCATCCACATCTGTCCATCCCATCCATATACATTATATCCATCCCATCCATATATATCCATGCCATCCATATCTATCCATCCCATCCACATATATCCATCCCGTCCACATCTGTCCATCCCATCCACATCTGTCCATCCCATCCACATCTGTCCATCCCATCCATATCTATCCATCCCATCCATATCTATCCATCCCATCCATATATATCCATCCCATCCACATATATCTATCCCGTCCACATCTGTCCATCCCATCCACATCTATCCATCCCATCCGTATATATCCATCCCATCTACATCTATCCATCCCATCCATATATATCCATCCCATCCACATCTATCCATCCCATCCACATATGTCCATCCCATCCACATTTGTCCATCCCATCCACTTCTGTCCATCCCATCCACATCTAGCCATCCCATCCACATATGTCCATCCCATCCATTTAGGGGAGGTGTGGTGGAGTGGTCTTGCCACTGGCCTGGTAATCCAAAGGTCCCGGGTTCAAATCCCGATGTATCAATGGGAAGATATTATTGGGATGGAATTTGTGTTGTACCTAGTATCAGTGCATTACCACAAGCCCACCGAAACGTCAATAAAATACCCTCATTGTTCCCTGATTAAATAGCACTGTATGAATATTCCCATATTCAAAATATGCTATACGGGTGCAATGCCTGGTGAGTTATCTGCTCAACAGGTGGCGTTGTGTGTGTGTAAGTGGGAGAGTCCGAGTGTAGGGGGTGAGACAGTGAAGCACAGGAACGAGGTGGCTTCAGAGATGGGGTCATTTCGGGCCATGAGTGAACACCGTGCCTCATGTGAAGGCAAGATGGCAGGTGCTCGTTGTACTCTACGTGCTTCACATGTCTCACTCCCTAGACTGGAACAAGACCTCACGGGCTTCACTGTTCATTGTATAGCGGTGAATGTTAAGGCTCTCAGCCTATGCCCGAGAGGAAGTAAGTTGGAATATAGAAAAAAACAAAAAAAACAAAAAAAAAATACACATCTGTCCATCCCATCCATATCTATCCATCCCATCCACATCTGTCCATCCCATCCACATCTGTCCATCCAATCCACATCTATCCATGCCATCCACATCTGTCCATCCCATCCACATCTATCCATGCCATCCACATCTGTCCATCCCATCCACATCTAGCCATCCCATCCATATATATCCATCCCATCCACATCTATCCATCCCATCCATATATATCCATCCCATCCACCCCATCCACATCTATCCATGCCATCCACATCTGTCCATCCCATCCACATCTATCCATGCCATCCACATATGTCCATCCCATCCACATCTGTCCACCCCCTCCATATCTATCCATCCCATCCACATCTATCCATGCCATTCACATCTGTCCATCCCATCCACATCTATCCATGCCATCCACATATGTCCATCCCATCCACATCTATCCATGCCATCCACATATGTCCATCCCATCCACATATATCCATGCCATCCACATCTATCTATGCCACCCACATCTGTCCATCCCATCCACATCTGTCCATCCCATCCACATCTGTCCATCCCATCCACATCTATCCATGCCATCCACATCTATCCATGCCATCCACATCTGTCCATCCCATCCACATCTATCAATGCCATCCACATATGTCCATCCCATCCACATCTGTCCATCCCATCCACATCTAGCCATGCCATCCATATATATCCATCCCATCCACATATATCCATCCCATCCACATCTATCCATCCCATCCACATCTATCTATCCCATCCACATCTGTCCATCCCATCCACATTTATCCATCCCATCCACATCTATCCATCTCATCCACATCTATCCATCCCATCCACATATATCCATCCCATCCACATCTATCTATCCATATCTATTCATATATACTGTATACCTTCCCCATCCACATATATTTCTCCCAAACCATATCTACCTATTCCATCCACACCTATTTATCCCAACCATATCTACCTATTCACTCCATCCACATTAACCCACCCCATCACTTTTATTCACAGCTATCTATCTCTCTCCTATCCATCTCCATAAACCCCCATGAATCCTGATCACAAATACTACCCACACAATCAAACTAATGCCTTCCAAGTAAACACCCCGCCTGACATCCACCCACATCATTATATCCACCCTATCCACAACACCCCGCCTGACATCCATCCTCCTCATACACATCATTATATCCACCCTATCCACAAATATCCTACCCATTCCTATTTACCTCACCCATGTGCACCCTTAGTATTCACATTATCCACATGTATCCATCCCCTCTAAATATATCCAGCCCATCCACTCCTACCCTTCCCGTCCATATCCTTCCACCTCATCCACATCTATCCACCCCTTCCACTCCTACCTTTCCCGTCCATATCCTTCCACCCCATTCACTCCTATCCACCCAATCCACTCATACCCTTCCCGTCACATCCCTCCCTCCCATCCACATCTATCCCCTCCATCCACGCTTACCCTTCCCCTCCATATCCCTCCCTCCCATCCACCCCATCCACTCCTACCCTTCCCCTCCATATCCCTCCCTCCCATCTACATCCATCTACTCCTACCCTGTCCGTCCATACCCCTCCCTCCCATCCTCATCTATCCACCCCATCCACTCCTACCTTTCCCATCCACATCCTTCCCTCCCATCCACATCTATCCACCCCATCCACTCTCCTACCCTTTTTGTCACATCCCTCCCTCCCATCCACATCCTTCACTCCCATCCACATCTATCCACCCCATCCACTCTCCTACCCTTTTTGTCACATCCCTCCCTCCCTCCCATCCACATCTGTTCATCACTCCTAACCTTCTCATCCCTCCCTTCCTCCAATCCACATCTTTCCACCCAATCCACACATATCCACCCCATCCACTCATACCCTTCCCGTCACATCCCTCCCTCCCTCCCATCCACTCCTATCCACAATCCACCACTATCTTCACATTTATCTATCCCTCTTACCCATATCAATCCGTCCTTCCCATCAGGTCAGGTCAGGTGAATGTATTGAGGGATAAGCCTTTACAACGGCACCTCGTATCTACATTCTACTTTTCCTAGTGTTCTGAAGAGTGTATAGAGGGGAGAAGGGGTGTTGGAGAGAGAGAGAGAGAGGAAGCTGTTGGAGCGGCTTTGTTATGTGTGTTATTAGTCTGTATACGAGCGTCCAGGCCTCCCTCCCATCCATCTCAATAACCCCCCCCCCCCCCCCACACACACACACACGCACACACGCACTGCCAAACTAATGATTTTCCCAGTAAATATCCCGAGTAACATTTTAAGGGGAGACGGTCGTTTTTCTGGTTCCCTTTCTCCCTCGTGTTTAGTCCCATTAGTTTTGAGACTTTTAGACGTTCGGTCCATTTGTTTGGCGATGTTAAGACCTTTCGTCTCATTTCGTTATAAATATTAAGACCTATCGTGCCATTTAGGTGTCGATTTTGTTCCTGGCGAGCGATAGCGAGCCTGTAATTGTAACAGGAATCATCCTTTGGCCGGGACATTTTTCTATCGAAAAATTTACAAATTTATCTTGAGGGGGGGTCTAGGGGATGTTTTTCTAAGTTTGAGGGATGTCTAGCGAAGAAACTAAGAATTTATGAATGAATGAATTTCTAGGCCAAACAAGCATTCAGTGTCCCCTTAACCCGAGATTAACAATTATTTGGACCCAACAAAATCGCGGCATTTTATTCGGAGCCATCAGCATTACGAGTGACTGAAGTATATAAACGGGGAATTACGTCTCTCCCGAATATGCCATACATTGGCTTTAGTTCCTGCAGTCCATTGTATTAAATGTGGTGATTCCCATGAGTAGTTTGGACACATTGCACGAAACGTTTGCTGTGTTAACTTTAATTGCATGAAACGTTTGCTGTGTTAAGGGGAGGTTTTTAGTTGATTCCCTAGACTTCCATCAAGCTTAAAATTACTCCCCCTTGACCCCCTTTCAAGATAAATTTGTAAATTTTTCGGTAGAAAAATTTCCCGGCCGAAGGCCGGTTCCCCTTAAATTACAGGCTCGCTATCGCTCGCCAGGAAAAAATCGACACCTAAATGGCACGAATGGTCTTAAAATTTACAGAAATGGGGCGAGGGTTCTTAAAATCGCCAAACTAATGGGGCAAGCGACTTTGAATCTCACAAGCAATGGGGCTAAACATGAGGGAGAAAGAGGTTCAGACAAAAATCCTCCAGGTGGAAATCTCCCCTTAACTTTAATGTTGATGCATAGGTTGAATTAGCTAAACACCCAACATTCAACAACGGTATGATTCCCAATTAACCTTCTTAGTCTTTCTATGGTCCACTTAGCCTATATATTTGTTTTTATACCTGTTTTATACCTGTTTAAATCAAATTGTTCGATAGATAATGGTCTATGACTCATAAATAATACACCGGCATTGTTCATTATGGTTTCAGATGCATGCTCACAATTACTTTAGAAAATAGGTAGATAATT
>CM064483.1:62451023-62481023 GCA_032716605.1 Paralithodes platypus | reverse complement strand
ACCACCACCATTCACCACCACCATCCACCACTAACACCATCACCACCATCCACCACTAACACCATCACCACCACCACCACCACCATCACCACCATCACCACCACCATCCACCACTAACACCATCACCACCACCACACCAACACCAACACTATCACCAACATCAACACTATCACCAACATCAACACTATCACCAACATCAACACTATCACCAACACCAACACTATCACCAACACCAACACTATCACCAACATCAACACTATCACCAACACCAACACTATCACCAACATCAACACTATCACCAACATCAACACTATCACCAACATCAACACTATCACCAACACCAACACTATCACCAACATCAACACTATCACCAACACCAACACTATCACCAACACCAACACTATCACCAACATCAACACTATCACCAACATCAACACTATCACCAACACCAACACTATCACCAACACCAACACTATCACCAACATCATACACTATCACCAACACCAACACTATCACCAACATCATACACTATCACCAACACCAACACTATCACCAACACCAACACTATCACCAACACCAACACTATCACCAACACCAACACTATCACCAACATCAACACTATCACCAACATCAACACTATCACCAACACCAACACTATCACCAACACCAACATTATAACCAACACCAACACTATCACCAACATCACCACCACCACCCCCACCACCACCACCCGCCACAAACACCAACATTGCCATCACCAACACCAACACTATCACCAACACCAACACTATCACCAACACCAACACTATCACCAACATCAACACCATCACCAACACCAACACTATCACCAACACCAACACTATCACCAACACCAACACTATCACCAACACCAACACTATCACCAACATCAACACTATCACCAACATCAACACTATCACCAACATCAACACTATCACCAACACCAACACTATCACCAACATCAACACTATCACCAACACCAACACTATCACCAACACCAACACTATCACCAACACCAACACTATCACCAACACCAACACTATCACCAACACCAACACTACCCATCAACACTATCACCAACATCAACACTATCACCAACACCAACACTATCACCAACATCAACATTATCACCAACACCAACACTATCACCAACATCAACACTATCACCAACACCAACACTATCACCAACACCAACACTATCCACACCAACACTATCACCAACACCAACTATCACCAACACCAACACTATCACCAACATCAACCCTATCACCAACACCAACACTATCACCAACATCAACACTATCACCAACACCAACACTATCACCAACACCAACACTATCACCAACACCAACACTATCACCAACACCAACTATCACCAACACCAACACTATCACCAACATCAACCCTATCACCAACACCAACACTATTACCAACATCAACACTATCACCAACACCAACACTATCACCAACACCAACACTATCACCAACATCAACACAATCACCAACATCAACACTATCACCAACAACAACACTATCACCAACACCAACACTATCACCAACACCAACACTATCACCACCACCAACCACTATCACCAACACCAACACTATCACCAACACCAACACTATCACCAACATCAACACTATCACCAACATCATCACTATCACCAACATCAACACTATCACCAACACCAACACTATCACCAACACCAACACTATCACCAACACCAACACTATCACCAACATCAACACTATCACCAACATCATCACTATCACCAACATCAACACTATCACCAACACCAACACTATCACCAACACCAACACTATCACCAACACTAACACTATCACCAACACCAACACTATCACCAACACTAACACTATCACCAACACCAACACTATCACCAACATCAACACTATCACCAACAGCAACACTATCACCAACACCAACACTATCACCAACACCAACACTATCACCAACACCAACACTATCACCAACATCAACACTATCACCAACATCAACACTATCACCAACATCAACACTATCACCAACACCAACACTATCACCAACATCAACACTATCACCAACATCAACACAAACACCAACACCAACACTATCACCAACACCAACACTATCACCAACACCAACACTATCACCAACATCAACACTATCACCAACACCAACACTATCACCAACACCAACACTATCTCCAACACCAACATTATCACCAACATCAACACTATCACCAACACCAACACTATCACCAACACCAACACTATCACCAACATCAACACTATCACCAACATCAACACTATCACCAACATCAACACTATCACCAACATCAACACTATCACCAACACCAACACTATCACCAACATCAACACTATCACCAACATCATCACAATCACCAACATCAACACTATCACCAACATCAACACTATCACCAACATCAACACTATCACCAACATCAACACTATCACCAACATCAACACTATCACCAACACCAACACTATCACCAACACCAACACTATTACCAACATCAACACTATCACCAACACCAACACTATCACCAACACCAACACTATCACCAACATCAACACTATCACCAACATCAACACTATCACCAACATCAACACTATCACCAACACCAACACTATCACCAACATCAACACTATCACCAACACCAACACTATCACCAACATCAACACTATCACCACACACCAACCTATCACCAACACCAACACTATCACCAACATCAACACTATCACCAACACCAACACTATCACCAACACCAACACTATCACCAACACCAACACTATCACCAACACCAACACTATCACCAACATCAACACTATCACCAACACCAACACTATCACCAACATCAACACTATCACCAACACCTAACACTATCACCAACACCAACACTATCATCAACATCACCACCACCACAAACACCAACACTATCACCAACACCAACACTATTACCAACACCAACACTATTACCAACACCAACACTATCACCAACACCAACACTATCACCAACATCAACACTATCACCAACATCAACACTATCACCAACATCAACACTATCACCAACATCACCAACACTATCACCAACATCAACACTAACACCAACACTATCACCAACATCAACACTAACACCAACACTATCACCAACACCAACACTATCACCAACACCAACACTATTACCAACACCAACACTATCACCAACATCAACACTAACACCAACACTATCACCAACACCAACACTATCACCAACACCAACACTATCATCAACATCAACACTATCACCAACACCAACACTATCACCAACATCAACACTAACAGCAACACTATCACCAACACCAACACTATCACCAACATCATACATTATAGATTATAAGCTAAAGCAAATCGTCTAATGGTAACCAGAATATGATGCAAATTGAATCATCATGCTGAAGGGATTAACCCATTCAGGACCAGGGCCGTCCTGTTTAGCAGATTCTGGCAACTATTAGACGATTTTGTTCAGCTTAGGAAGGACCTCTGGCCATTCATAAGGCTTCGATAAACAGTATCTCATTCAACCCTTTGGACTACCACGGCTCCTTCCAAAGCTGCATAATATCGTCAAATATTTAGCTGAAATATAATATAGCACACGTACTGAAAGGGAGTTAACCCGTTCAGTACCGGTAAACATCCTTTTAATTATAGTCTGGCAATGATTAGACGATTTTATTCAGCTTAGGAAGGACCTATGGCAATAATAAGGTTTCAAACTATCACCACCATCCCTTTTAACTACCACAGATCCTTCCTAAGCTGCATAATATCGTCTAAATATAGCTAGAATATAATATAACGCACGTCGCTGGTACTCAAAGGGTTAAAACTCAAAATGTCTGCTGTTGTCCAGCCTCTGTATATTAAAGGGCCCCGGTAAATTGCCTCTCTGCTGCTCGTTTAGTTTAATTAACCCGCCTGTTTAAAAGCCCACTATGAAATTACCACCTGTTTGGAAGTTGGTGAAGTGGGTGAGTGGGGAGCTGTGTGTTTGTGTGTGAGTGTGTTTGTGTGTGAATGTGTTTGTGTGTGAGTGGGTTTGTATGTGTGTGTGTTAGTGGGTCAGTGTGCTTGTATGTGTGTGTGGGAGGGGTCTGTGTATGTGTGTGTGTGGGGGGGGAGTCTGTGTGTTTGTGTGTAAGCTGGTTTGTGTGTGTGTTGGTCTGTGTGTGTGCATGTATGTATTTGTTTGTGTGTGTGTGTGTGTGTGTGGTTGCGTGTATGTGTGGGTGATATAATTAACCCCCATATTAAAAAGTCCATTAAGGAAGTTAAGAACCATATTAGTTAATATTACCACGCTGTTTGGTAGTTCGGGCAATGGGTTTGAGGGCTTGTAGGTGCGTGTTTGTGTACTGTGTGTGTTTGTGTTGTGTTTGTGTACTGTGTGTGTTTGTGTTGTGTTTGTGTACTGTGTGTGTTTGTGTTGTGTGTGTGTACAGTGTGTGTTTGTGTTGTGTGTGTGTACTGTGTGTGTTTGTGTTGTGTTTGTGTACTGTGTGTGTTTGTGTTGTGTTTGTGTACTGTGTGTGTTTGTGTTG
The DNA here is from genome assembly GCA_032716605.1 of Paralithodes platypus. NCBI lineage: Eukaryota > Metazoa > Arthropoda > Malacostraca > Decapoda > Lithodidae > Paralithodes > Paralithodes platypus. The sequence goes on along the minus strand of CM064483.1, from coordinate 62,476,400 downwards.
TGTTTTAATGTTGTCGTGTGTGTGATTTCGTTTGTGTTTGTCTGTGTGTGTGACTCTCTCTCTTCGGACTATGTGGTCTGGATAAACTATTGTATTACTACTATGTGTGCAATGTGCATGTTATATCTTGAATCTGACTGTGTGTATGTCTGATTATGTTACTCTGTGTGTGTGTGTGTGTGTGTGTGTGTGTGTGTGTGCATGTGCGTCACTGATGAGTGTTGGATAGCCTCTTGACTTATATGCATTTATGGATATTGAATAACTGTTTTATTTAGAATATTAGCCAGAGGCTGACAGTATACACCTGGGAGTTACATACAGTTATGCTAGCTTATATTTGACTACAAAGGTATTAGTAATTAGTGTTGGTAACATGGATATAGAGAACAATAACAAGAATACCAGAACACATTATGCTCCTCACTTTGTCCCTACCTTAGTTGCCCTTTAAGGGAGCCCACCTCGCTTTTTTTCTCTTTCTCTCCCTCTCTCTTTAGCTTGTATCCATTCGGCTCCATTCAGCCTACTGTTTTAAGACGTTTACCCCCATCCAGATGTCAATATTTTCCTGGCGAGCGGTAGCGAGACAGCATATATAGGCCTATATTTTTGTTTTGACAGCAAGCTAAATTTGTAAGTTTTTCGATAGAAAAATGTCTCCGGCGAAGCCGGATTTCTCCATACAATGCTGACTCGCTATCGCTCGCCAGGAAGAAATTAACACCTGGATGGGGATAAACGTCTTAAAACAGTTGGCTGAATAGATACAAGCCAGGGAAATAGAGAAAAGAAGAGAAAGCTAAACAAAAAATGCCGGTGACACCCCTTAAAATTCCGTTCTCCCTGATACACGTTGTCATGCCGTCTGTTCGGTTTATTTTTGTTACCCCCCCTATACTCTCGGCGAAGTAGTTTTGTGATACGTCCGTTTTCTGTTTCCGATTCTATCATTTTCATTCGGCTTGTTTCTCCTACCCAGTTACTCATTACGGTAACTTATTGTGTCAGGCAATAGATAGATAGTTAGTTAGTTAATTCTTTATTTCATAAAAGGTTACATGGTAACATTTTACATATATACAGATAGATTCAGACTCAAATCTTTATTTCATAAAAGGCAACACAATTAACTTTTTACATATATACAATAGAGATAACAGTAACCTCATACATTACCGCATTCTAGGTTCATGGTTTTGTACAAACATAATTCTTGACTTGATAGCATTTATATCATTAGTTTTCAAATCTGATACGTCATATTCATGTAATAGGATATGGTTAACTTCCTTTCCTAACGATAAGTATTCATCAAGGTTTAATAAACATTTCTGTAAAAACTTGCAAGGTTTTAGGAGACATTTGTGAGCAAATCTAATTTTTAACCAATTCATTAAATGATTAAATGTCATTAGTCCCCGCCAATTCACATGCATGATGATTACTTTCCCAATATTTTAATTTCAGCATTTTCTTTATTGCTTTGTGGTAACCAATTGCAAATTGCTTAAGAGGAAGTTTGCACTTTTTGTTATAAAACCATAATTCAGAACCATAAAAACTTGAGCAGTAACTTTGGAACAACTGAGTAAAAACCCTAACATTAACATTAGAAAATTTACGTAAAATACAATTAAATTCATTATAAAACTTGTTACGACACCTAATTACGTCTTTGTCATTATTTAAATTATCATCTATTATAAACCCTAGATACTTTTGTTCATTAACAACATTCAATATCTCTCCACATAGCATCAACTTTGGCTTTAAGTTTTTATCTTTATTGTCTTTGAAATACATGCATGATGATTTATTAATATTAATGTCAATATCAATTTCTTTTGCTTCATTTCCAAGCATATTCAGTAAAAACTGTAATCCCGATGACAATGGTGCTAATAAAACAATATCGTCAGCGTAAGCACTAATATTACTGGATATATTTCCTAGTGTGCACCCCTTTTTACATTTAGACACTTTTTCAATCAGCTTATCTATATAAAGATTAAATAATATCGGAGACAAGACTCCTCCCTGTCTTACTCCATTCATTATTTTCCAGGGTTTTGATATTGAGTCTTTATGCTTAGTAGCAACCAGTTGATTTCTATAAAGATATAATATTATGTTCGCATAAAAGTGTGGAATACCTGCTTCAATAAGTTTACTTATTAATGTGAAATGATTAACTTTATCAAAAGCTTTTTTAAAATCAATGAAAGCTGTATAAACATTTGAGTAGATAGATAGATAGATAGATAGATAGATAGATAGATAGATAGATTGATAGATATATTGATAAATTGTGTTTTCGGCTCTGATGTTATATATATTTTAGATGCTTAAGATATTGTTGGCCAGATAATGACCCAGAAAGGCTTTTGTAATAATCTTGTAACTCACTTTCTGTTGTGTAAGTATTGTCCATGTACTCATTCCGAAGACTCATCATAAGGGACCCATATTATTGTGTGTTATCATTTTACTAACATATCAACATAAATTAATCTATGCAACCTTGCCTTCACTATTTATGCACTCCAATTATTATTAAGTTATATATACTGTATAGTGTAACCATTTCTAAATTGTGTATGTTAAATAAACCATGTACACCACCACCACACACACACACGCGCACATACAGCCTACCCTCACTTATGTGAATGTCTCTATTTATACCAAAGCGCTTAAAGCATGATCTCCTGAACAAAAGACAGTACAGAGAGAGAGATAGTGAGTGAGAGTGAGAGAGAGAGAGAGAGTGAGTGAGTGAGTGAGTGAGAGAGAGAAGCTAATTTCCTGACGAAGGCGACGAGGAAGGAAGGGGCAACCGGAAAGAAAAAAATAAGAGAGGAATTGAATCAAGGGATCCCGGAAACAAAAATATTATATAATCTCACTTCTGACAATACGACGAAGACTACACTATAAAATAATGAAGGGTAAATCAATGAATATGAAGAAGGTATATATATAAGATTATTGGGAATATTGATTTACATTTCTAGGTGACAGAATAATTTAACCCTCTGAGGATCGATGGCGCACTTCTGTTTTTGTTTTCTGGCTATTATTTGACGATTTTATTCAGATTAGGAAGGGTATATGGAAGTCAGAGGGTTGATTGAGATAGTATTTACCCTTTTAATACCTCCAGATCCTTCCTAAGCTGCATAAAATCGTCTAATGATAGCCAAAATAAAACTGCTAAAACGCGTCAGAGCTTCAAGGGGTTAACAAGTAGACCATTTCAATCAGTAACTTGCAGTCAGTTTTTCAGTCAGGTAGCCAAACCCGAACTCCTTTAAAGGGGTAGGGAGGATCGGCAAGAAATCTAGGGAAAGGAACAGATATGACAAGGAAAGACTACGTATAACAGACGCCAGCCAAAAGCAAGCACTATAGCATTCGGAACACCATTCTTCCACCAGCCCCAAAATCATTGGCTTCACCTCAGAACTGTGTTGGTGATGTAATGGTTTAGGTGCTTATGTTCTGGGTGTGGTGTCCCGACTTCGAATCCCGTGAGGACCATATGCTTTCATTAGTTTATTCAAGTACATTGGGGTTTGTAATTGATGATTAATGTTAAGAACGGGGTGTTACTTATTACTTATGATACTGGCTGGGGGTATCTAAACATTACATACATATATACCGATCCATTCATTAATTCGTTTACCAATTTAATCATTCACTCACTTTATTATTATGATATACGTTTTCCACAACAAAGTCGCTTCACATCAACATCGGAGATGATGACCTTCCACGTTTGTCATTTAATAAAAGGGTACATAAAATAACTTCATGTAAATCCTTCTAACAAACTTCCTCTATTCATTCCTATCATTTGCTATTTCTTTTGTTTCTTGCATTCTCTGTTCACACTTTGACACACATTGATACACCATATCATACCATCTTCTTCTAGGCCTTCCATGTTTCCTTCTTCCTTCCACTTCACTGAAAAGTACATCCTTTTTACTATTCTTTCTTCAGTCATTCTAGTAATGTGGCCATACCATCTGAGAACACTTTCTTCTACCTGCTGATCAACAGATTCCTAACTCCACATGCCTCCCTTATAAATATGTTTACTACAACAGATCCTCCTTAAGCTACACAAAATCATCTAAGCATTGCTAGAATAAAATAAAATAGACATTACCGGTACAGAAGGGGTTAATAGGAGTAATTTCCGGAGGTGGGATTCCTAGTCCCAATTTCCGGGGGTTATCAGCGCCGCTAAAGTGACGGGCGAGGGGGTCGGTACGTACAGTCGGCCTAATAAGTGATGTCTCGGCACCAAGTATGTTTAGATCAATAATTGGTATCAGCAATATTTACACATGATTTCTACTTTTTGAGTAAGGTATACAACCATGTTCCTACACTTACCCACCCTACTCAACATCTGACAGACATTAATACGGCACAGAGAGAGCCAAACGTAATGACAGCTGAAACATGACTTATTAGGGCCACTGTACATCCCTACACCCATCAGCTAATACTGTTAGGTTAGCTTATGTGAATTTAGGTTAGGTTAGGTTAAGTTAGGTTAGTCTAGGTTAGTACTTTAAATTTACCCTGGTTGAATTAGCACTGGTTAACATCGACTAGTTGAAATGGTCTACTGGTTGAACTGTCCTAGAAACACCTCTGTGTCGTAAAAAAAAAACGGGTGGATGGGACTCGATACCCTTGGCGGGCAGCCCATCTAGGGGAATAAACCCTAAACAAATTACCGATGGGCGACACGCTAATTGGTGCCACTTGCACGTGGCGATCTTTGTAACAGATAACAGATAACATTCACAGAGAGAGAGAGAGAGAGAGAGAGAGAGAGAGAGAGGTGGGGGGGAGGGAGGGGAAGTTAGAGAGAGAGAGAGAGCAAGAGAGAGAGAGAGAGAGAGAGAGCGAGAGGGGGGGGGTAGGGGAAGATAAAGAAAGAGAGAGAGAGAGAGAGAGAGGGGGGGAGGGGAAGAGAAAAAGAGAGAGAGAGAGAGAGAGAGAGAGAGAGAGAGAGAGAGAGAGAGCGAGAGCGAGAGCGAGAGAGAGACAGAGAAAAAGAAAGAATACCGGAAAAAAAAATCTCATATAATTTCCTCCTGCAACCCATCCGTGGCCGTCAATGGCAGCGTGAGAGAGGCGGTAACGCTCACAGACAAAGAACCGGTGATGGAGAGAGAGATACATTTACATAGATTTACATATGTACACTGACCACACAGACCCTACGATCCCAGCGAGGTGGTCGGGACTTAATTCTAGTAGAGATAGCTAACCCGAGAGTAAGGGACAGTGGAAGGTAAGGATAGCAAAGATGAAGAAGAAGAAGAAGAAGAAGAGAGAGAGAGAGAGAGAGAGAGAGAGAGAGAGAGAGAGAGAGAGAGAGGATAGGAAATGGTGATCACGATTAAATAAGGAGGAGAGGCGTTGGTCTCTCCCTCTTAGTAAATATTTTTGGAATTGTGTATGAGAAACCAAACCTGAAGGTAAATGTGGGGAAGAGTAAGGTTATGATCTTTGGAAGGGTGTGAGGGGAGGTCGAATGGTCAGGTTATGGAGATTGTCAGCTCATGTAAGTATTTGGGGTACTTATACTCGGTATTTGGGGTACTTATACTCGGTTTCATTTTATCTGACGGTATATTGAATCCCTTAGCAACTGATTTATCGATACTTAATGGACAAATATGAAACTACTATGTCTCTGCATCACATTAAAACCAAGTTTTTATAATTAACAACCGATTTCGCTACAAAACCTGCATAATAACGGAGTAAGCAAGATGAAGAGATAGCAATTTACCGCCAGATGAAATGAAACAGACTATAGTGAGCGTAATTGACTGGGAAGAAAGAATTTAAACAATGTACACGATATATATTTTATGTACACAGACAAACAAAAGACATAGCACACAGACAATCAATAAACAATTAATGAACACAACTAACGAACACAATTGCATGAACACAATACGGGTAAATCTCGACATAATTCCCTCGACACAATGTAGGAACACAATAACTGGCAGCTTCGGTATAACTCCCGATGCAATCTCTACTCGTTAACCCCTTCTGGACCGGTGACGTCCTTTTACCTTTATTCTAGCAACTATTAGACGATTTTATTCAGCTTAGAAAGGACTTCTATTAGTAATAAGACTCCAAACTATCCCAACCAACTCTTTTAACTATCAAAGATCCTTTCTAAGCTGCACAATATCGTCTAAATATTGGTAGAATAAAATATAACACACGTCGCTGGTACGCAAAGGGTTAAAAAGCAGTCTGAACACACCTCCCAACTCTATATATCTATGCAATACTGGGAAGCCTGGACACGACTCCAAACACAACAGGTAGTCCGGGCACAACTCCCCATACAGCATGTGAACCTACGACAATGGGTTGTCCAGGCACGACTCCCAACTCTATACTTGAACATATAACAATGGTCCGTCTGTACATGAATCCCAACTCAAGAGATGATCATGCAATAAGATAGGGGTCTTGACATAGCTCCAACACAATATGTATAATAAGTAACAACCCGTTCTTAACATTAATCATCAATTACAAACCACAATGTACTTGAATAAACTAATAGAAGCATATGGTCCTCCCGGGATTCGAACTCCGAACACCACACCCAGAACATAAGCACCTAAACCATTACACCACCAACACAGTTAAAGGTTGAGTACATGATCACAATTCAAATCCATTTTCGAATATTGGATATCAAATACTAGGAAGCCTTTGCACCACTCCCACCACAATTAATGAATACATAATACTAGAAAGACTTTGCACCACTCCCACCACAATTAATGAATACATAATACTAGAAAGACTTTGCACCACTCCCACCACAATTAATGAATACATAATACTAGAAAGACTTTGCACCACTCCCACCACAATTAATGAATACATAATACTAGAAAGACTTTGCACCACTCCCACCACAATTATGAATACATAATACTAGAAAGACTTTGCACCACTCCCACCACAATTAATGAATACATAATACTAGAAAGAATTTGCACCACTCCCACCACAATTAATGAATACATAATACTAGAAAGACTTTGCACCACTCCCACCACAATTAATGAATACATAATACTAGAAAGACTTTGCACCACTCCCACCACAATTAATGAATACATAATACTAGAAAGACTTTGCACCACTCCCACCACAATTAATGAATACATAATACTAGAAAGACTTTGCACCACTCCCACCACAATTAATGAATACATAATACTAGAAAGACTTTGCACCACTCCCACCACAATTAATGAATACATAATACTAGAAAGACTTTGCACCACTCCCACCACAATTAATGAATACATAATACTAGAAAGACTTTGCACCACTCCCACCACAATTAATGAATACATAATACTAGAAAGACTTTGCACCACTCCCACCACAATTAATGAATACATAATACTAGAAAGCCTTTGCACCACTCCCACCACAATTAATGAACAAATAATACTAGACGAGGTGATGAGCAGGGCGGGCTTAAGCCGGTATCACTCGAGAGCTTTTATAGTCAACATTCGATGATCAACATTTTTCTGGCAACATTTCAGGAGTATTTTGTCCTGGTATCGGAAACTAAACTGATGGTAGATGAATTTAACTAACCGACATAATCTAAATGTTTACCTCATAAGCTGCCAGACCAGTGTTAAGGATAAATGTTGAGTGAAAAAGCGCTCGTGTGATACCGGCATTAGTAACGGAAGAGGCTGTGTAGATCAGATCTTTGCCCTGAAATGTCATGGAGAAATATCTGGAGAAGCGACAAAAGTTGCATGCTGCCTTTACAGACTTGGAGAAGGCCTATGACAGAGTTGATAGATAAGGTGTGTGGAAAGTACTGAGTAGATGACAAGTTGCTGAAAGCAGTGAAGAGCATTTTTTTTATTTTTTTTATTTTTTTTCTATATTCCAACTACTCCCTCTCGGGCATAGGCTGATAGCCTTTACACTCTACCGCTGAACACGGTGAGGCCCGTGAGGTCTTGTTCCAGTCTAGGGAGTGAGACATGCGAAGCACCTATTCACGGCCCGAACCCAACTCCATCTCTGAAGCTGCTTCGCCTCTGTGCTTCACAGTCTCATCCCCCACACTCGGACCCTCACTCTCAGAACGCCACCTATTGAGCAATTAACTCACTAGGCATTGCCCCCCTGTAGCATATTTTGAATATGGGAATATTCATACAGTGCTATTTAATCAGGGAACAATGAGGGTATTTTGTTTTGGCATTTCGGTGTGCTGTGGTAATGCACTGATACTAGGTATATCACAAATTCCATCCCAATAATATCTTCCCATTGACATATTGGGATTCGAACCCGGGTCCATTGGATTACCAGTCCAGTGGCAAGACCACTCTGCCACACCTCCCCGTGTATGAGGGTGCAAAGGCATCAGTGAGTGTGGAAAATGAACAGAGCGAGTTCTTTTATCTGAATGTTGGATTAAAGCAAGGTTGTGTGATGTCCCCATGGTTGTTCAATATATATATATATATATGAATGGAGTCATGAAAGAAATACAAGGAAGAGCAGTGGATATTGGTGCACCGCTGATAAGGGAAGGAAATGAGTGGAAGTTGCCTGTACTGCTATTTGCCGATGATACAGTTCTGATGAGCGACAATGAATGGGAGTTGCAGGGCAGAGTAAATATGTTTGAAACAGTGTGTGAAAAACGGAATCTGAAGGTAAATGCGGGGAAGAGCAAGGTTATGGTCTTTGAAAGGGGTGCAGCCACAGAGTGTGAGGTGAGGTTGATGTACTAGGAGGACCACGCCTCTTATTGTAGTCACATCGCGGTGCCTTTGTCTTCCTCAGGTCGGCTCCCGTGAGTGCTCTCAATAACCGAGGCACTTTACCAGACGATATATGTACTGGTTCCTCGCCAGGTCCAAGTGATATGTGTGAGTATGCTGCTGAGATGCCAAGTGAATTGGACGTCGTACTGGTAGGTAAACTAACCTAGGCAAATCCAGGTGCTATGATCAACTATGCTGTGAAAGTGTAAGGTGGTCTAGTGGCTCTACCGACATAGTCGGTCCTTCACTGCGTGGTCCAAGCGAGTGTGCAGGTGGAGGGCCAGGTGATCTAGGCTCTATACTGATAGGTGGTTAATCAGTTCCTCGCTGGGTGGTCCAAGCGAGTGTGCAGGTGGAGGGCCAGGTGGTCTAGTCACTATGCTGACAGGTAGTCTAATTGGTTCTTCGATGGGTGGTCCAAGTGAGTGTGCAGGTGGAGGGCCAGGTGGTCTAGGCTCTATACTGATAGGTGGTTAATCAGTTCCTCGCTGGGTGGTTCAAGCGAGTATACAGGTGGAGGGTCAGGTGGTCAAGATCCCCTTTCCTCGTTAGGTGGTATAAACAAGGAAATGTTCTGAATAGATAAGCTACCAAACAATCGCTCCAGCTGTATTTGTATCCTTTTTTGTTGTCTCCTGCTGGTCTGGGAGGATCGGGCAAGAAGGTCTTTTGCTGGTTATCTGTTTCTCCTGCACTCCAAACCCCATTGGATCTTGACAAACAGGCAGAGGTGAGATCATGGGTAGAGGGACTGGTATAATGAGCTGAGAGTCAAGAACAAAATGGCAGATGGGCGGTGAGTTACGGTTTCTTTGAAAGTGGTTGGTCAGGGAAAACGTATTTAGTGGGGATACTTGTCTATCTTCTTTAGGTATCACGGTTATCGCTGCTAGGAGCCCTGAGGAATTTGAAGAGGTAGAATCCAGCATCACACATATGGTATATACTGTATATAATGTATATACAGTTAAAATATATAATATTATATATTTTTTATGTTTTATTTTTCATCTATATTCCAACTACTCCCTCTCAGGCATAGGCTGAGAGCCTATATATTCTACCGCTCAACGCGGTGAAGCCCGTGAGGTCTCGTTTTAGTCTAGGGAGTGAGTCATGTGAAGCATTTAAAGCTGCAACCAGCCTTCGCCATCTTGCCTTCGCAGACGCACGGTGCTTGGTTGCTCACTCACGGCTCAAAGCAGCCCCATCTCTGAAGCTGTTTCGCCTATACGTTTCACTGTCTCACCCCCAAGACTCGGACCCTCACTCTCAGAACGCCACCTATTGAAAACAAATCCACATTTCATTAATGACAGAGTAAACTTTATAAGTGGGTAATTTGATGTGAATAATAAAATTTGGTTTACAGGAAAAAATTTACTATTACAAGTAATTAAATGTTAAAAGTTTCCCACTGCATTACATCTTGTCTAGTGCTTAGGTGAAGATTACTTTTTCCCTTGTTGAAACCATCTTCCTGGAAAAAGAATAACGTTGACACATTAAATTTACAAAAATGCATTATGAAGCTTAATTGCTTAGTCGATGTTGCTAACGAAATTGTATATTACTTCAAAAACAGTAATCAACAACACTTAAAAACTCTAACCTTTTCGTTTTGCAAATTGTGGGGTATATATTTATTTTGTTAATGGTATTTTCAAGTTTAGTATGTCACACACAATGTATATACTCAACGGAAGCAGATTTGTTTTTTCCAAGAATTGATGCAGGCAGTTTTGCAGTTTATTTTTCAGCTAGTCTGTGTAAGCATTGAGGTGTAACTCACGTAGAACACGTAGCACCCATCTTGCAATACAATCCCACCCCTACTCTGTGCAACTCTCCAACCCCAGAGCGAAACGTTATTCTCAGTCTTTCTTCTATTCAACAGCTGAGCTCTGGAACTCTCTCCCAGAATTAGTCTTTCCCTTCTCCTATGACTTAAATTGCTTCAACTCTGTGTGTCCAGGCATTTTATTTCGAACGTCCCTTGATTTTGGCCATGTCACTCTTTCAACTCTGGGGGAGGCACTTGCTACCCGGCAGTTCTGCCTTGTGTCTCCCTCAATCACATAGAAAAAAAAAAAAAAAAAACCCCCCAAAAAAAAACGAACTCGCATTCTGACCACCATAATCCAGTGCATTGTCGTTTGTCTGACTAAATTTTATAGGTGCAGTTGACCCCAATTCTACCTGGCACTAGTACCTGATTACATTAGCTAAATAAGATCATGTCATTGAGTGACCTGTGATGTAATGATAATGCGTTTGTCTCATATATATATATATATATATATATATATATGTGTGTGTGTGTATCGTTCACATTTATGTTCGAATCTCTGGACTGCCACATGTATTTGTTGATTTCATTAATTGAGTTTAGGAGTAAAGTCGGTTGGTGGAGGTAACATAATAATTAATATTGTTCGTAAACTAAAGAAAAACAAAATAAAATACAATCATAGCACCACCGTTCTTTAAACAAATCTCAAAGGTGCAATCGACATTTTTCTAATTGTATCAACCTGACGAAAACTCGATATCAAGCATACATTTTCTCGTTCTACAATTGAACTGGCCACAAATATTGAAAGCATGTGTACAGTCACTCTTAAAAATTCGTGGACCTTACCTCTTTCTATTTATGGACGTATATATCTCTGGACACGATTTTATGAATATAATTGTCTATATATCAACTACACAACTATGTATAATGTTTATTGAAAAGCAATCCACATATTTATGATTACAGAAAGAATAACAATGGGGGTCCACGAATGGGTATAAGTGACTGCACATAATATAAGCCTAAAACCTATATCACACGAAAGCTTATATAGTTAAAATTCGATGATCAACATTTCTGGAATATGTGGCACTAGTATCGGAAACTAGACTGATGAGTGATGATAGATGAACTTAGGCAACAGAAATGTCTTAAATGTTGTCCGCATAAGCTGTTAGACCAGTGTTGGGGATAAATGTTGAGGGAAAAAGTGCTCGTGTGATACCGGCTTAATTATGTTGCGATCGCCACCCAACTACAAGTTTACCTATACGACTTACACAATGTCGCATGTGTATTTTCTCTTGTTAAACCTACCTAGTCCGAGAAGCTTTTTTTTTTTTTTTACCTTTTCTGCTTCGCTCCATAAGCTTGGAGATTTCGACAAGCTTCAACCCATTAGTTTGGCGATAATAATAACATATGTGAAAATACAGCTTAATAAAGTAATATTTCGTAGTAAGCCAGGTTGGTGAGGTGGCACTGTGGTGGTTGGTGCCACAAAGTCTGGTCGTCATACAAGGTGGCAGGGAAAGACAGTGCCTCCCCCATCATCACAACCCCCTCCCTTCCCCTCTACACCCCCACCATCACCACAATCCCCTTCCCCCTCTACACCTCCACCACTACCCCAGTCCCCTTCCCCCTCTAAGCTCACACCACCACCACTACCACCCCTTCCCCCTCTACGCCCCACCACCACCACCACAACCCCCTTTCCCTCTACCCCACCACCACCACTACCACCCCCTACCCCCTCTAAACCCCCACCACCGTCAGTACCAGTCCACCTCCTCCACCACCACCCCTCCTCCTCCACATACACCAGGGAGCAGTAAAGGCCAAACTACCATACTCTCACAGCCTCTCCTCGCCCTTATCACCACCGGAGGGATCTGTCGGCACGCTAGCTGGCAGGGAAACCTCGGGGTGGCCTGATGTACAGTCGGCCAAATAAGTGATGTCGTGGCACCAAGTATATTTCGATCAATAATTGGTATCATCACAATCCAAGCATTAATTTAGGAGGCCCGGGATATTTTTCTGCCGAAAAAATAAAAACTTATATCGAAGGGGGGTCTTTGGGATGGCGTTTTTTTAAAGCTTGATAGAGGTCTAGGGAGCAAACTAAAACAAATATATACACTGGTAATAATACATATAAATACATAATTAATATATATTCAGGTTATAATACATATAAATACATAATTAATATATATTCAGGTTATAATACATAAATAATATATATTCAGGTTATAATACATATATATACATAATTAATATATATTCAGGTTATAATACATATATATACACATAATTAATATAACGTCCCTTTAACCCCTTCTGTACCGGCAACGTCTTATTCATTTTGTTCTAGCTATATTTAGACGATTTTGTGCTGATTGAGAAGGATATGTGTTAGTAAAAAGGATTAAGTGAGATAGTTCGAAGCCTGTTAAGTGCTGAAGACCCTTTTTAAACTGAATACATTAGTCTGAAAGTAGTCAGACTAAAATGAAAAGGACGGCACCGGTAATGAAGGGGTTAAATCATGGAGGGTAGGGGTGGATTTAGGGGAGGGGGGGGGGGGGGATTATATGAGGATTTCCTGAATTTAATAAATGTTCTTACTTCCGTTAATTTGGTTCTGATAAACTTTCTAAACCATACCTAGTTTTTTTAAGGGGACAGTGGCTGTTTTTTTGGTCTATTAATTCATGTATTAATTAATTTATTAGTTTCCTCGTTAGAGCTCTATCAAGCTAAAACAAAACAAACAAATTAAACCCCCTTTCAAGGTAAATTTGTAAATTTTTCTACCTAAATGTTTATGTTTCATCCCGGCATATGGACGTGAAATTTTTCTATCGAAAAATGTACAAATTTAGCACTTTTAGTTTAAAGGTAGTCTGGAATGGCGTTTTTGTTAGCCTAAGGGACAAACTAAAATAGATTGCTCGAAAATGGTAAAAGCAAGCAAAATCCTCAATAATAAAGGAACAAAATATCATAATTCCCCACAAAACCTCGGATCAGATACTGGAGAGAGAGAGAGGGTCAGAGTTGTGGTGACAGAGATGGTGCACGACTTTTGAGCACAACTGTACTTAAGGGGGGTCACCTGGCTATCTCTCTCTCTCTCTCTCGCTCTCTCTTTGGCTTGTATCCATTCGGGCCCATTCGCAGCCTACTGTTTTAAGACGTTTACCCCCATCCAGGTGTCAATATTTTCCTGGCGAGCTGTAGCGAGCATGCATATATATATTTTTGTTTTGAAAGCAAGCTAAATTTGTAAAAAAAATCGATAGCAAATTTCTCCGGCGAAGCCGGATTTCTCCATACAATGCTGGCTCACTATCGCTCGCCAGGAAGAAATCGACACCTGGATGGGGATAAACGTCTTAAAACAGTTGGCTGAATGGGGCCGAAAGGATACAAGCCAAGGAAGGAGAGAAAAGGAAAGAAAGATTAAAAAAGCAGGTGACCCCCCCCCATAAAATATAGCGTATAATTATATAATCGTGTAAACCCCTGCACCCCGGTTCTAATGTTACCTACTTGACACAAACCAATATCACACGAGAGCTTTTATCGTCGGCAATACAGGGGGTGATCATATTCCTGGCAACGTTTCTGGGACATTTAGCACTGGTATCGGAAACTAGACTCTGTTTCTTTTCATCTGTCGATAAATGGAATCTCTTAGTAGCTAATTTCTCGATACTTAATGGGACAATAGGAAACTACTACGTCTCTGCATCATATTAGGACCAGGTTTATATACTACACAATCTACAAAATAACTGAACATTTTTGATGGGAACTTTGAAATTTACCGTCAGTCGAAATGAAACAGACTATAGACTGAATATAAATTAACTTAGGTAAAACCGGAGTCACACGAGCCGTTTTTGATCATTTTGTACGGGCAATTATAGTCTGGCTGCTACAAAAAATATACTTTATCAGAATTCAGCCGCCTAACATAATCTACCTTCAGTCTAGTTGCCGATACCAGTGCAAAAAAGTCCCAAAATATAATGAGAAAAAACTTGCTCATGGAAAATTGCCGGAAAAATCGCCCGTGTGACAGCAACTTAACCGAATTAATTCAACAGTTTACTACATAAGCTGCCAGACCAGTGTTGACGATAATTAATGTTGAGGGTAAAAACGGCTCGTGTGGTACCGGCTTAAAGCCAGTATCACACGAGCGTTTCTTCCCTCAACATTTATACTCAACATTGGCGTGGCAGCTTATGAGGTCAACATTTATAACAGTTCTGTCACCTAAATAGATCTATCACCAATCTAGTTTCTGACACCAGGGCAAAATATTTCAGAACTGTTGCCAGAAAAATGCTGATGATCGAACGTTGACTATAAATGCTCTCGTGTGATACCGGCTTAAGGGGAGATTTCCACTTAAGGGATTTTTTTCTTCACCCCTTTCTCCCTCATGTTTAGCCCCATTGCTTTTGAGATTTGAAGACGTTCGCCCCATTAGTTTGGCGATTTTAAGAACTTTCACCCCATTTATGTCACTTTTAAGACCTTTCGTCCCCTTTAGGTGTCGATTTTTTCCTGGCGAGCGATAGCGAGCCTGTAATTTAAGAGGAACCGGCCTTCGGCCGGGACATTTTTCTACCGAAAAATGTACAAATTTATCTTGAAAAGGCATGGGGGTGTAATTTCAAGCTTGATGGAAGTCTAGGAAACACACTATAAACCTCCCCTTAACCCACACCAGTTTGTACACCTCTACATTACAACACATCACATCATTCAACAAGGGTACTGATAAGGTAGAGTAGAGTAGAGTACCAACACAAAAAATACGGTACGGTTAGTGTACTCCGTTACCTCAGTTGCCAAATGCTGCTGTAGCGTACTTAGGGGATCCGGTAGAGAGTGTACTGAATATCTAGTCAAATCCGGCGTGTATATCCCGTAGAGTTTCGTGTTTATGCAAAGCCTTTTAAGGGAGGTGACCTGCTTTTTTTCTCCTTTTCTCTCCTCTGGCTTGTATCCATTCGGCTCCATTCGACCTACTGTTTTAAGACTTTTTTCCAGCAAGCGAAAGCGAGCCAACATTGTATGGAGAAATCCGGCTTCGCCGGAGACATTTTTCTATCGAAAAATTTACAAACTTAGCTTGCTGGCAAAACAAAAATATATATATGCTGGCTCGCTACCGCTCGCCAGGAAAATATTTACACCTGGATGGGGCGGTAAACGTCTTAAAACAGTAGGCTGAATGGGGCCGAATGGATACAAGCCAAAGAGAGAGGGAGAGATAGTAGGTTGGTTGATTGGGTTTCCTCTATCGTATTATATATATCTATCTACATACATGTTAATATACACATACACACACACTTATATACAGTATATATATATATATATATATATATATATATATATATATACATATATATATATACTGTATTAATATATATATATATATATATATATATATAGAGAGAGAGAGAGAGAGAGAGAGAGAGACAGAGAGAATGAATAGACACACAGAGTTACGTATCTATCAATGATCTGTCTTTCACCATTCATTATATCGATCAAGACGCTGTTCGAGGCGAGAACAATATTTTAATGTTTCATCAGTGTTTTCCTACTTTAAGGGGGTAGTGCTTGGTTTTTGGTCTATATATTTATATATTAATATATTTTTGAGTTTCCTTGCTAGACCTCCATCAAGCTTAGAACCCCCCCCCCCCCTAGACCCCCTTTCAAGATAAATATTTATATTTTTCGATAGAAAAATTTCCCGGCCAAAGGCCGTTCCCTTCTAAAATATAGGCTCGCTATCGCTCGCCAGGAAAAAATCGACACATAAAGGGCACGAAAGGTCTTAATATTGACAACAAAATGATACGAAAGGTCTCAAAATCGCCAAAGTAACGGAACGAACGTCTTAAAACCTCAAAACTAATATGCTAAACATGAGGGAGAAGGGGGTCCATAAAAAAGCGAGTACTACCCCCTTTAATCTATAGGTCTACTACGAGAACACCGGCACGCCTTGTAGATAGCGGACCTGTGGCGCACGTCCGCAAAAAACACAACACCCTCACATAATTATCACCTCTTAATTAACACTATCTGCGGCGACGTCTTGGGGGTTACTATGATATTTTGTTTAGTAATTTTGGGGGCTTTAATTAGTGTTGCTATTTTCTGCCAATCTGTTTTTAGTTTGACCCCTAACTAGAAAAACGCTCCCAGACGTACTATGAATAGTATAAAGGAATGGGGCGCAGATTTCAATGGATCCGACCTTATATTCATTGTTCCTTTACCTATATATATATATATATATATATATACAGTATATATATATATATATATATATATATATATATATATATATATATATATATATATATATTATTAGTAGGGCAATGAGAAGAAATACGTTGTGGAACATCATGATTTATTCTAATTTTCGGCGACGTCACGCAGCCATCCTCAGGAAAGGGTTACCAACAGATCCTAAAAATTGAGTATAACTCTGTATATATTGCTAAAACAGGATCACTAAAATGTAATGCATTGTTGAACACGTGGCAATTTGCCTATCTAAAAAACAATTAAACAACATAATTTTGGCCAACTAGGCAAGGTTTGAATATAAAATAAATCTACGGCTAGACACCATCAAATTAAAAATAGCTAAATCTCAATGCAACAAAAGAAATCAAAACGCATAAGATATCAAATTTATGTTATCATTTCTTTTTCAATTCAAATATTATTCTGAACTGTAAAGGCTAAAATCTGTTAAACAAAATTTAACCTACCGCTAAACAGCGTCCAAAGTATTATGATAATATCCAACCATGTGAGGACAAGACTTAGCAAAAGCAATCATAATAAACGAGAATATTAAAATGAAGGACTTTACAAAACATTTCAAATTATCTAGTAATACACATTAAAAGCAAATCACCAATGATTTCAGGATAGGAACCTTCTTCAACTTCAAAGATCGGGTGCCGGACTCTTTATGCTCAAATATCGTGTATAAATTCACTTGTCCCAGTTGTCAGGCTGGGTACATTGGATGTTCGAGTAGATCATTCAAAATGAGAATATATAAGCATTTGGGGAATAGCTTCTGGTCTGGAATATTTTTGAAGAGTATGTCATTTTATGCAGTAAGGGAACACTCCCGTAATGAAGATCATCCTTTTTCGGAGAGGGATTTTGAAATCATCGGCAGGTTTAGAAGCACGCATGAGGCTTTAATAGGCGAAAAAATGCTGATAAATAAGCACAAACCAGAAATAACTCTTGTCAATAATAGTTGAAGGTTCATTATTAGGTACAATTGGTTGCTTTTTGGGTGTTCATGTAGTTTGGTTTTTCATTTTATTTCGTTTAATTTTCACCATATTTTGAGTTTACATATAGAGTTCAAATGTGTTCAGTTAATCAGTCCCTCATCGTCTTGCATTGGAGACTGGTGGTATCATGGTGAGTTCCGATTTGTTTGTGACAATTTTCCTTTATGTGAATTTTCAACATTTATCTTTTGATTCTTAGAGTCAAGTAATTCAAATGTACTTGTTTGCTTTATGTTGCGGTTCGATGTGATTAGGATTACTATAATTTGCTTTTAATGTGTATTACTAGATAATTTGAAATGTTTTGTAAAGTCCTTCATTTTAATATTCTCGTTTATTATGATTGCTTTTGCTAAGTCTTGTCCTCACATGGTTGGATATTAGCATAATACTTTGGACGCTGTTTAGCGGTAGGTTAAATTTTGTTTAATAGATTTTAGCCTTTACAGTTCAGAATAATATTTGAATTGAAAAAGAAATGATAACATAAATTTGATATCTTATGCGTTTTTATTTCTTTTGTTGCATTGAGATTTAGCTATTTTTAATTTGATGGTGTCTAGCCGTAGATTTATTTTATATTCAAACCTTGCCTAGTTGGCCAAAATTATGTTGTTTAATTGTTTTTTAGATAGGCAAATTGCCACGTGTTCAACAATGCATTACATTTTAGTGATCCTGTTTTAGCAATATATACAGAGTTATACTCAATTTTTAGGATCTGTTGGTAACCCTTTCCTGAGGATGGCTGCGTGACGTCGCCGAAAATTAGAATAAATCATGATGTTCCACAACGTAGTTCTTCTCATTGCCCTACTAATAATAATATATATATATATATATATATATATATATATATATATATACAGTATATATATATATATATACTATATATATATATACTGTATATATATATATACTGTATATATATATATATATATATACCTGTATATATATATATATATATATATATATATATATATATATATATATATATATACTGTATATATATATATTTATAAATATATATCCATTAATTTCGTTCTTAACACCAAAAAAAAAAATGTATGAAAGAATATGATCCTCCGGGGATTCGAACCCGAACACCACATAAAGAATATGATCCTCCGGGGATTCGAACCCGAACACCACATAAAGAATGCACACGCTCTAACCATTATACCACCAAAACAAAGGTTATGTATACATGACTACGATTAATATCCATTTATCGAATACTAGATATCAATCTAATCATGTACTCGGAATCAACTGCACTATGAATATCGTATTGTGTATGCCAGAGAGAGGGAAGAACAAGGAACAAGGAATAATATCACAAAATATCCTTAAATTATTATTGTCTGTATATATAATCCAGGTCTTTCAGTTATAAACCATTTCATTGTTATGGAGGGGGTGACCTGCTTTTATTCTCTACTTTTAAATTTATCTCTTTCTCTGGCTTGTATCCATTCGGCTCCATTCAGCCTACTGTTTTAAGACGTTTATCCCCATTCAGGTGTCGATAGCTTTCTGGCGAGCGAAAGCGAGCCAGCATTATATGGAGAAATCTGGCTTCGCCGGGGACATTTTTCGATAGAAAAATGTACATATATACCCTGCTGTCAAATGTTGTTTTAATAATATGCTGGCTCGCTACCGGTCGCCAGGAAAATATCAACACCTGGATGAGGATAAGCGTCTTATAACAGTAGGCTGAATGGGGCCGAATGGATACAACTCAGAGAGAGAGAGAGGGAGAGAGCGAGCAACAACAAAAAACGAGGTGGGCCCCCTTAAGAAAAGATTAATGAAGCTTATGGGTTGTTTACAGACTAAAATATAAAAACATGCGAGATTACCAATGATAAAAACGTTGGTGGGAGGAAATCTTCACTTAATCGTCACTGCCCACATGTTTTAAGGGGGTAGCACTCGCTTTTTTCTGGACCCCCTTCTCCCTCATGTTTAGCATATTAGTTTTGAGGTTTTAAGACTTTCGTTCCGTTAGTTTGCCGATTTTGAGACCTTTCGCCTCATGTTTGTGTCAATATTAAGACCTTTCGTGCCATTTAGGTGTCGATTTTTTCCTGGCGAGCGTTAGCGAGCCTCTAATATTAGAAGGAACCGGCCTTCAGTCGGGACATTTTTCTACCGAAAAATGTACACATTTATATTGAAAGGGGGTCTAGGGGGTGTATTTGTAAGCTTGATGGAGGTCTAGCGAGGAAACTCATAAATATATTAATTAATAAATATATAGACCAAAAACCAAGCACTACCCCCTTAAAGCCGGTATCACACGAGCACTTTTTCCCTCAACATGTATCGTCAACACTGGTCTGGCAGATTTAGGGGTCAACTGAATAAATAATCCTGTCCTCTAAATAATGCTATCATCAGTCTAGTTTTTGATCCCAGTGGAAAATATCCCAAAAATGTTGTCAGCAAAATGTTGACCTTCGAATGTGAGAGTATAAAAGCTCTCGTGTGTTACCTGCTTAAGGGGAGATATTTACTTTGTTCCCTAGACCTCCATCAAGCTTAAAATTATACCCCCTTGAGTCCCTTTCAAGATAAATTTGTACATTTTTCGGTAGAAAAATGTTCCGGCCGAAGGGCGGTTCCTCTTAAATTACAGGCTCACTATCGCTCGCCAGGATAAAATCGACACCTGAATGGCACGAAAGGTCTTAATATGGGGTGAAAGTTCTTAAAATCGCTAAACTAATGGGGCGAACGTCTTATAATATCAAAAGCAATGGGGCTAAACATGAGGGAGAAAGGGGTCAAGAAAAAATCCCTCAAGTGGAGATCTCCCCTTAACCCCTTCAGCACCATGACGCCCTGTTACCTATAATTCTGGCTAACATTAGACGATTGTATGCAGTTTAAGGAGTACCTATCTTATTAAGGGGAGATCTCCACTTGAGGGATTTTTTTCTTGACCCCTTTCTCCCTCATGTTTAGCCCCTTTGCTTTTGATATTATAAAACGTTCGCCCCATTAATTTAGCGATTTTAAGAACTTTCACCCCATATTAAGACCTTTCGTGCCATTCAGGTGTCGATTTTATCCTGGCGAGCGATAGCGAGCCTGTAATTTAAGAGGAACCGGCCTATGGCCGGGACATTTTTCTACCGAAAAATGTACACATTTATCTTGAAAGGGACTCAAGGGGATATCATTTTAAGCTTGATGGAGGTCTAGGGAACAAAGTAAATACCTCCCCTTAAGAGGGTTTATTGAGATCGTGTTTACCCTTTTGAGTCCTAGAGGTAGATCATAAACTAAAGCAAATAGTCTAGTGGTAACCAGACTATGATGACAATTACGTCATGATGGTGAAAGGGTTAAGTCTGACATAATTATATATGGGTAGTTCATCCTATCGTGTGGGTATAAACCTTTCTATAACGTAGGTCTTTTTCAAGCTCCTCTATCTCGCCCCATAAGCATAGGAAATATAAGATGTTTCGGCTCACCCGATATCGACCCTGCATATTAACGAACGATATCGACCCTGCATATTAACGAACGATATCGACCCTGCATATTAACGAACGATATCGACCCTGCATATTAACGAACGATATCGACCCTGCATATTAACGAACGATATCGACCCTGCATATTAACGAACGATATCGACCCTGCATATTAACGAACGATATCGACCCTGCATATTAACGAACGATATCGACCCTGCATATTAGACAAAACCGGGCTTCGGCGAGCGTAATATTCTACCGAAAAATGCACACAATTAGCTTCAAGAAGGGTCTGGAACGCTTTTCGTTAACCCCCTCTGTACCGGCAATTTTTAGACGAATGTGTGCACTTTAACAAGGCTCTGTGGTAGTACAAAGGGTTAAGGGGAGATGGGCCGGTTTTCTGGATCACTTTCTCCCTCATGTTTAGCCCCATTAGTTTTCAGATGTTAAGATGTTTGCCCCATTAGTTAGTCGATTTTAAGACCTTTCACTCCATTTCTTCGTCAATATTTAGACCATTCGTGCTGTTTAGGTGTCGATTTTATCCCTGGCGAACGATAGTGAGTCTGTAATGTTTGAAGAACCGGCCTTCGGCCGGGACATTTTTCTACCGAAAAATTTACAAATTAATCTAGAAGGGGGATCTAATGGATTTTTTTGTTTTATTAATTTGATGGAGATCTAGGGAGGAAACTAGGAAAATAATGAATACATGTAAAACACGCCCAAAAAGTGAGATAATTCGACGCCTGTTAATTGCTGGAGGTCCTATATAAACTGAATTGCTGGAGGTCCTATATAAACTGAATAACACTGTAATTGCTGGAGGTCCTATATAAACTGAATAACACTGTAATTGCTGGAGGTCCTATATAAACTGAATAACACTGTAATTGCTGGAGGTCCTATATAAACTGAATAACACTGTAATTGCTGGAGGTCCTATATAAACTGAATAACACTGTGATTGCTGGAGGTCCTATATAAACTGAATAACACTGTGATTGCTGGAGGTCCTATATAAACTGAATAACACTGTAATTGCTGGAGGTCCTATATAAACTGAATAACACTGTAATTGCTGGAGGTCCTATATAAACTGAATAACACTGTAATTGCTGGAGGTCCTATATAAACTGAATAACACTGTAATTGCTGGAGGTCCTATATAAACTGAATAACACTGTGATTGCTGGAGGTCCTATATAAACTGAATAACACTGTAATTGCTGGAGGTCCTATATAAACTGAATAACACTGTAATTGCTGGAGGTCCTATATAAACTGAATAACACTGTGATTGCTGGAGGTCCTATATAAACTGAATAACACTGTAATTGCTGGAGGTCCTATATAAACTGAATAACACTGTAATTGCTGGAGGTCCTATATAAACTGAATAACACTGTGATTGCTGGAGGTCCTATATAAACTGAATAACACTGTAATTGCTGGAGGTCCTATATAAACTGAATAACACTGTAATTGCTGGAGGTCCTATATAAACTGAATAACACTGTGATTGCTGGAGGTCCTATATAAACTGAATAACACTGTAATTGCTGGAGGTCCTATATAAACTGAATAACACTGTAATTGCTGGAGGTCCTATATAAACTGAATAACACTGTGATTGCTGGAGGTCCTATATAACTGAATAACACTGTAATTGCTGGAGGTCCTATATAAACTGAATTGCTGGAGGTCCTATATAAACTGAATTGCTGGAGGTCCTATATAAACTGAATAACACTGTAATTGCTGGAGGTCCTATATAAACTGAATAACACTGTAATTGCTGGAGGTCCTATATAAACTGAATAACACTGTGATTGCTGGAGGTCCTATATAAACTGAATAACACTGTAATTGCTGGAGGTCCTATATAAACTGAATAACACTGTAATTGCTGGAGGTCCTATATAAACTGAATAACACTGTGTAATAGTAGCCAGAATAAAGTTAAAGGCCAGCACCGGTACTGAAGGGGTTAAAAGGCCAGCACCGGTACTGAAGGGGTTAAAGGGGGTTATGGGAGACGTTGTTTATAGTCTAAGTGACAAATTACAAATAATTAGCCCCATAGATGCAAATAATTAGCCCCATAGATGCAAATAATTAGCCCCATAGATGCAAATAATTAGCCCCATAGATGCAAATAATTAGCCCCATAGATGCAAATAATTAGCCCCATAGATGCAAATAATTAGCCCCATAGATGCAAATAATTAGCCCCATAGATGCAAATATCCAACTTGAGAACTTTCAACAGATAATTATAAGTAACGCCCCGTTCTTAACATTAATCATCAATTACAAACCCCACTGTACTTGAATAAACTATAATGAAAGCATATGGTCCTCCCGGGATTCGAACTCGGGACACCACCACACCCAGAACATAAGCATACATGTATAATAGCACTCCACAACAAGCCCCGACACGCCAGATGAGCTAGTGTTAAGGGGAGATGGGTCGTTTTTCTGGACCCCTGTCTCCCTCCTGTTTAACCCCATTAGTTTTCAGATTTTAAGAAGTTCGGTCCATTAGTTTGGCGATTTTATCACCTTTCGCCCCATTTCGTTGTCAATTTTAAGACCTTTCGTGCCATTTAGGTGTCGAGTTTTTCCTGGCGAGCTTTTCCTGGCGAGCGATAGCGAGCCTGTAATTTTAAGAGAAACCGGCCTTCTACCGAAAAATGTACAAATTTATCTTGAAGAGGGTTTAAGAGTTTTTTTTTAAGCTTGATAGAGGTCTAGCGAGGAAACGAATTAATATATGAATACATGAATTAACAGACCAAAAAAAAAAAAACTAGGTATGGCTTAGAAAGTTTATCAGAAGGAAATTAACAAAAGTAAGAGCATTTATTAAATTTAGGAAATCCTGTTATAATCACTCCCAGCCCCCCCCCCCCTCCCTCCCTCCCCTAAATCCACCCCTACCCTCCATGATTTAACCCCTTCTCTACCGGCGTCGTCCTTTTAGCTTTATTCTGGATACTATTAGACGATTTTATGCAGTTTAAAAAGGGGTCTACAGAAATTGACAGGCTTCCAACTATCTCGCTTAACCCTTCTACCGGTATAAATATTTGTTTAAGTTTGTTCCCTAGGCCTTTATCAAGCTTAAAAAAACGCCATCCCAAAGACCCCCCTTCGATATAAGTTTGTAATTTTTTAGGTAGAAAAATTTTCCGGCCCTCCAAAATTACAGCCTCGCTATCGCTCGCCAGGAAAAAATCGACACCTAAATGGCACGAAAGGTCTTAATATTGACAAAGAAATGGGCAAAAGTATTAACATTTGAAGACTAATGGGGCTAAGCATGAAGGAGAAGGGGGTCCAGAGAAACCTAATACTTCCCCTTAAGGAAGCCCACCTCGCTTGTTTTCTCTTTCTCTCCCTCTCTCTTTGGCTGGTATCCATTCGGCCCCATTTAGCCTATTGTTTTAAGACGCTTACCTCCATCCAGGTGTCAATATTTTCCTGGCGAGCGGTAGCGAGCCAGCATATATATATTTTTGTTTTGACAGCAAACTAAATGTTTACATTTTTCGATATGAAAATGTCTCCGGTGAAGCCGGATTTCTCCATAAAATTCTGGCGAGCTATCGCTCGCCAGAAAAAATCGACACCTGGATGGGGATAAACGTCTTAAAACAGTTGGCTGAATGAGGCCGAATGGATACAAGCCAGGGAAAGAGAGAAAGGGAGAGAAAGATTTAAACCAAAAAAAAATGTGACGCCTTAAGTAACGTCACATCAGAAAGTTTCATAAGGCGTCCTTTAAGTATTTTACCTGCCTCATGATATAAGGG
>CM064483.1:62031023-62448523 GCA_032716605.1 Paralithodes platypus | reverse complement strand
ATAGATATACGGACTATACAGACCTTGTGGTCCATGCGAGGCAGTCCGGACTTAATTCTAGTATGTCCTATCACTACTGAGTAGAAGCACAGGATAACAAAGAGGAAGGCTCTCTCCCCACCCACCAATCTCTCGACTACACACAAGAAATCGGACTAAATAGTGTTAATATTTGTTTGGCTACTATCTAACAAGTTAGTGAAAGTACGGGAGGATTTGTGAGAGTCCGAGAGTTTAAAGTACGGGAGGATTTGTGAGAGTCCGAGAGTTTAAAGTACGGGAGGATTTGTGAGAGTCGGAGAGTTTAAAGTACGGAAGGATTTGTGAGAGTCCGAGAGTTTAAAGTACGGGAGGATTTGTGAGAGTCCGAGAGTTTAAAGTACGGGAGGATTTGTGAGAGTCGGAGAGTTTAAAGTACGGGAGGATTTGTGAGAGTCCGAGAGTTTAAAGTACGGGAGGATTTGTGAGAGTCGGAGAGTTTAAAGTACGGGAGGATTTGTGAGAGTCCGAGAGTTTAAAGTACGGGAGGATTTGTGAGAGTCCGAGAGTTTAAAGTACGGGAGGATTTGTGAGAGTCCGAGAGTTTAAAGTACGGGAGGATTTGTGAGAGTCCGAGAGTTTAAAGTACGGGAGGATTTGTGAGAGTCGGAGAGTTTAAAGTACGGGAGGATTTGTGAGAGTCCGAGAGTTTAAAGTACGGGAGGATTTGTGAGAGTCCGAGAGTTTAAAGCACGGGAGGATTTGTGAGAGTCGGAGAGTTTAAAGTACGGGAGGATTTGTGAGAGTCCGAGAGTTTAAAGTACGGGAGGATTTGTGAGAGTCGGAGAGTTTAAAGTACGGGAGGATTTGTGAGAGTCCGAGAGTTTAAAGTACGGGAGGATTTGTGAGAGTCCGAGAGTTTAAAGTACGGGAGGATTTGTGAGAGTCCGAGAGTTTAAAGTACGGGAGGATTTGTGAGAGTCCGAGAGTTTAAAGTACGGGAGGATTTGTGAGAGTCCGAGAGTTTAAAGTACGGGAGGATTTGTGAGAGTCGGAGAGTTTAATGAGATCAAGCTTACCCATTTGATTTCTTGACGGCCTTTCTAAGCTGAATAAAACCGTCTGTAAACAGTCAGATTAAAGTGAAGAAACTCGATCGTTATCAGATAGGGCCGGGCAAGAGTTAATAGCCTATCATAATGAAGTTAAGGGGGGTCACAGTTTTTTTTGTTTATCTCTCTCTCCTTTTCTATTTCTTTGGCTTGTATCCATTCGGCCCCATTCAGCCAACTGTTTTAAGACGTTTATCCCCATCCAGGTGTCGATTTCTTCCGGCGAGCGATATCGAGCCAGCATTGTATGGAAAAATCCGGCTTCGGAGAAATTTGCCTATCGAAAAATGTAGAAATTTAGCTAGCTGTCAAAACAAAAATATATATATGCTGGCTTGCTACCGCTCGCCATGAAAATATTGACACCTGTATGGGGGTAAACGTCTTAAAACAGTTGGCTGAATGGGGCCGATTTGATACAAGCCAAAGAGAGAGAGAGGGAGAGAAAGAGAAAAAAAGCAGGTCAATATGTCAATAAATATTTCGATGAATAATAGTTGAATTTTCTACAGCCCACTGTGGATTTATCAAGAATGGTAATGCTGCTTTAGCTAAAAATTGACACAGGATAATTAATTGGTGGGTCATATTTATCTGCGTGCCAAATTACATATCAGCATTTTTATGAATACCACTACAAATCCACATAGAACAAAAAAAACACATATATATTATGTCTTGTCCACCTCCCATAATTATCTGATCCTTAACCCTTACTGTACCGACGGGGTCTTTCTAATTTAATCTTGCTATATCTTAGACGCTTGTGTGCAATTTAAAAAGGATCTGTCGCTGTCAAAAGGGTCCAGTGAGATAGTTCGAAGCCTGTTAACTGCTGGAGGCACTTTGTAAACTGAATACAATCGTCTAATAGTTGCCAGAATATAATAAAAAGGACATCACTGGTACTGAATGGGATAACAAGAAGAGAAAAAAACAACAACAAAGTCGACCCTTCATAGGCCTTCCTCTTCGACGCAGGCATGAACGAGACAGAGAACCTTGACAGCCTATTATAACATCATTGTGGCTCTACCATATTTGTTTAGAATTATTCTTTGGTGTGCCAGAAATGTTCCAGACATTTCTGACTACGACTGTACCTCGATTTGGCTAGGGGAATAGGTGTGGAAATTGACAGCTCATTTGCTCTAGCCCTTTTTGAGTTACAGAGGTTAGAGATTACGATTTCTGCCCAACCTAGAATGAACCCAACTATACGACTGTTCCACCAAATACAGATCAGAAACTTATGACTACGACTGTACCTCGATTTAGCCGGCTCTTCTAGAAAATTCCACCACATACGGTCGGCATACGATGTGGCAGGGAAGCTATACCTCCTTCACCCCTTCCTCCTTGAGAGACTCACACGCCCTGTCCTCCTGTCCCTCCTTCACTTAATAAGGGGGAGATATTATATACTCGCTTGTTCTGGACCCCCTTCTCCCTCAGGTTTTGACCCATTAGTGTTGCGATTTTAAGACGTTCGTTCACTAGTTTGGTGATTTTGAAACCTTTCCCCCCATTACTTTGTAAATATTAAGACCCTTCGTGCCATATAGGTGTCGATTTTTTCCCTGGCGAGCGATAGCGAGCCTGTAATTTTTTAAGGAACCAGCCATCGGCCGGGACATTTTTCTACCGAAAAATGTACAAATATATCTTGAAAGGGGGTATAGGGGGTGTTTTTTTAAGCATGATGGAGGTCTAACGAGAAATCTCAAAATTAAATAAATAAATTAATAAGTAGCCCCTCCAAAAAAAACAAGCCCTAGCCCCTTAATGTCTTATCTTGTATCTGTGCACTACAAAGGAGTAAACACCACCCGCCATATTGTTACCCTTCCGGGATACAGAGGGATTGGGTTGGGCAACATTGAACGCCATATTGTTGACCCTCTATGGTTACTGGAGGATTGGGGTTATGGGGAGATGGGCCGTTTTGGGGGTCCCTCTTCCTCCCTTCCTCGTGTTTAGCCCCAATAGTTTTCAGATTTTATGACGTTCGGCTCATTAGTTTGTCGATTTTAACACCTTTCGCCCCATTTCTTATTCAATATTAAGAACTTTCGTACTATTTAGATGTCGATTTTCTTCCCTGGCGAACGATAGTGAGCCTGTAATTTTGGAAAACCCGGCATTCGGCCAGGACATTTTTCAACCGAAAAATGTACACATTAATATAGAAGGGGGATCTAATGGATTTTGTTTAAGCTTGATGGAGGTCTAGGTAGGAAACTAATAAAATCATAAAAAAGATACATAAATGATCAATTAAATACGCCCATCTTTCCTTAAAGCCGGTATCACACGAGCGCTTTTTCCCTCAAAATGTGTTATCCTCAACACTGGTACAAGAGATATGAGTAAGCAGGAAAGCAACCGGTTCATACCAGATATAACACATTATCCCCTGGATTATCAGAGGGACAGAGATAGAGTACAAAGGAAATCAAGCAACAACAGTCCTAGTGACAGGTCTAGTTACACCACCCAGTCCCCTTCAAGCTAACAATACCCAGTAGGTCCCCTTCATGTTAAGAAAAACAAATCCTGCATTTCAGGTTCGCTGTCCCTCGCCAGGAAAAAAATTCTACTGAAAAATGTACAAATTATAGTTTGAAGGGGGTATAGGAGACAGTTTCCTTTAACCCGTGGAGCCCCGGCTAGTTTTGTAATGTTTGCGCACCAGAACCCGGCCGGTTTTCAAAAAATTGTTTTATTCCAGAAACAATAGCGAATGGGTTAGGAATGAAGGAAAAACCACGAAAAACCCCTCAAAAAGCTTAAAAAATGGTCCTACAGAGCCCCCGAAAATGGATTTTACAAGAGTAAAAAATTGAAGGCAATTATCCCAAAAAAACAGGTTATTGCGCGCTTGCGCGCACGCACGTGGACTTTGAGAGTTTTCAACCATCGGCACGGTTGCGTGGGACACGTACACAGTTCCCATACAAATCTGAGCCCTCTTGAGTGGCTACACCTGAGGTTACGGTCGGCGCAATTAGGGTGACGCGCCAGGCGCGTCTCTGGGGCTGTGCGTTACATACATCGCCGACGCGTCAGGCGCGTCGCTGGGGCTGTACGGGTTAAGCCTAGGTCACACACAGTGCTTTGTTTACACGTCCTTAATGGTCCTTGCCCGACTTTACGAATTTTAAGGTCGGGAGCAAATGTTGGGGACCGTGCGGTGATTATGGTGATAGACGCTCATTCTCAATCATTTCCTCGACCGTGCCCCTGCTGACGCCGGGCGGCCAAAAATCTTGGGATGACTGTGCAATATCCATGCAATGTCCTTAAACCGTGTTTGACCCGTTATTCCCCTATCGGACCCCCAACACACACATCTATCCTACGTCCCCCAGATGATGCGGGGGTGTCCCGTGGTTGTCCCTGGCCAGATACATGAGTGGGTGTCACGGCTTCATATAAAACACAAGGGCGTGTTGTAAAGGAGCTATGTCGGGCATGGATACAGCATAAATTAAAAGTGGATTGCCACCTCATAAGCATCCACGTAAATACTATAATCAGGGTCGCACATATGTACCTTCTAAGGATATTAAAATGCTGCGATGACGTCGGACGTAGATAAACGGTAATTTGAGGTATTGATAATGACAAATTTATAAAAAATATGAAGGTCATATAAATTCAATACCATTACCATGTTATACAATACGTATAATACAAGCGTACTTACTACTTATGTACATAAATGTGAATAGGATAAATATATAATGAGGTGGTTATACAGAAAATTAGAATATTGCCATAATAATGCTTTCATTACGAATGCCATACATACATACTAGCTAGCGTCATTATTTGACGATAGACTCTGGAGGCAATCCAATGTAGAATGACAAAAATTATCAACAATATTAGACATTTATCATATGAGGAGAGGTTATAAACCCTTGGCTTACAATTACTAGAAAGACGAAGATATAGATGAGATGGAGACGAGTGCGAGTGAGCAGGAGTGCGGCAGGCCCTCGTCCACTCTCCGGCACGTCTGCCGCGGCACCAAGAGTCTCACCAAATGTCTCGCGAGATATATGCAGCATTGCCAAAGGCAAATGTAGCACGACATTGCTAATCATTAGCGAATATTGCCGATGTCTGTAGTAACGCTGTGGGTGAACCCCGCACGCTACGAGGCTCATTCTGATGTCATTTTGAAGCTATTTTCTTCTAGGTTTTTGCTGCAAACATTTGATTTCATTCAGGCACTTGCTTAAACAATCAGGAGTGCCTGAATGAGCCCTATTATAGCGGAAATATACCCACGTTGTTTGGGTTAATCAGCTCAGAAACGGTGGAACGTTTCAAACGTAATTTGGATAGTCATATAGATTATATTGGTTGGGTGTTAAAGGGATATGCTTTGTCTGGGCCAGTAGGCCCTCTTCAGATTTCCGTGTTCTTATTTTCTTACGTTCTAAATTTGTTATATTTATATAGCCACGCTTATGCACAATATGATGATATTACCATATGTGTAACTACATTATTTACCATCAATGGGTGGCCCCATTTCATTAGCCTTCTCCTCAATCAGCCGCCTTCTCTTTGATTCAGGGACATAATATGTTTTTGTACTTGTCCTGCCCTTGTATCATCCTTGTTTTACTTGTTTTATGAACGTTATTATGGCTGCCAAAGGCCTGTTGATGGACGAGAAGCCACCCATGGAGGCATTTGTACGCCTCCAGCATGACCCAACCCAGCCCTACCTCCGGCCAAGTGAACCTCCCTCCGTTTTAATCGCACCCCACCCATGCACATCGCCCGCTTACTGACGGCGCTGACCCAGGCCTGATCCTTCCAACTTTTTTGGACATGTACAATGAAGACGGGGGTGTCCATGTCATTTCACGCCTTGACGCGTCCTTACCATGACTCCGCTGACCTTGTCCTGACCTTGCAGGACTTTGCACCAGACTTTGTTAAACACACGGTCCCGGCAAACGGCCAGACCTTCCAATAATTCAGGCTCGGATCACCAGGACATCTTTATATCTTATAATGTACAAATTATGTATTGAATTTTTTTTTTTTTTTTTTTTTTTTTTTTTGGGGGGGGGGGGGGGGGGTCGGGGGGGGATTTCTTTTTGCCTAATGGGGGTCTGCGGGGTAGGATATGGAGGGTTAGCCTGAAGAGAGAGAAAGAAAGAGGAAGAGAGCGAGAGTGAGCGTAAGAGATATGAGTCAGCAACAAATCAACCAGTTCACACCAGATATACATCACACACACACATGCCCTGGGTGGTGGTATCTCCCGGTGCACTAACTGATAAGTCATTGTGTACAGTCACAAGAAAAAGTCATTATGCAATGCTTACAGTACTTACAAAACAAAAACAAATTTACTGGCCTAATCACAGACCGCGACGGCTTGGAGGTGTTTTTCCCTGATTCTTTAGGAGAGTGACTGTCAGGAGTGGTTTTGGCCATGGACAAGGAGTGAGGGGACTGATCAATAAGCTTCCTCCCTCTTCCCTACCTTGCTCCTGTATGGTACTGAGGTCGCTGACTGGCCTGTGGTGAGCAGGAACCTAGGGAAAGCGGGTGAGGGTAGGGGGGTAAAGCTGCAGTAAGAGGAGGGACACTGGGTTAGGTGTGACGGTCATTTGATCGACCTCCCTCTTGCACTTGGCAATTGCCTGATGCAACTGCAAACCTGGGGCAAGGAGAGCCTCGCTATTGATTCGAGAGACATCGGGAGGGGGGGGGGTGACACTGCTGGGGGTTTCGAGGGTGCTGTTGGGTTCTGCTGGCCCTACTCCTGAGCTAGCCTCACACTACCCTTGGCTGAGATCTGGTCGCGTCCTCGGGACCACATTCCAGTATGTCCCGTCTGGAGGAGGAAGAGACACCACTGCTGAGAGAAAGGGTAGTTCCTTATGTGGTGTAGGAGATCACAGGAGCCCCGGTGGTGTCACTGAGGGTGATGTATACAGTGGCCAGGGGGTGGGCATCAAACAGGGTGGGAAGCTTGGTGCTAGAGATTATTCTATGGTGTAGGGAATCATCCAACAAGATCACAGTTTTGACTGGGATATGGTGACAGACTAGCCAGTTCAGGTAGACCATGGCGGTGGTAGCGGCATTGCGTTGTGTTATCCTTGAGCTTTTAGGCTGAATTAATGCTCGAGGAGGGTACCAGGTAAGATATATAGCAGATAACTGGCCAGGTGGGTGGGAGTTGAATCAGTCCAGTGGATAGGAGGTGTGACCTGACCGGGTGACTGTGGTGATGGAGGCATCGTTTGACCCAGGACTAGCGAAGTCGGGCCGAAAGGGAGGAGCTTCCGGATCAAGATCCGGAGCTTCTGGATCAAGGACTGGCAGGGCAGGGGAGGGGAAGTATTAGGAGGGACCACTGCTGTCTTCATCGCGGGTGGGGAAGACAGGGGTGGGGCGCTACCTGGAGAGGAGGGAGAGAGACAGAGGAGCTGGGGGAGGGGCAACAGTTGTCCTGGCTAGGGTTGGTGTCAAGTGAGGTTGCTGGCGGGGCATCAAACTTAACGGGTGGGATGAGCACTCCTTCTGGTGATGGTGAGTGCTCTATGGGGGTAGCTGGAAGGGTGAGGCAGCAATTGTTGGCACTGTCAGAGAGGCAGGGGAAGAGGGGAATGAGACCAGGGGAGGGAGCTATGCTTGGGGGTGCAGGACGAGGATGGGGAAAGGCGGCGGTGTGAGATGGGTGTTGGGTAGGCTGGTTCTCCTTGACCTGGTAAGGGCGAGCATGGCTGGCATGATCTGGCATGACCTCTTCCAGGTATTTCGATCATAACTTGGAAGGTGTTGGGCATTGATACTATGACTTGCATCCATATGTACCTGGCTGAGAGTTTATTCAAGGTGAGGAGGGGATGATTTAGGTTATTGAACCAACCCCCACCTGGTGGGGGTTGGGAGGTTGGATGCTGTTGGGGACAGGCTCCATATAGAGGTCTTGAAGGGTGGTCCTTAGGAGGGTCAGGTAGCCCTGTTGCTGTACAAGTAGTTTGTCTAGGGGTTCGGCGGGGGTGTTGGGGTAAGTTTGAGGAGTCTCCCAAAGAAGAGTTCATGGGGAATGCAGCTGATGGTGGTGTGAAAGGACTGGCTTAGGCTCCATTGCCCCAGAAGGAGGAGATTGGGCCAGTCCTTTCGCCGGCTTTGGATCATGATAGAACGGAGGGCGTTGTCTAGGGAACAGTGGTACCTCTCTCAGATCCTGTTGTTTTGTTAGAGGTGAGCGTGATTTGGTACCCTAGGAGTTCTGTGAGGGTGGACTACGTCAGGCTTAGGCTGACATATTCCTGACCGCGGTCGGTCAAAATAGCAGTGAGAATGCTAAAGGCAGAGATGACGTGTTGGAGGAGGGCCTTGGCCATGATCAGGATATCATAGTTTTTGACGGGATTGTGATAATGTAGCCGGAGAACATATCAACAAAGGTTATAATGGAGCGGTATCCATTAGAGGAGTTTAGGGGTGCCATGATGTCCATCAAAAGCACCTCAAACAGGCAGCTAGCCCGATGGGTGGTGCCCTTGCATCGCGGTGAATTTATGCCGATCCTATCCCAGGGTGCAGACACAGTACCCTTGGATGAACTTAGTGGCTGTGTCTTTGGCAGTAGGTGTCCAGAACCGTCTCCAGAATGTCTAAAGCAAGCGCTTCTCCCCTAGGTATGCTCTGGAGCTGTCGTCGAATACGGAGAGGATGGCCATCCTCTGTGTGTGTGTGTGTGGGGGGGGTGGGGGGGGGGTGAGGGAAGTAACCTGATATGTCAAGTAGACGAAAGGGCTTCAGAATCGGTTGGGCAGCCGAACAGGCCACCCAAGTCCTTGGCAGCATCCACCATCTGTAGGTCCTCCGCTGATCTGTGGGGGTCTAGTAGAATGACTCACATATACAGTATATATATATGTGTTGGTAAAATTGTTAAGATGGTTGAAAGTAAGATCGGAGCTCCATAACTTCTCTTTCGGGTATGGTGTAAAAACCTATTCCTACAAGGGAGGCCCGAGAGAGACCTTCAGCATTTGTATGCAATTTTCCATGGCGGTGCTGGACAGCATAGTTGAGCTCCTACAGGAGCTCTCGCCATCAGATCAGCATGGATTCTGTTGACTGCGTCCATCGGAGCCACTTTTGTGCACTGGGTAGCTCTTTTCGTAGTAGTAGTAGTCGTTCCCCAGACTGCCTGGCTGAACAGCCCCTTTCGGCCTCGTTCAAGGCTCTTCTGGCAAAGATGATGAGGTTTTCCGATATCCCATTGACTTGGGTGAGTATGGCACTAAGTTCCAAGACTCCAAGAGACTGCCGTTTGTGTACAGACGGAATTGGTTTGGTGAAGTCTGGGAAGGCCACCACTAGGGGGTTTGATAGGATACCTTTCAGTCGGTCCATGGTGGCCTGTTCTGTGGAACCCCAGTTGAAGGAAGTGTCCTTCCTAATGAGGGTACTCAGGGGGGCGGAGATTGATGAGAACTCGTTCACAAAATGCTGGTAATAACTTGCCATCCCCAGGAAGGATCTCACTTCCTTCACCGTGGATGGAGGGGGATGTCAGCAATGGTAGCGGTTTTCTGGGAGTCGGGAGATATTCTGGCGGCACTCATCATGTTTCCTTGGTATTGCACTTCCCGTTGAGCCAGGAGGTATGAGGAACAGCCCTGATTCCCTTACACATTGGAGGACCTCCCTCATGCGCACTCAGTATAATATTGCGCAGGTGGCAG
Organism: Paralithodes platypus; assembly: GCA_032716605.1. Classification (NCBI taxonomy): domain Eukaryota; kingdom Metazoa; phylum Arthropoda; class Malacostraca; order Decapoda; family Lithodidae; genus Paralithodes; species Paralithodes platypus. The sequence goes on along the minus strand of CM064483.1, from coordinate 62,438,688 downwards.
ATAAAATAATAATATTATCTAGGTATCACCTAGGTATCTCACAGTTGATATCTGTCAGGGTGGTATTTTTTATTTTTGTTATTTTGTTCTATGTGTATGAAGGAGACAAAAGGCAAAACTGCATGTAACAAGTGTCTCCCCTAAAGTTGAAAGTGTGATAGTTGCCATTAAGAAAAAAAGATGTTGGTGTATTATATAAAAGTGTGGTGTGCTTGTTTAGTATAGTGTTTAGTAGGAGGAAGAGGTGTTTGAGAGCTACCTGAAATACTCTGCTTAGGTGAGACAAACAGAAACAGAGAGGGAAGCTAGATATACAAAACATGCCTATAAGGCCTCTTCTGGGTATTGCCTTGCTCGATTGGTGTCTACAATCTCTCAAGTTAGTACAATCTCCCCAGTTAATTAATCTGGTATTCATTAACCTGGAGAAACTAGTAGGAGCGTTAGTCACGCCGAAGGGGAGGACATGAGATTGGTATAGCCGCCCCCTCGGCTGGTGGCAAAGACTGTCTTGGGATTGGCATCGTCGGAAAGGGGATCCTGGTTTTGAATCTTGTGTGCGGCGAGGTAGGTGTGTCCCCTTCCAGTTTCATCCTGTGCAAAAAAAATTGAGAATTCTTGGAGCAGTGACAGAAGTTGGTTTAGCTGCCGATAGTGTGGGTATGAAGGGAGGGAAGGAACAATCCGGTTGGGGCGGCTGTGCGGCTCCGGGGTTTGGCAGAGTGTTTGGCGGAGCTCCATGTGGCGACATCAATGTGCTGGCAATCTTCCAGGTGCAGGCCCTTTGGGAGTCGAAGGGGGGTGGTGGGGGTTTAGCAGGCAAGGAGCCATATGCACAATGGGGTAAAATGTAGCTCTGTGGTGGGGGAGAACATGGTGGTGAAAACCTAGTAGGTAGAGCTCTCGTCTCACACACGAGGGGTCGGGGGTTCAATCCCCGGCCGGGCGGAGACAAATTGGGCTTGTCTCTTTTCATGTGTTAGCCTCAGTTCACCTAGCTGTAAATAGGTACCTGAAATAAGTGGACGACGTTGTGACGTCCCATCTGGGGTTGGCAAAAATGGTACAAGGCGAGATGGGTATCATATGGTTCACCTAAGCTGATGGCTACCTAAGCCTTCGGGCAAGACGGTACCGTCTATAGTGAGAATGGTACCATACAGATCCACCCTAAGCCTTCGTTTCCGATGTCGCCAATTGGCTAAATACAGACTACACACACATCCACAGCCATTCCAACAGTACATAAAACACTTAACATGCATTTCACGCAATACATTCCCAGTTAAGGAGGCGCGATAATAATGAGCTTAGCTCGCATTGCGTGGATTCCCCTTGACGAACAAGTAACTGAGGGTTGTGGAGTGGGAAAGGATGGCAATCACCTCTGCCAGGAAGACCTGCTGGGGTTCAGAAAGGGGGATAAGGGTGGGTGGCACCCGCCCAGAGGAAGTCTAGCAATAGAGCGGAGGTCGAGAGGGAATGAGGGGTGAAGGGTAAGGCGTTCATGAGAAAGTCGTTCATGAGTGCAGAGCTGGGGTTGGCGTCATTGGATGGTGGCGTGTCGCCCCAGGGGGAAGGTCATCGGGGCCCCTTTCCAGGCCTAAGCTGTATAAGCTGGCTGGGGAAGGGAGCTGGTGTGGGAATATGTTGGAAATGTTGAGGCTCCGAGCCCTGTTGACGGCAAGCATGTCCCACCCCAGGTACCCGTCGAAAGGACAAGTGGGCATCCCCATGACATTAACCCACTGAGCACCAGCTGATTTATAAAGAATGTACAACGAGGGACCAGCAGGTTGTCATTTTTATTTTCCTAAAAACACATGGGATGGGTTAGTAATGAAGGAAAAACCACAAAAAAGATGCTCACCTAGGTCATTTAGGGGTCTTGCGGGGCGGCGGAAAGTCACAATAAACATGGGGAAATGGATAGGCAAAATACTGGAAAATCACTCCTGCACACGGCCACACGCACGCGGCTTGACTTGGAGGGTTTCCAACCAACGGTATTGTTGCGTGGGATACTGAAGCAGTTCCCATACAAATCTGAACCCTCTAGGTGCCATAGGACAAGAGCAATTAACGCAAACGCAACCATTGCGTCGCTGGGGTTTAGCGTTACATACATAGGCGACGCATAACGTGCCGTCGCTGGTACTCAAGGGGTTGAAAATGGCATTGATCCTACCCGCCCGGAGCTCGAGGGGAAGGGTTCTGGTCACGCCATCGAACTGAATAGGGTTCCCAATTTTTTGTTTAAGACAAACGAGGTTAAAGAAAATATAGGTTTCGCAATTAATGAGTTTTGATAATTGTGAAACCTCTATTTCCTTTAAACTCGCTTGTCCTAAAGAAAATATACTCCCTGGCTACACCAACTTAATATATATATATATATATATATATATATATATATATATATATATATATATATATATACATATATATATACATATATATATATATATATACTGTATATATATATATATATATATATATATATATATATATATATATATACAGTATATACATATATACAGTATATATACATACATATATATACTGCTGTACAATCGCTGACATGTAGTATCTAAAACACAATAATGTTCATGCACAGAACGTAAACATTACTAACAAGTGTATGTGTTCAAGCTAATATTTATTAGATACATAATTAAAAAAACAGAGCACATACTATCAACAGTGTAAGTGTGAATTGGATTAGGAATAACCAAATATATTAATAACACATATTCCTAACAGTGTAATCAGGATCTTATGATAACCAAAGATAATAACACCCCGTTCTTAACATTAATCATCAATTATAAACCCCAATGCACTTTAATAAACATATGAAAGCATATGGTCCTCCCGGGATTCGAACTCGGGACACCACACCCGGAACATAAGCATCTAAACCATTACACCAACCATTCTATTATCAGAGTAATCAGGATCCTAGCGCATAATAGCCAACCATTAAGGGGGGTGACCTGCTTTTTGTTATTTCTATCCTTTTCTCTCTTTCTCTGGCTTGTATCCATTCGGCCCCATTCAGCCAACTATTTTAAGACGTTTATCCCCATCTAGGTGTCGATTTCTTCCTGGCGAGCGATAGCGAGCCAGCATTATATGAAGAAGTCCGGCTTCGCCGGAGAAATTTTTCTATCGAAAAATGTACAAATTTAGCCTGCTGTCTAACACAAATAAAAAATATGCTGGCTCGCTACCGCTCACCAGTAAGAAATTGACACCTGGATGGGGATAAACGTCTTAAAACAGTAGGCTGAATGGGGCCAAATGGATACAAGCCAGAGAAAGATAGAAAAGGATAGAACAAAAACAGGTCACCCCCCCCCCCTTAATCAGAACATAATATACACCATAATATACACCATAATATACACCATAATATACACCATAATATACACCATAATATACACCATAATATACACCATAATATACACCATAATATACACCATAATATACACCATAATATACACCATAATATACACCATAATATACACCATAATATACACCATAATATACACCATAATCAGGATTCTATAATGGACCAATATATTAATCACAACAAGACACACGAGGACTTTGAAAGGTAGTATTATCAAGATGTGACTTTCACCTCCTACAACACACACACACACACACACTCACACACACACACACACACACACCTGTTGGCCTACTATCACTTAAGGGGGTAGTGCTTGGTTTTTGGTATATATATATTTATTTTTGTATTTATTTATTAGTTTCCTCGCTACACCTCCATCATACTTAGAAAAACACCCCCTAGACCCCCTTTCAAGATAAATGTGTACATTTTGCGTTAGAAAAATTTCCTGGCCAAAGGCCGGTTCCTCCTAAAATTAGAGGCTTGCTTTCGCTCGCCAGGAATAAATCGACACCTAAAGGGCACGAAAGGTTGTAATACTGACAACAAAATGGGGCGAAAGGTCTCAAAATTGCCACACTAGCGGAACGAACGTCTTAAACCCTCAAAACTAATATGCTAAACATGAGGGAGAAGGGAGTCCAGAAAAAGCTAGTAGTACCCCCTTAATCTAATCCAGACATAAATTATACCAGGTAGGCCTATGGGGTGGGGGTGCCTGCATAAGAGGGTAGGTAGGACCCACTTGAGGGGAGATTTCTACTTGAGGGATTTTTTTTTTCTGGACCCCTTTCTCCCTCATGTTTATCCCCATTGCTTTTTGAGATTTTAAGACGTTCGCCCAATTAGTTTGGCAATTTTAAGAACTTTCGCCCCATTTCTGACAATTTTAAGACCTTTTGTGTCTTATAAAAGTGTCGATTTTTTCCTGGCGAGCGATAGCGAGCCTTTAATGTAAGAGGAATCGGCCTTCGACCGGGGCATTTTTCTACCGAAAAATTTACAAATTTATCTTGAAAGGGGGTGTAGAGGTTGTAAGTTTAAGCTTGATGGAGGTCTAGGGAACACACTTTAAACCTGCCCTTAACTTGTATCCGCCATATTGTTTCTGACTATGTCGCTACTCTCACTATACAGGCACTCCTGGTAGGCCTTTCTCTGTGTTGGTTCCCTATTTGGCCTGGTGCTCGGAGACAGCTTGACGACACTGGAGGTCACCCACAGTCTGGTCCGTGTCGATCACCCCTCTGTATCTGTAGTATATACTGTGTATATATATATACCTTACCTTACCTATGGATACCTTTGGATGTGTTCGCCGCTCCTCTAGCGGCACCAAGGAGCGCGACGCCCCTCGTTATGGGTGGTGATTTGGTGCAGTAGACTGTTTGAAGCGACAGCTCGCTCCCTTGCGAGGATGGGCTCGTCTGGCACTTTTTGCAGTTCGACATCTATAGGCTCTCTTGAAGTTGTCTAACGAGATGTCCCTCATGTCTCTTACTCGCGGTGGGAGTTTGTTGAAGAGACGTGGGCCTCTGTGTGATAACCAGCCCTCTCGCAGAGAGCCCATAGCACCCCTGTTATTCATCCGGGGGATTTCGCATTCCCAGCCTCTCCTATCACTGAATTTCATGACTATCGGAGTATGTAGGTTTGGTACTAAACCCTCTGCGATTTTCCACGTGTATATTATTAGGTAACGTTCTCTTCTACGTTCCAGTGAGTACAGATTCAGTGCTCTTAAACGCTCCCAATAGTGTAGATGTTTTATCGAACTTATATGCGAAGTGAAATTTCTTTGTACACTCTCTACGTCATTTATTTCACCTGCTTTGTATGGGGATGTTAATACGCTACAGTATTCAAGCCGCGGTAGCACTAGAGATTTGAAGAGCGTTATCATAGGCAATTCACCGCGTGTTTTAAAAGTACGCAGAATCCAACCCGTTAGACATATATATATATATATTTATATATATATATATATATATATATATATATATATATATATATATATATATATATATATATATATACTGTATATGTATATATCTACAGGGATATATATACAGTATATATATATATATATATATATATATATATAACAGAATATATATATATATATATATATATATATATATATATATATATATATAATTTATATATATATATATATATATATATATTGAAATATGGTTGTTTTAGATGTGGCTTCTTTGGATTATGGCAGTTTTGAATGTGGCCGCTTTGGAAAGGGCCTCTTTGGAGCATGACCGTTTTGGAGTGTGGCCATTTTGGATATGACCTCTTTGGTGTGTGGACGTGTTGTATGTGGAAATTGTGGAGTGTGGCCGTTTTGAGCTGCTTCCCTTACAGCCAGGAGGGAACCAGATACATGGTTCTTGTCGGCCGCTCGTCACCACGGCTTCAAGTAATAATGGCCACACTCCTAAATGGTCCCAGCCAGAACTGCAACAGTCGACTAATCTAAACTTTAGGCAATAAAACCTAACAATGTTAAGGAGTCTTTTTTTCTACATTTTTTTTTTTTTTTTTTTTTTGCTTGCTCCCTAGACTTCCATTAAGCTTAAAAAATTACCCCCAAGACACACCTTTTAGGTAAATTAGTGCATCTTTCAATAGAAAATTGCCCCGGCCAAAGGCCGGTTACTCCTAAATCGCAGGCTTGCTTTCACTCGCCAGGAAAATTCGACACCTAAAGGGCACAACAGGTCTTAATATCGCCAAACTAATGGGGCGAATGTCTTAAAATATAAAAAATAAGCCATCTTAATAAAGGGTAAACTATAGAGCTGCCTATATAACACGGAGGCGTCAAGCTGTCTGGTCTGGTCTGTGTCCCCCTCTCCTAGTCCAGGGTTAATGGTTTGGTCTGTTCATTTATTTATTTATATATTATTTAGTTTCCTCGCTAGACCTCCTTAACAACCTTAGAACAGAATCCCCTGGACCCTCAAGATAAATGTGTACATTTTTCGATAGAAAAATGTCCCGGCCGAAGGTCGGTTCCTCTTATAATTACAGGCTCGCTTTCGCTCGCCAGGAAAAAATCGACACCTAAATGGCATGATAGGTCTAAAAAATTACAACGAATTGGAGCTAAAGGTGTTAACATCGCCAAACTAATGGGCCGAACGTCTTAAAATAAAAACAAACAAACAATGGGGCTAAGCACGAGGGAGAAGGGGGCAAAAAAAAAAAAAACAGCCCATCCCCCCTTTAACCAGAATAGCCAGTTAAAAGAGGCCATCTTATAGTATAAAGGGTATAAACTATAGACGGCCTAAAACACGGAGGCGGCGTCAAGCTGTCTGGTCTGGTCTGTGCCCCCCCCCTCTCTCTCATAGTCCAGAGGTCATTTTTTGGTCTGTTATATATTATTTAGTTTTCTCGCTAGACCTCCATCAAACTTAAAGAAAACATCCGCTAGACCCCCCCCCCCCTCCTTCGAGTTAAATTTGTACATTATTCGGTAGAAAAATTGTCCCGGCCGAGGGTCCGTTCCTCTTATAATTATAGGCTCGCTATCGCTCGATAGGAGAAAATCGACACCTAAATGGCATGATAGGTCTTAAAATTGACAACGCGATGGAGCTAAAGGTGTTAAAATCGCCAAACTAATGGGCCGAACGTCTTAAAATCTAAAAAAAAAAATGGGGATAAGGACGAGGGAGAAGCGGGCTAGAAAAACCCGCCCATCCCCCCCCCCCCCCCCTTTTAACCAGAATCCCCTGAAAAAATGGCCGCCATCTTATATTATAAAGGGTATAAACTATAGACGGCCTAAAACACGGAGGCGGCGTCAAGCTGTCTGGTCTGGTCTGTGGCCCCCCCCCGCCCCCCCCCCCCCTCTCCCACCTCTTCTAGTCCAGGGTTAATTTTTTGGTCTGTTCATTTATTTATTTATATACTAGCAGGGGTACCCCTCGTTGCCCGGGTAATCACCATAATCACCATCACTACTACCACCACTACTACTACCATAATCACCATCATCAATCACTACTACCACAATCATCACAATACTACTACTACCATAATCACCGGCCTCGACCTCCCTGTGCCTCATTAAACGGCGACCTCGATTTCGGCCGCTAAATGACCTCCGATTTTGGATCTGACCTCATCCGTACCCCCATTTTGGGGGGTTGCGAACAACTTTCGTTCCATACACCTTTTCGATCGGAGGCCTCCTTCTGCCCCAAACGGACATTTTTGTTTTCAATTTTTTGTATTTTTTTTTTTCAATTTCGGCCTCGAAACGACCTCCGATCGTGGCCTCGCCCCCTCTATGACCTGACCCAGGTCAATGGACACCCACATGTAAAGTTTCAGCTCCCCAGGTCCAAAACTGCGGCCGCCTATTAAGAACATACACACACACACACACACACACACACACACACACACACACACACACACACACACACACACACACACATACACACACACACACACACACACACACAGACAATCGAAAATATTATATAGATTATTTAGTTTTCTCGCTAGACCTCCATCAAGGTTAAAGAAAACACCCCCTAGACCACCCTTCGAGATACATTTCTACATTTTTCGGTTGGAAATGTCCTTTGGCCGGTTCCTTAAAAAAATACAGGCTCGCTATCGCTCGCCAGGAAAAAATCGATAACATCGCCTGATGTTAGCCAGAATATAGTGAAAAAGTGCGTCAGGATACTGAGAGGGTTCATAGTTGACTGCCAACAGCAAGGGTAATGTTACTGCATGTTGGTGAGCTTATGATGGAGTGCTGAAACTAAGTACATCACAAATGACTCCCAATAATATAGATCCTTTGTACCAGCCAGCATGACAATAATACATTAATTAAGGGGAGGTATTTAGTTTCTTTCCTAGAACTCCATCAAGCTTAAAATTACACCCCCTAGACCCCCTTTCAAGATAAATTTGTACATTTTTCGGTAGAAAAATTTCCCGGCCGAAGGCCGGTTCCTCTTAAATTACAGGCTCGCTATCGCTCGCCAGGGAAAAATCGACCCCTAAATGGCACGAAAGTTCTTAAAATTGACAGAAATGGGGCGAAAGTTCTTAAAATCGCCAAACTAAAGGGGGCGAGCGTCTTAAAATCTAAAAAGCAATGGGGCTAAACATGAGAGAGAAAGGGGTCCAGAAAAAAAATCCCTCAAGTGGAAATCTCCCCTTAAGTATCCATCCACCAACACCAAGGTACTGACAACGCGGTGGTTTGTAAACTATAAAGGTATTTTTTATTGTGTACACTAACTTCCATATTCTCAAGTATGTAATAGTATGTAATAGTGTGTAATAGTATGTAATAGTATGTAATAGTATGTAATAGTATGTAATAGTGTGTAATAGTGTGTAATAGTATGTAATAGTATGTAATAGTATGTAATAGTGTGTAATAGTATGTAATAGTATGTAATAGTATGTAATAGTATGTAATAGTATGTAATAGTGTGTAATAGTAATAGTATGTAATAGTATGTAATAGTATGTAATAGTATGTAATAGTATATAATAGTATGTAATAGTATGTAATAGTATGTAATAGTATGTAATAGTATGTAATAGTATGTAATAGTATGTAATAGTATGTAATAGTATGTAATAGTATGTAATAGTGTGTAATAGTGTGTAATAGTAATAGTAATAGTGTGTAATAGTAATAGTAATAGTGTGTAATAGTAATAGTAATAGTGTGTAATAGTAATAGTGTGTAATAGTAATAGTGTGTAATAGTAAGAGTATGTAATAGTATGTAAGAGTATGTAATAGTATGTAATAGTATGTAATAGTATGTAATAGTATGTAATAGTATGTAATAGTATGTAATAGTATGTAATAGTATGTAATAGTATGTAATAGTATGTAATAGTATGTAATAGTGTGTAATAGTATGTAATAGTATGTAATAGTATGTAATAGTATATAATAGTATGTAATAGTATGTAATAGTATGTAATAGTATGTAATAGTATGTAATAGTATGTAATAGTATGTAATAGTGTGTAATAGTATGTAATAGTATATAATAGTATGTAATAGTATGTAATAGTATATAATAGTATATAATAGTATGTAATAGTATATAATAGTATGTAATAGTATATAATAGTATGTAATAGTATGTAATAGTATGTAATAGTATATAATAGTATATAATAGTGTAATAGTATGTAATAGTAGTAATAGTATGTAATAGTATGTAATAGTATGTAATAGTATGTAATAGTATGTAATAGTATGTAATAGTATGTAATAGTATGTAATAGTATGTAATAGTATGTAATAGTATGTAATAGTATGTAATAGTATATAATAGTAATAGTATATAATAGTATGTAATAGTATATAATATTATGTAATAGTATGTAATAGTATGTAACAGTATGTAATAGTATGTAATAGTATGTAATAGTATGTAATAGTATGTAATAGTGTGTAATAGTATGTAATAGTGTGTAATAGTATGTAATAGTATGTAATAGTATGTAATAGTATGTAATAGTGTGTAATAGTATGTAATAGTATGTAATAGTATGTAATAGTATGTAATAGTATGTAATAGTATGTAATAGTATGTAATAGTATGTAATAGTATGTAATAGTATGTAACAGTATGTAATAGTATGTAATAGTATGTAATAGTATGTAATAGTATGTAATAGTATCATGATGCCCAAATTGTAAGAATGTGATAATTGTATGAATGTATTCCTTTATCCCTGTAAGTAAAATGCACAACACAAATTTCATGTAATCTACATGACCAATAATGTATTATTATTATTATTATTATTATTATTATTAGTATTAGTAGTAGTAGTAGTAGTAGTAGTAGTAGTAGTAGTAGTAGTATATCGATCTCCAAGTGTTGCTACAATTGAAATCTTCTAACTCACACACAAACACACAAACACAAACACAAACACACACACACACATAAACTTTACACAATATACCCCTAACTATAAGAGAAGGGCCGGTGACTCTACCACCGCCTTAGTAACCAAGCCTCTACTGTGGTCAGGTGGTGTTATGACGTAGGCCTGACAGCTTATAAATGACACACCTTGGCCGAGATAAGACATAACACAGGGACACTGACTCCCTAGGCCTAAGTAGTTCCAGTTAAGGTAAGGCCGTTTGTGAGGAACGCCGGACATCTAGGTTAGTGCAGAGGCCATCTTGAGGCATCTCTTCAGATAAAAAAAAAAAAAAAAAAAAAACTACTACCCTTACTTCCACGGCTCCCTGTTGTCTGGTGTAGCTCTACAGAACCCCCCCGCTCCTTCCACTTCATCCCCCATTGTCTTTATATATGCTGCCCCTTTCATTTACTGTAGCTACATTTTAAGGGGAGATGGGTCGTTTTTCCGGGTCCCCTTTACCCCTCGTGTTAAGCCCCATTTGTTTTGAGATTATAAGACGTTCAGCCTATTAGTTTGGTGATTTTAACACCTATTGCCCCATTTCATTGTCAATTGTAAGACCTTTCGTCGCCAGGAAAATATCGACACCTAAATGGCACGAATGGCCATAAAATTTACAAAATGGGGCAAAGGTATTAACATTGTAAAGCAAATGGGGCGAATGTCTTAAAATCTCAAAAGTAATGGGGCTAAGCATGAGGGAGAAGGGGGTTCCAGAAAACAAATTAACACTTTCATTAATGAGATAAAGGCACAGAGAGTGGGATAGAAAACAAAGGAGGGTAGTTAGTAAATAGAGATTTGTGCCAGACTCTATGGAAGGCTCTCAATATGTCTAGCACAATAAAATAAATTTCACACAAGTCCTGAAAGGAGAATGACCAACAGTTAGTAAGATAAGAAAGGAGATCACTAGTAGACCAGTCCTTAAAAATGCCATATTGGCGATCTGAAATTAGGCTATGGGAAGGCAAATGTTTAAGAAATTTTTAATTAAGAATAGATTTAAAAAGTATAGAGATGCATGATATTTGAGCAATTGGATGATGGTTGGAGGTTTGAGAGTGGTCACCCTTCTTTGGGGCAGGTTGAATGAGAGCAAACTTCCAGCAAGAAGGGAAGACAGAGAAAAGAAGAGTTTGCCTCGACAAAGAGTTCATTTTGTCTGAGGTAGAAGCGACGGTGGTGCCATCAGAGTGGAAAAGAGGAGGAAAAGACGAGGAAATATAATTTATTGTTGTAGAGGTTTTTGGCTAGATGCCAGAACACTTGGGAAGAGCTAAAGTTGGAAAGTTCAGAGCATTTGTTATTGGTGGAAGTTTGTTTGGTGGATCGTAGAACAGATTTGGCTTGATTCCGGGCAGAAACATAGAAACTGTACAAGATTCTGGAGTTTGAAGTCCACGGTACTATTTGAACACTTTCTCCCTATTGTGGACAGCAGTAGAACAAGTGTGAGCAAACCAATAATTTTTTGCGTTAGAGAAATATAGTGGAATGTATGCCTCCATGCCAGAGATAATTACCTCGGTAATGCATTCAGCACACTCCGAGGGTCCCCGGCTATGGAGGCAAAAATCATTCCATGGGAAATCATAGAGTACTGCCAAAGAGCTTGCCAGTCAGCAGTGCTAAAGTGCCACAAGTGCTCCCAGCTGGGAGGATCGGGTTTCCGTACTGGAGAGATAGGACAGGTAACAGATTTATTGTTACCATCGATCGCAGGAGCCCAACGATCGATCGGAGGAGCCCAACGGAGAGAAAAGATTTACAGTATAAGCAGAAGGATTATATGTTAGCAATAAGTCAACGATGTTTGATCGATCTCCAAGGTGGTCAGGGACACGAGTGGGGTGCTGGACTAACTACCCTAGGTCATTTAGGATAGAAAAGATGTAGGCTTGTTGGTCATTGAAATGAGAGGAAACCCATTAGTGGTGGTGAACATTGAAATCACCTAAGATGGAGATTTCAGAGAATGGAGAATATGATAGGAAGTGTTCCACTTTAGCATTTACAATTTAAGAAAGTCAACAAAGTTAGGGAATAGACTGCACAGAAAGATTTAGTTTGAGAGTGACAAAAAAGTTTGCCAGAGAATTGAGAATTCAGAGGAGTCGAAATCGGGAATACGAGACTAAGAGTGGTTGCTTTTCATAAATCCACAACATCTGCCTTTGGCTTTGAAATTAGGATAGAAAGAAAGAAGAGGAAACAAAGAATAGGTTGCTGAAAATTGCCTCAGACACCTAGCTGAGTCTCTGTGAGAAAAATATCAGGTTTGTTGGAGGAGAGGGGGTGTTCGACAGAGGGAAAGTTAGATGAAAGGCTGCGAATATAGGCGAAGTTGATGGTTACAGTGGCAGGCGTGGTTCCCAAACTTCGCAATGAGTCGTCAGGGGTAGGTGAGTGGTTTGAGGTGGAATTTGTGCCAACCCCCCTCCCCACCCCCCCTTTTTTCCTTCTCTCCCTTCTCTTGTCCTGCCACGGACATTAGTTCCAGGGCAGTAATTCCCTTTCCAATGTTCCCTTACCCATTCTAAACCACTGTTTGGACACTTGATCCTCAGTGTTTTGGAGGACAAGCAACCTAGAAAGGTCACTAGATCTGTTGTTGCTTGATTTCCTTTGTACTCTTCCTTCACCCATCTAATTTAATCCCCCCCCCCCCACCTTCTTCTAACTACTCCTGCACCTCCCAACTCTTCCACTTTCTTTCTAGTTATTCTTTCTTAATATTTGTCTATTAATAAGTTTCGGGGAAAGAATGGTAGTTTGTGGGGCAAAGCTAGAGAAGGTGTAACTTAAGGGGAGATTTCCACTGGAGGGATTTTTTTCTTGACTCCTTTCTCCCTCATGCTTAGCCTCATTGCTTTTCTAATTTTAAGACGTTCGCCCCATTATTTTGACGATTTTAAGAATTTTCGACCCATTTCTGTCAAATTTAAGACCTTTTGTGCCATTTAGGTGTCGATTTTATCCTGGCGAGCGATAGCGAGCCTGTAATTTAAGAGGAACCGGCTTTCAGCCGGGCCATTTTTCTACCGAAAAATGTACAAATTTATCTTGAAAGGGGCTCAAGGGGGTGTAATCTTAAGCTTGATGGATATCTAGGGATCAAACTAAAAACCTCACCTTAACTCGGTAGGAGATAGAGAAACTGGTGTGGTTTAAGGGAACCGACCTGCTTTTTCTCTCTGGGTTTATCCATTCAGCTTACTGTTTTAAGAAGTTTCTCCCCATTCAGGTATCGATTTTTTCCTCGGAGACATTTTTCTACCGAATAAAAATGTACAAATTAAGTCAGCTGTCTAAAACATAATCCAAAATATGCTGGCTTGCTATCGCTCGCCAGGTGTAAATCGACACCTGGATGAGCATAAACGTCTTAAAACAGTAGGCTGAATGGGGTCGAAGGGCTACTACCCAGAAAGAAAAAAAAAGGGAGAGAAAAAAGCAGGTCACCTCCCTTAATGTGTTAGTTGTTTTCTGCTTGTGTTTGTTTGTTTGTTTTTCCTTCTCAACTCCTTACTTCATCCTCCTTTAATCCCTCCTCCGCCTTATAGCCTCAAATCAAGCTTTCTTTAGTTTCAGCTTATACTTACAAACATCAAACTGTTTTCAATCGGTTATTTATCTATACAGTATATATAATTTGGTCATGCCTAAGTTTATGCTCACAAATAAATGTATTAACCCCTTTTGTACCGGCGACGACTTTTTGTATTTTATTTCAGCTACATTTAGACGACTTTATGAAGCTAAGGAAGGATATATGGTAGCTGAAAACAATAATTGAGATAGTCTGTAGCCTTGTAATTGGTAGACATCTTTCCTAAGCTGAATAAAGTCGTCTAAAAGTTGCCAGAATATAATGAAAAGGACGTCCCCGCTACAGAAGGAGTTAACCAGTTGCAGATAAAGTTAGCAGATACTCTCAAGTATATTTTATGAATTCACAGAGTCCCTCGAGCCCTACAACCTTCTCTAATTAACCCTCTCACGTTCTTGACGCAATTTTGAGCCTATTAGGGATACTTTAAAGCCTTTGTTACCATCAGGGGTATTTAGAAACCTTTAGTTTAGTTACTTCAACCTCTGCAGTTATCTTTGAGTTAGCTGTGGGCAGAAAACTAATTTTGGAGAGGTAATTATAAGAGTGAGAGAACTCTATTTATTATTGCTAATCTGGCAACCTCTGCGTCATATGGTCGTGAGAGGGTTAATGGGCCGAGAATGTTAGTCCGTCATGTGAAAAATGTGCGGGTCTGGTCCTATGCCTATATCCGCCCGTACGGTATATATTAGCGAGAAATGAATGAGCCTTATAGCCAGTCTCGGGAGGTAGCTGGGCATACGAATTAGGTGAATGAATCGAATGCCCTCTTGTTATACACTAAGTTCAGTGACACAGGGTATATTAATTAGCCAAACCAAGTTATTCATTCATCAGGCTGACTAATTTTAGCCACCAGTCATAAGATTTAGACTAATCATGTATACCGGTTCTGTATATCACAATAGTTTAGTATTATCATTATAATTATTAATATTATTATTATTAGTAGTAGTAGTAGTAGTAGTAGTAGTAGTAGTAGTAGTAGTAGTAGTAGTAGTAGTAGTAGTATTTATTATCTGTATTATTATTATTTTTTTACCTGGCGAATTTTCACTGGCTCGATTTGGACTAGAGAACTCTATTTCGTGCTGATTGGTTGATGATATGGTGAAATATATTTCTTGATTTTGTTTTTGCAACATTAAGAAGTTATCCGGACACAGTACCATCAACTACCCTGTTTCATTTCAACTGGCGGTAAATTGCAAAGTTTCCATCAAGCTTTCTCAGTTTTTTTGAAGAATTTGTCGTGAAACATGGTGCTAATTATATAAACTTGGTCTTAATATTAAGTATCGAGAAATTAGCTGCTAAGGGATTCAATTTACCGCCAGATGAAATGAAACAGAGTATAATCATCTCAAAGTAGAGTGCTCAAGCCCAAAGTGACCAAGTGCAAAATCGCCATGTTTAAAAGAATCGACTATAGTATTTAATGAATGGGAATAATCTGTGAATCTGTGAATCTTGCCAACCGTAAGAATTAAGGGGAGATTTCCACCTGGAGGATTTTTTTCTGAACCTCTTTCTCCCTCATGTTTAGCCCCATTGCTTGTGAGATTTAAAGACGTTTGTCCCATTAGTTTGGCGATTTTAAGAACCCTCGCCCCATTTCTGTCAATTTTAAGACCATTCGTGCCATTTAGGTGTCGATTTTCTCCTGGCGAGCGATAGCGAGCCTGCAATTTAAGGAGAACCGGCCTTCGGCCGGGATATTTTTCTACCGAAAAATGTACAAATTTATCTTGAAAGGAGGAGTAATTTTAAGCTTTATGGAAGTCTAGGGAATCAACTAATAACCTCCCCTTAACCAAGCTCATCGAGTCTTCTGAAGGCTGAACGGATTTTTATAATGACTGACTATTCAACTGACCACTTGCGAGTTTCAGGCTATAAGGAAGTTCGGCCGGTAAACATCGATATTAAACACAAATACAGTAATTATGTAGCTTTCTGATGGATAAATAGTATGTCGAATTTGGTTTCATGTATTTATATATGTACTAAAACCGTATTAGAGCTGGTTATTCGGCTAAATATCGATGTCTACAGCTCCAACTTCCTTATAGAATGAAACTCAAGTAGTCAATTATAGTCAAGATAGACTTAAGGCCGGTCAACTATTTGTTTAACGTGTAAGCTTCTTTAAAACATACCTGTTTATTCAAAATGTAATTTTTTGGGGTTATTTATTTATATATTAATTTATTTATTTATATATTAATTTATTTATTTATATATTAATTTATTTATATATTAATGTATTTATTTATATATTAATTTATTTATTTATATATTAATTTATTTATTTATATATTAATTTATTTATTTATATATTAATTTATTTATTTACATATTAATTTATTTTTTAGTTTCTTCCCTAGACCTCCATCAAACTTTAAACAAACATCCATTAGATCCCCCTACTAGATTAATTTGTACATTTTTCAATTGAAACATGTCACGGCCGAAGGCTGGTACCTCCCCAATTACAGGTTCGCTATCGCTCGCCAGGAAAAAGTTACACCTAAATGGCACGAAAGGTCTTAATATTGACAAAGAAATGGGGCCGAAAGATCTTAAAATCGACAAACTAATGGGGCAAACGTCATAAAATCTGAAAACTAATGGGGCTAAACACGAGGAAGAAGTGGGACCAGAAAAACGCCCCGCTTCCCTTTAACATCTTTCTTGACACCCTCGTCTGATTTTAATCGCGAGTGTCTTATGATCTCTCTCCTTCCGAGTCCTTCCTTGCTAGTTCTACCTCACACCTGCTCTCAGAAGAAGCTTATTAAGGGAGCCCACCTCGCCTTTTGTTTTCTCTCTCTCCATCTCTCTTTGGCTGTGGTATCCATTCGGCCCCATTCAGCCTACTGTTTTAAGACGTTTACCCCCATCCAGGTGTCAATATTTTCCTGGCGAGCGGTAGCGAGCCAGCATATATATATTTTTGTTTTGCCAGCAAGCTAATGTTGTACATTTTTCTATAGAAAAATGTCTCCGGCGAAGCCGCATTTCTCCATACAATGCTGGCTCGCTATCGCTTGCCAGGAAGATATCGACACCTGGATGGGGATAAACGTCTTAAAACAGTTGGCTGAATGGGGCCGAATGGATACAAGCCAGGGATAGAGAGAAAAGGAGAGAAAGATAAAAAAAAAACGGTGACCCCCCTTAATTTATCTCCATTTTACCGTGAATGTTTTGCGTATTAGCGTAGAACATGTGTGGATAGCTATTAGTGTTGGTTAAAATAGGACTTCAGAGGCTGTCAACCCTACTGGATTATTAAGCCAGCACACTGTAAGTCAAGAAGAACGTCAGGACCCTTTTCGAGAACTCCAGTCCCTTTCTATTATTGTAATGTATGTTTGTACAGTCGCCCAAATAAGTGATGTTATGGCACCAAGTACATATCGATCAATCATTGGTATAAGCACTATCTAAGCATGCATTCATAATTTCGAGTGAGATACACAAACATGTTCCTATTTTTTCACACCCTATTCAACATCTGACAAACATTAATACAGCATACAGCGAGCAAAATGGAATGACAGCGAAGACACGACTAATGTTATAAGTTTGGCTTAACACTGTTCTCTTAATATATCGTTTTTTTAATTATATTTAGCTCTTAACGGTTCATATTCATATGAACCCTACTGTTTTATATTTCATATCCATAGGTAATTATTTGTTTTGTTTCTTATGTAAACATTTCATCTATTTTAGATCCACTGAAGATGGAGACTGATTTCTCCGAAACGTCTGGTACCCAATAAAGATAATGAAGATGTTCTCTACTACGCTGGTTCTCCTTTTCCTTGTGAGACTTACATATATATATATATATATATATATATATATATATATATATATATATATACTCCACACCAGTAGGAAGAATAGGGACAATGTGTTGCTGTGCTCCATCTTTATTAACTAATTTTCGGCCACAACCAGAGGCCATCTTCAGGTGTACATTATGATCCTAGACAATGAAAAAATGCGTTATTTAAAATTAAAGTGGATCTAAAAACTAAGTTTAATACAATATGAATTAACACCAAAACCAATATAAAATACATAAGAGAACTACCTTCACCTCAGTAAACAGCAACCACAGTAAGACTAAACAGTAATAAGAATATCATGTTTACGTTACCTGACCTATCATTCAAACTTAAACCTTCGGACTTCGGTGCCCTGGGCCGCCTACGGATTTTTGGTTATATATATATATATATATATATATATATATATATATATATATATATATATATATATATATATATATATATATATATATATATATATATATATATATATATATATATATATATATATATATATATATATATATATATATATATATATATATATATATATATATATATATTATATATATATATATATATATATATATATATATATATATATAGTATATATATATATATATATATATATATATATAAACGCACTCATACGCACTCATTCACTAACACACTCTCTATCAATCTATCTATTGACCATATATCTCTATTTCTTTCTCTTTTCTCTTATATGGCTGAGACACACACACAAAGACACACACACACACACACAGCAAGAGAGAGAGAGAGATAGAGAAAAAAAAATACGTGCCATGATATCAACTACCCCTCAAAAGACCTATAATTAATGATATTCCGCCAATGCAAAAATCGCCCCCATTTTCTACAAATGGTGGGAGGGTCATCAGTTTTGACAAAGCGTTCGCAGTTTCATTCATCATTCATCCAGGGAGCCACATTTATTTTGCAACGGGGTTTTAAATTATTGCATAGTCGACTACAAAAACTAGAATCATCTATATTATTAGGCGTAGTGTACAAAGGAGTACAAAAGAAATCAAGCAACAACAGATCCAGCGACCTCTCAAGGCTGCTTGCCCTCCAAAACACTGATGGTCAAGTGTCCAAACAGTAGTTTAGAGTGGGTAAGGGAAAAATGGAAAGGAAGACTGCCCTGGGACAAATGTCCGTGGCAGGATTAGGAGATGTTAGTAGGGGACAGTTGTTAGTAATATAATAGAAGGAAAAAAAACACACACTTTATTCGTTTATAAAATATGCAGTCAGTCGTGGATTTAAGGGAAGCTGTTTGTCTAGGCGAAGTTGAAAAGAATAAACGGTGCTGCAGTCTATGGCATCTCAGGGAAGCCCATTCGACAAATTGACAACTCGATTGAAGAAGAAATTCTCAGACTCGTGTGAGTTAAAAGATTTACAAATCATTTTGCAACCGTTCCCCCGATGTCGATGCCTTTGATGATTTTGAACACTTGAATTAAGTCGCCTCTTAATCTGCGCTGGGTTAGAGGAAATATATTTAATTCTCTAAGATGCTCCTCGTATGGTTTGTATTTTAGGCAACTTATCATTTTGGTAGCCTACGTTGAACTCGTTCTAGCTTATCTATATCTTTTTGGTAGTAAGGGCACCAGGATTGAACGCAATATTCCAGGAGAGGGCAGACTAAGGAGTTGTAAAGAGTTAGGATTACATCTTTGAATTTATGCTCAAATGACCTGCCTATAAAGCCAATTATTTTGTTTGCCTTCTTATCAACTTCTGAACATTGTTGACTCGATATTGTAACTCCCAAATCAGTTTCTCTGTCTACAGCTCTACACTCTTAAGCTGAGTGACATTCATTGAATAATTTGTGTAGAGAAGATAGATTTGTTATTGTTGTTGTTGTTGTTATTATTATAATTATTTTATTATCATATATATTCTTCTTCTTATTATTATTATTATTATTATTATTATTATTATTAATAGAAGTAGTAGTAGTAGTAGTAGTAGTAGTAGTAGTAGTAGTAGTAGTAATATAATTAATATTATAAATGTTATGTGGAGGAGGCTATAGGGTACCAACAATTGGACGAACATAGTACAAAGACAAAACAACTTATCAAAATCGCTATGTAACGCTTTAGCAATATAATAATTTATAAATAAAAGAACACAATCCACCACATAGGGTGTACATTACTACATGAACAAGTGAATCTGTTTCTCAAGCAAACTAGTCGCACATATAACAACGCACTATCGTCACGTTCAAGGAATTAATCAATTGGGAAGTCTGGGACGTTCTGGTAAATTTTACTAAATTCTGTATGAATACAGAAACTACAATTGATATTTAAATTGTATATTAAACTAAATTTGCAATTTGACAAGATAGCAACAATAGTACAAAATACAAACAGCACTCACTAACGATAGTGCTATCGGGTTACCTGTTAGCATAGCATGCCTCAAGTGAACCCCTACCAATTACTATCCTACAAATAACCTACATTTATAGTATAAATAAATTAAGGATATCGCAAAAGCAAGCAATTGATACTATCGACAATTAATAGATACAATATAATAAAGACAAATAATTGTAAAATATGAAGAAGCAACAACAAATTTAAGCAAAGAATAGCCTACTCTTTTAACAAGAATAATTAATTTAAAAATCAATAATAACAATAGAAAAGATAAACAATTAATACATACAGACAAAAAGTAAGCATAGGTTGTACGAGAAACTTCAAGTTAAAAATGCTTGATTAAAATTATTGACATCAAATTTTAGAATACAGTCACATTAATTTACCTTAAAAGATTAAATTTATGTAACAATTTACTTGCCTCAAAACCTCTGTCTACTAAGCGTCTGTATAGTAACCTAGCTCTAGCCCAAAAGTCATCTACCTTAGTGCAAATTTTACAACATCTTATTAACTGGGAATACTGTAGAAACAATTATAAATTATTTTATTATCGCTATTACTACTAGGGAAAGGAAAGTTTATTAAGTTAACATTAAAATTGTCAACTTTGTGATATACTTTAGGTGTGCACTGTTCATTAACAATCTGTATATTTATTTCAAGAATATTTTCAAGTTAATCATTTACGTTACCTTGTGTGAGAGGGATGGAAATTTGATAAATTAGTTTAGCGACTTGATTAAAATTTAAAATATTGCAAACGAGAATATCCTCAATATATCTATTATCATTACTTAACAATTTGCAAGCACTAATTTTTCTGGGATGCTATTTTTCTTGTTACTCTCAACTAAGCCTTTTACATATTTAAATTCTAAAGCAAGCAAGAATAAATGTGCAATTAAAGGCTAGCATTTCCACCCATAGGAATTCCTAATATTTTGTTTGAAAATGTAGGGCCCGAATTTAACATAAGTATTGAAAAGGAGGAATTTAAGGGCATCTTTAAGTTTAGTTCTATCAAAATATACTGAACTAGTGGGAGTAAATCAAAGTGACACATTATTAAAATATGAATAAACATTTAAGTAATAATTCCTATTCGTAATAAATCTGTCAAAGTGCAATTCTATAATAAAGCAAAGTTCTTAAAATACTAAATCTAAAGGCAAATTGGTAAACAAAATTGAAAAGTCGAAGCTATGTACTGAGGTAACTTTCTGCATGGTATTAAGTTTATCAATAACTTCTAATGAATTGTCAACACTCCAATAATAGTTAATGCCAGTTATATTCCTGATGGTATCATAATATCGTTTATGAGTACTTTTAATGTATTTTAAGCAATGTACGACTTGTTCTGACAAAGTTTTAGTGGTAGCAAATTTTGCTCCGGCAATAAAGCGATATTTATAAGGTCTTTTATGAAATGTGGGCAACATGTATAATTTTGCAATGCACTTATTCTTATCAGAAAGTTTAATATCAAATGTTATACTTTTATTAGTATGTTCATTAATTAAGTTATCAATGATTAAATTATCCTTAATTTCATACACAGAATTACCACAAATATGTGTATGAAATTTATTACCTCTAATAACTAACGCTTTTTTCATGCTTTCTAGATAAAGTTTCTTACATGTGAAGCTATAATTATTGCTGGCTTTATCTACTGTAATGATTACAAAATTTGTATGTAAATTAATTAAAATGTCGGACTACGCCATCGCCCCACTCCTAATCAGTTCTTCATTAATTATCATAAATGTTTACTTATTTTATCTAGTCTCACAGGCACCATATGTCGTTATCATTATCTACATCCTTGCAACACAAGCCTGGTGAAATAGGTGTTGCACAATACATTTCTCCTTAACCCAAATCTTGAGATGCATATATTTTAGATGCATATACATACAAGCAATATAGACAAGTTGATAAATACACTTTCCCTGAAAAAAGAAATATGAAGGTTTGATATAATATAGGATAGGATTAGAATCTTCTCTATATGAAACAGACATTATGCTACAACTGCACCCAAAATCTTATGAAGCATAAATGTAGATGCTCTATAATTAACCCTTTCACGCACGTGTGGATACAGGGGTTGCCGATTAACAATCATAAATAGAGTTCTCTCAATCTTATATTTACCTCTCCAAAATTAATTTCTGCCCACAGCTAACTCAAAGACAACTGCAGAGGTTGAAGTAACTAAACTAAAGGTTTCAAAACACCCCTGATGGTCACAAAGGCTTTAAAGTATCCCAGAATAGGCTCAAATCGTATCCTGTGCGTGAAAGGGTTAAGGTGATCACAAGAGAAAAGGAATAAATAAATTGTTCTGAAAGTTGAAAATATATAATATGATACGATATACAAAGCTACTCTGTAAACATTGAAAGTCGTAATGTAACTTAAGGGGGATCGCCGTTTTTTTTAATCTGTATCTCCTTTTCTCTTTCTCTGGCTTGTATCCATTCGGCCCCATTCAGCCAACTGTTTTAAGACGTTTATCCCCATCCTGATGTCGATTTTATCCTGGCGAGCGAAAGCGAGCCAGCATTATATGGAGAAATCCGGCTTCGGAGACATTTTGCTATCGAAAAATGTACAAATTTAGCTTGCTGTCAAAACAAAAATATATATATGCTGGCTCGCTACCGCTCGCCAGGAAAATATTGACACCTGGATGGGGGTAAACATATTAAAACAGTAGGCTGAATGGGGCCGAATGGATACAAGCCAAAGAGAGAGGGAGAGAAAGATAAAAAAAAAAAAAAAACGAGGTGGGCTCCCTTAAATGATACACCCTTTTAGAGCTTCCACGTTTGTGTGTGTCAGTTGAGCAAGTAATAAGCGATTGCAACACTTATTATGTGTATTAGTTTGGAGAATAATTAAACGTTAATATTTACAGTGCAGCTTTGTATCTTATCATATTAAACCCTTATCAGTTTTCAGAAAAGCGTATGCATTTCCCTTTGGCTCGTGATCACCACAGTTATTAAAGCATCTAAATGTATGCATCATTAGAGTTTGGGTACTTCCAGCTGTACCATAATATCTGGTTCATGTAGACTCTATAATTTCATCGTATCATATTAAACCTTCATAGTTCGGAGAGAGGAATGTTTCTTGGGAACCGAATCTTCAGCAGGAATAGAAGAACAATCGATGCTACGAACAATTCCATACTTTATTTCCAAACGTTTCGACATCACACTGGGGTGTCATCTTCAGTGGTCTACAAGTCATATACAAATTAATCAAAACATGAACACTTAAAAGCTTATTAAAAGTAATTAGAACATGAAAATATATGGGGCAGATTGATATGGTTAACACAAAGGAGGGATAATTTAATCAAAGTTAAGCTGGTGCGATGATACTGTGGAGTTAAGGGAGGGTTTTAATTTTGAAATATAGAGGGATTCTAAAACTCTAATACCAACACGTTGACAGGAGTCCAAAATATTAAAATTATCTTTTCTCACACCAAATCCACAAGATATAGCGTGTTCCCGTACAGCTGAGTAAGGAGGCAACTTGAGAGGCAGACCTGTTCTACAAGACTGACCTATGTGCTCGTCAATTCGAGTCTTGAAAGCTCGGTATGAGCCTGGCAGCTAGGACAAGTGAACTTGTAAATAATTGACGAGCGTAGATCAGTGGGTAGTCGATCTTTAATATGAAAAACAAAAAATTTACCGATTTTAAACGTATTCTTATAAATGAAGCTGAAGGTAATTTACAGGTAAAATTTAAGCAAATGTTTTCTTTAATTATTTTCTATTTCACTCGAGACCTCACCTAGGTAAGGAATGACTAAATATATCTCCTCCTTTCTAACTGTCGGAATACTATGTTTCGGTTGCTATATTCTACACAAATAATTATAAGAGAGGTTGGTACTATTACCATTCTTCACAACAACAAAAAATTTAGAAACAGAATTTCCTTGTTAAATAATTGGTAGCTGGATGTGGGTGAGTAGGTTCTGTGAAGCAGTGTCTTTGTCGCATTTATTTTGAATGTATTATGACTATAGCTAAAGAAACTCGTCCCTAGTCCTGAAAATGTACTTTTATGAAAAATTGAGAAGCTTAGTTTGCCATTGATTTTCGTGATGAGTATATCTACAAACACAAGTTTAACTCCACGGTATCATCGCACCCGCTCAACTTTGATTAAATTATCCCTCCTTTGTTTTAACCATATCAATCTGCCCCATATATTTTTATGTTCTAATTACTTTTAATAAGCTTTTAAGTGTTCATATTTTAAATAGTTCACATGATTTGTAGACGCACTGAAAATGACACCAGTGTGATGTCGAAACGTTTGGAAATTTAGTATGAAACTGTTCGTAGCATCGATTGTTGTTCTATTCTTGCTGAACCTTCATTGTTATTAATTTATATATATTTTGTTTTTCAGGGAAGTGTATTAATTAACTCTTCTCTACTGTATATTCCTTAGGCACTATCTAAATCTTTGAATCATGGGCTTTTGGATTTAGGTACACTCGGATGCCATAGTCTCTAACCCACTCATAAGAATTCGTGGACACCCCTACGTTTTTCTTTATGCAATTATTATTACCTGAACTGATTTTAGGATAGAACTTGCTTTTCAATAAATAGTATGTATAGTTTTATAGTTGATTATTTAAGAATATATTCATAAATTCGTTTCCAGGTGTATGTACTTCCATAATTAGAAAAAGTTGAAGTCCAGGAATATTTATGAGTGGGCTAGATACTATGGCATCCGACTGTACCATGTAACGTATTATGAGTGGGCTAGATACTATGGCATCCGACTGTACCATGTAACGTATTATGAGTGGGCTAGATACTATGGCATCCGACTGTACCATGTAACGTATTATGAGTGGGCTAGATACTATGGCATCCGACTGTACCATGTAACGTATTATGAGTGGGCTAGATACTATGGCATCCGACTGTACCATGTAACGTATTATGAGTGGGCTAGATACTATGGCATCCGACTGTACCATGTAACGTATTATGAGTGGGCTAGATACTATGGCATCCGACTGTACCATGTAACGTATTATGAGTGGGCTAGATACTATGGCATCCGACTGTACCATGTAACGTATTATGAGTGGGCTAGATACTATGGCATCCGACTGTACCATGTAACGTATTTTTCATGTAGCTTATTATAATCCTATGTTTTTATACTAGGCTGATAATTATGATAAATGTGAGAAATATGTGCAGCGTGCTTTACTGAAAGTAAATGACCTTTGTCATATTAGTTTCTCGCCATGCATGTATGGGTATGAAAAGGGTGCTTAAAGTGTCTATAATAATATACCCATTTAAAAGTATGTTTATTGCACTAAGCCCTTCTAACACAAGGAGTTTGAGGAAGGTCTAGCGAGGAAACTAACAAAAAATGAATAAATGAATTAATAGACCAAACAAACATAAAAACACTATCAAAAGTATGACAAAATACCAACTTATCATGTATATTTGTTCATAGTCTCGCTTGTTTACGGTATAGAGTTCGTTCCCAGGGTGATATCAGAACCTCCTTTAATATGAAGGAGCTCCTACTCTACCGGCACCAAACTGGCTTTTTCTCGTTTGTGGTCGCTAGCTTGGACTACTTTCCTTGAGGCTATTGAAGAGTAAGTTAGTTAGTTTTTTGTTTTTTGTTTGTTTTTGTTTTGTTTTATTAGACGTCCATCAAGCTTACAAGCTTAAGAAAGAACAACAAGACCCCCCCCCCCCCACCCCCCTTTGAGATAAATTTGTATTTTTTTTTTTCTCGGTAGAATAGGCCAGTTCCTCCTAAATTACAGGTTCGCTATCGCTCACCAAGAAAATTTCGAAACCTATTTATTATTCTGTATGTGTATGAAGGAGACAAAAGGCGAAGGTGCCTGTAACAAGTCTCCCCCAGAGTTAAAAGAGTAATAGAGAGCCAAATTCAAGGTACGTTAGTCAAATTGTCTGGACACACGGAATTTGAAGCAGTTTAAGTCATAGGAAGAGGGAAAGATAGACTGAAGGAGAGAGTTCCAGAGATTACTTGTTGAATAGAAAAAGACTGGGAAATTCGGTTCACTCTTGGATTAGCGAGTTGGACAGAATAGGGGTGGGAATGGCACAAAAGGCCATAGTATTGGCAACGAAATGGGGCGAAAGGTCTTAAAGTCGTCAAACTAATGGGGTGAACATCTTAAGTGTACAATAATAAGGGGGCTAAAGATGAGGGAAAAGGTGATCCAGAAAAAGCAAAAACCTCCCTTTGATTCGGTGACAAAAGTAGTGTGTGGAATTTGTAGGGTAGGTTTAGTAAGATCAAGAAGAGTATGGGGGGGCGAAAACAACAAAGGATTGGGTAAGGTGGGTTAATGGTACTATTTCTGAACCCCCTTCTCCCTCATGCTTAGCCTCATTAGTTTGGCAATTTTAAGACCTTTCACATAATTTCTTTGTCAATTTTAAGACGTTGCGTACCATTTAGGTATCAATTTTCTTCCTGGCGAGCAATAGCGAGCCTGTAATATAGGACAAACTGGCCTTCGGCCGGCATCGTTTTCAACCGAAAAATGTACAAGTACATATTTATCTCGAAGGGGGGGGGGGGGATTTGAGGGGGGTCTTGGGGATATTTTATAAGCTTGGTGGAGGTCTAGACCGAACAACAATAATATAAAAAAATCCCCTTAATGTAGAATTGGGCAGGATATAATGGAAGATATTGCAATGTAGGATAGGGTAAGTGTTTTAAAGGTTTGTTTGGCAAGGAAAGGCTGGGTAAGGTAAATCAAGATACCATAGGGTCGGATAAGGTAAGGTAAGGTAACGTAATTTTGGGTAGGATTTGTAAGGTACGAGATGGTATGGTATATTAAAGTACTGTTAGTTACGGTATGTATATATGTATGTATATAATCAGACAAATACCCCATAGCTGGGGGTGGCCGACTCGAGACAGAGCCCGAACAGAAACAACATGTAAAGTTACAATTCTTAGGGTCCGGGGCCACTTTCGAGTTCCCTCGCCCCTTAGTCTGTCTCATCTAGTAGGTGACTTTTACAAGGGGAAAAGGATTTCTAGCCCCCTTCCCCCAGAAGGAAAGTCGGACAGTAAACGAGACAGACAGAAACAGCTAAGGTTGGGTAGAAGAAGCCTAACCTCACTCTGGATAGGACCAGCCCAGGTAGGGTAGGAAATGATATGAATTGAATGGTAGGGTATTATCCAGTATGCTTTGTCAAATCTTGTAATAATACTTCTTGTCACGCCATGTTATAGCATTACATAACCGATTCGGATAGAGATAACAAACTAATGACCTCTCATCGTACACCTAGAAAGCAGAATGTCCCCCACTGAGCTGGTTCCTCCTTAATATGAAGGAGAATCTACTCCATCCTGGTCGCTACGTTGCTCAGACCTCCTTCACACCGTGATATCACCACGACAGCACTGACACACACACCATCGTTATCACACAGAGGAGACTTGACTTAACTAAATAACCTTTGCTTACTGCCCCATAGAACTAAGGAATAGATAGTAAGAGTCTCCCAGGAGATCAGCATACCTTTCTCTCCAACTAAAACAAAGAAGCAAAATAAAACTAAGACACAGAATAAAAAGAAGAAATAGAGATCAGGTCATCAGCCCAGAACGAGAGAAGAGAGACAATCAAGACCCCGATATTTCTGATACACTTGGGAAGAATATTTGTTCTCTTCGGCATTTAGTATGTTGAGGTAATTTGTCTCTGGCTTTCAGAGTCCCTAATTTGCATTAACAGAATTATTGCACTCCATCACCCGCTATCTTAGAGGACTTATGTTATTCAGAGGGTTTATTGAGATTGTATTTATCCCTTTGAGTCCTAGTGTTAGATCATAAGCTAAAGAATACCCTCCAATGGTAACCAGAATAAGATGAAAATTACGTCACTGTGCTGAAGGGGTTAAGGCCTGTAATGGCGTGACTCGTGCCCAAGGCCTCCTCCAAGTTGAAGGAGGAACCTACTCCACCTTCCTCCCTGCGTCCACCCAAACCCCCTCCACTACCCTGATAATAATATACACGGGTAACTCAGTCTGGCGGTTTATGAGGTCAATTTTATACATTATTTCGTCACATAAATTGATCCATCTTCAGCCTAGTTTCCGATGCCAGTGCAAAATATCCCCGAAATGTTGCCAGAAAAATATTGACATCGAAAGTTGGCCATAAAAGCTCTCGTTTGACACCCCATTACTCATGCACTGATTAGGGGGAAAAGGTTCATCCAATCTGTACCGGTATGTATTTATTTTAACTTAACGGGAGATTTCCACCTGGAGGACTTTTTTCTTGACCCCTTTCTCCCTCATGTTTAGCCCCAATGCTTTTGAGATTTTAAGACGTTCGCCCTATTAGTTTTGCGATTTTAAGAACCCTCGCCCCATTTCTGGCAATTTTAAGACCGTTCGTGCCATTTAGGTGTAATTTTTTTCCTGGCGAGCGATAGCGACCCTGTAATTTAAGGGGAACCGGCCTTCGGCCGGGAAATGTTTCTACCGAAAAATGTACAAATTTATCTTGAAAGGGGGTCTAGGGGGAGTAATTTTAAGCTTAACGGAAGTCTAGGGAATCAACTAAAAACCTCCCCTTAATGCGCGTGACTAAAACAACATAAAAACACAATCAAACTATACTGTAGCGCCAACGAACTTGACAATAATCTTGATCCCTGGCGTCTCTGTAACTCAAAAGGGCCTAGAGCAAACTGGCTGTAAATATCCAAACTTATTTCCTGGTGGACTCTTCCCAAATGATAGAAACGTCAGCGCGATTGCTTTCATTATTTGAGGGCGCCTTTTTAATTTTACTTGATTCTGGCTATCATTACGCGGTTATTATGGGGAGATGGTCGATTTTTATAGGCCCCCTCTCCCTCACGTTGAGCTCCATTAGTTTTAAGATTTTAAGTAGTTAACCCCTTCTATACCGGTGACGTCTTTGTGGTTTTATGCTGGCTATATTTAGACGATTTTGTGCAGTTTAAGAAATATCTGTGGTAGCAAAAAGGGTTATTTGAAATAGTTCTAAGCCTGTTAATCGGTAAAGGCCTTTTTGAAACTGAATAAAATTGCTTAACTGTAGCCAGAATATGGTTAAAAGAACGGTGTCGGTACAGAAGGGGTTAAGGGGTCAATATTATTGTCAAGTTCGCTGACACTACCTCCTGTACTTTCATATAATATTCCAGTACCTGTAACCCATATTCCAGTACCTGTAACCCATATTCCAGTACATGTAACCCATATTCCAGTACCTGTAACCCATATGCCAGTACCTGTAACCCATATTCCAGTACATGTAACCCATATTCCAGTACATGTAACCCATATTCCAGTACATGTAACCCATATTCCAGTACATGTAACCCATATTCCAGTACCTGTAACCCATATTCCAGTACCTGTAACCCATATTCCAGTACCTGTAACCCATATTCCAGTACATGTAACCCATATTCCAGTACCTGTAACCCATATTCCAGTACATGTAACCCATATTCCAGTACATGTAACCCATATGCCAGTACCTGTAACCCATATTCCAGTACCTGTAACCCATATTCCAGTACATGTAACCCATATTCCAGTACCTGTAACCCATATTCCAGTACCTGTAACCCATATTCCAGTACATGTAACCCATATTCCAGTACCTGTAACCCATATTCCAGTACCTGTAACCCATATTCCAGTACCTGTAACCCATATTCCAGTACCTGTAACCCATATTCCAGTACATGTAACCCATATTCCAGTACTTGTAACCCATATTCCAGTACATGTAACCCATATGCCAGTACCTGTAACCCATATTCCAGTACCTGTAACCCATATTCCAGTACATGTAACCCATATTCCAGTACCTGTAACCCATATTCCAGTACATGTAACCCATATTCCCGTACATGTAACCCATATGCCAGTACCTGTAACCCATATTCCAGTACATGTAACCCATATTCCAGTACCTGTAACCCATATTCCAGTACCTGTAACCCATATTCCCGTACATGTAACCCATATGCCAGTACCTGTAACCCATATTCCAGTACATGTAACCCATATTCCAGTACCTGTAACCCATATTCCAGTACCTGTAACCCATATTCCCGTACATGTAACCCATATGCCAGTACCTGTAACCCATATTCCAGTACATGTAACCCATATTCCAGTACCTGTAACCCATATTCCAGTACCTGTAACCCATATTCCAGTACATGTAACCCATATTCCAGTACCTGTAACCCATATTCCAGTACATGTAACCCATATTCCAGTACTTTTTTTTTTTTTTTTTTTCTATGTGATTGAGGGAGGCAAAAGGCATTACTGCCTATAGCGAGTGCCTCCCCCATAGTTGAAAGAGTGACAGGGCCAAAATCAAGGGACGTTCGAGCCAAAATGCCTGGACACACGGAGTTTGAAGCAATTTAAGTCATAGGAAGAGGGAAAGACTGATTCTGGGAGAGAGTTCCAGAGCTCAGATGTTGAGTAGAAGAAAGTTTGAGAGTTACGTTTCACTCTTGGGTTGGAGAGTTGCACAGAGTAGGGGTGGGATTGAGTTGCAAGACGGGTACCACGTGCCCTACGTAAAGGAGGTGGTATGCACTGGGATAGCTCTGAGGAACACTGATTATTATAGTAGCGATAGAATAGCGAGAGAGATGCAACATTGCGGCGGAGAGAGAGAGATTGCAGAGAGTTGGTGAGTGGACGGGAGTTAATGATACGAAAGGCCTTCCTTTAAACTTTGTCTAGGAGAGCGGCGTGAGAGGAACCTCCCCACACATGTGAACAATACTCAATACAAGGGCGCACTATGCCCCTGTACAGAGCAAGAAGCTGTGCTGGGAAAAAGAACCCCCTAAGGCGGTTGAGCACACCCAGCTTCTGGGAGGCTGCCTTAGCAAGACTGGTAATATGGTCCTTCCAAATGAGAGCAGAAAAAAAAGTGACACCAAGAATATTGAGAGAAGATGAAGGGTTGATTTTTGTATTGTTGAAGAATAAGGGATAGTCCGCTGGGAGATCCTGACGGGTAGATAGATGGAGAAATTGGGTTTTGGAAGCATTAAAGTTAACAAGGTTTTCTCTGCCCCAATTGGAAATAGTATTTAGATCAGAATTTAAGAGTTCTATGGCTTCATTACGTTTGTCGTTGAGGAATTGCTGGCTGGGGCGTTCTGAAAAACTAAGGGAGTAGTGTAAGGTTGAGTCGTCTGCGTATGAATGGATGGGAATTAAGGTACAGTTAAGGAGATCATTTATAAAAATTAGAAAGAGAATAGGAGATAGGACAGAGCCCTGAGGAACACCGGAGTTTATAGGGTGAGGAAGTGAACAATGGCCGTCCACAACCGCGGCTATGGAACGGCCGGAAAGGAAATTAGAGACAAAGGCACAGATGGAGGGATAGAAACCGAAGGAGGGTAGTTTAGAAATTAAAGATTTATGCCAGACTCTATCGAAGGCTTTCGATATGTCTAGTGCAATAGAAAAAGTCTCACCGAAGTCCCGAAAGGAGGATGACCAAGAGTTGGTAAGATATGAAAGAAGATCACCAGTAGAGCGACCCTTAAGGAAGCCATACTGGCGATCTGAGAGCAGATTATGAGAAGAGAAATGCTTAAGAAATTTGGAAGCAAGAATAGTTTCAAAAACTTTAGAAAGACAAGAGATGAGAGCAATTGGACGATAGTTGGAGGGTTGAGAGCGGTCACCCTTCTTTGGGACAGGTTGAATGTGAGCAAACTTCCAGCATGAAGGGAAGACGTTAGAGGATAGACAGAGACGAAAGAGTTTGCCTAGGCAGGGAGTCAGCACGGAAGCACAGGTTTTGAGAACAACAGGAGGAACACCGTCCGGACCGTACGCCTTATTAGTGTTAAGCCCAGAGAGGGTAGAAAGTACATCTTTAGAAGAGATTAGGATATTAGGCATAAGTAAGAGAGAGGAGGACGGAGAGGGAGGAATAGCACCGGAATCATCCAAGGTGGAGTTTCTAGCAAAAGTTTGAGCGAAGAGTTTAGCTTTGTCAGAGGAAGAAGTGATGGTTGTGCCATCAGAGTGGGAAAGGGGAGGGAAAGACGAGGAAGAGAAATTGTTGGAGAGGTTTTTGGCTAGATGCCAGAAAGCTTGGGAAGAGCTAGAGTTGGATAGTTCAGTGCATTTATTATTGATGAAAGAGTGTTTGGCAAGTCGAAGAACAGATTTGGCTTGATTCCGGGCAGAAACATAAGAAGAATGAGAGTCTTGAGTTTTAAGGCGTCGGTACCGTTTGAATGCTTCCTCCTTGACCCACATTCCAGTACATGTAACCCATATTCCAGTACATGTAACCCATATTCCAGTACATGTAACCCATATTCCAGTACATGTAACCCATATTCCAGTACCTGTAACCCATTGCACAACCCCTGACCAAGGCCTCCTCCAGGTTGAAGGAGGAAGCTACTCCACCTACCTTCCTCCCTGCGTCCACCCAACCCTCCTTCACGAGCCTGATAACATATGCTGGCAATTCGTGAGAAACTGGCGATAAAGAGAAGTCACAGAATCGTGTCTAGGTTATACAGATCCTTCTAGAAACGTTTAACCCGTTCTGTACCGGTAATGTACTTTTCATCATATTCTGATAACTATTAGACGATTTTATTCAGATTAGGAAGGACCTCTAGCAATAATAAGGCTTCAAACTATCTCAACCTATCCTTCGACTTATCACAGATCCTTCCTAAGCTGCATAATATCGTCTACATATAGCTAGAATAAAATATAACACACGTCGCTGGTACTCAAAGGGTTAACCCCTTCTATACCGGTGATGTACTTTTCATTATATTCTGGCAACTGTTAGACGATTTTACTCAGCTTAAGGGGAGGTATTTAGTTTGTTCCCTAGACCTCCATCAACCTTAAAATTACACCCCCTCGAGTCCCTTTCAAGATAAATTTGTACATTTTTCGGTAGAAAAATTTCCCGGCCGAAGGCCGGTTCCTCTTAAATTACAGGCTCGCTATCGCTCGCCAGGATAAAATAGACACCTGAATTGCACGAAAGGTCTTAATAAGGGGTGAAAGTTCTTAAAATCGCTAAACTAATGGGGCAAACTTTTTATAATATCAAAAGCAATGGGGCTAAACATGAGGGAGAAAGGGGTCAAGAAAACAATCCCTCAAGTGGAGACCTCCCCTTAAGAAGAACGTTACCAACTAAATGTCTACAGACTATCTCAATTAACCCATTTAGCTGTTATGTATCGTTCCTAAACTTCATAAATTCGTCTAAACGCAGCTATAATAAACACGAAAATAGGTCACCGGTACAAAAGGGGTAAATAATCGCGTAATGATAGCCAGAATCAAGTCAAAAGGCGCCCTCAAATAATGACCGAGTTTACTGCAGAATACGAAATCACTATGCCTTGACTTTATATTCAAAGCTTTGTACATATTTCGGTAGAAAACTGTCCCAGCTGAAGTCCAGATCCTCCTAAATTACAGGCTTGCTATCGCTCGCCAGGAAAAAATTGACACCCAAATGGTACACAAGCTCTTGAAATTGACACCCAAATGGTACACAAGCTCTTAAAATTGACACCCAAATGGTACACAAGCTCTTAAAATTGACACCCAAATGGTACACAAGCTCTTAAAATTGACACCCAAATGGTACACAAGCTCTTAAAATTGACACCCAAATGGTACACAAGCTCTTAAAATTGACACCCAAATGGTACACAAGCTCTTAAAATTGACACCCAAATGGTACACAAGCTCTTAAAATTGACACCCAAATGGTACACAAGCTCTTAAAATTGACACCCAAATGGTACACAAGCTCTTAAAATTGACACTCAAATGGTACACAAGCTCTTAAAATTGACACCCAAATGGTACACAAGCTCTTAAAATTGACACCCAAATGGTACACAAGCTCTTAAAATTGACACCCAAATGGTACACAAGCTCTTAAAATTGACAAACTAATGAGGCGAACGTCTTAAAATTGTTGTACTATAATGTGACTAAGCATGAAGGAGAAGGTGGTCCAGAAAAACCAAACCTCCCCTTAATCCTTTGAGTACCAGCGACGTATGTTATATTATATTCTAGGAATATTTAGACAATAGTATGCAGCTTAGGGAGGATATGTGGTAGTTAAAATGGTTGGGTGAGATATTTTGAAGCCTTATTATTGCTAGAGGTTCTTATTAAGCTGAATAGAATATTCTAATAGTTGCCAGAATATGATAAAATGGACGTCCCTGGTACTCAATGGGTAAACATTCATTACAAGATCCCACGGCGCCAGACCCCGGGATAAAGATGTGTTTACTGTGTGCGTCCATGTCTACTGCCCAAGGCCTCCTCCACCATGTTGAAGGAGGAACCACCTACTCCACCTTCCTCCTCCTTCTCCTTGCTGCGTAGACCCAAACCTTAACTATAATCCGTTCATTCTAGGTTGGCCAGAACTCGTGACCTCTAATCGCTGTAACTCAAAAATGGCTGGAGCAAATGAGCTGTCAATGTCCACACCTATTCCCTAGCCAAGTCTTCTTATTTGGTAGAAATATTAGCTCGATTACTCTAGGCCTTTTTGAGTTATGAAAGGTTAAAGGTTACGATTTCTGCCCAACCTAGAATGAACAGACTATAGTATGATAACGTTATATACTTATTTACTGGAGTCATATGATCACCTCATCCCTCACTTCTTTCTCAGCAAACGTAGACATTAACCACTTGCGAGTGTGGGGTTATAAGGAAGTTGGAGCTGTAAACATCGATATTTAGCAGAAATCTAGAAAATATATGAGTTGATGATGGATAAAAAGTTTACTATATCTCATGTTATGTGTTTATATATGCATTATAGCCGTATTTGAGCTGGTAATCCTGGTAGTTTTCGATGCCTATAACTCCACTTACTTTTTTCTTTTTCTTTTTTTTTTCTATATTCCAACTTCTCCCTCTCGGGCATAGGCTGAGAGCCTGCACACTCTACCGCTGAACACGGTGAGGCCCGTGAGGTCTTGTTCTAGTCTAGGGAGTGAGACATGCGAAGCACCCATTCACGGCTCGAAGCAACTCCATCTCTGAAGCCGCTTTGCCCCCGCGCTTCACCGTTTCATCCCCCAGATTCGGACCCTCACTCTCAGAACGCCACCTATTGAGCAATTAACTCACTAGGCATTGCCTCCCTGTAGCATATTTTGAATATGGGAATATTCATACAATGCTATTTAATCAGGGAACAATGAGGGTATTTTTTTTGGCATTTCGGTGTGCTGTGGTAATGCACTGAAACTAGGTACAGCACAAATTCCATCCCAACAATATCTTCCCATTGACATATTGGGACTCGAACCCGGGTCCACTGGACCACCAGTCCAGTGGCAAGATTACTCTGCCACACCTCCCCTTACAGACCGAAACTTGCGAGTGGTCAGTTCCGCCACCTCATGTACTCCAAGCGTTAGTCTAGTTGTTGATACCATTGCAAATATTCCCTGCAATGTTGTTAGAGTAAAATTGACGATCGATCGTGTATCTAACGACATAAACGTCCTTGCATATCCCCCGTCCCCACCGACCCCAGTGACTGATGCATTACTCCAAGCCTCTCCCACCATGATGATTAACTTTACAACCTTCTACAGGGGGAGTATCATCGAGAGGTACAAGATCACCACATACAGTATATATATATATATATATATATATATATATATATACAGTATATATATATATATATATATATATATATATATATATATATATATATATATATATATATATATATATATATATATATATATATATATATATATATATATATATATATATATACTGTATATATATATATATATATATTTTTTTTTTTTTTTTTTTTTTTTTTGGGGGGGGGGGGCTACGTTGGCCTGGCAGCTTCATAGTTAAAACGTTATAAGAATCACAAACACCTATTATCCCAAGAATCTTATTGAAATATAATAAATAAATTAATACATAATAACAACAGAGCAACATGTGGTGATGGGCTGGTCTATCAGAGTGAGAGCTGAGCAATCTCTGCCATACCCATAGCTTACTCTGACTGTTCCTTTAACTTATATATTTTCTAGATCTCAAGTGATGGCGTCTCTTCCGTGCATTGACCTCCCAATCTACCAAGATTGGAAGCCAAAGCGTCACTGTTTTCCCTTGCCCCTCAACTTTCTCTTCATAATTGCTGAGGGGCACAGGGCCCTGGGTGGGGCTTTGGTTTCCCGGGCGTTTCCGCACTCTCCTCAGCTCCCCGCCATGGAGTGGCTTCGGTCACCCAGGCTTTATTGTGGTCGGCGGGGAGGGTTCTGTGGGGGCACTCGGTTATGGCCTTGGAATTGCTCGGGGCCTTGGGGCTGTTCGGCCAGGCAGCTTGGGGAACAACAACAACAACAACAGAGCAACATTAAGAAATCACCCAAGCTACATGTATTTACTGTGAACCTACTTGCATACACAATCAATCTCCCTGTATAATCATAAAAGAGTCGATTACACAAATCCATTGCATAACCCATGACCAAGGCCTCCTCCAGTTCTGAAGGAGGAACCTACTCCACCTTACTTACTGCGTCCACCCAAACCCCCTCCACCTATCCGATAACATATTTTACACAGAGGAACTTTTGATGAAGGACAATCACACGGTAATGTTTTCTCGTAGATTCTGTGGACAATATATGGATGTAGATGCTCTTAAAATGTATTATGCTATTCTGATCATATACTTACATCAGTGCAAGAAAGTTCCCAGAAATGTTGGCCCATCAGAATACCAACCTTAATTTATCAAAAACAAAATATAATAATCATATATTGATGACCCTTCCTTTGCCCAGGTGTGTCCAGGTGCCAACGTGTTATGCTATGTCGTTTGATGTATCAGTTAGTGGAACATTTCAATGATCTATTGTATTGTTAGCTAAAATGTCATGTAAACATTAGTTTTCCCATCCCAGACATATATTATTAGAAAACCTACCATCCAAGGTATTAAGGAAGGATGGGCCGGTTTTCTGGACCACTTTCTCCCTCACGTTTAGCCCCATTCGTTTTCAGATGTTAGGATGTTTGCCCCATTAGTTAGTCGATTTTAAGACCTTTCGCCCCATTTCTTCGTCAATTTTAAACCTTTCGTACTATTTAGGTGTCGATGTTTTCCCTGGCGAATGATAGTGAGCCTGTAATGTTGTAAGAACTGGCCTTCGGCCGGGACATTTTTCTACCGAAAAATGTACAAATTAAACTAGAAGGGGGATCAAATAGATGTTTTTTTTTTCTTATTTGATGGAGGTCTAGGGAGGAAACTAGAAAAATAATGAATACATGCAAAAATCGCCCAAAAAGTGAACCATCCCCCCTTAAATCGACATCCATACACATCTACGGGAACGCAATCAAGGTTAATAACAAAAAGACTGCGCATCTCTGAAAGCTGTTGAGTGCGCATGACCTGGTTCCCAACAACATCTCCTCCTGCTCCTCCTCCAGGGTGAAGGAGGAACCTACTCCACTTCCCTGCTGTTGTGGCCCCAAACCTCCTCCACCAGTATGATAACACGCGTACAGTCGTGGTCAGGAATACATGGACACTTTGTGTTGATTAACCCCTCAAAGGGGTAAAGGCGATCTCAATAAACATTCTACATTACATAGGTCCCTCTAAAATTGCACAAGCAAATTCCGTTGTGACAGATATAATTTTGTGCATTTAGCCCAGGGGTATCTGAGTACATTACCATTATTCAACAATGGCGTATGAAGTCAATGCTTACATTCTGCAACTTATTCATATATATTCAGTCAGTGACCTAGTTTGTTATTAGATTAGATGTGATTCGGGAAGTTTTGCCTTCGTATGTTCTCCTCCTTCCCAGCTCCTCCTCCAAGTGAAGGAGGATCTACTCCATTTCCCTGCTGTGTGGCTCCACCTCCTCCTCCAATACCTCCTCCACGACCTCCTCCAATACCTCCTCCACGACCTCCTCCAATACCTCCTCCACGACCTCCTCCACTACCTCTTACACCCACTGATACACCCCTCCGATAACACCATTACTACCCTGACACACACCTCCTTCTCTGTCCCCTTCTTCTTCTTTTCCTTCCTCTTTGTTTTCTCCTTCCTCCGATTTCCTTCCATCTCCTCTTCCTCCTTCTTCTTCGCTCTGTTTGTGCTTCTCCTCCTCCTCCTCCTTCTTCTCTCTGTTATTCCTTCTCCTCTTCCTCCTCCTTCGCCCACCTCTCTAATAACACCAAATGCCCTCCAACACTACACCTCCTCAGAAAACAGACACAAAATCCCACTCCAACTCTAAATAGCATTGACTCACCATCTAATAACTCAAGTATTGTTAAGTTAAGTCAAGTATTGTTAAGTTAAGTAATGTTTGTTATTAATCTCCTTCACACTCTCTGATAACAGCACAACCCACCTGATGTAATCCACCCCTCCATCTGCCCTCACATCCAGGGTTACCATATCAATTTCGCTAGATAGTAAATAATAGCCGAAAATCTCTAGAAAAATACCACAATCTCTAGAATATCGCTCTAAAATCGCTCAAATCTCCAGAATATCATCGGAATTCATGCCCTAGATGTAAAACATTGTCTCTCGACCGAAGTAAATGCCTCTTAGATGTAGCGGGAAAGTAGCTAAATTGACAACACTGCTCATACCATCTTCCTACTTTACACAATCTGTTGGCATAAGACGTATGCACTAATAACAATGATAGTCAGAAGATAATCTCGATGATGACAAATCATTATATAGTTTACATAATAATGATTATGACATGTGAAATGCTAGAAATTGCTTATGCACAATTTCTGCAATAATGTTCTAAACTATCGCCAGTAAATTATCTTATTCTATTGCTATGGAAATCATTAACATAATTATTAATTAAGGCAGTGTATATAATGGTTGCAAAGATATTATTTGTTGAAACAAAATATCTATAGGACGAACCACGAAGCCTACTGTTTAAAGGGGGTCACCTGCTTTTTTTCTCTTTCTCTCCTTTTCTCTCTTTCTCTGGCTTGTATCCATTCGGCCCAATTCAGCTAACTGTTTTACGACGTTTATCCCCATCCAGGTGTCGATTTCTTTCATTGTATGAAGAAATCCGGCTTCGCCGGAGAAATTTTTCAATAGAAAAATGTACAAATTTAGCTTGCTGTCAAAACAAAAATATATATATGCTGGCTCGCTACCGCTCGCCAGGAAAATATTGACACCTGGATGGAGGTAAACGTCTTCAAACAGTAGGCTGAATGGGGCTGAATGGACACAAACCAAAGAGAGGCAGAGAAAGAGAAAAAAAGCGAGGTAGGCTCCGTTAACATATATTGTGGGCTTTTGATAAGAGTCTGGCATCAATCCTTATTAGTAGAATTTGCATCACGAATTCCACTAATTAATACGTGTAATGGTAGATGGCCTTTATTCTCAATTTTACTCCATAAATGCTGGCGTTCCTCAGGGATCAGTTTTGGCCCCAACTCTGTTCCTTATTCATACCAATGATATCCTCTCTATCACTCATAACCCAATACATTCTTACGTAGATAACTCAAAACTCTACCGTCACTTATATTTAGCAGTTCTTCAACGCAGCCTGATATCATTAATATCAAGTTAAACACTGCGTTTTCTCTGAACCAGGACCTATCTAAAATTAATGAATGGGGACAATAAAGAAAACAAGTACATAAATGTTCTAACAGACAGAGTCTATCTGTCTCCCACATAATTGATAATGATATAAAGATTCCAACCTCCTCTAGTATTGATATCCTTGGTGTAACATTGAATGCCAGCCTGAGCTGAACACCTCATGTTTGATCCATTGCTAAAAATGCCTCTAAGAAAATGGGACTTCTATACAGAGTTCGAGAATTCTTCACTGACTAGCAGTTAAGCGTTATATATAAATGTCTGGCTCGTTCTCAGATGGAATATTGTTTACCCTTGTGGACTGGATGTGGAGTAGTTGCATTGAGCCAGCTGGACAAAATTCAAAATAATGCAATTAGATTAATCAATAACCCTGTACTCAAGCAGGATCTTTCTCTGGTATTCATACAAAGACGTGTTGCATCCCTTGCATAACTCCACAAATATTTTCTCGGTAAACGTTCTGAGGAACTTGCTTCAATTGTACCACCTCTCCAAATCTTTCCCCGCAAAACTAGGGCAGCTGGAAATGCCCATGAATTCACACTCTCCCCTCCACAATGTAGAACTTCCGGTTATTAAAATTAATTTATCCCAGAACTTCTACTTTCTGGAATTCACTTCCTTGGTGTTGCTTCCCACAAATGTACAACCTACAATAGTTCAAGTCCAATTGTTGCAAACATTATAAGATTGGAGGATGCCTTTAGGCTTATGAACCTTATATATTATATCTTTGTGTTTTCTTCCTCAATTTAATTCTATATTAATATATATAAACCTTCATAATTTTGATCAGTATGTCTTACGCCACCACTGTGCCCAATTATATAAGGGTATATTATTATGAACCCTTTAAATACCCCTTTAATACCCATATTCTTTACAGTGTGTGTAAGCCAGTGTGGGATCAGTTTGAAAGACGACTAAGGACATGCGTTTTGGCTGAGCAATGACTAATCTTTGACTAAGTTATATATTATTATAGCCTTTATAGCCAAGTTGTGTCAAGTTTCATTAAATAATAAGCTTTTCTTTTTCCTATATGTAATATGAAACACAAAAGTATCTTAAACTTGTAAGGGTGTACTGCCAAAACTAATGAGTTTAGTAAGGTATGAAAAAGGGCAAGTAAACTTTCCATAATAACATACCCTTTTGAAGGTACACTCGGGTACTATGGTCTCTACCCCACTCATGAGAATTCCTGGACTCCTTATGTTATTCTGTATGTAAGTATAGCTATCTGT
Organism: Paralithodes platypus; assembly: GCA_032716605.1. Classification (NCBI taxonomy): domain Eukaryota; kingdom Metazoa; phylum Arthropoda; class Malacostraca; order Decapoda; family Lithodidae; genus Paralithodes; species Paralithodes platypus. The sequence continues at coordinate 62,397,338 of CM064483.1, read as the reverse complement.
ATGTATAGCTATCTGTATGTAAGTATAACTATCTGTATGTAAGTATAGCTATTCTGTATGTAAGTATAGCTATCTGTATGTAAGTATAGCTATTCTGTATGTAAGTATAGCTATTCTGTATGTAAGTATAGCTATTCTGTATGTAAGTATAGCTATTCTGTATGTAAGTATAGCTATTATGTATGTAAGTATAGCTATTCTGTATGTAAGTATAGCTATCTGGATTGCTTTGTGGATAGAACATGCTTTTCAATAAAATAGTTTATATAGTTTTGTAGCTGACGTATAGAAAATTATATCCATAAATTAGTTTCCAGAGATATACTTCCATCATTAGAAAAAGTTTAAGTCAAAGATCTTTTATGAGTGGGCTAGAGAATATGGCATCCGAGTGTACATTGATAGTAATACAGCCATCTATTAAGTAACACCCCGTTCTTAACATTAATATGGCATCCGAGTGTACATTGATAGTAATACAGCCATCTATTAAGTAACACCCCGTTCTTAACATTAATCATCCATTACAAATCCCAATGCACTTGAATAAACTAATGAAAGCATATGGTTATATGGATAGAAAGGTAAATTGTTATCAATATGCACAATGATTGTATGTACCCTTTATAATACCTTTGATTCTCCTTACCCCCTCCCCCAACAAAGTTCCTCTTCCCACCTCTCATACCCACTACCTCCCCCCCCCCCCCTTCACCCTCCCATATCCAGTAACCCCCTCACCCATATTACCTAGAACCATGAAACCATGAACAATCGCTCGTGTAAAGCCAGTGTCACACGAGCGCTTTTTCGAGCAATTTTTACGGGCAACTATGTTCTGGAAGCTTTAAAAATTACACTTTATCATAATTCAGCCGCCTAACATAATCTACCTTCACCTTAGTTGCCGATACCAGTGCGAAAAATTCCCGAAATAATACGTTGAAAAACTTGCTCATGGAAAATTGACGGAAAAAGCGCTCGTGTGACAGCGGCTTAACACCGGCATTGGTGAATGAGGTTCTAGAAGGTGGTGGAATGGATTCACTGTTAAGCTGATGGCCCCTCCAACTATACCCTGTTTCCTTTCAACTGTCAATAAATTGCAATGTTCCCATCAAGATTTCTCAGTTATTTTTGAAGATTCTGTGGTGTAATCTGGTGCTAATTAATTAAACTTGGTATTTGTATGATACAGAGACATGGTAGTTTCATGTTTCCATTAAGTATCCAGAAATTAGCTGCTAAGGGATTTAATTTACGGTCAGCTGAAATGAAACAGAGTATAGTTCTACCTTCATGCCCAGAACCACCCCCCTCCCTAAACCCAGTATCTACCATAACCCTCCCCTCCATTATCCAGAACCCCCTCCCATACCCTGTTAGCCCCACCCCCACCCAAAAAAAAAAAAAAAAAAAAATAGAAGGTCCCACCCCTTTCCCATTCTTAAGTAAGCCATTTTAGATTTACAGAAGAGTGACCATTACTTGCATTACTGCATGTCCACAAACATTTCAGTAATGTAAGCATGTTTCCCCCACCCCCACCCCCATACCCGGCACCTTCCTCTCCCAACCCATACCCAGAACCTCCCCCTCTCCCCTCCCATACCCTGTAACCTCACCCCCCTGTTGCAGTCAGGTAGTATAACCAGTATGAAGCAGACAAACTGACTAGATTATTCTTGGGGTGGATTATCGTCCCTTGCTGCACCTTCGTCATGCTCCTTTGCAAAACACATCTCTCCCTCTCTCTCATATGTAAGCAACATAATTGTCCTCAATATTCTCGGCTAATGGTTTGATCTACAATTAAGTACCTTCGGATATGCGGCATATCCCTCCCGGAGGACTACTAGTATCTTCCTTCTGAATATTGTTTTGCTACTAAACATAATTGAATCTTGATCTTTGCATGCATACAGTTTCCTTCCTTACTTATTGATATGTTGTGTCAGGTACGATGAAGCGATACTGCTGATATCTGTAGACTTGCGTTGAAATTCAAACTTTCCCTTTTAAGATTTTTTTTTTTTTTTTTACTACCATATTTATCTTCAGTACTATGGCTGGCCTTAAACAACTTATTTATATGTAGTATGTCCCACCCTCCCCAACACATACACACACACCTCCCCTCTCACACTTTCCTCCTCCCTGGAGTACTTTACCTCCTCCTCCCCCCCCCCCCCCTACTCCTCCTCCTCTCCCACCCATTCCTCTACCTCCTACAACCCCCCTCCCTCTCTCCCATAACCACACACCCTACTAAATATTATATTACTATCGGCATGTAAACTTCTCCACTGGTCATATTCCGCTAACTATCCCCTCAATAACCATTATTGTAATAAGAATTTGAACCATGTAACTCATGTTTGTAAAATATTTGTATTACTATAATTCCATTATAACTTCGGTAGTTGGTAATATTAGTCACATTATGTATGTGACTCTTGTATTCAGCTAACTATGACCTCAATAACCGTTAATGTAATGAAGAATGTGAAGTGTCCCTCATATGATTGTAATATATTTGTCGTACTATTATTGCATAATAATTTATGTAGTTCGAAATATTAGTCACATCATGTATGTAATATTTGTATTCAGCTAACTATGATCTCAATAACCATTGATGTAAGAAAACATGAATGGTCTCCTCATATGATTGCACTAGTTTTGTAGTGCTATTATTTACCTGTCAATTGATAATTCAGTCACATTTTTTTTTTTTTTTTTTTTCGAGCACGTACTGTATATACAGCACATGTGGCAATCAAATGAGGAAACTATAATAACACCAGACGACGATCCTGTTGTTACAGTAGAATAATGGCTCTTTGAGCAGTATGTATTGCCTTACCAGTGGTTGTCCCCTTATTATTATTATTATTTTATTATTATTATTGAAATACCACAGGAACGAAAATTCCTGGGAGCGAAACTTCCACCCCCAACGAGATCCCTCTCTTTCTACCACCTCCCTCCACATGTTACGTCTCGTTAATCACAGTCTTCTAATATACAAATCACATTTCCTTACCCCCTGACATTCTTGAAATACCCACTAAGTATATTCAATTAGATACCAACCATGCAGACTATAATACGTTCGTTGTGTATAGGTACGAGGCGATCTCAAGACACCTTACTGTAGCTCCCAGTGCACAACGAACCGGATCATGATTATGTCCGCCTGTATTAAATTATGTATTATGTTGATTTATACCATTGCCTATTTTTGTAATAATTGTATTCAGCTAACTATGATCTCAATAACTATTGATGTAATGAAAATATGAATAGTCTCCTCATACGATTGCACTAGTTCTGTAGTGCTATTATTTACAACCTGTCAATTAATAATTCAGTCACTACAAGCTTGCTTGCTTTTTTTTTTTTTTTTATGAGATACGTATATACAGACCATGTGACAATTAAATAAGGAAACTATAATAACACATCTGAATAATGCCAACCTGACTTATAAACACAAATATGAATGTAACCAGACGACGATGCTGTTGTTTCAGTGGAATAATGGCTCTTTGAGCAGTATGTATCGCCTTACTAGTGGTTGTCCCCTCACAGGATGGGGGGCGCTGCTCAATAAACTCGCCCCTCGGGGCAAAATCAAATCTCTCTCTCTCTCTCTCTGACCCTCCTTAGTGATTACGTTTTCTTACTTTAGTCACTCTTCCCAGCATTCTTAGGACTGCTTGGTTCAATTTACATGTAAAGCCCTATATTCCTTTACCCTGGCGTGGCTTTCATTGTCAGGCATTTGATCATGTTCAGAGGTCCTGTCCCTGTGAGGCTTTGGGAATGCCAGGCATCTGTCCTTCGAGTGGTAAGGAGTCTAATTGGGAGGGTAATGTCCTGGTCATCTGTTCTGCACATATTGTGGTGGGGGCCATTCTGCTTCCTCTAAATTGTGTAATCAGTATATCTTTCGAGTTTGAGGATTTGTCTTTGTGTGCTAAGGAGAAGCTAACATTTGCTGAGGCTAAGGAAAGGGTTATGTCCTTGTTTATTTGTCTGGGGACTTCATTTTGCTACAGTAGTCTCCAGGCCTCGGGGTAGGGTGGGCCTTCCTTAGAGACGCCTCCCTTCTACTACTTGCCCACCATATCCCATGCCCTCTCGCGGACCGCGAGGTGTAGGCTGGTCCTGCTCTTCCTGACGCCTCCAGTGGCCTTGTACCTGCTAAGTCAGATGCATCTTTGCCAAGTGCTCTTTCACCATCTCTTATGATTGCTAGCTCTGTTCCCTCTAAGGGTATCCGGGATGATGCCCTGCCTACTGGTAGCTCCTAGGTGGGTGCCAGTACAGCTTTTTTTTACTAAAACGGGTCATGGGTCGTCTGAGTCCTTTGTGGCTGATGACCCCCTGTCGAAACTCCCTTCCCGCATTTCCGAGGAAGTGTTTGGGGCTAATTGTCCCTCTTTGCCGGTTAAGGAGGTGTCCATGGTTGTGGATCCTCCTCATCCATCAGAGCCTCTAGCCTGTCTCCTTCTCACTTTGTCAAGGCCTGCCCAACCTATCAAGACTATTGTGACTGGCCATTCCTCTATATCTGCCTCTCACAAGTCTAGGGATGACGCATCTCCCAGTAAGTCTCGACACTAGCCATCTGTCGATCCCTGTGTACGGGATTCTGCAGTTTCAGGTGCTGCTCCCTTACGGGATCATTCTGGGCGACAGCAGAGGCTAGATCATAAGTCTGCCTCGGCCCCTTCTCGAAGGAACAATGTTTAACTTTCTTCAGTGGAACTGTCGTACTTTACATAGTAATTGGGAGGAGCCGCAGTTTCTCCTTTCTGACCGTACCTCTTCGTCCAGGAGCATGGTGTCCCTCAGGGAAGTTTGTTGAGTGTGACACTGTTTGTGCTCTCCATTAGTTGTGTTGCTGCCTGGCTCCCAGAGGGTGTGTCCTTCTCTCTGTATGTTGATGATCTGGCTATTTGGTTCTCTGCCTCCCGTATGTCTACTACCGAGAGACGCCTTCAGTTGGTGTTAGACAGGATTTCTCCCTGGGCGGGTGATCGCGGTTTCCACTTCTCTCCTGGGAAAACGGAGGCCATGCATTTCTGCAGGCTCAGGGGAGTTCATCCTGATCTTGACTTATTTCTAGTCGGTCGTCGGCTTGGCTGTATAGATGAGGTTAAATTCCTGGGTTTGACCTTTGGTTGTCGTCTGACTTGCATTCCTCACTTGAAGGTCCTGAAAGTGTCTTGTCTTCGAGCTTTGAGATTGTTGAAGGTTCTGTCTAATACCTCTTGGGGGACAGACCGTGCAACATTACTTCATCTCTATAGTTCTCTTGTCCACATTAAATTAGACTATACGTACAAGGTGTATGCCACAATTGCTCAGTTCCAGGATCTTGATTCCGTACAACATGCTGGTGTTCATCTTTCTACGGGGGTGTTTCGTTCCTCCCTTATTCATAGCTTGTTGTGTGATGCAGGGGAACCTCCCCTGGATCTTCATCGACACCTCCAGACTATGCGTTTGTATTATCGTCTTCAGCGACTTCCTGGGTCGCTGACGTGGTTGTCTGCCTCTTCCACAACTTATGATGGTACTTATGCTCAATAATTTTGCTTCCCATCCCCTTTTGGCTGTCGAGCCCGGGTTCTTGTTGGTGAGCACTCTTTATCACGGCTCACTGTTGCTCCTCTTAAATTTCCTGCTATTGACCCTTGTCTCCATCCGGTTGTTTATTTTTGCCGCTATTTCCCCTTGTCCAAAACTACGGTCCCTGGGGAGGTTATGTGGATCTTTTTTGTAGCATGCCTCGCAACATGCTGGTTGCCCTGTCCTTGGAGCTATCTGCCGATGCTCCACCGTTGGGAGACAACACTTGCCCGCCACAGGATTGGGCATTCCTGCCTCACCCATGGGTACTTAATGTCTGGGAGGGCTCCGCTGTACTGTGATTATTGTTTGGTCCTGATGACTGTCAAGCATGTTTTAGTTGAATGTCCAAGCTTTGGGAAGTTGCATCGGCGGCATCTTTCCCATTGTTGTGGGCCTGAGGAAACTAGTAGACAAGATAGTTGACTACCTGGAAATCCGCAACTTTATTACAGATTCCCAACATAGATTCATGGCGACAACAATCGTGTCTTACCAATTTGCTGGAATTTTTCGATGAAGTGCTGAGTGAGTATGACAATGACATTGTTATAGGTCTGTTAAGTGTGATCTCCAAGTTTGAAGATGGCATTAAGCTTGGATTAAATGTGAAGGACCCTAAAGGGTTGAACAGCTTAGGAAGGATCTTAACAGACTGGGTGAATGATCTGAGATAGGGCAGATGCCACTAAACTTGGAAAAGTGCAAGGTGATATATATCGGCCATGCAAACCCTAATTCAGGCTATTCGCTACTGGGAACGCCTCGGGAAGTGAAGTTATCCAAGCAGTGCATTGAAGTTGAGAAGAAAGCAAAAAAATAGTGGGCTAAAGTAAGAGGCAATTTAAGTATAGAAATACGGAAATAGTCCTCACACTCTACAATGCTCTGATACGGCCTCTCCTGGAGTATGCTGTTCAGTTCTGGTCTCCACCACTCAAGAAAGATGTAGAGCAACTGGCTCGGGTTGTCCCTCTCACAGGGAATAGGTCCGCTTGGGGGCATTCTGTGTATGGCCACCCTCGTAAGGGGAGTAAGGCGTCCGGCAATAGATAGATAGATAGATCCACATAGAAAACAAAAATACTTACACCTAAAAGTAAAATAAATATGAATTTTGTAAAAATAAATATTTTCTTTTCAAACACACTTTGAGAATATTTGGAGTATACTAGCATTGAGTATGAAATGCTTTTTCGATGCATAATTGTTATGGGGATGTAAACACACTCAGGAGACGATCTACGGGCTCGCAAATTACGCCACACACATACACAAGTTTTGATGTCATATTATCTTCAATTATTGATTATTGAAATGCATTGGGCTTGTCTTTTATCCCTTAAACACATATTAATGATTGTCACTAAGTCTTATAACATAAAATCACTAATACGTATTCTTATATACTGTATATATATATATATATATATATATATATGTGTATTCATATATTATTTTACACTTATATCTACATGTCACTTATATGGTGTTTGGGAGGTGGGTGGGGGTAGGGGTGGTGGTGATGAGAAGGGTACTTGTGGTATGAATATGGAAGTCGTTGGTGACCTAGTTTCGGCGCTACCGATTGTTTAGGTAAGTCTGTATATTATACACGGACCTATAAGTCTATTTGCTTCAAGTAGGCGAGATTTCATGACCTCTATCCTCTGTAACTCAAAAAGGGCTAGAGCAAATTGGCTGTAAATTTCCACATCTATGCATTGACTGACTCTTCCCAAATGGTAAAAATATTAGCTCGATTACTGTAGTCGTTTTTGAGTTACAGAGGTTAGAGATCATGATTTTTCGCCTACTTCCAGAGAATAGACTATAGCACTGGGCATGACATCACCCAGGTTCGTATACAAACATCAGGAGGTTAAGTACTGGCTCTGAAAAATCTGTAAATACATGTTCAGAGTGATAATTTTTTGCAATGGAATGAGGTTCAGGGGCAATCAAGACTGAGACCTAACGTGGAGCGAACAGTTCAGGGATCTGGACATTACCACCAATTCCGTTGTGAGTGATAGTGATATACCTTTCTATCCTTATATTAATCAGGTATATTATAGTCAAATATACTTAATAGATTAGGATATATTATTATTAACACTTTATAAACCTTGTTCACACTCATATCATTTAGAATGTATTCTGAAAGAGCTATGACCGTACTCTGAGTGTTTGCCCTGGTGATGACTCGTAAACAGCTGGGGTCATTCACAAATCAGGTATACTACGCCCCTTTCAGAATTAATAAGGGTGTTGACACTATCTGGAATTACGTCATGGGGTTATTAGGATATTTTGTTTAATTATTAGTTCTACATCTAAACTACTATGGTTATTATATAATTATGTTGTATGCTCCCTAGAGCTCCATCAAGCTTAAACAAATTTACAAGTCCCCCCTTCGAATTAAATGTGCACATTTTTGGGTAGAATAACGTCCCAGCCAAAGACCGGGCCAAATATCGATACCTAAATGGCACGACAGTTCTTACAATTGTACAAAGAAAGAGTTCGGTAGGATATAAAATCGCCAAACTAATGGGGCAAACGTCTTAATATCTCAAAGCTCATGGTGCTAAACATGAGGGAGAAGGGGGTCCCGATTTGATTTCAGCAATATTTAGACGAATGTATGAAGCTTAGGAAGAATATATGGTAGCTAATGGGGACGAGGGGCTAGGAATCCTCCTCCCCTTGTAAATTTCACCTACTTGTCGAGACAGAGATAGGGGCGAGGGAATTCGAAAGTGGTCCAGAACCCTAAAAATTGGAACTTTAATATGTTGTTTCTGTTCGGGCTCTGTCTCGAGTCAGCCAACCCCAGGTATGGGGTATGTGCCTGAATATATACATACAATGTGATAATTGAAATAGTGTGCAGTCTTCAAATGCGTAGACGTCCTTCCTAAGCTGAATAAAATCGTCTAATAGTTGCCAGAATATAGTGAAAAGGAATACGTTAATACATGTTATTGAGTATAGGAAGTAGGATAACTGAGGAAAGGTTAATTGACATTGATATTACCCATGTGACTACTATAGATCTGTATTAACCCTTTGAAGACTATGACGCATTTTGACAGTTCATTCTGGCTATCATTAGACTATATTATACAGTTTACGAAGGATCTGTGGGAATTACAAGGGTAAAGACTATATCTATTAACCCTCTGACTTCCATATATCCTTCCTAACCTGACTAAAACCGTCTAATAATAGCCAGAAAAAAAGAAAAGAAAATGCGTATTCGGATCTTGAAAGGGCTAAATTGGCGAAGAATTGACCACTTGCGAGTTTCAGGCTATGAGGAAGTTGGAGCTGTGGTTGTCAATATTTAGAAGAATTATCAGCTAAAATACGGTGATTATACATTTATACATTATGCATTGGTGGAGAAACTCAGACCCAGAGTGAGAGGGGTGGAAATTAGTTACTTGAGAAGTGCGTGCGGAGTTACATGGAGGGATAGACAGGCGAATGAGGAAGTAAGAAGGAGGTGTGGTGTGAAGGTAGATGTGCTGGAAAGTGTGAAAAGGATCACCTTGAGATGGTTCGGCCATATGGAACGTATGGAAAGTGAGAGAATGACTAAGAGGGTGTACGAGAGCGAGGTGCAAGGACAGACAGGGAGAGGTAAACCGAAAGAGAGTTGGAAGGATGGAGTGAAGAAGTATATGGATGAAGGCGGTGCTGGTTGGGAGGAGGGGCGTCGACTGACTGGGGACAGAGGTGCAAGGGAGCGGTTCGTTCGTGGCCACCCCTTCGGGGATCACGGTGTCAGGCAATAGATAGATAGATACCTATTGAAAGGTATAGATAATGAAAACTTGAATTACCTTGTTCATACCCATTCATTTTTTCAACGTGAACAGTTAACCTTTTTAGCATATTATGATGCATTATATAATTTATATTGTCTATCATTAGGTGGTATTTATATTGTCTATCATTAGGTGGTATTTTGTTATTTATAAAGAGTTTTTGTAAGTCAAAGGGCTAATTTAGACACATTTTGATTGCTACACTGTAAAACATAATTAGTACGAAAAGGGTAAATAGAGTGTTCATAATTATCTGCCCATTTAAAGGTATGTGGATAGTAATCTAATGCAAGGAGAGACAGGTAAATCATTATCAATATACCCAAATATTATATAGACCTATTTTTACACCCATTATAATTATACCATTTATTTTTCAGAGTTTAGAGATATTTCCTAAGCTACAAGGTGTCGCCTACTGATAGCCATAATATAATGCAAGAGGAAGTCACCGTATCACTGTGAAAGCCAAGGGTATACATAATAGTTGGGTATAATGATGCTGATTCACCTTTCTGTCTTTCTTTAAATAACATTGAATATACCTGTATAAAGATATATTATCATGGACACTGGAATTTCCCATTTCACACTATAAATTAATTACAGTGTACTGAAAGGGTTACACAGAATCAGAATCAAATTTAGATATTTATTTTCATTTATAAAATGGATATACTTTACAACAAGAATAAAAGAGAGAGAAGCTCCCTATATCACTCGGCAGTATAATACACAAAAGGGTGGGATTCTATAACTAACTGGTATCGTAGCACCGGTTGGAGAAAGTTATTACGACATGGCAACTCAGGAGGGAGATAAGGGAGGGAGGTGGGGCTGAGAATACCTGGCCCTATATAAACACCGCCATGGGCACACCAGACCAACACACCTCGCTAGCACCTTGAAGAAGAAGGATCACAGAACTCCCACCAGAAGAAGCCAACCAAGTAGCCATCCCTAAAACTCCCTCAAAGCATCAACATGTCTCGCCAACGTACTACCAGAACCCTCCTCAATGGAGTGGCTGCCTTTAGGGGCCTTGCCAGTGTCCAGGTAAGCAACTTAGTTCAGTCTGTTGATATTATTCCTTATTCTTAGGTAGCATGATCTGCAGGGGTTGTGGGAAGGGTGACATATTTGGGACAGTTATTGGAGCTGACATAGCCTACCAGTTTTCTAAGCTGACCTAGAATACCCTGATAGTGCTTACATTTTTTTTTTTTTCCAAGTGTCTTATTTCTCCTTTATGTTTGGCCTATTAATTTATCCGTTTTGTTTATGTAGTAAGATAATAATGTTCTGCAGAGCTGTACTTCATCATATTTGTGTTGTATTTCCCTGTACCATTTATTATTTGTATTTATTGTCGACTCACTTTGTTTTGTAAAGATGGAGTAGATTCAGTAATACGGCAAATCTTTAAGGTTTATTAACATAGTTAATGATGTCAGTCTATTTAACCGTCTATTATATAGGTTTATTAACACGGTATATGATGTAAGTATATTAATACCGTCTATTATATAGGGTTATTAACACAGTATATGATGTAAGTATATTAATACCGACTATTATATAGGTTTACTAACACGGTATATGATGTAAGTATATTAATACCGTCTATTATATAGGTTTATTAACACGGTATATGATGTAAGTATATTAATACCGTCTATTATATAGGTTTACTAACACGGTATATGATGTAAGTATACTATTACCGTCCATTGTATAGGTTTATTAATTTAGGTTAATATATAATCATTAATTTAGCCTTATTGCAAAGTTAGACTAACTAATACTGACATTTGTAGATGCAATACTCAGCCTTAACCCTCTCAGTAACTTGGCATCTTTTATATACTATTTATGGCTAATACTAGACGGTTTTACACAGCTTAGGAAGGACCTCTAACTAGCAAAGGGAAATCGACTATCTTCATCAACCCTTTTGACCACCACAGATCCTTACCAAACTCACTAAAATCGTCTAATGATAGCCAGCCCAAGAGGGAAGGAAAGGCATCATGGCATACTTAAAGGGTTAATTCAAGCCTATACTCTGTTTCTTTTCACCTGACGATATACTGAATTCCTTGGCTACTAAGTTTTGTATACTTAATGGAAGAATATGAAACGACTATGTCTCTGCATCTTAATAAGACCAAGTATATATAATTAGCACCCTATTTCACTACACGATCTTCAAAATAACTGAGAAATCTTGATGGTAACTTGACAATATCACAGTCACTCGAAAAGGAACCGAGTATAGATGTCAAGTTATTTAGCGCAGCCTCACACATAAGACACTGATATGGTTAATGATTCTCCTACACTGTAAAGAAATGTGTGTCTTCCAATGTAACGCAAATTATACACGTTATAATCGGGTTTAATTCAACACACGTAAATCATTGAAACACTTATCATGTGGGATCATATTTGTTTAGTTAAAAAAGGAGATTTTTTGGGGTAATTGTTTCCTCTGTATTTATTTACTTATTTATTTTTTGTTTTTCTCCCTAGACCTCCATCAAGCTTAAAACAATACCCACAAGACCCCCGTCGAGATAAATGTGTACATTTTTCGGTAGAAAAATGTCCCGGCGAAAGCCGATTCCTCCTTAAATGCAGGCTCGCTATCGCTTGCCAGGAACATATCGACTCCTACATTGCACAAAAGGTCTAAAAATTGACAAAGAATTGGGGCGAAAGATCTTAAAATAGCCAAACTAAAGAGGCTAAGGTCTTAAAATATCAAAACTAATGGGGCTAAAAATTAGGGAGAAGGGGGTCCATAAAGAGCACCCCTTCAGTACCCAATCATTACAGTGTATGTGGTTGATAATAATATCATTTTATTCTTCCTAACACTAGACGATTTTATACAGCTTAGGAAGAACCTGCAGCAATCGAAGGGGTAATTAAGCATCTAAATATTCTGTGACGCGATTCTTCGTTATATCTTGGCTCTTATTAGACGATTATATTCAGCTTAGGAAGGACCCGTTGTAGTCAAAAGGGTCAATATTGTCTCAATTAACCCTCCGACTCCCATTCATCCTTCCTAAGCTGAATAAAGTCGTGTAATCATAGCCCGGATGAATTTAAAGAAAGCGTTATGGTATATTGAATCAAACTCCCACTGATCCTGCCAAAGTTTATCAAAATCGTCTAACACTACTAGTCAGAATAATATGCCAGAATGCGCCCTAGATAAGACAGAGATAAGGTTCATTGTCCCCTGTAGCGCGTCTGTGTGTTTGGTTGTGTCCAGCTGACGGTAAAGCCGGTATCACACGAGAGCTTTGATAGTCAACATTCGATGATCAACATTTTTCTGGCAACATTTCTGGAATATTTTGCACTGGTATCGAAAACTAGACTGATGATAGATGAATGTAGACAACCAAAATATTCTAAATGTTGACCACATAAGCTGCCAGACCAGTGTTGAGGATAAATGTTGAGTGAAAAAGCGCTCGTGTGATACCGGCTTAAAAGCAAGCCCTCAACAGCTGATTAATCAAGACTTAATAAAGATCGGGACATAGTAATTAGCCACTTGAGAGTTTTGGTCTATAAGGAAGCTGGAGCTGTGGCCATCAATATTTAGCAGAATTACCAGCTAAAATACGATCATTAATTCATATCTAAATACATAAAACCAAATTGATCATACTTTGTATCCATCAGGAACCCACATTAGTATTGGATACATCTTTAATATCGATGTTCACGCTCCATACTTTATATCCATCAGAAACCCACATTAGTATTGGATTTATCTTTAATGTCGATGTTCACGGCTCCAACTTCCTTATAGCCTGAAACTCGCAAGTGGTCATTTTACCCTCAGCTGAAAAAACAAAACCTGTAGTTACTAACAATGTATATCACCTTAGCCTTGGTGAGGTTAGTTAGGTTGTTTATGTTTTCTCTTTTTTAACCTGCCTGTGGGGAATAGAACGCTCTCGATTAGTCAAACGTGGGGATTACATTCGTTATATATTATTCCTTCCATTTAATCAGCCTTCTTCGAATTTAAGAAGATTTATTTTTTTCCAATAAATTACCGAGATCAATTATACCGGTATTCACACTTTCTTTAAAATTATGATTTGTATTACAAAAATTACTTGCTAATACATTTTGCTTAGCTTATCCTAAATATTCGTCAATTCAATACTGTTAAAGCATTTCCTGCCTAGAATATTTTCCCGGATTATAATCTTATTGGCCTCCTACTTATTTGTGGAAGAGAATTATAGAACTGTTGAATTAGCTGATAAACCTTAGTGACCCCTGCCAACTTAAGGGAGCCCAGACGGTATGTACAAATTTAGTCTGCTGTCAAAAACATTTGTTTTTTAAATATGCTGGCAAGCTACCACTCACAAGGAAAAAATCGACACCTTGAAGGGGATAAACGTCTTAAAACAGTAGGCTGACTGGGGCCGAATGGATGCAACCCAGAGAGAGAGAGGGACAGAGAGAAAACAAAACGAGGTGGTACCCCTTAAGTATTCTCATTTGCTATCCGATATAATATTCCTTTTGGTCCCCCATCCCCCACTGCACTTTTCGAGAGCGGCTCTACGCATGGGTGTGAGCGACGAGCGTATATCAACCATGCTTTCGTTACGACAGATTTGTTGGGGCAGAACAGCAATGAAGACTGTGTCGGCAAGAAAGAAGAGAGACCTGTCACCTTCAGGTTATATATATAGATTTAGTAATTACATATTTTATTCTTTGTACATTTTCATTCATTTTTTCAACATTTTTTTCTTCTACCTTCTCATTCACATCATAAGATTTCTTTGTATTCCTTTGTATTCTTCAATTTGTTGATATCAAACTTATATACTTGTGTCAGAATTCAAACTTTAATGTTAAGGCGGTTAGTGAAAGCAGCTACTAATGCCATGCCATATATTGGGGGCAGGAGGCTAGGAATCCTCCTCCCTTTGTAGAATTCTCCTACTCAACGAGAAAGAGAAAGGGGCGAGGAGACGCAAAAGTGGTCCCGGACCCTAAGAATTGGAACTTTAAAGGTTTCTGTTCGGGCTCTGTCTCGAGTCAGCCACCCCCAGCAGTGTGGTATGTGCCTGAGTATGTACATACATACACATACATAAAATCTCAATAACTTCAGAATTATGTTAGACGAATTAGCTTGTGTTATAATCCAAGCATTAATATCAAAGCAATTAAGTAACGTTAACTATACATATCAATGTCACCGAAGTGATTATCATATTATAAATATTAAGAGAAGCTGATTGTATACATGCATCAATTATATAGCCTATATAAGAGATTTTCGTGACAAATAATAGCCTACTCCAGATTGATTATTCTATTCTGTGTAACGTTGATATCAAGCTAGGCATGCTTAGTTCAAGCATTAAAAGAATTTCGGTATGAGTGTCCTAAGTTCGAGTCCTTGGAGTGCCACATGTATTTGTTGATTTCATTAATTGAATTTAGAAGTAAAGTTGGTTGGTGAACAAATTTGAATTAAAGTCAGATTCATTATTATATGTGTATGTTTAAGATTATTTGAAATATAATTTGTTATGAACGTAACATTCCTCTTTTCCTAGTAAGCTTCCTTGTATAATTAACCCTTTTAGTACGATGAATCCTTTGTCACATTGCTCTGGCTAATATTAGTCTATTCTCTTAAGTGTAGGCAGTTTCTTTGAGATTAAAATGAATAATGGAGAAATGTTCACCCCTTCACTTCCAATCTGAACCCTCTGAAAGCAAAACCGTACCTGCAAAATGAAAATAATAGGTAAAAAATTCATGAGAAAATTGTATTCAGTTCGGAATTGCATCAAAAACCTAAGGCCACGATTAATATGCTGGAGTGTACTGTGTGTTAGCCAGAGTACAATGGGAACTAAACCACCACCGCATTGTAAGGGTTAATACTGACAAGATTAATAAAGCAGCACCCTGGATCATACCTAACCTATAACCTTCGTGTCTCCCCTTAGATCCGCTCTGCCTGCACCAAGGGGACCTGCGGATCGTGCGGCAAGAGGGGGATCAGTTTGGCGGCTGCGGCTCGTCAGCAGCAGGTCGCGTTTAAGGAAGCTGTACCCGCAAGTAAGACTCGTATTCTTAAAAATTTCTTTCCCTTCGCAGCGCCTGATACCGAACGAATATTGTGGATTGCTTGATTTCCTTTGTACTCCTTTGTACTCCTTTGTACTCCTTTGTACTCCTTTGACATGAGTGTTGTTTATAGAGATTAGGCGGATTAGCACTCCCATTTTTAAAGGTAACGTTATATTTCAATCTATATATTGTCCATTAACAGCGCTGCGAATGGAAGGAATAAGTCTCATAGTAGAAGTTCGATAAAACCACATGCTTACAATACATACCCATACATTCATCCACATATTTATTTACCTGATACATTATTTATGCTCAACATCGCTTTCATTAGTTTATTCAAGTACATTGGGGTTTGTAATTGATGATTAATGTTAAGAACGGGGTGTTACTTACTACTTACGATCCTGGCTGGGGGTATCTAAACATTACATACATATATACCGATCCATATATTAATTCGTTTAGCAATTTAATCATTTACTCACTTTATTATTAACTTTCTATTAAAACTTCACCAGGTCACAGCGTCATGCAAGCCATCTCCGACAACCAATTCGTCCACGTGAAGTTTGACGACAACAGCGCAGCGAAGCTCCCCCACGCTTGGCTGCGGGACAACTGCCAGTGCTCAGAGTGCTTTAGTACCCTGGCCCTCGGCAGGAAGATGCTCATTCTAGATCTAGATGTTGAGGTTCAGCCTACTAACATTAAGGTTTGTGGTAATTACTTTTAGCCATGCCCCTTGAATAGTAAAATAAAATGCAATACAATACAAAGTAAACAGTATGTAGGTCAAAGATGCAATTAATAATATCAATAGTCGATCTGGATGAGGACGTTCAACATACCATGATACCAATATTAAGGTTGGTGGCAGTCATATTCACTCACACTTGATTTTTGTTAATTACAACACAATTTTATACAATACAAAACAATACAAGCATAAGTGAAAGGATTATATAGTTAATCGTAATATCAATTCGCATAATTATGTGAATGACTCCACTCGATCTGGATGTTGAAGTTTAGCCTATTGCTCTTAAGGTTTATTGGCAGTGTTTGAATATTTACATAGGCTTGACTCTAGAAACCAATAATGAAAGCTAAATATGATGAGCATATAGCTTGGCACCATACTGTAATGACTCAAGCTAGACCTCTTAGTAACAGCTTTTCAATATTGCAAGATGAAAGATTCTAACTTTTACCCCCGAAGTCCTTTCTAACCGTAATTAAATAATGTAATGATAGCAATAACTACATGGTGTCCCCCTCTTTCAGGTGATCGACGGAGCCCTTGATGTGGAGTGGAGTGATGGTCATTCCAGCAACTATCAGGGTCATTGGCTTCAGGACCGAGGCTTCACCCCAGCAGCCCGGGCACACCAGAGGAATAGATATGCCGTCAAGAGAGTAAGAATATGCCTTCAGTCTAGTCATCTATACTTGTGCCACATAGTCCAGGAAAATATTGTCCTTCTCGAATTGCTGAATAATGAGCTTTTCTAAATCAATTACATCCCAGCGAATGAAAAGGGATGGTCAAAATGTACAGTATGTAATTTACCTTTTTGGGTGGTAAAAGGAGGAACATACCCACAATGGTGTAAGATACTGACTAGCACATACAGTATATGAGGATTTTATGACTCCCAAAGGATTAGCATTATATTTTGGTAGTAAAAGTTACGATTACAAGAGCTAAATCTACTCTTGTTATGATTACAAGAGCAAAATCTACTCAATTTTATGTTGCTTGCATTGACAAGACCCTGATCAAGTCACTGAACTACAAATATCTCCACAGGAACCATGGGGCGCCGAACACCGCATGCGAGAGTTTGAGTACCAGGAACTGATCAAGAATCCCAAGACCTTGCTGGAGTGGATGCTGACCCTAGAACGCCAAGGGTCTGCCATGCTCAAAAATGCTCCGGACCGTGATTTGGCCGGACCCGAACTGATCGAACACATCGCCTACGTCAAGCCCTCCCACTATGGGTCAGTCTCTAGGCCACTATGTTATTCAGGAACACATCGCCTACATCAAGTCCTAGTATTATGGCTCAATCTATCAGTTACTAAGATATTATTCATCCATGTCAGTATCTTATAGTAAAATGTGTATTGGCACCATGGAGTGAATAGGATTTGTTGGTTTGACAACCTAAATTTAGTTTTCTCAACGGGCCTTAACAGCCCTTTCAGATTGTTTGAATGAGAATGAAGAAGAAAGTGTCACAAGCACACATCTCTAGGTGTTGTTGAACATTGTGCTATAAGATATGTAAGCTTGGCAATTCGAATATCATGCCTTCATCCACAATTACATTTTTTGCTTAAATATAAGCATTAGTAGTATTTTTTGTACTTAAGCATATTGAACACTACTCCAAATTATATATTCTAATTTAGTTGTTTAATAAATTATTCATTCAGATATTTATTAACTTATGTATTTATTCATTCATGTAATATACATTTCATTTATGTGTTTAGTTATTTAATTATTTTGGTTCCATCAGTCCCCACTCACCCGTGATCAACCGTCCCGACCCCAACAATGTGGCCTTCACCAGTGCCAAGCTGGGCATGCACAACGATCTGCCACAGTACGAGCATATGGCGGGGGTATGTTAAACTTGATATTATATTTTTATATTTCTATGGAGGATGGCCTGTTTTATCGGGCGTACTATTCTTACCTCAGTCCATCTCCCCTCTGTTGCATATTTTCTCTCGCAGATGATGATATTCTTACTTTACTGCTCATACCTTTGCTACATCAATCTTTCGCCTTGTAATGTTCATTTTCTTTTCAATTTCATGTTTAGAATTTTACATACAAGTATGAATACCTCTGCTTGCTGTCACAAGCTACAATTCCTTCAGAAACTCAGTCCAATAATACACATTTATTAAAAGAAATACCCTATGATTACGACAATTTAACTTGCGAGATATTTTCTGCAAATGTAAAAGCTTATCTCTTTCAAGAATACTAATATGTCGTCCTTTTAAGAAATAAACTTTTGTATATATTTCATTTTTATATCTCCTATCATTGCAAAGGACATGTATCTTAAGCTATAAACTTCTTGTCTTTATCCTCCCTGAACCAAAGACTAAATATGCACCTCTATTTTAGATCATCTTCATCCACTGTATGGAGCAGCACCCTGGGTTGGGCGGCGAGAGTGTTGTCACCGATGGCCTCTTTGGTGCCGAGGTCCTCCGCAGAAATCACCCAGAAGCCTTCAACATACTCTCTTCCACCGACGTTTACTTCTGGGACAAGGGACACGCCAACTTCTCCTGGGAGATGGAGGAGTTCAACAAGATCTCCAAGTTCCCAGTTATAACGTGAGTTCCTAATAAAGAATAGAGGAAATAGCTTCAGTATTATATAGACAACTTTACTGCGAGTATACCTAGCCCACAAACATCCAAGGGACACGCTAATGTCTCTTTAAAAATGTATAAGATCCAAAAGATCCCCAGTTTCCAAGTGTTGATGTGAGTTTCTCAGGGAGCTAAGTTTCAAGAGTGAATAATTAACTTCTTCACAAGTGACAAACCAACTTCCCCTGGGAAATTGGTAAGATCCATTAGATCTCAATGTTTCTAGTCTTAAGATAAGTTACTATCTGAATTAGCTCTCAAACTAGCAGTCTCATTGACCTTATTTTGTTTTAATACCTTTTAGTAGGTTTATTCAACTTAGATATCATTCTTAAGCAATAAAGAGTTAGAAAAATATTCATTATATACAATTCAACCTGTATCTAACTGCACATTGTTCTCTTCAGTCTTAACAATGACAAAGAAGTGATCCGCGTGGCTGTTAACCACGCCATTAGGGACTCTCACATGGACCTGCCCGCGGAGAAGGTGAAGCCCTTCTATGCCGCCCTCAAGCTCTTCAACCAGATCCTCTACGACAACGCCATCAACTTCAAGATGAATTCATGTGAGTCTAAGCCACAACCTAGGCCTCAGTATATATCTGCTGTCAGTCTAAGCATTGCATAAGTAGTTTTGACTGGCTATTCAATTTAGCCACTTCATGTTCACTATTCTAGCATGAACATTAATTAGCAGTTATATGACCAGCTTGTACCAGTCTGTGTCCCCTTTCCAATTTACCATATAAAACTCAACTAATCTTGTTTATTCAAGAGTTTGGGCAATAAGAATCAACCATCTGTCATAAAATAACTTGAGAAACACATTTTGACCCAATGCTTCCTCTTTCCAGCTGACATGATGACCCTGGACAACGTGCGGTGCCTCCACGGTCGCGAGGCCTACGAAGAAAATAGTGGCCGCCACATCGAGTCCTCCTACCTCGACTGGGATGAGGCACGCTGCCGCAGACGTCGACTGCAGGAATCTCTCGGCCAGGAGTAAAGCAAACTGGACAATGACTGCTGAAGGTGTGATTCAGTAGTAAGCTAACTAAATCGAAGGAACTTTGGTCACTCTGCAGTGCCTTGAACCAGGCGATGACTGTAGAAGGAATTTGATCGGTTTCATGTCAAGCCATCCAATGCCAAACCATTGCCATCTCAACCAGTGCCTACTTAATCAGTCCTAACCTAACTTATGTTAACTTAACAGGAATGGTAGAGTTTGAACTTGTTGACTTGACACTGGCTGAGATGGTCTACTGGTTGAGTTGTTGTGTTACAAAATATAACACTCGAACGATTGCAGAAATTACTTTACCAACAGTATCCAGACTACAAATGATCCCTGAAGAACATCATTTCCTCAACTGTAGTCTAACCCAGAATATAGTTCAGTAGTATTTTATTAAGTCTGCTGAAGGATCTTGATCAGCAGTAAAACAACCAAGACGCTTCCAGCATTCTTGTTAATTAATGACAACACAAATGTTTCATTCCTGTCACATTCCTAATTGCTTAGCATAGAATTCCTGCAGTTATCAATTTAACAACTGCTTTTGTTTTTAAAGTACACTTGTTAAATGTATTATTGTTCTAGCATATTATCAGGTAAAAATATATTTAACTCAAATATTTCCTTCATATATTTATCTTGATAAATTAGATCTTATATTCCCTAAATCCCCAACTAAGCAATTGGTTTTCTTTTCTAATCTAGTTGTTATTGTAATAGGAAATCTTCAGTTAGTAATAACCTCTATCATGTTTTGTGAAATCTACAGTTTTGTGTTAATAATAGGATATCCTTATCTAGTGATATGAGAATATCACTACTCTCTTTTTATACCTATCTAAATGTTTACAAATATATTGTATTTATTTGTGTGTATATTTATATGTTTCGCCACATGAGGTTATAATATAATTATGATTGTCATGTAGTTTTGATCTCTTGGATATCACAGCAAAACTATATCATTTCATTAGTGATTTGTCTTGTATTAATAGAAGCCAATATTCTGTACATGTATTATATATAATTGGCGTATATATTGTCACAACTTAATGTTTTATAGAAGTTAGGTAGCTTTTAAGAATGACACATAGTATTCAATACGCCGTCCTGTATTGTAATGTAAGGTTAATGAATTGGATGTTGTACATGCTTGTATGAAAGACATATAAATATTTTAATAAATAATGATGATAATAAGACTGTTTCATTCAAAACTACTAAAGTTAAGATGATCCGCATGACGACGTAATAGGAATTTCATGCGCTAAAATTATTAAGGGAGCCCACCTCGCTGTCTTTCTCTTTTTCTCCCTCTCTCTTTGGTTTCTATCCATTCGGCCCCATTCAGCCTACTGTTTTAAGACGTTTACCCCCATCCAGGTGTCAATATTTTCCTGGCGAGCGGTAGCGAGCCAGCATATATATATTATTGTTTTGACAGCAAGCTAAATTTGTACATTTTTCGATAAACAAAATTCTCCGGCAAAGCCGGATTTCTCCATACAATTCTGGCTCGCTATCTCTCGCCAAGAAGAAATTGACACCTGGATGGGGATAAACGCCTTAAAACAGATGGCTGAATGGGGCCGAATGGATACAAGCCAGAGAAAGAGAGAAAAGGAGAGAAAGATAAAAAAAAATGGTGGGAAAATTATAATTAACCCTCTCGCTATCCCTAAGACTTAAGGGGCCCACCTCGTGTTTTTCTGTTGCTCTCCCTCTCTCTCTAGGTTGTATTCATTCGACCGAGCGGGAAAAATACTTCTTAATTCAAGTTGAATGCAGAACGATGAAAGATTTAATTATCGTCAATTTCACTGTAATAATTTGATATTTTGTTATAAAAATAAATCATTTATAGTATGAGCCTTCCTCCTTCTTATGATGTTTAATACATTGTTTGTAGAGGCAATTAATGCTGGTTATTCATATTTGTTCACCAACCAACTTTACTTCTAAACTCAATTAATGAAATCAACGAATACAACAAAAACTAAATTGGAATAACTTCCTACAAACACTTGATCACAAAACAAACCCCAAAAAAATCTACAAAACACTAAACAGCATCACACTTTCCAACAGCAACACAACACAATCACATGCTGCAATCACAACAACAGACTCTACTCCTTCATGTAAACAACAAGCAAACACTCTCATCAATCACTTCTCACATGTCAGCCACCTAAAACCTCACAAAGACGACCGACGTGTCATCCGACGTAAGAGACAATTCCCCACAGACCCTGACTATACACCCTTCACCAATCACCAGACAAAGCATATCATCAACAATCTCAAGCACTCACCCGCCTGTGGCCTAGACAACATAAGCAACATACACCTCAGACACCTGGGACCACAAGGCATACAAGCACTCACTAACATATCAAACTACAGCTATTCACACAACACAATACCAGACATTTGAAAGCATGGTATCATCATCACATTCCCCAAACCCAACAAAGACCCCACGCTACCCTCCTCGCACCGCCCCATCACACTCCTTTGCTCCCCCTCCAAAGTCATGGAACGCCTAGTATTACAACTAATTACACCTGACCTACCCCTAGCTCCAACACAACATGGCTTTAGGCCACTGCACTCCACAAACACTCTTCTCACAGACCTTACACAAAGAGCTTTCGACGGCATCAACTCAGCTAGACCACCACACAGATCACTATTAGCCACACTCGACATTAGTAAAGCCTTCGATGCCATCCCCCGCCACAACCTAACAAACAAAATCTACAACACAAACATGCACAACAACACAAAAAGGTGGCTGGCCAACTTCCTAGCAGGCAGATGTGCACACGTATCTTTTGCCGGTCAGTCATCTAAAATCAGAAACTTTCCAAACGGAGTCCCACAAGGATCCGTCCTATCGCCCGCACTCTTCAATCTGTACATGCACGATATAACTACACCCAATATGCCCCAAATAAACTTAGCCTCCTATGCAGATGACATAACACTCACATGCACACACCATGACCCAAAAAGAGCAACAGATCTCCTTCAACCCTATATCAACACACTACATGGCTGGTGCACTACAAACAGACTTAATCTAGCCCCAGCCAAATCCACCGCAACCCTGCTCACAAGTTGGACAGGAGAACACGAATACATCCCTCAACTCACCATAAACAACACACCCCTAACACATACACACACACCCAAAATCCTAGGAGTAACATATGATACTCATATGACATTCAAACAGCACACCACAAACATTAAAAAGAAACTGACACCCAGACTTAACGCCCTCAGGTCACTTGCTCACACAAAATTTGGACACAACAAAGAAACTACCACCACAGTATATAAACAATAAATAAGATCAGTGATGGAATACGCAAGCCCAGCCTGGGCTTCTAACCTAGCTGAAACACATCATAAGACCTTACAGACTATTCAAAACAAAGCCCTGAAGATCATTACAGGCTGCACAGCTACTGCACCCACAGATCACCTACATCAAGAAACCAAAATCCTCAAAGTCAAAGACCATCTGGACATGAGAGGCACTCAATTCCTGGCAGCAGCCTCCACGAACCAAGACCACCCACTAAACTACATGGCAACACACCCACAGACACCAAGAAATATCAAAACAACACCCAGCACACGGTATCACACAATTATTGTCCTCTCTCCCTCCCTGCCCACCCCGAACCAACTTCCAGAAGCACATCCATACTCATATCTCTCACCGATCCATCCACTCACTCACAGACAACACGCAGCTGCATGCACGACCTCCCGAAATCCATCCTTCCGAATCCTCCCTTCCTCGCGAGGACAGACTCCACCTGGCCAGGCTGAGATGCGGACACCATCCAGCTCTCCTGAGCTATCAGAAGAGACTGGATGACTCCGTTGTCGACGCCTGCCCGGGATGTAACACAGCACCCCATACCATTAAACACATCATAGAAGACTGCATTTCACACAACCACTTATGCCAACAACACAATCTACACTCAATGAGAGCTCTGTGGGAAAGCCCGATCGTGGCCATGGCCTTCCTCAGGGACTCGGGGCTGTTCGGCCAGGCAGCTTAGGGAACAACAACAACAACAACAACGAATACATGTGGCACTTCAAGGACTCGAACCTAGGATACTCACACCGAAATTCCGCGCATTTATGCATTACGTTATCAAGACAGATAACATATGTGTAGTACCTCATGAAATAGGGTTCATGAGTGATGTAGTGGAAAATAGTTACTCACTACTCTATCCAAAAATAAACACTGTTTTCTTGCCCTTACGACATAGACAGTTCATATATGAAGCATTCCACATTCTTCAGAGCTCTCTCAGTGCATACCCCTCCCTTGCGGCGAGTGCAAGGGACCCGCCTTTCAACACAGTCCCACTCCTATTCTGATTGGCAAATTCTTCTACTCAACAAGTGAACTCTGGAACTCTCTCCTTCAATCAATCTTTCCTTCATCCTATGACTTAAACTGCTTTAAACTTCGTATATCCAGGCATTTTGACCCCAACGTCCTTGAATTCGGCCCTGTCATTCTTTCAGCTTTGACACTAGTTACAGACAACCTGCATTTTGTCTCCTTCATACACATAGAAAATATAATTGCAACACGCTATCCATTATGGATTACCATGACGCATCCGCAGTATGAACAATATATAATATAATTTATTCGGAGAATAATATAATCATCATGCAAGGTAACTCACAAGCACTCGAGACACAGATCAATTTGTGCCATATCATTGTCAGAAGAAATTACAAATCTGCTTATCGCTGATTGAGTATATTACGAAAGCATAAGACAAATCCTCGTATATGAAGCTAATGCATTTGCTTTAACGCGTGTTTGTGTTTCAGAATATCTCCACAAACATAGATCGTATCATTATGAAAGTGCAACTATTCAATGTTTGTGGTAAGTCGAGACTTGGTTATTATGCAGGGCATAAGCAGATAAATAGAAGTATCAGCATATGTCCTGCATGTGGTGTTGATGAAAGGTCTCCTTATTGGTTATACATTGGTTTCGGCTCCCGAGTCATTTACTAGCTGCAGCCACGGCAGTCTGCTCTGTTTTGTCATAGTATATCTCGACTCACTTAACTTCTTAGGAAGAGAGGGTCATGTCCTGGGAGATGAGAGGTCTGGAGATTGTGAGTTTGAAACAGGAAATGTGCCCTGCAGTAGTAATTCTCAATATGTTCTAACCTCTCTAATAAGTAAAAGTAAGTCCCAATAATTCTTTGGGGATCTGTCAGGTTGGTGAAATTAATGCAGTATGCTGGACCAAAGGATGAGGGAAAGACAGATTCAGGGAGAGAGCTCCAAAGCTTACTTGTTGACTAGAAGAATGACTGAGAAAGTTAGTTCACTCTTGGGTAGATAGTTAGACAGAATAGGGGTGGGAGTGTGTTGAGAGGCGGGTGCCCCCCACTCTCCATAAGGGAGGAGGTATACACCGAGAAAGCTCTGAAGAACACTGATTACTGTAATAGCAGTAGGAGAGTGAGAGAGATGCAACATTGCCGCGTGTAGAGAGAGATTGTAGGGAATAAGTAAGAGGAAGTGAGTTCCTGAGACATAATACTTTTGACTCTACCCTTTCGAGATTTACAGTATGGGGGGAATCTCTCCACACATGCAATACTCGATACACTGTGCCCCTATACAGAGCAAGAAACTGTGCGGTGGTGAAGAACACACTGAGACGGTTGAGCACACCTAATTTCTGAGAAGCTGTTTTTGCGCAAGTGGTAATATGATATTTAAATGGAACACCCTGAGAGAAGATGAAGGGTTGATTTGCATATTGTTACATAATGAGGGAAATTTGCGTGGAAGATGGTGATGGGTAGATAGAAGGAGTAATTGGGTTTTGGAAGCATTGAAAGTAACATGATTTTCTCTGCCCCAATTACGGATAGTTGATAGATTGGAAGATAGATGTGCTGCTGCCTCATCACGTTTGTTTTGGAGTAACTGCATGCTGGGTCATTATGGAAATCTAGTTGAATAGTGTAAGGTAGAGTCATTGGCATAGGAGTGGATAGGACTAGAGGTACACTCGGTCAAAAAAGTATCTGTGCACCCCTACGCTGATCATCTTGTGTGTACAGCTCGGTAGGGTTGGCATCTCTACTTGCAGTTATATCCATCTATACTACTACCTACCTACTGTATACTACCTAAGACCTACTACCTACGACCTACGACCTATACTACCGAGCTGTACACACTAGATAATCAGCGTAGGGGTGCAGATACTTTTTTGACCGAGTGTACATTTGAGATCATTAATGAATATTTGAATGAGAACTGGAGACAGGACAGAACACTGAGGAACACTGGAGTTGATATTGAGGAAGTGAGCGGTGATCGTCTACAAATGCAGCTATGGAATGATCAGAAAGGAAACCATACTGGCAATTTGAAAGGTGAATATGGGAAGACAAATGTTTAAGTAATTTTGAATTAAGAATAATTTCAAGAACTATTTATATATGTACTACGATCGTATTTTAGTTGTAAATTCTGTTAAATGTCGTTGTCTACAGCTCCAACTTCCTTACAGAATGAAACTCGCAAGTGGTCAATTGGACGAAGGTTGGAAGGTCACTCTTCCTTGGGACAGGTTGAAAGAGAGCATATTTCCAGCAAAAAGGAATGGCATTATAAGAAGAAAGACAGAGACGAAAGAGTTTGTCTAGGCAGGGAATCAGCACAGAAGAACAGTTATTGAGTAGAACTGAAATATAAAGTTTATGATTGTAAAGACTAAACACACATAACAAAGCCACTCCAACAGCTTCCACTTTATCCAACACCCCTCCTCCCCTCTCTACACTCTTCAGAAAAATAGGAAAAGTAGAATGTAGATACGAGGTGCCGTTGTAAAGGCTTATCCCTCAATACTTTCATCTGATCTGTAAAAGGGAAGTTTACAAAATCTGAAAAGTATGATTAATTAACCAGGAGCTGCAACTTTTCTTCCACTATAGTCAGTTTAATTTCAGCTGATGTTAACTTTAATCCTTTAGCAGCTGATTTCTCAATACTGAACACACAAATATGAAACTACTATGTCCATGTGTCTTATCAACGCCCATTTTTAATAATTAACACCATATTTCACTACAAAATCGTTAAAATAACCGGAAATTTTGATAGGAACTTTGCAATCTACCATCAGCTGGATAAAAATTGACTACAGTTGATGTATTGTTCACCTAACCCTTTATCTCTCTTCTTCTTCCTCTTTCATCTTCTCTTCATCCCCCTTTTCTCCTCTTCCTTCCACCTCCTAATCGTATCGTCAACACCATCATCAACGTCACCCAATTGTCTCTTCTTCGTTTCCTCCTCCTCCTTCCTTTCTTCCTCCTCCACCACCTCCGTCACCACCTCCGTCTTCTCCTCCTTCCTCTCTTGCTCCTCCACCACCTCCGTCTCCTCCTCCTTCACCACCTCCGTCTCCTCCTTCCTCCACCTCCGTCTCCTCCTTCCTCTCTTCCTCCTCCACCACCTCCGTCTCCTCCTTCCTCTCTTCCTCCTCCACCACCTCCGTCTCCTCCTCCTTCACCACCTCCGTCTCCTCCTCCTTCCTCCACCACCTCCGTCTCCTCCTCCACCACCTCCGTCTCCTCCTCCTTCACCACCTCCGTCTCCTCCTCCTTCACCACCTCTGTCTCCTCGTCCTTCACCACCTCCGTCTCCTTCTCCTTCCTCCACCACCTCCGTCTCCTCCTCCTTCCTCTCTTCCTCCTCCACCACCTCCGTCTCCTCCTCCTTCCTCTCTTCCTCCTCCACCACCTCCGTCTCCTGGTGGAACACCCAACGAGGGGAAATAACATTCTGGATATTATTCTAACGACAAATGAAAGACTGGTAAATAGCGTTAAAATCGGACCGGAATTTAGCTCTAGTGACCATAGGATAGTGTCCTTTAACATTAAAGTAAATAATGACAAAGAAAACGTGAGCACGGAAAATGTACCAGATTATCGAAGGGCCGACTTTAACAAACTTAGAAGGCATCTTGCCAATACTGACTGGAGTGAAATGACCGAAACTCACGATGTAAATCGATTATGGAACATATTATCTAATAACCTAAACAAAGCAATAAATACAAGCATCCCTCTACGAAACCGGCGCCCAGCAGGCAAATATAAGCCAAAATGGTGGAATAATGAAATAAAAAACATCCTCTTAGTAAAAAAGCAGGCATACCAAAAATATAAGGCAACTCAGAATAATAGCGATAAATTAGAACACGATAGACTGCGTCGAACAACCAAAAATCTCATCAAAGGAAGTAAGAAGAATCTGGAACTTCATATTGCCAGCTCCAGCAAGTCCAATCCGAAAGAATTTTACAGCTATATAAGAAACAGAAAAACGGTAACTTCCACAATAGGCTCACTTGTTGCGGAAAATGGAGATCATACAGATAACAAAGTACAAATGGCGAATATCTTAAATAACTATTTTGCATCAGTCTTCACGTCGGAAGATACTACCGGTAACCGACCTACCCCTACGAATCAATCAAATGGCACTGAGCTCGAAAACTTTACGATTTATGAAGACGATATCCTGTTCGCAATCAACAATTTGAAAGTTAATAAAACCCCAGGCCCTGATAAAATATCCCCAAGGATCCTAAAAGAAGCAAAACACGAATTATTAAACCCACTCGCAAATCTGTTCAACAAATCATTGAATGTTGGGATAGTTCCAAACGAATGTAAACTAGCTAACGTGACACCCATATACAAAAAAGGAAATAAGTCCTCTCCCGGCAATTATCGACCAATTAGCTTAACATCGGTAACGGGTAAATTAATGGAAACCATTATAAGGGACAAAATAGTAAAACATTTGGAAGAAAATAATTTAATAAAAGATTCTCAGCACGGTTTTAGAAATAAACGTTCATGCTTAACAAACTTACTCGACTTCTTCAATGATGTTTACAAATCATATGATAAGGATAGAGCAGTTGATATAATATATCTCGATTTTCAGAAAGCTTTCGATACCGTACCCCACAAGAGACTAATTGACAAAATAAAAGCTCATGGCATAACAGGAAAAACTCTGAAATGGCTCGAAAATTGGCTCTCAGACCGTAAACAACGAGTTGTAATAAATGGTGAAGAATCAGATTGGTGCAAAGTAAATAGTGGCATTCCCCAGGGTTCGGTATTAGGTCCTATTCTTTTTATAATTTACATAAACGACTTAGACGAAGGAATAGAATGCAAAATTTCGAAATTTGCTGACGATACAAAAATTACTAATAAAGTAACCTCAACAGTACATTGGCAAAAACTACAAGGTGACCTAGACACTTTAGAAAACTGGGCAGAAAAATGGCAAATGAAATTCAACATAGAAAAATGCAAAGTATTACACATCGATAGTAACAACGCTAAAAAAGATTACTCAATGAACAACATTCAACTATCAAATACAAATAATGAAAAGGATCTGGGAGTTATAATATCAAGTGACCTGAAGCCGAGTAAACAGTGTACAGAGGTAATAAAAACTGCTAATAAATTGGTGGGTTTCATCGGCAGAACATTCAAATTCAAATCAGAAAAAATCATACTTACTCTATTCAACTCATTGGTGCGTCCCCATCTCGAATACTGCGTGCAATTCTGGTCACCGTACTACCGAAAGGACATAAATAAACTTGAAAGGGTGCAACGCAGAGTCACTAAAATGATACCCAGATTGCGTAATAAACCGTACGAAGAGCGCTTAAAAGAACTAAATTTGTTTAGCTTAACAAAGCGCAGAATGAGAGGTGACCTAATAGAGGTGTTCAAAATCTTCAAGGGATTCAGCAACCTAAATGTAAGCGAATTATTTACGATCAATCAAGCAAACACAAGAAACAATGGTTATAAGATTATAGGCAAGCGTTTTCATTCTCAAGAGGCGAAGCATTTCTTCTTCAACCGCGTTGTGAATAATTGGAAGAGACTACCCTCGAACATTGTAAACTGTAATACTGTCGAAACATTTAAGAACCATCTGGATAAACACATGGCAACTAACCCCCGATTAACACAGTTTCTTTCAGAATAACGCGCAACGAAATGTCAACGCATACCGCAATGTATATTGATTTTCATACATCTGTTCCCTTTCAGAATTGTAGTAAATAGAGTTAGCTTAGATTATAAATCAACTTCTTTTTTCTCCCTGTCCTGTCCGAATTTCCGTGTCAGTTTTTCAATACTACATGGTATTTTTCCTATCTGTTTCCATGCCAGCATTAGCTGGAGGGAGTGGTGGGTGGGGAGGAGCCTTCTTCTTTGCTATCCTTTTCTCTACCTCGTAGTCAGTAGTTTAGTAGTTTTAGATATCCAAACTGCCCCGTAAGGACCAATAGGTCTGTTGCAGTTTGTTCTCCTTTGTATTCCTTTGTATTCCTCCTCCTCCTCTTCTTTTGCTTCACCCTCCGTCTCTTCCTCCTCCTACTCCTCTTCTGCTCCCTCCTCCTCCTCCTCTTCTGCTCCCTCCTCCTCCTCCTCTTCTGCTCCCTCCTCCTCCTCTCCCTCCTCCTCCTCCTCTAGGAGGAGCTTTCTGACTAACAATAACGACATAAATACATCTTGGGAGTATTTCACAATCACTTACCTTAAGGCAGTGCAAGACTGCATACCATCGAAAATACGGCGTCCAGGCCATAATGATAAGCCCAAATGGTGGAATAAAGATATTTCAGACTGTCTGCTTGCTAAAAAATTTGCTAATGATAGATTAAAATCCTCACAAAATGACGAAAAACGGGTGAAATTTGTAGAGCTACGACGCAAAGCCAAAAAGTTAATTAAGCAAAGTAAAAAGACCCTGGAGTTACATGTTGCGAATCAAAGTAAAACAAACCCGAAAGAATTCTATAGTTATATCAGAAAGAAAAAAGTAGTTACTTCAACTGTTGGACCGTTAGTCGATGAAAATGGAGAATACACCAAAGACGAAGTACAAATGAGTAATGCCCTCAATACCTTCTTTGCATCAGTTTTTACAACCGAAGACCTCAGTGATATCCCTACACCATCGCCGATTCAGATTGATAATTCAGATGTTCTAAGCAATATCACCGTTACAGAGAGAGAAGTATTGAATTGTTTAGATAAACTCAAGGTAAATAAAACGCCTGGACCTGATACAATCTCGCCTAGAGTTCTAAAGGAAGCTAATGATGAGCTCTCGAAACCACTGACATTGCTATTCAATGAATCCATGCAGTCTGGGACTATGCCTGATCAGTGGAAGCTAGCCAACGTAACACCGATATTCAAAAAAGGCAGCAAATCCCTACCCAGTAACTATCGTCCAATTAGCTTAACCTCAATTGTATGTAAAATGCTAGAAACGGTCATAAGAGACAGACTCATAAATCACTTAGAGGCAAATAACTTACTTAAAGATACTTAACACGGCTTTCGTAAAAAACGTTCCTGTTTAACAAACCTCTTAGACTTCTTCCACGATATCCTCAACCTCTACGATGAGAGTAAAGCTGTAGATAATATATACCTTGATTTTCAAAAGGCCTTTGACAAAGTTCCCCACAAACGTTTACTGCTAAAACTAAAAGCGCATGGAATACAAGACGGTGTGTTGAAATGGATAGAAAATTGGCTCAGCGACAGAAAGCAAAGAGTAGTCATAAACGGTAAGGCATCTAAATGGACCAATGTAAGTAGCGGGGTACCCCAGGGATCGGTACTAGGACCAATTCTCTTTCTAATTTACATCAACGACATAGATGAGGGTCTCACCTGTACAATCTCAAAATTTGCTGACGATACAAAAATTGCAAATAGCGTACTCTCAAAAGAACAAGTTGACAATATGCAACACAATTTAGATAAATTGTCATGTTGGGCCCAAATTTGGCAAATGAGTTTCAATGCGGATAAATGTAAAGTACTACATATCGGATACCTAAATGAGAAAGCAAACTATTAGATGAATGGCACTCAGCTTAAGAATGTAAACAGAGAAACCGATCTGGGAGTAACAATATCGAGTAACCTAAAACCGAGTCAACAATGTTCAGAAGTTGTTAAGAAGGCAAACAAAATAATTGGCTTTATAGGCAGGTCATTTGAGCATAAATCCAAAGAAGTTATCCTAACCCTTTACAATTCCTTAGTCCGCCCTCTTCTGGAATACTGCGTTCAATCCTGGTGCCCTTATTACCAAAAAGATATAAACAAGCTAGAATGAGTTCAACGTAGAGTTACCAAAATGATACCTAGCCTAAAGAACAAACCATACGAAGAGCGTCTTAGAGAATTAAATCTATTTCCTTTAACCCAGCGCAGATTAAGAGGTGACTTAATTCAAGTGTTCAAAATCATCAAAGGCATCGACAATATGAACTGTAGTAAGTACTTTACTATCGACCAATCTAATTACACGCGGGGAAACGGTTGCAAAATTATTGGTAAATCTTTTAACTCACACGAATCTAAGAATTTCTTCTTCAATCGAGTTGTCAACTTGTGAAATGAGCTTCCCCGAGACGTTATAGAATGCAGCACCGTTGATTCATTTAAACTCCGCTTAGACAAATATCTCGCATCAAACCCGCGACTGACTGAGTTTGTAAATTAATAACTTTATTTTATCCCCCCCTCAGTTACTAACCCATCTGTCCCCTACTAACTTCCTAATCCTACCACGGACATTAGTTCCAGGGCAGTAGTTCCCTTTCCAATGTTCCCTTACCCACTCTAAACCACTGTTTGGACACTTGATCCTCAGTGTTTTGGAGGACAAGCAGCCTAGATGGGTCACTAGACCTGTTGTTGCTTGATTTCCTTTGTACTCCTTTGTACTTTGTACTCCTTTGTACTCCTCCTCATCTGCTCCCTCCTCCTCCTCCTCTTCCTATACCTGAATTGATATTAGACACCTGCATTTGACATCCGCTAATTGATGCATTGTTAATCTAACCACCCCTCTCTTCCTCCTCCTCCTCCTCATCCTCCTACTCCTTCTGCTCCATCTCCTCTCCCTCCTTCTCTCCTCTTCCTTCCTCCTCTTTTCCTCAGCAGCCTAACTGTTAGTGATCATTTCACTATCGACTGACCAAACTTCACTACAAACAATGGTTGTAAGATTATAGGAAATCGCATTTATTTTATTGAAGCAAAACACTTCTTCTTCCACCATGTTGTGAACATTTGGAATAAACTACATTAAACCATAATGAACTATGATACAGTTGAGACTTTCAAGAACCGTCTAGATAAATACTTGGCCACTAACCCTCAATTAAGGGGGGTATCCTGCTTTTTTTTTTTATCTTTCTCTCCTTTTCTCTCTTCCTCTGACTTGTATCCATTTGGCCCCATTCAGCCAACTGTTTTAAGACGTTTATCCCCATCCAGGTGTAGATTTTTTTCTGTATTTCCTCTTCTTCTTTTTCCTTCTCTGGCACTTAGCTTAAGGGGGGTGACCTGTTTTTGTTCTGTCCTGTTCTATCTTTCTCTGGCTTGTATCCATTTGGCCCCATTCAGCCTACTGTCTTAAGACGTTTATCCCCATCCAGGTGTCATTTTTTCCCTGGTGAGCGGTAGCGAGCCAGCATATTTTGTATTTTTGTTTGACAGCAAGCTAAATTTGTAAATTTGTCGATAGAAAAATTTCTCCGGCGAAGACGGATTTCTTCATATAATGCTGGCTCGCTATCGCTCGCCAGGAAGAAATCGACATCTAGATGGGGATAAACGTCTTAAAATAGTTGGCTGAATGGGGCCGAATGGATACAAGCCAGAGAAGGAGAGAAAAGGACAGAAATAACAAAAGGCAGGTCACCCCCCTTAATGGGGTAATGGTTAGTTCTTGGTCTGTTTCTGTATATATTTATGTATTTTATAGTTTCCTCGATAGTATAGACCTCCATCAAACTTTAAAAAAATACCCCCTAGACCCCCCTTCAAGATAAATACCCCCAGACCCCCCCTGCAAGATAAATTTATATTTGTTTTCGGTAGAAAAATGTCCTCTTCTTTTTGTCTTCACCCTCCTCTTCCCCCTCTTTCTCTTCTTCTATTCTTCCCCCTTCTCCTCTTTTTCTTCTTCTTCTCTTCCTCCTTCTCCTCTTTCTCTTCTTCTCTTCCCTCTTCTCCTCCTTTTCTTCTTTTCTTCCTCCTTCTCCTCTTCCTCTTCTTCTTCTCTTCCCCCTTCTCCTCCTTTTCTTCTTGTCTTCCTCCTGCTCTTCCTCTTCTTCTTCTCTCCCCCTTCTCCTCCTTTTCTTCTTGTCTTCCTCCTGCTCTTCCTCTTCTTCTTCTCTCCCCCCTTCTCCTCCTTTTCTTCTTTTTCTTCCTCCTTCTCCTCTTCCTCTTCTTCTTCTCTTCCCCCTTCTCCTCCTTTCTTCTTTTCTTCCTCCTTCTCTTCCGATTCGTCTATTCTTCCCCCTTATCCTCTTGTTCTTCTCTTCCTCCTTCTCCTCTTCTTCTTCTTCTTTTCTTCCCCCTTCTCCTCTTCTTCTTGTCTTCCTCATTTGCCTCTTCCTCTTCTTCTTTTCTTCCTCTTTATCCACTTCGTCTTCTCTTCCCCCTTCTCCTCTCATCTTCTTCTTTTCTTCCCCCTTCTCCTCTTCTTTTCTTCCTCATTTTCCTCGTCCTCTTCTTCTTTCTTCCTCCTTATCCACTTCTTCTTTTACCCCCCTCCTCCACTTCTCCACAAGATTCATCCATTATGTATTTTTCGTCATAAACTACACACTCATCCCTTAAGACTTCATCTTCCTTCTTCTTCTTCTTCTTCTTCTTCTTCTTGGTCTCTGTTCCTCTTCCTGTATTGACGACACACACACACACACACACACACACACACACACACACATTTGCAGTTGACCCCCAGTAATTGATTCACTGTTCACCTGGTGGCTTCAGTTAAAGGGGAGGTGCCCAGGTGTATTGGTGAGACTGGGAGAGTACTGGGAGCGGTGGTGTATATACTGGTGATAAGAGATGGTGTACTGGTAATTACAGGTGATGTACTGGTGATTATAGGTGGTGTACTGGTGACTAGAGGTGCTGTACTGGTGATTTGAGTATTGGGGAGGTATGGTATTGGTGACTGGAATGGTATGGGGAGAAGTATTTGAGATATGATGTACTGGTGTGTGGGTGAGTATCGGAGGTGTGAGGAAGATTTCTATAGGTATTGGTGAGGTAGTGGAAGTAGTGGAGGTGTGAGGGAGAAGTATTGGTGATGGGGGTATTGGTGATGTAAGAAGTATTGGCGATGTAAGAAGTATTGGTGATGTAAGAAGTACTGGTGATGTAAGAAGTATTAGTGATGTAAATACTGGTGATGAAAGAAGTATTGGTGATGGGGGTATTGGTTATGTAAGAAGTATTGGCGATGGGGATATTGGTGATGTAAGAAGTATTGGTGATGTAAGAAGTATTGCCGATGGGGTATTGGTGATGTAAGAAGTATTGGTGAAATAAGAAGTATTGGTGATAGGAGGAGTGTTGAATTGCCACACCTACGTTGACTCAGTAATTGATTCACTGTTCACCTGTTAATGGGGAGGTGCCCAGGTGTATTAGTGAGGTACTGGGGTTGGGAGAGTACTGGGGATTATTAGTGATCATTAAGGTATTGGGGAGGTGAAGTAGAGGTCATGGTGGAGTACTAGGGATTGAAGTATTGGGGAGGTGGTGTAGGGATTTTGGAGAAGTATTGGAGGTGTTGTGTAGGGGTTTGGGAGAAGTTTTGGAGGTATGGTGTAGGGGTATTGGAGAAGTGTAGTATTGGGGAGGTGGTGTAGGGGTTTTAGATAAGTATTGGATGTGATGTGTATGGGTTTGGGAGAAGTATTGAAGGTGTGGTGTAGGGGTATTGGAGAAGTATCGACGGCATGGTGTAGGGGTATTGGAGGAGTGTAGTAGCCAATTGGTGAGGTGGTGTAGCCTGCTGGTGATGGAGAAGTACTGTTGATGTGAGATGGAAATACTTGTGATTATAGAGGTACTGGTGATGTGAGAAGTACTGGGTGTGCTTCGTACTGATGATTTGGGTATTGAATGTATTGTGAGACAGCGGTACTGGTGATTATAAAGGTACGGGTGATGTGAGAAGTACTGGGTGTGCTTCGTACTGATGATTTGGGTATTGAATGTGTTGTGAGATAGCGGTACTGGTGATTATAGAGGTACTGGTGATGTGGAAGTGAATCTCTACTAATTGATCACCTTGCCTAAGTTAAAGGGGAGGTACTGGGTGATTTGGTGAGCAAATGAGGGAGATGTACTGGTGAGGTGAGTATTGGGGAGTTAGAACATTGGTGATGGGAGGAGTACTAAGGGGGCTGTACTGTTAATCTAAGTACTGGAGATGAGATGGTGAAGTATTACCTGTATTGATTAAAGGTATTGTTGACATGGGTATTGGGGAGGTGGTGTACTGGTGTTCTAACTACTGGAGATAAGATGGTGAAGTATTACCTGTATTGATTAAAGGTATTGTTGACATGGGTATTGGGGAGGTGGTGTACTGGTGTTCTAACTACTGGAGATAAGATGGTGAAGTATTAACGGTAGTGATTTAAAGATACAGTTGGTTTGGGTATTGGGGACATGGTGTACTGGTTTTATTTTAGTACTAGAGATGAGCTGGAGGAGTACTAGTGATTAAAGGTACTGTTGATTCAGCCCCTTCGGTTAGAATTTAGTTAACAGTAGGCGATTTTATTACGCTTAGGAAGACATTTTGGAAGTTAATTGAAATATACTTTACCTCTTGGATTCTTCGAGTTTCTTCTAAAGCTGACAAAAATCGTCTAATAATAGCCTGAATAAAATGGAAATAAGACATCCGAACGGGTTATGTATAGAGGAAGTGGTAAGTGAAGAATTGAGGGGGTCACCGTTTTTTTTTTATCTTTCTCTCCTTTTCTCTCTTTCCCTGGCTTGTATCCATTCGGCCCCATTCACCCAACTATTTTAGGACGTTTATCCCTATCCAGGTGTCGATTTCTTCCTGGCGAGCGATAGCGAGCCAGCATTGTATGGAGAAATCCGGCTTCGCCGGAGACATTTTTCTATCGACAAATGTACAAATTTAGCTTGCTGTCAAAACAAAAATATATATATGCTGGCTCGCTACCACTCACCAGGAAAATATTGACACCTGAATGGGGGTAAACGTCTTAAAACAGTAGGCTGAACGGGGCCGAATGGATTCAAAATATCAAAGAGAGAGGGAGAGAAAGATACAAAAAAGCGAGGTGATTTCCCTTAACGGGAAATGAAAAACTGACCTACACTGATTGATTTCTTGTTCACCTGGCTACATTTAAAGGGGAGGTGCCCAGGTGTATTGGTGAGATGAGGTTCAGGAGAGTACTGGGGGTGGAGTATTTGTGATTCGGAGGAGTATTGGTGATTCTGAGGTGGATGGGTGCTAGTAGGAGTTGGGGAAGCTTGGCAGAGGAGTATCAGTGATGAGGAACCTAGGAGTACTGGAGAGGTGATGTGCTGTATTGGTGATTTGAGAAGCATTGGAGGTGCATCGCAAAGGTATTTTTTCCTATGTGTGTGTGTGTAGATAATTCTAGTCTGGTAGCCCCTAAATCAGTATCTAATAAGAATTAAGCCACTCAAATTAATCCACCTTTAGTCTAACTGTTAATAATAATAATAATAATAATAATAATAATAATAATAATAATAGTAATAATAATAATAATAGTAATAATAACAAAACTGCTACTACTACTAATAATAATAACAGTAATATTAAATGTGTGACTTTGCCTTAAGCCTTTGTTGCAAGAGCTTAGCAAAGGCAACTCAACAAGCTGCAAGTCAACAAAGCTCTTCAATAAACAGCATAGGCGGGTTTACAGGAGTGTTTTTTCTAGCGTTGTTCTCGGCTAATGTGATCTGGCAGCTTCTGGATTTTACATGTATAAGTATTCAATCACATATAATAAATTAATATCAGTCTAGTTACCTAATCCAGTGAATAATAATCTTGAAAGGTTGCCAGAGTAAAGTCGCCGATCAAAAGTTGCCGGAAAAATCGTTCGTGTGATTCCGCTTCTACAATGACGCACGATATTGAATGAGATGACTGGAGTAAATAGCCGGTATCACATTAGCGCTGTTACCCTCAACTGTTATCGGTAACTCTGGTCTGGCAGCCTATGACTTGAAATGTATAATACTGTTATCACCTGAATTAATATATGTTTAGTTTAGTTTCCGATAACAATGCAAAACATCCCAGAAATGTTGCCGGGAGATTTTTAGCCATCGAAAATTGACGATAGCAACTCTCGTATAATCCCCCTCAAAGATTCATATATTTCCTATAGAATGTTGCTCTCTCATACCCTTGTGTGCTTAACTTCAAGGATATTATATATTTACCTATAATACACCGACAGGCACCCTTATTTTTCGGTCTGCTATATATTATTTATGTTTTAATCTAACTGGTTCTGGAGGATATTAGGTAGTGCAAGAAATAACTGCACAGTCTAAAACAAGAAATCAGTGGACTGTCTACACAGTGTTTTTCAATAGACAATAGTTTTGGATGAAAGCACATCAAATGCAATTGATTAACTGGAATTCAACACAAAGAGCCTCACTAGTCAGGTTTTATAAAAAAAAGTTATAATAATGCCTAATACAATACGATATATTTTTTCTGTATAGGCAGTTTATTAGTAATAATCAATCGTTAATATTTTTCTGTGACAAATAATGGTAGTGGTCATGTATGAATGGGGCTTGAGCATCATCGATCAATCAATCAATGAAGGCCTACGCCATGACGATGCAGAGCTGTCCTCACTCTCCTACTCCGCTCTTGAGGGTTCTCCATTCCATGTCCCAAGTCACAACTCAATCCCATTCCAGGAATTTATCGACATTATCATTCGAGCAGTGGAAATGAATTACTTAAGGAGTGCTTGCGGAGTTACATGGAGGGATAGACAGACTAATGAGGAAGTAAGAAGGAGGTGTGGTGTGGAGGTAGATGTGCTGGAAAGTGTGAAAAGGAACAACTTGAGGTGATTCGGCCATATGGAACGTATGGAAAGCGAGAGAATGACTAAGAGGGTGTACGAGAGTGAGGTAGAGGGACAGAGAGGGAGAGGTAGACCGAATGAGAGGTGGAAGGATGGATTGAGGAAGTACATGAACAAAGGCGGTGCTGGTTGGGGGGAGGGGCATCGACTGACTGGGGACAGAGGTGCATGGGGGCGGTTCGTTCGTGGCCACCCCTTCGGGCATCATGGCGTCAGGCAATAGATAGATATATAGATCATTCGACTTGCTGAGCTCAGCCAAGACTCATATGGTGTTCCCCGAGGTCTCCTTCCTTCAGGTTTGCCAACCACCAAAACCACCACATAAGCAGGTCAACCTCAGGGAGGTGGATCACGTGTATAATATATAACCAAAGCTGGCACTCATGAACTATGTAATTAGTTTCAAAGGTAGACACTGGTTTGATATATTATTATACCAGCGGTAACCCATGATCCTGCAAAAAAACTTGGTACTAAAAGTGTTTAAGCAACTCTCCAAATTACTGTTGAGTGTCCATGTCTTGCAACCATATTGCAATGCAAGGAGCACCAGTGTTTTGAAAATCGACAACTTGGTCCTAATACATAGGTATCGACATTGCCATAATATCGTCTTGTTGAGGGAGTCCACAACCCCATATGTTAGGCCGAGTCTATGTACATCATCACAATTTGAACCTCCACTGTTACAGATTTCAGTCTCAATACAAGCGAATGTATCACCAAATCCACCCACAGACCCCTCTGTTCCACCCAACAAGCCACCAAGTGCTTAAAAATCAGTCCGGTTCCAAGCGACCTTTAGACCAAGGGGCTTCAATTTCTCATGTAGCACCTCTCAAGCAAGTGTGAGAATTTCCAGCGACTCCATTAGGATCACTACATCATTCGCGAAATCGAGATCAGTGATCTTGAAATTGTCGAACAGTGATCCACATTGAATATGACAGACTGTCCGGCCCTGTTGAAAATTGAAGGTGCCAGCACACACCCTTGTCTTACTCCTTGGTCCACAGTAAAGAAAGGGGAGGCCTGCCCCTACCACACTTAACAGTACTCTCGATCTTTTCATGTGTAAAATGCAGACAACAGATCAATATTCGTTGAAGGTATGCCATAGAGTCGGATTATTTACCACAGTGTCTCGTGATGCTTTGAGTCAAATGTCGTTTTGAAAATAACATAAACTAAGCTCCTCTCAAAACTCAAGCCGACGTTCTCTAAATATCCAGAATGCCAGAATTGGGGTGTGAATCCAAATTTCTCCTGTTTCTAACCTAGGTGGTTTCGAATTCGCATCAGTAAGATATGAGTAAAGACCTTGTCTGACACATTAAGAGGTGTAACATCATGGTGTTATTGCAGTCCCATCGGTCACCTTTCCCTTTCCAGGTAGGGATAACCAAGTCCCTTTTCTAGTTAAGAGCAATGGTCTCAGTTTGCTAAAAAGCAGTCTGCTGCATACCATGGATCATAGCCTTACCCCAGGCTTTCAAGAGTTCTCCAAAAATGCCACAGATACTTGGTACTTTGCCACTCTTCAGACTAACCACAGCCTCCTTTAAATCAGGAAAGGAGGATAGGATTTGTACGTACTGTACCTTACGAATTCTTTTTTTTCCACCATCTTGATTAGGTTTGTGAAGCCCATTTTCCAGCATATCTTCCTTTTCATCGATTTGAATCCACTGTTATAGTGTCTTGCCATCTTACCTATATTGACAGTGAAAGGTACAGCTGTTGGTTTAATGTTTTCTTTATTTTTAGTTACCAAGCAGATTTAGCTCCAACACTGGGGAACGGATTTTGTTTATCTCATTCATCCTTTAACCCCTTCAGCACGATGACGTATTTTTCATCATATTCTTGTTACCATTAGACGATTTTCTTCAGCTTATAATCTACCTCTAGGACTCCAAAGGGTCCATACGATCTCAATAAACACTCTGAATAACATAGGTAATAATAATAATAATAATAATATTTATTCAGTTAGCAATTTACAGAGTTGGTACCACATAGTTTGTTACAAATATGACATGTACCAGCCTTGCATAATTCCAACTAAGGATAGCCCAATAAGGCCGTTAGGCGTATTTCCATTGGGGTCCTTGTGGGATTAGGTTAGCTGGGGAAAATGGGGAGGATAAAGAAATAGATACTTTAGAGAAAGTATTTCTAGGGGGTTATTTTAAGATACCTTACATCCTATAGTAAATATCAGTAATCCGTAATCAGTAATCATTTCAGTTTGGTTTGTCTATCTCTTATGTAGCATTTAGTAGTAGACATAAGCTTGGTGCTCCCTTCTCGCAGCTGTCCGGTTCAGGTGTTCCTTCAGGCTACGTCTGAAGGAATACAGTGTTCTCTTTTCACGGACTGACTGGGGTAGGTCGTTCCAGTCTTTGATGGCGGTGAAGAAGAATGTTTGCTTACCCTGTCCTTGGATTCTCGGGACCTTAAAATTAAACATCCTGTTTCTTGTATTATGTCCACTCCTCTCATTTGCTTTAACAAAATCATTCTTTAGGTACTCTGGAGCTCTGTCATAGAAAATTTTGAAGGCATTAGTTAGCCTGATTTGTTTGGCCCTGTCAGCGACATTGAGCATACCTAGTGACTGAAGTTGTTGCTGGCCAACATGTGATCTGGGTCCTAGGTTCAGCATGAACCTAACCATTTTATTTTGAGTGACCTGAAGTTTGTGCTGTGCTGATTTAGATGATGCAGAGTACCAGGATGACACAGAATAGTCAAAATGACATTGAACAAGCGCTTGGCAGAGGGTCTTTTTGGTCGCCGCGGGCAAGCA
The DNA here is from genome assembly GCA_032716605.1 of Paralithodes platypus. NCBI lineage: Eukaryota > Metazoa > Arthropoda > Malacostraca > Decapoda > Lithodidae > Paralithodes > Paralithodes platypus. Next base: position 62,355,352 of record CM064483.1, on the reverse strand, counting down.
TCCCACCTGTCTATACAGGTATTTTATACGTGCTCTACACTTACTCAGGATAGATTCCAAAATTGTTTCACCTGACAAACTCGCGTCCAGTTTTAGTCCGAGATATTTAACTTGTGACACTGTTGTTATAGGAATATCATTACAGTTGACCGAGAAGCCCACAATGTCTTTCAGTTTGCGTTTTGTTCCACATGATGGCTTCCGTCTTGCCCAGGTGAAGAGATAGTCTATTGTCCACTAGCCATTCACTACATGATTCTAGTTCTTTGGAAAGTGAAGCGGCAATACTTATTGGGTCTTTTCCTGAAACCAGGAGCACGCTGTCGTCTGCATACAGTAATAATTTACATGAGACGCTCAGTTCCATGTCGTTCACATAACAGAGAAAGAGTAAGGGACCAAGGATGCTTCCCTGCGGGACCCCACAATTAATTGGCATAGGATCAGATATATTATCGTCAATTTTGACTCTTTGGGTTCTACCACTAAGATAAGATTTAAACCAGTTCACAGGTCCTATGCCCATTGCTTGTAGTTTATTACATAGGATATCATGGTCTACTGTGTCAAACGCTTTTTGTAGATCAAGAAGAACCATACCGGTGTAGTTACCTTTAGACATTTCTTTACGAATGGAATGTGATCCGTTAAGTGGATGAGACAGGAGTCTGTCGAGTACATGCATCTGAAACCTGATTGAAACTTATAGAATAGATCATTTTGTTTGAGGTAGTGTTCAATTTGGGTGTATACCGCTCTTTCAAGGATTTTAGATACAATACATAATATGCTAACTGGTCTGTAGTTACCAACTTCTAGTTTATTTCCTTTCTTGAATAGAGGGGTTACAATAGCTTCCTTCAGTTCAGCAGGTATAGTGTTGGTGTTAATTGACAAGTTGATGATGTGGGTTAGGGGGCCTGCTATACCAATGGCTCCATCTCGTAGAAATTTGGCAGGAATTTTGTCTGGTCCTGTGCTTTTATGTACATTTAGGTTAGACAGCTCGTCAAAAGTGTATTTTGGTGTAACATTTTGCAATCCAAATGTGTTTGGGTGTATGTCTTTATCTCTGTAGAAATTTCGAAAGGTGGCCGTTGTTGTCGTGTATTTATTGAGAGGTTGAGGTAGGTTCTGTGCAAGTGTGTTTGCTATGGAGGTGAAGAAGGAGTTGAAGTAGGTTGAAATTTGTCGTTTATCGTGGCAAATCTGATCATTAATGGTGAGAGCAATATTAGTGTGTGACGCACCCCAGTGCTGGGCAACGCAACCTGATTGTACTCCTTGGTACTCCACTGTACCGCCCGTGATCTGGCTACCGTCAGCCGCTATGTATATTGAGTGTGACAACTTATAACTATGTTCTTTGTATCTCTGCAAAGGTCTCGTCATGTGCTAACCAGTGGTGGGTTTTGTTTTAAGCCATGTCGAGACCTTCCATTTAATATGTAGTATCAATAGAGAAGTTGATAGATAGGATAATGGGAATTCAGAGAGAGAGAGTGAGTTGGGCTTCAGAGCAAGAGGGTAGCAACACGCCGCGCTGCCGGCCGGGTGGTTGCCAGACGTATGGACTGGTTGGCAGCCTTGCCCTTATAGCTAGGCGCGATAGGGTTGGTAGTCCATTGTTGCCTGCCTGGGCTGGGCCCATGTTGTCGTACAGCACACTGCCTGGAGGTTGGCTGTGTGTTCCTGGACTAGGTTGCCTAGAACCTTTGAGATTCTAACATCCCTTGCTCTCTCTCCCCACTTCTCACGGTTGCACTCTTTCTCTCTGACGACATTACTCTCATTTCATTCTTCTCTCTATTTAAATGCATAACCTTCCTTTGAGGTCCTAAAGGAGTTTCAGCACTCACCTCTCGTATTACTCTTAGGACAAGCATAATGTATTAGATTTAAGGGGTTAATGTGAACAGCGATCTTCTTGATGAGGATAGTTGGTGAACGTTCTACATGTTCACGAGTTATATGCCCTGCTCATCATCCCATTTGTGACTAGACTGGTGCCATGTGTAAGAGCCCGACCATACCCAGGAGTTGTCTGTAGAGGGACGAGGACTTAGCCTTGATTTGCATACCGAGCCAGGAGCGAGTGTAGCACCCGAGACTACAGCTCGCTCGTAGTGCCGGTATAGTAGAGTAACGTAATTTATCTGTCCTTGTGTTCTCTACAGTCTTCTCCTGGGTTCTCGCTTTCGGTGCTGGGACTCGTTGTTCCTGTGACTTGGCCTGCTAGCTAGAACACATGGGGATGATGAGTGGGATATATCTTTATTTTACTATGCATTGCAGCTCTCTTTAAGTATATATCTATAACACTTTACAATACACATTACTCACACACAAGACAACACTATTAATACTTTCATGTATCAATTAACTGCACTGTCGTTTTGCTGCTGTGTCCGGAGTTCTGTTGCGTAGGGCGCATACGGACTCGGAGGGGAGACAGAGTGAGAGAAGCGAAGTAGCCTATGCGGTAGTAGGCTACCGGCGCAGTACTGTTGCCTGCAACCTTTTAGTTATTCCAAGTATAGATTCATTATTATAATAAGTGACTACTGTTTATGTTCCTCCCATGTGTATTATTAGGTATCTACTGGATCATGAACATCTTGTATGCTACATGCTAGTGCATGTTAGTAGGGGACAGTTAGTGTAGTGCACGCGCTTTCAAGTAGGCGTGTACATTTGTCATTTAGCATTTCACTGTCATACCTTTAGCCTGCTTCTATTCTACATTATTAGAGGCTTAATATTAACGTAGTTTCTTGAGTATTGCATTTCTTTAGTAATAACGTAACCTATAAATGTCTGAGGGAGTTTAGCCTCATAGCCTACCCCTGTTGTACACTTTCGCCGAGTTAAGGTACCTCGTTACCGTAGACGATAACTCTGTAGGGCGTTGGTGCTTTTGTTGTCTGGAGCATATAGTATTTGGGACTGGAATCGAGCGTGTCGTTGTCACTTAAGCCATTTCTGTCCTACGATCAAGAATCCCGAATATGTATTGCCGATCCAGCCGTAACAAAATGGCGACCTTGCACAAGATTCAGTAGTATCCTATCACATGTTTTTTGGAGAACTATTCTATGCTACCTAGTAGAGCTGGCTAGAATTTTCTTGCATATTGGAGGAATTTTTATTGTGTCATTATTGTATTGGTGGACTTGCAGATTGTTTCGTTAGGTGTCTAGAGTAGAGTCATTCAAGCATCTTTAACATTTTGTGAGTCGAGACTGCAATTAGTAATAAGCACTTTTTTTTTTTTATGAACAGCAATTGTATAACCAGCACTATGTCTAATGACTCATCATTTACGGGGGAGGATAACACGGTACAGCCTAGTGACCAGCAAGTACAGCAGATATTTAGGGAGGGGAGTGTTATAAGTGGAGAGAGGGATGCCCGGGCATTTTTGCAGACACCTTTGACCGAACAGCGCCTGCAGGCTATTGATTGTTACGGTCTTCGCTGTTTAGCAACGGTTTTGGGGCGGGACTGTCCTGACAGTTGGCCCAAGAAGAATTTGGTGGCATGTTTGTTGGGTGATGGCGATGGGGCGGTGGGTGGAGTGGGGTCTTGGGGGGTTCCCTCCAAGCCTCCATTCCACTCTACCCCTGAGCTGGGCCCTCAGCCAGCGAGTCTTAGCATGATGCAGCAGGAGGGTTCTCAATGGCAAGCTGGCTTACCCGTAAACACGTCTCGGTGTGGATCCCCCATTTTGTGCTCTCCCCCCCCAGGCCTGTCTCCTGAGATGTTATTTCAGCTAGAACTAGCTAAGTTTAAGCTGCAGGAGACTCAGATACAACAGGCTAGTATAGAATGCATAGAGGTTGCTAGAATCCAAGCCAATCAGGATGCAACCAGGTACCAGGCTGAAATGGATGTCGAGAAGTCTAGAGTAGAGACCACGGGGCGTCATCTCGGTGGTGGGCACCGGGTTACAGACTCACTTTCGCATTTAATTAAGTTAGTACCCGCATTTGATGAGACAGCAGTGACTGAGTTTTTTGCTCGTTTCGAAAAGAAGTGTCGTGAGTATGACTGGCCGGAGGTTAAATGGGCAGCATTAGTTTCATCACGTCTAGTGGGTAAGGGGTTGAAAGCCTACGATGCACTGTCACTGGACGAGAGTGTCGTGTATGGACTGGTGAAGGAGGCTGTGCTCCGGGCCTACGAACTGCAACCCGAAACTTATAGATTGAAGTTCCGTGGCGTGAATAAGAAGAGCGACGTCAGTTTTATGGAGCACGCACGGGACTTAACAGATGCATGTAATAACTGGTTTCGGTCCGAGCACGCAGAGTCGGCTGAGGAAATTAAGCAACTTTTCTATCTGGAACAGTTTTACAAATGTACTGGAACCGATCTAACGCTGAACATTAAGGAAAAATGTCCCAAGACAGTAGAGGAGGCTGCCAAGATGGCAGACCTCAGATTATCATTGATTCGTGGTTGCGGTGCCGCTCAGAGGGCTGAGTCAGGGCAGAAGGGGCGCTATACCCACCCACCAGAGTTTTCGATAATAACAAATCCTATGACACACATAACCACACTAAAAGCATTGCACCTAATAACACCTACAAACACAAGCCTCTCCCGTTTACTAAAGGTCAGGCCCCTTCTTCGCCCGCACAAGGGAAGAAGCCCATTGGGGATGTGAAATGTTACAAATGTCAGAAGCTAGGCCATTATTCACGTGAGTGCCCTAGTAACACTCCCGCTAAGCCGGTGTCATTGGTTCACAGTATCGGTGTGTCTCTGAAGGCTGCAGCAACTGCCCGGGGTAGGTTGTCAGCAGCTGAGGCACACGCGGTAAAGAAGCGTACGGAAGGCTCGACACCTGTCCGGGACACTTTCTGTAGCCATCGGGGACACGGGTTTGTGAGCTGGGGGAGTGAACTACGGAGGGTTGACTTGTTGAGGGATACGGGGGCTTCGCAAACTTTGTTGAGGAACTTCACAGGGAAACCGATAAATGCGGCCAGAGTTGTTGTGGTGCAGGGTATAAATGCTACGAGGTCATACCCACTTGTGAGGTTGGAGTTGAGAGTGGGAGAGGTGTGCAGGGAGCTGGATGTAGGGATCGTTGAGTGTTTGCCAGTTGAGGGCGTCGACCTTCTTCTCGGCAACGACTTTGCGGTGCCCACTTCCGGGACTCCACCCTTAGTCGTTGCCGAGAGGGCGGCCGACGTGGATGGTGAGAATCGGGAATGGGTTGGGAGGTGCCAACAGGATGAGATGGCCTGTGTGGTAACCCGATCTCGCTCTGCGGCTCCTGCACAGCCTAGCACTCAACCTCGGGGACAGTGGAGGAAGGATCAGGAGAAGGTTGCTAAGGGCAGGAAAAGGGACATTGATTCTGCTGCACTTCTCGGTGATTCGGTACTTGGACCTATAATAAACACGGGAGTTGACTCTGGCCCAGAGATGGTGTGTAACAAGGCAGAGTTGGGTAAGACTTCGCGTGAGGCAAGAGCTGTAGCGAGAGCCACTAAGGCAGTAGAGCCTACTAGCCGGGGTAATGTCTTATTACAAAACCATCTTGATGCATTGACACCCGGGGACATAAGTGAGCAGCAGCTGCAAGACGCTAGTCTAGCTCGTTATAGCAATGGTGCCATAGAGTTGGAGGAAGATGGGGATGCGAAGCCGGGAGATTTCTTTAGGCTCAACAGGATATTGTACCGCAGATTTTTAGACCCCAAATCGAAGTGGGAGGGCGGTGCGAGGGTAGTAGACCAGGTGGTTGTTCCAAATAAGTATAGAGAGTCCTTATTGTGTCTGGCGCATGATGTGCCGGTGGCGGGTCATTTGGGGGTAACAAAAACATTGGCGGCATTGGGCAGGTTTTTCTGGTGGCCTGGGGTCAAGGCTGATGTCTGTGCATGGGTGGCTGGGTGTGCGACCTGCCAGACAACGGGGAAGCCTAACCAGACAATCCCGAAGGCACCTTTGTTTCCCATACCTGTCACCGGGCCTCCGTTCAGCAAAGTTGTAGTAGATTTGGTTGGCCCTTTCCCGCCTACTAGTAGTGGCAATAAATTCCTGTTGACAATCATGGATGTGGCTACGAGATACCCGGACGCATACCCCATGAGAAACGGCTCGGCAAAGGCAGTTGTTAAAAACTTATTATTGTTCTGTTCCCGTTATGGATTTCCACGTGAGGTGCAGTCAGACCAGGGGAGCAATTTTACATCCAAATTGTTCAAGCAAACCCTTCAGTTGCACGGTATATGTTCTGTAGTGTCGTCAGCCTACCATCCCGAGAGTCAGGGAGTCTTGGAGCGGTGGCACTCGACCCTGAAGAGTATGCTACGCTGTTACTGTGCAGAACATGACACTGATTGGGATTTGGGTCTGCCGTATGTTCTGTTCGCTGCACGTGAAGTCCCAGGAGAGAGCCTGGGGTTCAGTCCAAATCAGCTAGTCTTTGGCCATAATGTGAGAGGACCTTTAAGTATGGTGAAAGAGATCTGGGAGGGCGAAGAGAAGCCGGGGTCTGTACTTAAATATGTCCTTGAGAGCCGGGAGAGACTTATAGGTTGCATGGCAGCGGCAGGTAATAACTTGGTTAATGCACAGGCGGTCATGAAGCACCAGTATGACGCCAAGGTGAAGCTTCGGGAGTTTTCGGTGGGTCAGGAGGTAATGTTGCTTTTACCTTTGCCTGGACACCCCCTTTCTGCCAAGTTCATTGGGCCGTATGTGGTGGCTAAGAAACTGTCCGACCTTGATTATCTCGTTGCAACACCTGACCGTAGGAAAAACATCAGTTATGTCATGTTAACCTCATGAAAGAGTATGTGAGACGCCCCTCAGAGCCTCTCACTGTCCCTGTGCTGGCCTGCAGCGGCCAGGGTGGAGAAGGAGGTGGGGACAGTCATGCTGCTGAGGAGGATAGCTGGGACTGTGTCATTTCCGCGGAACAGTGGGCGGGGAATACTGAACAAGAGGCTAGGCAAGCTGTAAGTCACCTGCCTGAGCACCAGGGTGCTGCTGTCCTAGGCCTGTTCAGGTCATACCCCTCTGTTTTCGCCGAACACCCAGGTCTCACTACTCAGGTAACGCACGACGTGGACGTCGGTGATAATGTGCCCTTCAAGTCAGTGCCCTACCGTGTGCCCCCGGTAAAGTTGCCAGCTTTACGGGAGGAGTTAAAGTACATGGTTGAGAGAGGGATGATCACTGAAGGTTATGTGAAGTGGACATCACCCGTCACGTTGCAGCCAAAACCTGACGGCAAGGTGCGGTTCTGCATAGATTTTCGTAGGCTAAATGGCTTGACCACCACCAACCCTTACCCTTTGCCTCGAGTTGACGACAGCGTGGACAAGATAGGGAATGCAAAGTACCTTACTAAAATTGATCTTGTAAAAGGCTACTGGCAAGTACCCCTGTCGGACCGAGCTAAGCAAGTTTGTGGTTTTGTGGTAGATGGCAAGACCTACCAATGTAACGTAATGCCTTATGGGCTTAAGAACGCACCTGCCACGTTTCAAAACCTGATGAACGATATTTGTGACGAAATCCCTAACTGCACGGTCTACCTTGATGACGTGATAGTATATGATGACGATTTTGAAAATCACCTAAGGCACTTAGAGACCCTGTTTAGGAAGTTGCACGATGCTGGGCTGGTGGTGAACCTGAGGAAGTGCGAGTTTGTAAAGGCTACTGTGCAGTATCTTGGCTTTGTGGTCGGGTTAGGCCGGGTGTGCCCCCCCCTGAGCAAGATACAGGCTATCAATATGTTTCCCAGGCCCACCACTAAGCGCCAGGTCATGCGGTTCCTAGGTATGATAGGCTATTATAGGCGCTTCATCCGGGGATACTCTACTGTCTTAGCTCCGTTAACTGATCTACTGTCGAAGTCAGTGAAGTTCTGTTGGGCTGCGGAGTGTCAGAGGGCTTTCGACCTAGTCAAGCACCTGCTGTGTACACATCCGATTTTGAGGGCCCCAGACTTCTCCAGGAGTTTTCAGCTGGCGACTGATGCCAGCGGTGTGGGTGCCGGGGCAGTGTTACTGCAGACTGATTCCGAGGGCTTGGAACACCCAGTGAGCTTCTTTTCTCGCAAGTTTAATTCGGCACAAAGGAATTACTCGACTATAGAGAAGGAGCTTCTGGCTATCGTTTTGTCGCTCAAACATTTCGAAGTTTATGTTCCAGCCTACGGCCCGGTAGTGACGATTTATACGGACCATCATCCCTTGAAATTCCTAAATCAGTTTCACAATCGGAATATGCGGTTGACCAGGTGGTCCCTAATGCTCCAAGAGTATAATCTCCACATTCAGCATATTGCCGGGAGTGAGAACGTGATAGCAGATTGTCTATCAAGGGTTGATGATCCAAGATAGTCGTGCACGGTGTGTGGGTTGAGCAGGAGTAAAATTAGGCTATCATAACGCCGTCCAAAAAGATTATAAAACAATAAAATAAACGAGAAAACTCTTTCTTTTTTTTTAGTTTTGTAAGTCTTTATTGTTGTAGCATAATGAATGCGATATTGTGTTTTATGTATAATTCACACTTCAGTTGTTGTGCACCTTTTGCAATTAGTGGCAGCTAAGGGTAGCAGGTCGGTTGGTTGCCTGTCAGATTTTGATAATGCTTCTAAGGTCGATTATCTAAAATCTTGGGGGGGCTGTGACGCACCCCAGTGCTGGGCAACGCAACCTGATTGTACTCCTTGGTACTCCACTGTACCGCCCGTGATCTGGCTACCGTCAGCCGCTATGTATATTGAGTGTGACAACTTATAACTATGTTCTTTGTATCTCTGCAAAGGTCTCGTCATGTGCTAACCAGTGGTGGGTTTTGTTTTAAGCCATGTCGAGACCTTCCATTTAATATGTAGTATCAATAGAGAAGTTGATAGATAGGATAATGGGAATTCAGAGAGAGAGAGTGAGTTGGGCTTCAGAGCAAGAGGGTAGCAACACGCCGCGCTGCCGGCCGGGTGGTTGCCAGACGTATGGACTGGTTGGCAGCCTTGCCCTTATAGCTAGGCGCGATAGGGTTGGTAGTCCATTGTTGCCTGCCTGGGCTGGGCCCATGTTGTCGTACAGCACACTGCCTGGAGGTTGGCTGTGTGTTCCTGGACTAGGTTGCCTAGAACCTTTGAGATTCTAACATCCCTTGCTCTCTCTCCCCACTTCTCACGGTTGCACTCTTTCTCTCTGACGACATTACTCTCATTTCATTCTTCTCTATTTAAATGCATAACCTTCCCTTGAGGTCCTAAAGGAGTTTCAGCACTCACCTCTCGTATTACTCTTAGGACAAGCATATATTTACATGTATTAGATTTAAGGGGTTAATGTGAACAGCGATCTTCTTGATGAGGATAGTTGGTGAACGTTCTACATGTTCACGAGTTATATGCCCTGCTCATCATCCCATTTGTGACTAGACTGGTGCCATGTGTAAGAGCCCGACCATACCCAGGAGTTGTCTGTAGAGGGACGAGGACTTAGCCTTGATTTGCATACCGAGCCAGGAGCGAGTGTAGCACCCGAGACTACAGCTCGCTCGTAGTGCCGGTATAGTAGAGTAACGTAATTTATCTGTCCTTGTGTTCTCTACAGTCTTCTCCTGGGTTCTCGCTTTCGGTGCTGGGACTCGTTGTTCCTGTGACTTGGCCTGCTAGCTAGAACACATGGGGATGATGAGTGGGATATATCTTTATTTTACTATGCATTGCAGCTCTCTTTAAGTATATATCTATAACACTTTACAATACACATTACTCACACAAGACAACACTATTAATACTTTCATGTATCAATTAACTGCACTGTCGTTTTGCTGCTGTGTCCGGAGTTCTGTTGCGTAGGGTGCATACGGACTCGGAGGGGAGACAGAGTGAGAGAAGCGAAGTAGCCTATGCGGTAGTAGGCTACCGGCGCAGTACTGTTGCCTGCAACCTTTTAGTTATTCCAAGTATAGATTCATTATTATAATAAGTGACTACTGTTTATGTTCCTCCCATGTGTATTATTAGGTATCTACTGGATCATGAACATCTTGTATGCTACATGCTAGTGCATGTTAGTAGGGGACAGTTAGTGTAGTGCACGCGCTTTCAAGTAGGCGTGTACATTTGTCATTTAGCATTTCACTGTCATACCTTTAGCCTGCTTCTATTCTACATTATTAGAGGCTTAATATTAACGTAGTTTCTTGAGTATTGCATTTCTTTAGTAATAACGTAACCTATAAATGTCTGAGGGAGTTTAGCCTCATAGCCTACCCCTGTTGTACACTTTCGCCGAGTTAAGGTACCTCGTTACCGTAGACGATAACTCTGTAGGGCGTTGGTGCTTTTGTTGTCTGGAGCATATAGTATTTGGGACTGGAATCGAGCGTGTCGTTGTCACTTAAGCCATTTCTGTCCTACGATCAAGAATCCCGAATATGTATTGCCGATCCAGCCGTAACAAGTGTTAGACGAATCCCTTGTCTTGTTGCTGTAGCCTGTTGTTTTTAGGTGCCTCCATAGTTTCTTTGGGTTATTCTGATATTCCTCTGCCTTATTGTGAAAATAATTAGTTTTCGCTGATTTTATTTTCCTACTTAGTTTATTCCTGGCCCTGTTGAACTCATGTTTCAGACCTTGATCCTGTCTATGTTTCGCTAGCCTTTTTAACAGATTGTCTCTGTGTTCCAGATGGTGTAGTATGTCATTGTTGATCCATGGGTCTGACCTTGCTTTAATTCGTATGTCTTTCAGAGGAGCTATTTCGTCTAGAATGTTTGTGATGATGGTTCTGAAGCCAACCCATGCGTCATTAACGTTTGTACTTCCAAACACTGGAGACCAGTCTGTATTCCATAAAATGTCCAGAAATGTTTCTTTATTGTAGTTTCTGAGTGACCTTGTTTTGATAATCTTGTGATTCTCTAGGGTAATTTTTGTGGGTTTTTTCGTGTGCAATATGTGACGAAGTGATCACTTATCCCAGTCTGTATAACCCCTGATTGGGATATTTTGTCCTCTCTGTTACAGTTTATGTGGTCTATTATTGTGGCAGTGTTCTCAGAGATACGTGTGGGGGTTGTGATGAGTTGTTTGTGATTGTGCATTGTCAGTATATGCCTATATTCTCGTACAAGCCTATCATTTCGTTGTTTGTAACACAGGTTAAAATCCCTAGTATGATGGATTCATTCCGAGGGTCTAGCGATGACAACGTTCGTTCAAATTTGGTCAAGAATTGTGTGTCGTCTGGTGGCCTATAGCATACCCCAATTGTGATGGGTCTTGTCCTCGGCAGGTGTAGATCGATCCACAGAGCTTCGTGATTTTCTACATGGAGGTCGGTCCTGGTTGTGTGTGTGAGGTTGTTTTCTACATACAGACATACTCCTCCCCCATGCCTATTGCGATCATTCCTAACCATATTGAAACCTTGAATGTTTATTTCACCATAGTTTATACTTGGTCCTTCATAAACTGCATAAAATCGCCTAGTTTTAGCCAGAATCGAAGATAAAAAGGCGTTGTCGTGCTGCAGGGGTTAAGTAAAGCCCAAACAATTTGAAGATAGCTTTTGCTGAATGGATGTGTATTTGTGTACGCATATATTTGATACTGTAATTTTACAAGCATTAACCCTCCCCAAAAACGTCTGTAACTAACCAGGAAGCAAAAAACGTTGCAGTCTACATGGAAAGAAGGAAGCGACACAAGTGGGGTTAATCTGGGCACCTCACCACACACAATACGGCGTTAATGAGTCCACTTCAGCTGGGTGGAGTGCGAGGCATGAAGGGGTTTTTGTACGAGTTACCCATAAAATCTGGCTGTGGGATTTACGTTTTCTTTGGTACGGTGATGGTGAGTTTGTTCTCCCCTCACTGCCTACTTCCCCTATTTTCTCTTTCCCTCTGTTTCTATTTAATATTTAGACTCACAAAAAGGGCGATTTGATATATTCATTTTCACATTTTCTCTTATTTGTTTGTCTTCGTCCATCTCCGTCTCTATATTCCTCTTAATCCTTTTCTCTCTTCATTGTGTTCTTCTAAATTACTTAATATTGTACAGTAGATTAATTTTGCTATATGTTGATCCTTTCCCGACCCCCCCCCCCCCCCCCCGTCTTTCTCTCGCTCTCTCTATCTCTCTCTCTATATATATATATATATACACAGCAGGAATAGAAGAACAAAGTACGCTACGAGCAGTTCCATACTTTATTACCAAACGTTTCGACATCACACTGGTGTCATCTTCAGTGGTCTACAAATCAAAAGATAACATTACAAATATGAAAGCTTAAAAGATTATTGAAAATAATTAGAACATAACAAAAACAAAAACAAAATATATATATGGGGCAGAATGATAGGGTTAATACAAAGGAGGGGTAATTTAAACAAAGTTAAGCGGGTGCGATGATACCGTAGAGTTAAGGGAGGGTTTTAATTTTGAAATATAGAGGGATTCTAAAACTCTAATATCAACACGTTGACAGGAATCCAAAATATCAAAATGATCCTGTTTCACTCCAAAACCACAAGATATAGCGTGTTCCCGTACAGCTGAGTAAGAAGGCGACTTGAAAGGCAGACCTGTTCTACTAGACTGACCTATGTGCTCGTCAATTCGTGTTTTGAAAGCTCGGTGTGAGCTTCCAATATACCCTGCCTGGCAGCTAGGGCAAGCGAACTTGTAAATAATTGACGAATGAAGGTCAGTGGGTAGGCGATCTTTAAACTTAAAAAATGAACCAATTTTAAATGTATTCTTATGAATGAAGCTGAAAGTAATTTGCGGGTAAAATTTGAGCAAATATCTTCTTAAATTATTTTCTATTTTACTCGAGACTTCGCCTAGGTAAGGAATGACTAAAAAATATCTCCTCCTTTCTAACTGTCGGAATACTATGTTTTGGTTGGTAAATTCTACACAATTTTTTTTTTGTATGAGAGTCGAATTTCTTGATGCTAATGTACAGTCGTGGACAGGAATATCTGGACAAATATTTGAGGCCCAATTTTGAATCACTGGCGAACAATTTGAATACCCTGCTCATTATAAGTTTAGGCCAGAAATCGTGACCCCCCTAACCTCTGTAACTTCCTTATTATAGCCTGAAACTCGCCAGTGGTCAATTATACTATGTCTACTTCCACAAAAAAAAAAAAAAAAAAATCTCCGGGAGGGATCGAACTTGTGCCGGTAACTGTACAATGCGTGGTGGAACTGGTTTGATCCAGATAGTCGCGATACGAAGGTGAGAGAGGTATGAGCAACACAAGAGACCCTATAGTAACAGTGATCGGTCAACCTCCCCCATTTGGGGGCCACTTGTACCCTTAAGAGGATGGTTCACTGTTTGGGCGATTTTTGCATGTATTAATTATTTTTCTAGTTTCCTTCCTAGACCTCCCATCAAAATTTAAAAAACATCCACTAGATCCCCCTTCTAGATTAATTTGTACATTTTTCGGTAGAAAAATTTCCCGGCCGAAGGCCGGTTCCTCCAACATTACAGGCTCACTATCGTTCGCCAGGGAAAATATTGACACCTAAATAGTACGAAAGGTCTAAATATTGACGACGAACTGGGGCGAAAGGTCTTAAAATCAACTAACTAATGGGGCAAACATCTTAACTCTACCGGCGACGGCTTTTTCATTTCAGGCCAGTTATATTTAGACGATTTTGTGCAGTTTAAGAAGGATCTGTGGTAGTAAAAAGGGTTAAGTGAGATTATTCGAAGCGGGAGGCCCATTTTAAACTGAATACAATCATCTAACAGTGGCCAGAATATGGTTAAGAAGACGTCGCCGGTACAGAAGGGGTTAAGGCAGTGTCACACGAGCGCTTTTTCCGTCAATTTTCCATGAACAAGTTTGTTGTCGTATTATTTCGGGACTTTAATCACACTGGGGTATCGGCAACTACACTGAAGGTAGATTATGTTAGGCGGCTGAATTCTGATAAAGTGTATTTTTTTAAGCTTCCATCCTATAATTGCCAGTTAAGGGGAGGCTGGTCGTTTGTTTGGTCTATTAATTCATTTATTCATATATGTTTTTAGTTTCCTCCCTAGACCTCCATCAAGCTTAGAGAAACACCCTCTAGACCCCCTTCAAGATAAATTTGTAAATTTTTCGGTAAAAAATAATTCCCGGCCAAAGGCCGGTTCCTCTTAAAATTGCAGGCTCGCTTCGCTCGCCAGGAAATAATCGACACCTAAATGGCACGAAAGGTCTTAAAATTGACAACGAAATGGGGCGAAAGGTGTTAAAATCGCCAAACTAATGGGCCGAACGTCTTATAATCTAAAAACTAGTGGGGCTAAACATAAGGGAGAAGGGGGTCCAGAAAAACGGTCTGCCTCCCCTTAAAATTGCTCGAAAAAGGGCCCGTGTGACATTATCTTTATTTTCTCTTGACAATGACTCATGTGCTGCCCCGACTCTAAACCCCTTGAGGATCTGATTAACAGTTTTATCATTTGTGGTTGTCATTTGTGGTTGTCATTTGTGGTTGTCATTTGTGGTTGTCATTAGACGATTTTGTGCAATTTAGGAAGAATATATATTATTATTATATATATATATATATCTTAATATATCTTATTTAACTCCTTACTTCCCACACGTTCACTCTCAGCTGAAGAAAATCGTCTAATGATAGCAAGCATAAACCTCGGATCAAATATATTTAATTGCAGTCACACTTCTGAATAATAGTTATATTATAATACAGTTAACCCCTTCAGCACGATGACTCCATGTTAACCTTTGACTATGGAGGATATTAGATGATGTTATGCAGCTAAAGAGGACCTATGTTAAGCTGGTGTCACACGAGCCTTTTTCGAGCAATTTTTACGGGCAATTATGGTCTGGAAGCTTCAAAAACTACACTTTATTTGAATTCAGCCACCTAACATAATCTACCTTCAGTCTAGTTGCCGAAACCAGTGCGAAAAAGTCCTGAAATAAAACGAGAATAAACTTGCTCATGGAAAATTGACGGAAAAGGCGCTCGTGTGACAGCGGCTTAATGAGATCGTCTTTACCCCTTTGAGTCCTGAAGGTTGGTTATAAGTTAAATTATAAGCTCAAGAAAAAATCGTCTAACGTTACTCAAAAAATGATGCAAATGTTGTCATCGTGGTGAAGGTGTGTTAGTTAATCTACCCTTAGTCTACAGTCTATTTATTATGAGGGCTGGAGCAAACAGGCATTTCCATACCACTTGACTGTACAGCTTGACTTTTGATATATAATAAAAAAAAATTAGTAAGATTGTTCAATTAGTCCTTTTAGAGTTAGGAGAGTTTGGGGTCGAGATGTCTAAGCTCGTCTTTATGCCAACATGCCCCCAAAATGTCGTCACCATATCCCATTCAGTTCCGGTGACGTCCTTTGCATTATATTCTGGCAACTTGTGCACGATTTTAGTCTGCCTAGGAAGGATTTCAACCCATTATGGGGGGAGATTTCCACTCGAGGGATTTTTTTTGGACCCCTTTCTCCCTCACGTTTAGCCCCATTGCTCTTGAGATTTTAAGACGTTCGCCCCATTAGTTTGGCGATTTTATGAACTTTTGCCCCATTTCTGTCTATTTTAAGACCTTTCGTGCCATTTAGGTGTCGATTTTTTCCTGGCGAGCGATAGCGAGTTTGTTATATAAGAGGAACCGGCCTTCGGCCGGGACATTTTTCTACCGAAAAATGTACAAATTTATCTTGAAAGGGGGTCTTGGGGATGCAATTTTTAGCTTGATGGAGGTCTGAGGAACAAACTAAATACCTCCCCTTAAAAGGCTACAGACTACCGGTATATCAAATAATTCTGTTAGCTACCATATAAACTTTATAAGCTTCATAAAATCGTGCAAATGTAGCTGAAATCCTATACAACAAAGACGTCGTCGGTACTGTAAGGGATATATAGACGTCGTCGGTACTGTAAGGGATATATAGACGTCGTCGGTACTGTAAGGGATATATAGACGTCGTCGGTACTGTAAGGGATATATAGTTAGTCGTCGGTACTGTAAGGGATATATAGTTAGTCGTCGGTACTGTAAGGGATATATAGTCGTCGTCGGTACTGTAAGGGATATATAGACGTCGTCGGTACTGTAAGGGTATATAGACGTCGGTACTGTAAGGGATATATAGTTAGTCGTCGGTACTGTAAGGGATATATAGTTAGTCGTCGGTACTGTAAGGGATATATAGTTAGTCGTCGGTACTGTAAGGGATATATAGACGTCGTCGGTACTGTAAGGGATATATAGTCGGCGTCGGTACTGTAAGGGATATATAGACGTCGTCGGTACTGTAAGGGATATATAGTTAGTCGTCGGTACTGTAAGGGATATATAGACGTCGTCGGTACTGTAAGGGATATATAGACGTCGTCGGTACTGTAAGGGATATATAGACGTCGTCGGTACTGTAAGGGATATATAGTAAGTCGTCGGTACTGTAAGGGATATATAGACGTCGTCGGTACTGTAAGGGATATATAGTCGTCGTCGGTACTGTAAGGGATATATAGACGTCGTCGGTACTGTAAGGGATATATAGACGTCGTCGGTACTGTAAGGGATATATAGACGTCGTCGGTACTGTAAGGGATATATAGACGTCGTCGGTACTGTAAGGGATATATAGACGTCGTCGGTACTGTAAGGGATATATAGTTAGTTAGTTGTCTGCCGAACTGGGACCGGGAAGAGCGTTCGTGTGTTATGACGATGAGGAAGGTGTATTGGGAGGGGGAGGGGGGGGGGGAACTGGCTGAAGAGAGAAGGTAGGAAACACGGATTCTCTTCCTCGTATATACCGGTATATATATATATATATATATATGCTGTATAACTATAAGAAGGAACTCATATTGCAAGACCGTATTGGAGACACTTATAATATTACAGTACATACTTTACAAATCTAGAACAAATCGTGATAAATATGCTATCACGAAAAAAGCCGAAGACTATAGTTTATCGCCAGTAACGTTAACCCTACTATCACTAGAGCAAATCCCTTCTTAATGCTATAATACATGTTCAGTTAGTTACGTAAGAAGGATTCCGTTTACGACATCCGGATGCCTTTTTCAGTTAGTACGTAAGAAGGATTCCGTTCACGACATCCGGATGCCTTTTTCAGTTAGTACGTAAGAAGGATTCCGTTCACGACATCCGGATGCCTTTTCCAGTTAGTACGTAAGAAGGATTCCGTTCACGACATCCGGATGCCTTTTCCAGTTAGTACGTAAGAAGGATTCCGTTCACGACATCCGGATGCCATTTTCAGTTAGTACGTAAGAAGGATTCCGTTCACGACATCCGGATGCCTTTTTCAGTTAGTACGTAAGAAGGATTCCGTTTACGACATCCGGATGCCTTTTTTCAGTTAGTACGTAAGAAGGATTCCGTTTACGACATCCGGATGCCTTTTTTCAGTTAGTACGTAAGAAGGATTCCGTTTACGACATCCGGATGCCTTTTTCAGTTAGTACGTAAGAAGGATTCCGTTCACGACATCCGGATGCCTTTTTCAGTTAGTACGTAAGGATTCCGTTTACGACATCCGGATGCCTTTTTCAGTTGGTACGTAAGAAGGATTCCGTTTACGACATCCGGATGCCTTTTTCAGTTAGTACGTAAGAAGGATTCCGTTTACGACATCCGGATGCCTTTTTCAGTTAGTACGTAAGAAGGATTCCGTTCACGCTGGATGCCTTTTTCAGTTAGTACGTAAGAAGGATCCGTACGACATCCGGATGCCTTTTTCAGTTAGTACGTAAGAAGGATTCCGTTCACGACATCCGGATGCCTTTTTCAGTTAGTACGTAAGAAGGATTCCGTTCACGACATCCGGATGCCTTTTTTCAGTTAGTACGTAAGAAGGATTCCGTTCACGACATCCGGATGCCTTTTTCAGTTAGTACGTAAGAAGGATTCCGTTCACGACATCCGATGCCTTTTTCAGTTAGTACGTAAGAAGGATCCGTTCACGACATCGGACCTTTTTTCAGTTAGTACGTAAGAAGGATTCCGTTTACGACATCCGGATGCCTTTTTTCAGTTAGTACGTAAGAAGGATTCCATTTACGACATCCGGATGCCTTTTTTCAGTTAGTACGTAAGAAGGATTCCGTTTACGACATCCGGATGCCTTTTTCAGTTAGTACGTAAGAAGGATTCCGTTCACGACATCCGGATGCCTTTTTCAGTTGGTACGTAAGAAGGATTCCGTTTACGACATCCGGATGCCTTTTTCAGTTGGTACGTAAGAAGGATTCCGTTTACGACATCCGGATGCCTTTTTCAGTTAGTACGTAAGAAGGATTCCGTTTACGACATCCGGATGCCTTTTTCAGTTAGTACGTAAGAAGGATTCCGTTTACGACATCCGGATGCCTTTTTCAGTTAGTACGTAAGAGGATTCCGTTTACGACATCCGGATGCCTTTTTCAGTTAGTACGTAAGAAGGATTCCGTTTACGACATCCGGATGCCTTTTTCAGTTAGTACGTAAGAAGGATTCCGTTTACGACATCCGGATGCCTTTTTCAGTTAGTACGTAAGAAGGATTCCGTTTACGACATCCGGATGCCTTTTTCAGTTAGTACGTAAGAAGGATTCCGTTTACGACATCCGGATGCCTTTTTCAGTTAGTACGTAAGAAGGATTCCGTTTACGACATCCGGATGCCTTTTTTCAGTTAGTACGTAAGAAGGATTCCGTTTACGACATCCGGATGCCTTTTTTCAGTTAGTACGTAAGAAGGATTCCGTTTACGACATCCGGATGCCTTTTTCAGTTAGTACGTAAGAAGGATTCCGTTTACGACATCCGGATGCCTTTTTTCAGTTAGTACGTAAGAAGGATTCCGTTTACGACATCCGGATGCCTTTTTTCAGTTAGTACGTAAGAAGGATTCCGTTTACGACATCCGGATGCCTTTTTTCAGTTAGTACGTAAGAAGGATTCCGTTTACGACATCCGGATGCCTTTTTCAGTTAGTACGTAAGAAGGATTCCGTTCACGACATCCGGATGCCTTTTTTCAGTTAGTACGTAAGAAGGATTCCGTTTACGACATCCGGATGCCTTTTTTCTGTTCACACTCGATAAGAAACACGGTCAAATCTTCAACCCATAGAGGACGCGGGCAAGGACGATTAGCAGCTGCTGTTTAGTTTTTTTGTTTTTTGTTTTTTTTCTTTTTTTTTTTTGCTTGGCTTGGCTTGGCTTTTAAGGGGGGTGCCCTGCTTGTTGTTCTCTTTTTTTCTCTCGTTCTCTGGCTTGTATCCATTCAACCCCATTCAGCCTACTGTTTTAAGATGTTTATCCCCATCCAGGTGTCGTTTTCATCATGGCAAACGATAGCGAGCCATCACTGTATGGAGAAATCCGGCTTCGCTGGAGACATTTTTCTATCGAAAAATTTACAAATTTAGCCTTTAATCTTTAGTCTCTCCCATTAGATTGTCGATGTTAAGACCTTTCATCCCATTTCTTTATTAATATCAAGATCTTTCGTGCCATTTAGGTGTAAACTATTTTCCTGGAGAGCGATAGCGAGCCTGTATTTTAAAATGTCCCGGCCTTCGGCCGAGACATTTTTCTAATTGAAAAGTGTACAAAATTAAAATTGGGCGGGTGTTGATTTTAAGCTTGATGGAGGTCTAAGGAAGAAACTAAAAACAACATAGAATATATAATATATATACAGTATATATATATATATGTGTATATATATGATGAAATAAATACGCCCATCCCCCCTTGAGTGTGTATTTACTATGGTATGTGGGTGTACAATGACCTTTCAATGTGTGTGTGTGTGTGTGTGTGTGTGGGTCGTACAGTACAGCGAAGTACACAAGCCTGTTAGTCTGGTTAACTTTCTCTCTAGGCCCGCGTCACCCCACCTTGAATCGGCGTAGTTTTAAAGGGAGATGGTCCGTTTTTCAGGCCCCTCTTCTCCCTCATGCTTAGCCCATTCGGTTGTTCAGCGTTTATGAAGTTCGGCCCATTAGTTTGGCGAGTGTAAGACCTTTCGCCCCTTTTCTTTGTCAATATTAAGACTTTTCGTGTAATTTAGGTGCCGATTTTTTCCTTGTGAGCGATAGCGAGCCTGTAATTTAGGAGGAATCGGTCTTCGACCGGGACATTTTTATATTGAAAAATGTACATACAGTATATCTCTTGACGGGGGATCCTGGTGTTATATTTTCAACTTTGATGGAGGTTTAGGGAGGAAACTAGAAAAATTATATACTGCAAATGTTATGAGAAAAAAAAAATACCAAATAGTGAACCATCCCCCCCTTAAGGGGAGATTTCCACTTGAGGGACTTTTTTTCTTGACTCCTTTCTCCCTCATGTTTAGCCCTATTGCTTTTCTAATTATTAAGACGTTCGCCCCATTATTTTGACGATTTTAAGAACTTTCGACCCATTTCTGTCAATTTTAAGACCTTTCGTGCCATTTAGGTGTCAATTTTATCCTGGCGAGCGATCTATCTATCTATCTATCTATATGCTCAGGCCCAATCCCCATTTTGGGGGTAGCCGACTCAAGACAGAGCAAGAACAGGGAAAACACAAAAACAACATAAAACAAAAAATAAACACAGATAAAAAACACAAACTCTCACACATCCAGGTCACCCAGGAGAAGACCCAGAGACCAGGGTTACCAAGGTCGCTCCAGCACTCCCCCGGCCCCTGACCACCCGGAGAGGTTCCGATCTCGGCAGGCAGACATGCAGCGGAGCCAAAGCCACAAGCCCTCCCACCACACTTCCAGGCACACCCTTCATATTAATCGTCTCCCTGGGCCAGGCGCCTGATGGACTATTATCTAGTCCAACTTGCGCCCGACCCCTTACTCCAAATGACCACGTGTTCACTCAACTATTCACAAGCATTCTCCATTCACTCCTGTCCACCACCACTTCCCCTGCCTGATCTATAGTCATTCCTCTATCAACCAAAGCCTTTCTTACACAGTCTCTCCATCTCAATGGGGGTCTTCCTGCCCTTCTATCTCCCCTTGTACCTGACTCACATATTCTCTTTGTAAGCCTTTCATCTCCCATTCGTTCAACATGACCATACCAGATCAGCACCCTTCTGTCCACTCTGGCTGACAAATGTTCCTGCTGCCCCACTCTCCTACGTATCTCTTCATTCCTCAATCTGTCTCTACGAGTAACTCCACACATACTCCTCAAGCAGCTCATCTCCATCACATCCAGCCCTCTTTTCTCCTTTTTCTTCAGAGCCCATGTCTCAGCCCCATACATCACTGTTGGCACAACAATTCCTTGATACAGTGCACTTTTTACTTTCACTCCGAGATTTCTCGTCTTCCACATACTTCCCATTGCTCCGAAAACCTTCCTTCCTTCACACACTCTCTGTTTTACCTCCACTTCCATACCTCCACTCCTGTTTATTGTTCCTCCTAGATATTTAAAACACTCTACTTGTTCCAATATTTCCCCATCCAGCCTCACATCTAGATTCACCCTATGCTCTCCCCTATTACACACCATTACTTTACTTTTATTGACGTTCACCTTCAGTTTCCTCCTTCCACAAACGAGCCTCTAATATAAGAGGAACCGGCTTTCAGCCGGGAAATTTTTCTACCGAAAAATGTACAAATTTATCTTGAAAGAGGGTCAAGGGGGTGAAATTTTAAGATTGCTGGAGGAGTAGAAAACAAACTAAAAACCTCCCCTTAAGTATTGTAAACACAGACAACACTGTATGTGTTTTAACCTGGCGAGTTTGCACTTAGTCGCTTTGAGATAGAAAACTATACTTCGAGATGAAAGGCTGATTTGATTTGATTTGATTTGATTTGATTTGATTTGATAAGTTTATTGACTAAAAATGACAGTTAAAAGGATGGGGTAGATATGTACTCCCACCCAAAGCATTATATCCCCCCTGGGGCTCACAAATAGTGTACAATAGGATACATTAAAGAAATAATAATAATAATAATAATAATAATAATAATAATAAATCGGTGGCAATATCACCCACTATGGTACTGTGTCCAAATAAACCGTTTCAGTCACAAAAATAAGTCCAAGAAACACCACAGGGTTATCATTCAATGAGCTCGATATGGCCTGTGGTTAGTACGGTCGCGCTAATAAGTCATGTCCCAGCTGTCATTACGTTTGGCTCGCTCTGTCCTGTATTAATGTCTGTTAGATGTTGAATAGGGTGGGTAAGTGTAAGAACATGTTTGTATGTTTCACTCGATATGAAGAAATGAAGCTTAGCTATTGCTGATACCAATTATTGATCAAAACATACTTGGTGCCGAGACATCACTTATTAGCGCGACTGTACATTTCTGTTTCAAGTTCATGTCCCTTTCTCTAGATTTCATACAAAATATTGATCAAGGTTTTCGACGAACCATTTATCTGACTAAACAATGTATTTATGTAAAGTAATGTCGGCCGGGACATTTTTCTACCGAAAAATGTACAAATTTATCTAGAAGGAGGATTTATTGGATGTTGTTGTTTTTTTATTTGATGGAGGTCTAGGGAGGAAACTAGAAAAATAATGAATACATGCATTGCCCAAAAAGTGAGCCATCCCCCCCTTGAAGCAAAATCCTTTTTTTTTTTTTTTTTTTAGTTATTACTGTTTAAAATACGAAGTATAAGTTATGTACACATTTATCTTGAAGGGTGTCTAGGGTTTTTGTTTTATTTATATGAAGGTCTACCTAGGATACTATAAAATAAATTAATATATCAATAAATATACCCAAACAAAAATAACCATTGTCCTCTATTAATTAATGTATTCATATATTTTTTTAGTTTCCTCCCTAGACCTCCATCAAGCTTAGAAAAACACCCCCTAGACCCCCCTTCAAGATAAATTTGTACATTTTTCGGTAGAAAAAAGTCCCGGCCGAAGGCGGATTCCTCTTAAAATTGCAGGCTCGCTTTCGCTCGCCAGGAAATAATCAACACCTAAATGACACGAAAGATGTTAAAATTGACAACGAAATGGGGCGAAAGGTGTTAAAATCGCCAAACTAATGGGCCGAACGTCTTATAATCTCAAAACTAGTGGGGCTATACATTAGGGAGAAGGGGATCCATAAAAACGGTCTGCCTCCCCTTAACATGCCGAGCGAGTGAAGATCAATGAGTTCTGGGTTCTAGGTTCAAATTGTTTGGAGTAACCTGCAGTTTACGCTTAGCTGTTTGAGATCATGCTGAATTATAATGTAAAACTTGCAAAATGAACAAACCAAAACGTATACGAACACAGTCAAAAGACAAAACAACTAATCAAAATCGCTATGTGGAAACAACGCTTAAGTAAAATAATAATGTATAAATCTATCCAGGATGATACAGAATAGTCAAATTGCCAAAGTAGAAGTAGTGTACTACATTCATTGCTGAGTATGCAAAACACTATCTACATTCTCCGTGAAGTACTCTACTGGAAAACTATTTACAACTGTTAAACCCTTCACGTGTTTGTAATAATATTCAACCCATATTTAGACGATTCTGCGCAGCTTAAGAAGGCTCTATGGTAGTAAAATGGGTTAAGTGAGATAGTTCGAAGCCTCTTAATTGCTGGAGGCCCTTTTACAACTGAATAAAATCGTCTAATAGTAGCCAGAATAAAGTTAAAAGGACGCCGTCGGTACAGAAGGGGTTATGGACAGTTTGCTCAAGCTAAAACAGAATGATGTGAAAGAGAGGCTCTATTATATAGTCTTAATAGCCATTAATGAATCGCCTCATACAGTGGACGTGAGCAGACAATAATGCATTTCGATACAGAGAGAGAGAGAGAGAGAGGGAGGGAAAGAGAGGGAGAGAGGGAAAGAAAGAAAATGAAACAGAGAGAGGGGGGGAGAGGGAGATGGAGAGAGGGAAAGAAAGAGAATAAAGGAGAGAGAGACAGAGATATACTGAGAAAGATAAATAATGAGAGAGACAGATAATGAGAGAGATAATGAGAGAAAGAGAGAGAGAGATAATGAGAAAGAGAGAGAGAGAGAGAGAGAGAGAGAGAATGAATGAAGGAGAGAGAGAAAGAGTACACATTCATTCACCCTATAGGTCGGCATCGTCTCCCGCAGCCCGGCCATAACAACAGAGAGATAGAGATACACGATACACTTCCCAGGACGAGTTAGGGTCGGGTGATGGTGGGAACTACAGTACAGTCGCGCATAAAAGTTCCTGTACCTCCAGTGTGTGTATTTATGTGTGTGTGTGTGTATGTATGTATGTATTTATGTGTGTGTGTATGTATATTTTTTTTTTTTTTCTATGTGATTGAGGGAGGCAAAAGGCAGAACTGCCTATAGCGAGTGCCTCCCCCATAGTTGAAAGAGTGACAGGGCCAAAATCAAGGGATCTTCGAGCCAAAATGCCTGGACACACGGAGTATGAAGCAATTTAAGTCATAGGAAGAGGGAAAGACTGATTCTGGGAGAGAGTTCCAGAGCTCAGCTGTTGAGTAGAAGAAAGTTTGAGAGTAACGTTTCACTCTTGGGTTGGAGAGTTGCACAGAGTAGGGGTGGGATTGAGTTGCAAGACGGGTACCACGTGACCTACGTAAAGGAGGTGGTATATATGTGTGTATGTATGTATGTATATATATGTTTGTGTGTGTGTGTGTGTGTGTGTGGTCTACCGGGACATTCACACTTTAGCCTGCAGTCGGTCTATCGGGATCACTTACATTAAAGAACACCCAAAAGTGTGCTAGGCATTTTATTAATGATTATTGCTTTTGAGTTCTAGTGTTTTGAGATTAACCTAACCAAACAACCAAACCTAACCTAACCTAGACCTAGTAGGTGGGATACAAACCTAACCCTCACCTACCATCTATTGCGGGTTCCTAGTACCCAGTAAATGGGATACAAACCTAACCCTCACCTACCATCTAGTGCGGGTTCCTAGTACCCAGTAAATGGGATACAAAACTAACCCTCACCTACCATCTAGTGCGGGTTCCAAGTACCCAGTAAATGGGATACAAAACTAACCCTCACCTACCATCTATTGCGGGTTCCTAGTACCCAGTAAATGGGATACAAAACTAACCCTCACCTACCATCTAGTGCGGGTTCCTAGTACCCAGTAAATGGGATACAAAACTAACCCTCACCTACCATCTATAGTGCACAAGGGACTGGATTTCTCGCAGAGAAGCTCCAGTCCTGACGTTATTCTTGACTTACAGTGTGTTGGGTTAATAATCCAATAGGGTTGATAGCCTCTGAAGTCCTATTTTAACAATAACATCTAGTGCGGGTTCCAAGTACCCAGTAGGTAACGGTACACCATGGATGCGCGATAGACCGCACAGACCAGTAATTAGGTATCGTATAAGTACCGATCTTAGCAGATGCATTTAACTTGGGTTTAACTTTCGCGCAAGTAATACATTCATCTATGTGAGTGAATAAATCCTTTGAGCTTGAGAGAAGGCTCTATCCTTACCAGGGTGTCCAACTAATTTGTGACCATGAATAAAGTGTAGCGTCGCATCTACGCGTGAAGAGGGAATAACTAATTGCAACACCTCTCTATTAAGTGATTTCCTGCCAGATAACTGCGTTCTCTTGTACAAACAATTATCGTGTATTTCGAAGTCTTGTAAATTCAAAGCTATTAAATCATTAGTGCTCGAGCTAACAGTATCACCTGATTCTATACTAAGAATTACTTTACTCCAAAACGTGTCGGATCTCTGCTCCGCAGCAATACCATCAGTGTTCAGAATCGCATTGGCTGAAACTGAAGCTACTGGATTACGAGATAAGGCATCAGCTGCAACATTGTGTTTACCTTCCACGTACATTAATTGGGGATTATAAGATGCCAAGATTAATTTCCATCGAGCACGTCTGCCAGACAAAAATTTACCATCGAACAACTTAAGTAAGGGTTTGTGATCTGTCTATACAGTCACATTATAGCCATAAATTATTTCTTTGTACGTCTGAAGAGCCCATATTAATGCAGCGCCTTCTAAGTCGTTACACAATCATTTATTTCTGCCGGTTTGAGAGAACGGCTTGCGTAGCCTAATGGGCGTAATTCATTCCTTTCATCATACTGCATGAGAGTAGCACCGAATCCGGAGTACGAAGCGTCAGTGTTAATAACAAAGTCTCTATTAAAATCAGGAAAGGCAAGTGTGGGTCTCGTGGTTAAGCTATTCTTTAATTTATTAAAACTTTGCTCTTGTTTATAACTCCAATTAAATTCCACACCTTTCTTTAACAGTTCGTAAAGGGGTTTCGCCATGATTGCATAATTTCTAATGAAACTCTTATAATAACCACTGATACCAAGGAATTGTCGCAATTGTTTTACGTTAGTGGGTGTTGGGAAATTTGTGATAGCGTTCGTGAGATCAGGAGTGGTATTAACACCATCTGGGGTTAGTTCATGTCCTAAAAAATTTAGTTTCTTCTTGAAAAGTTACATTTACTAAGTTTAATCTTTAAACCAGCTTCATTAAGCCTAGATAAAACTTTCCTCAGTGCTTCAACATGGTCCGATATATTTTTAGAAAAAATTATGATATCGTCTATATATACATAAACGTTATCACCTAATAATCCTGCCAATATATTAGACATGAGACGTTGAAATACTGCCGGTGAATTGTTAAGGCCCTGTGGTAAGCGTTTGAACTCATATGTTCCAGAGGGGGAATTAAATGCGGTGTATTGACGGGAATCTTCATCTAAATTAATCTGATGGAAACCACTCGACAAATCCATAGTACTAAACACTTTATTATCAGTACCTAACGAATTTAAGATTTCAGGTATTGCAGGCATATGAAAATGTTCAGTTTCTGTGAGAGAATTAAGTTTCCTGTAATCTACGACAACTCTATATTCGCCCTTATTTTTCTTAGGAACCAAAAATAGGGGACTACGCCATAAAGACAGAGATGGCTGTATTACATCTTGTTCCAATAATTCTTTCACATGCGTATTAGTTAATTCTCTTTGTGAATGAGAGAGACGGTACATTGGCAGATAAACAGGTGTTTGATTAACATCTTTCAAAATTATACGGTGATCCAGGATATCTGTAAATCCCATAGAGTCTGTTTTAAGGTGTACAGTGGAGTGAAATTCATTTAACAATTTGTGTAAAGGAGCGTTTGCCTCGGGATAATCTACTGGGTTAAGTTGACTTAATATTTCTTTCATTCGTTCATCAGAAAATGATGGTGTGAAGGCTTTCATATTAACATTACTTATGGATATAGGACTCATTTCCTCAAATATTCCGGGGATAACTTCAGCTTCACAAATAACTGTACCCGCAAATATTGTTATCATGCCATTAGTAAAATTAGTTAACAGTGTCATAAAACAATTAGTATGTTTAACTTCATGTAAACTTTGGGAGACGTGTATGCCTTTAATCATTCTAGTGTCTGGAAGTAAAACTAGTGAGTTAACATCTTCACATAAATTATCAGCATATACAACAGCGACTTTAGCGGAGTGTGGCTCAATTACAATATCCTTGTCCATAAGAATATTTATAATAGAGGACTTTAATCCGACATAATCACTTACCGTGACTGAAGGGGTTTGAGGTTGAGAATAAGATAAGGGGGTGTGTTTCCGTGTATGGGTAAAACCTTGTTTCCCGCGGCGCTCGTAAGACGGCGGGTGTGTGAGTGTGTGGCGGCGGGGGGCGGTGAATGTGTGTGGTGTGGTGGAGGTGGTTTGACCTTGAAATGCGATTGCCTTACATCTCGCCTCCACTACGCTCGCATTAGACGGGGGAATATTTAATGTGATACCTTCAATAAAGCACTTTTCTATTTCCACTCCGTTCATGTGAGGGAAGAGCAAAATTGTTCTGTTTCTCATAGTACCATACCCTAACAATATGTCAGCTCCCACATTAATTAAGTGTATGTAAGACATAAAATTTCTCATTATAAGGATTTAGATCTGAATGCAAAGTCAGGGGCAAGTACGTCACTCCAATAATTCCCAAATGATCACCAGAAACACTTTCTAATATTACATCTGGAGGGGATATTTTCAAAGACTTGTCAGAATTTAGTCTCTCAAAAATATTTTCAAGAATGAGGTTAACAGGAGAACCCGTGTCTAACAAAACTGTCATTGATATACCCTTACATTGAGAATTAAGAACACATAACTCTAGAGATTGCATTAGGGCACCAACACGTAATTTTCTGAGGGATTTGGGT
The DNA here is from genome assembly GCA_032716605.1 of Paralithodes platypus. Classification (NCBI taxonomy): domain Eukaryota; kingdom Metazoa; phylum Arthropoda; class Malacostraca; order Decapoda; family Lithodidae; genus Paralithodes; species Paralithodes platypus. The sequence goes on along the minus strand of CM064483.1, from coordinate 62,327,062 downwards.
TTCACTACTGGCGGGAGGGGAGGTGGAACACTTATATTTATGTTATAGCGAGTTGAGAGCCGCGCGCCATGTTTCCCGAGTGTTTAGCAGTGTGTCTGAATGATTTGTGGTTCGCTACGACTGCCGCGACTACCTCACATTGGCTGGTCCAATGTGTCCTTTCTTTGCACTTCCGACAGTATGGCAAACGTCTTGTCGAAAATTCATGACTTTCCTTCTGTTTGATATGGCAATTAGAGACCTTATGGCCTGCATAACCACAGTAGTAACACAAGTCGGTGTTCCCAGTTTAAGAATTAGGTTTGGCCTGAAAATGAGTGGGAGAATGTGGAATGTTTCCGTGAACGTACGAACGTGACACATAAGCGTAATTTCCATGACGGGAGCCAGAGGGATACTGAGAGACGGGAGGTGTGTGAGGATGGTGTGAGGGAGTAGCCGGGGCGTAATGTTTTGGTTTAGGGAGCTGGGGTGTCTGTGGGGAGGGTTTGGAGAACTGAGCTGTTTTTAGCATTAGTGGGTTTTATTTGAGCAACAGTGAATTGTATTTGATTTGTAGTGATGCCGCCATTGTCACAAGCCTGTTGCAGAGACTTTGTGAATTTAGTCAAACTGTCAGTTGGAGCAAATTCAACTCTACGAGCAATAGGCTGTGCATTTTCTGGCAACGCTGAAACCAACAGGGTATATGAGAGGAGTTTACTAAACTGTTTCAACGAAATCTTGTCATCTGTAAACAAAGAGTTACCTTTTAAACCGTTGCTCATTGTGTTCGCCATTACGGAACAATCTGCCAATAGAGTATCAACAGATTTGCCCTTATTTATATGTTGGATTGAGTTAGCAAAATCATGAATCAGAGCAAAGTCACCTCTTGAGTTTCGTGCAAATTTCTCCAAAAACTCGTCTTTGAAGGTTCGATAAGTCGTGCATTCTAGCAACTCGTCACAAGCTAATAAATTACCGGCTGGAGTTCTACCCTTATCAAATTTAGAGCGAAATATATCGATTTTACCACTGTCATCTGTGACCTTTCGAGCGGCGATCTCAGACTCGATATCACTAAATACCACAAAAATCAATTTATTATCATCTAGGCCTGTAAATACCTTTTGCGCCTGACCGTGAACAAAATGTAAATTTAAGTTTTGTGCCATGTTTGAAGGTAGGTTAATGGAGTTGGCGGGACTGAAATGAGAAAACGCAGGTGTGGGGTCTGGCAATGTAAGGTGACGGTTACCAGAACGAAGTTCTCTGTGATGAATATCATTTAAAATAGGTGGCTGTGTTGACATAACATGATTGGAAGGTATCGAAACATCGTCACAATTAGCATTAACAACAGGGGGAACATTTGAAGTACTTGAAACTGAATTATTTATTTCTGTATCGCCTGAGTTATCGTCCTGAGCTGTAAGATCGGCCTCAAAATGAGGTAGGGGAGAAGTACTGAAGATATTTCGCAAATTGTTCATGAGTTAGAAAAAACACAATGAAATATAAATGAGAGGCATCTCGCATAATAAACACATCATATATTAGTGAATTTCGATATGCACATCAATGTAACACATAATTAGCACTTGCACATATATTGGCTTTTTATAATTCACTGGGTAGGTCTCGAACAAAAGTTTGCAAAATTAGTAATAGGGAGTTTACAGAAAGTAGACCTCCTTTCAAAGTATAGAAAAGGAAAGTCATAGAGATTATGAAAAGAAACTGCAGTGTTGTGTCTCACCCGATGTTGTTATGACTGAAGGTGAAGGGGTGATGACAACACACCTCTGGTACAGGAACGGGTGGATGCGGGTGTGGAGTTGCGGGTGTGGTTTTAGGGTCGGGTGTGGCGCGCTCACAAGGCCGCCGGTTGATTGAAGGTCGATCGTCCGGTTGATTGAAGAGTCGATTTTGGTTGATTGGTAGAAGTGGAGAGTGAGAAGGAAGCGAGGTGTAGGCACTCTTGTCTAATCAGTTGTTGTAGAAAGAGACCATCCGCTGCCAGACATGTGAGGTTCTTTACTCCGATGACACCGTGTTGATGTGGATCTTCAGTAGGCCTCTCTGTGATGAATAATGTTTGTAGAAAACTGCCACCACTAATAGTTTATAGACAAATTAGGAGTCTGGAATCAATCAACCCATGCGATCAGCCTTTCCTTTATTTGTTGTATAAGTATGCAGGAACACAGTCAGGAATCAAATCAGGTGTGAAATGATGAAGTGGTGAGAATGGTGAAAGGGGGTGTGTGAGAGCGTGGTGAGTGGACCTCCGCCCTCGACTCGTGTCTGTCGAGTTCTCTCTTGTGATCGCCGTCATGCCTAGGTTCAACCGCACCTCGCCTTCCGAGAATGCATAACCAATGATGAAAGTGTGAATAATCCTGAATGACGAGTGAATAATAATACATGACGAGTGAATAATCGTGCATAACTCCAGTCCAGGGGTCTCCTGGTGTTTAGGTTAGCAAGTCGTTAATATAGGAATGAAATTATTAATCAGCATGTTTACCTTAGCTATTGATAAGGACACCTGTGGTCTTGCCTCTGGACCACAGCTAACAGCTCATTGTACAGGCATATACAAAAGTCGTGTCACAAGTATGAATTGAGTTATGAGTTGTCTAAATATGAGTGAAAGGATCGTATAACATGTGTACAAATGAACAGTTACTTTAATCATTCAGTATTCATACATTTAGTCATATAACTTAACCCACTGAGCCCCAGGCAATATGATATAAATGTACACTCCAGGCCCAGCAGGTTGTCAACATTTTTTGTGTTCAGATAACACCTGGAATGGGTTAGAAATGAAGGAAAAACAACAAAAAAACGATCCCCTGGGTCATTAAGGGGTCCTAAGGGGCACCCGAAAGTCAGAATTAACATGGGGAAATGGGTAGGCAAAAACATGCAAAAACAGGTTTTTGCGCACTCACGCGCATGCGGTTGGACTTTGAGGGTTTTCAACCATCGGCATTGTTGTGTGGGATACTTACACAGTTCCCATACACATCTGAGCCCTCTAGGTGCCATAGGCCTGGAGTAATTAACCGCGACGCACCCTATACGTCGTTGGGGTTTAGCGTTACATACATTGCCGAAGTATACGCTGCGGCGCTGGGGTCCTGTGGGTTAATATAACTATTATAAATATTCGAGCACCTCCTTTTGATGAACATGATGAAACCATGACCACTAACTTCTGAACACTAGATATTTGTTTTATGTGACCCGAGCAGGATTTCAAAATAATGCACCACTGTTATCACAATGCTTCGCTTAAGGGGAGATGGGTCATTATTTTGGTCCCCCTTCTTCCTCATCTTAAGCCCCATTAGTTTTGAGATTATAAGACGTTCGGACCATTAGTTTGACAATTATAACACCTTTCACCCCATTGCGTTGTCAATTTGAAGACCGTTTGTGCCATTTAAGTGTCGATTTTATCCTAGCGAGCGATAGCGATAGGTGTGTTTTTTAAGCTTCGTGGAGGTCTAGCGAGAAAACGAAAAAATAAATTAATATATAAATTAATAGACCAAAAAACTAGCCACTATCCCCTTAATGTATCCATGATTGAAGGTTCCCTCTCTCAGCTGGATGGGGGTGTAGTGGCGGATACAGTTAAGGCGGGTGACCTGTTTTTGTTCTGTCCTTTTCTATCTTTCCCTGGCTTGTATCCATTTGGCCCCATTCAGCCTACTGTTTTAAGACGTTTATCCCCATCCAGGTGTCAATTTTTTACTGGTGAGCGGTAGCGAGCCAGCATATTTTTTAATTTTGTTTGACAGCAGGCTAAATTTGTAAATTTTTCGATAGAAAATGTCTCCGGCGAAGCCAGATTTCTTCATATAATGCTGGCTCGCTATCGCTAGCCAGGAAGAAATCGACACCTAGATGGGAATAAACGTCTTAAAATAGTTGGCTGAATGAGGCCGAATGGATACAAGCCAGAGAAAGATAGAAAAGGACAGAACAAAAACAGGTCACCCCCCTTAACTCAGGGCAGCTAGACGATGAAGTAAACACAGATCCTGATTACATCATAATAACCACATACATTATTAACCTTGTACAGCCGACACATTTTCGTGAGCTCTTTCGATTTTCTTTGTTCAAATACATCTAATTAGATTGTTGTCCAGATCACATTCAGCCACATACCGGTATAGTATTAATACATTTATATTACGGATATGTATATATACTGTATATATATATAATAGCTGATTTGATCTGATCATCAATCTCAATGGATATGTTTGCATAAAGAAAATCGAAAGAGCTCACGAACATTTGTCAGTATTTGTACATATATACAATTATACATATATATATATATATATTGTTACGTATCTTGATCCTCAAGTGGTTAACTTGATGAATCTAGATAGCACAGAGATATATATTAAGGTATCAGTCAGCTGAAGGCAAAACAAAAGTAAAATCTAATAAAATTATTTCCTGTTGTTGCTTCCTTTCCTTTTGGATCTTAGGACTTGGTATCCTTTATTGACTGATACTCTTTAATTATGAAAAATACTGAAACTAATTAAAGTCATGTAGTATTTATAAAGAATTATTATTTAACCGAAGCTTAGTAGGCTATGGTTATGAACCGAAGAAGTTATATCTAAAGAAGGACTATTAATTCTATAAAAAGTCTTGAAAGATAAATATTAAAGTAAGAATATTTCTGTCTCTTACCCTTTTTTAAATGAATAGATAGTTTTCTTCTATGTCCTTTTATTTATATTTAATGTAATTATTCTTGGTTCTTGTCTTACGTTAATAGGATTATATTATTATTATCATCAGGAGTAATATCAAAGTCACATAAAAAGTTAGATATATATTTAATAATTAGTTAAATGTATTTCTTAACCACGTAACATTGAGGTTTGATTATGAGTAAATAAAGTTACAGGATCGCTTCATAGATTCGATTCAGGTCTCACTCAAATAATATGAAAAGCAAAATATAATATTTTGAAGCAAAAGAATTTTCTTCAGCTTAGGAAATCACTAGAAGTAATATTATCACAGCCATGTTAGTCTAAGGCGATATTACTAATACGAGACAATAGCATCACCGTACTAAGCACCGTTAAGCAATGTAAGCTTAATTCAAAGAAAATGAAAGAACTCGTAAGTATTAATATAAAACAATAGTATTACTTTCATCATAACCCAATTACTTAAAGAGTTGCTTTAGTCCACAAGTTAGTCAACTAAAATAGTTAAGTACATAATAATAGCGTTAACGTTAATTCCCAATCAAATAGTTAAGTACATAATTAGTAGCGTTAACGGTTAATTCGCAATCAAATAGTTAAACACATAATAGTAGCGTTCACGTTAATTCCCAATCACATATCTCACTAACCAACATAACGTAAGTGTTTACACCGAACACACTTAACACACACTTATATAATCTGACTGACAGTCACAATCCATTATAATACTTCACCCCGTCTTCCTCCAGCTGCAAGTTCACCTTCCCCAACTCCAAATGAGACTGATTTGAATGCCCACAACTCGGGTCTTATATACCAAACAATGATGGTGTAGGAACGAATCAGGAGGCGGGGGGTGGTGCCTACTCCAATCATAGCTCCTCGAGTCGCATAACAGGTGCCTGGTCCACTCACAGCTCCTGGCGTCGATCATACGTCATAGCATCGGTCATCGAGGTAGTTTGCAGGGTCCCCTATAACGCACGCAGGTGTGAAGGCTGGTTTGCTGGTTTCCCCACTCGCTAATTCGCTCGCTAGTCTGCTTCACCGTTTGGGTAGTGAGACTCCTTCAACTCTAATTCTAACTCTTAAATTAACATACAGGGCTCCGTATGTCAGACCTCCCCCCTAGAAAAGAGTTTAAGGAGTATAGTACATAATATTAAACATAATACATAAATAGATACACCAGATTGGCAACAGCAAGATTATAATGAGGATATAATAAGGATATCACCCAAAGTAGGCAACGTCTCCAGGTACCACATCAGAACATAGCCGGAACGTAGCTGGAGCGTTTATTCGAACTGCAAGGCATTATCTCACAGCTGAAGGCTTGAAAGCGCACTACAAAAGCATGATATTTACCTCGCTACAAGGGAGAGCTAATTGCCAAAATCCTCTCATTAAATGAAACTTACTGCTGCATGAGGTCAACCTGGTAAATGCAATCTTTGATCCGTGGCAGTGGGTAGGTATCGTTCTTTGTGACAGCATTGACTTGCCTATAGACCCTACAAAACCTATGGCTCCCGTCTGGCTTTGGCACAAGTATGACCGGACTACTCCACTGGCTTAAGGCCCTAGTGATCAGTTGGTTTGAAAAAATTAAGTCAAGCTCGACCTGCAGTATACTCCTGCGTTGTGGCGAGACACGGTAGGGGGATAGTTTAATGGGAGTTGCATCCCCTACGTCGATGTCGTGCACGGCCAAAGAAGCGAGCCCTGGAGTATCACGGAACACACTGGGAGACTGAGATAAAACAGAGATTAGTTGGTTCGCTTGATCAGAGGGAAGATGACATAGTTTAGATGGTAATTCCCTCAAAGCCACTGAATTATACTGAAAGTTGGATAGGCTACATGACAAGTCAAAGTCTGCATGGATACCTTCAGGCTCTGGAACAGTCTGTTGCGGGTCAGTAAGAGAACTGAAGACTTCGTCCGCACCAGGCTGTCCACAGGTCCTGACATTCACTGCCACAGTGGGAGAATCTGGAGGAGAGGAATCAGGGGACCTATGGTAAGGCTTCAACATATTTATATGGAATACTTGCGTGGGCTTTCTCCTGTCTGGGGTAGTTACTAGATAATCGGTAATGCTCACCCTCCAAATGATCTTATATGGGCCCCTGAACTTGGCAGATAAAGGTTGACCAAAAAGGGGGAGCAGGACCAAAACCTCATCACCGGGCTTAAACTCCCTCTCACGGGCTTTTCTGTCATACCATTTCTTCATGGAGCTTTTAGCCACTGTCAAGTTTTGAGCGGCAAACTCACATGAGGATCTCAGCCGGGTTTTGAAATCTGAAACATACTTGAGGAGGTTTTGGTTCCCCTCCTGGCCAACTAGGCTATCCTGCAATAGTTGCAAAGGACCTCTTACCTGGTGACCGAAAACTAGCTCATTAGGGGAAAAACCCAGGGATTCAGTTGGAACCTCACGAGTAGCAAATAAAAGAAAAGGTACCCCCTTATCCCACTCAACTCCGGTCTCTGTACAATACTTACGTAACATTCCCTTTAATGTCTGATGATATCGTTCGAGAACCCCTTGACTCTCTGGGTGGTAGGTGCTAGACTTAACATGCTCGATACCCAACTCCTTCAGGGACTGCTGGAAAATGTTAGAGGTAAAATTAGTTCCTTGATCACTTTGCACCTCATGGGGGAAACCCATTCTGGTGAAGAATTTGAGCAGTTCCTTGATAACAGTTGGAGCAGAGGTAGTCCTTAAGGGTATAGCCTCTGGGTAGCGAGTTGCCATGTCCATGATAGTTAATAAATAAATGTTACCTTGGGAAGTCTTAGGCAATGGGCCTACAATGTCCACTACCACCCGAGTAAAAGGATTCTCGAAAACGGGCAAGGGCACCAGAGGATGTACAGGCACCTTCGGATTGGGTTTTCCTGTCATCTGGCAAGTGTGACACACTCTACAACACTCCACTACATCTGCACGCATTCCTGGCCAGTAAAAGTGGGCTCTGATTCTGTCTAGAGTTTTTCTCACACCTAGGTGTCCTGCCAATGGTATACAATGTGCCATTTCCATGATATCTCTACGACAAGGTTTGGGGACTACTACTTGATGGATGTCCCAAGCCCCGTCATCGATTGGTCTGTGTGGCGGTCTCCATCTTCGCCACAATACTCCTCCTTTGAGGTAGAAACATTCAACACCCTCCTTCTCACATTCTTCTTCACTCACGGACCTGGCAGCTAACTCCTTGCATTCACTATCATCTCTCTGTAGCTCTACCAGGCCACTAGGACAATTTGGAGGGGTTTCATGGTCATCGTTAGGGTCAAGATGAGCCATAAAGGTGTCAGATAAATCCACCTCAGTCACATCATCAGGCACAGTTGGAGCGTCATTCACACTCTCATCATCCCTTTCATCAACTCTTACATTCGGTACATTTCTGTCTGACGGAACTGCTACTTGAGACATTGAACGTGTGACAGCACACACAGGGAAAACTGTTGGCATCTCCTTTTCGAGCTCACCGGTTAGTGGCTCGTTAACAGGGGAAAGTGACAAAATGGGGTCTGGTCGGACCTTCTCACCTGCTACATCATTCCCCAAAAGGAGTGTTACCCCAGGCACAGGGATATCTTGGGACCTACACAAAGCTATGGTGGCCTCACCCTGTAGTAACTCACATTCAATTTCGCCTTTTACCAAGTATGCATAAAACTGGCCTCCAGCACCTCTCATTACAACTGGTTCGCCAGGTGGGCACTCAGTGTAAGGATTCACCATGAGGGTGCTAGTAGAACCTGTGTCTCTCAGAATTTTTACCTCATGCATACAACCATTTAATCTCACGTTGCCAGATGAAATAAAGGGACGGTAACTGTCCTGCACTGATGGTGAAATTATTATTGGCTTAACCCTAGTGGGTTGCACCACACATGCTACTACACCCCTGTCTAGATGATTTACGTTAGCTGCTAGGTACTCCTTCTGTCGGGAGTCCTGCATTAAAGGAACTTTTGGTGCTAGGTACTCCTTCTGTCGGGAGTCCTGCATTACAGGCACATATGGAGTTTGAGATACGGCGGCAACCGTCTGCCCCGATCTCTCGGTTCTCTCCTTGGCCCAGCACTGATAAGCTAGGTGGCCTCTCTTGCCACAAAAAGTACATACTTTAGGGGATACGGGAACGTTCCCTCTTTGAGCATTACTATTAGTTTGGGGCCCACCTCTGTTACCATTGCCCTGAGTCGCATTTTTAGTTGGGGGAACAATTCTATTTTGTCTAGCTGGGGAAGACGTTACAGGCTTGTGACTGGGTCTGTCAGATTTGTGATTGGGATACTTAAAATTAGAACTAGAATTATCGTAGGGCTTCTTTCCACGAAATTTGTTGTTGAGCACGTATGTGTCAGCCATGTCAGCAGCGTCGACAAGACAATCTACCTTTTTCCCCTTTAAATGATAGGATACAGAAGAATCAATTTTCCATAGGAAATTTTCTAACAGGACCAACTCCTTCAGATCGTTGTAGCTTGTGACTTTCTTACTCTTGACCCAATGATTGAAAGTTTTAGTCATGGTCCTGGCAAATACCTTATGGGTTTCTTCTACTTTCTTCTGGTTTTTACGGAAAGATTGCCTGTAAGCCTCAGGCTGCAATTGATAGGTTTTTAGGATAGCTTCTTTGAGATTGTCATAATCCTGCCTAACTTCTGCTACTTCTGACAAATACGTGGCTCGAGCCTGCCCTGTCAAAACAGTTTGTAACATAAAAGGCCATTGATCTCTTGTCCACTTCATACCTCCAGCAACTTCCTCAAACAAAACAAAGAAATCCTGCACATTATCCTCAGTGAAAGGTGGAATGACACTTGTCATAGTTAATCCCAGAGGGGGAGCAATTTCGGGAGCATTTGTATTGACATTTAGTTGAGCCGTACGATATTGATATTCACATTGTTCGGTCGTTGCACTGGCATTTAGTCTGACTTGTTCGGTCTTTGCTTCGGCATTTATTCTGGCTTCTTCGATATTTGCTCTGGCTTGTTCGGCATTTATTCTGGCTAGTTCTATTTTTAGTCTGGCTTGTTCGGCATCAGCATTTATTTTCATTCTGGCTAGTTCTAGTTCGTATATTTGATCACCGGTCAAACCAGGTGGCAATTGTTCATCAAGTTGGCTAGGTTTACTCGGGATCCCACCAACTGCTCCGTCTCCCTCCCCGCCTTCTACAGGGAACAGGTGGTCTGAGCCACCTCTACTTTAGACATGTTTGAGACAGTTAACTGGAGATGTGAGGCAAGCACTTTCAGTTCGGATTTTGACAGACAGTCAATATCAGGGGATGTGGGTTCTGATTCTATGAAAACTCGAGCATCTTAGTCATTAATTAGTTGAGGCATGATTAATATTTGATTTTTAAGTAGTGAAACGTTAATTAAACTGAGTGAAACTGTATGAAACGAATCCTGGCAAGGTCGCCACTCTTCTGTTACGTATCTTGATCCTCAAGTGGTTAACTTGATGAATCTAGATAGCACAGAGATATATATTAAGGTATCAGTCAGCTGAAGGCAAAACAAAAGTAAAATCTAATAAAATTATTTCCTGTTGTTGCTTCCTTTCCTTTTGGATCTTAGGACTTGGTATCCTTTATTGACTGATACTCTTTAATTATGAAAAATACTGAAACTAATTAAAGTCATGTAGTATTTATAAAGAATTATTATTTAACCGAAGCTTAGTAGGCTATGGTTATGAACCGAAGAAGTTATATCTAAAGAAGGACTATTAATTCTATAAAAAGTCTTGAAAGATAAATATTAAAGTAAGAATATTTCTGTCTCTTACCCTTTTTTAAATGAATAGATAGTTTTCTTCTATGTCCTTTTATTTATATTTAATGTAATTATTCTTGGTTCTTGTCTTACGTTAATAGGATTATATTATTATTATCATCAGGAGTAATATCAAAGTCACATAAAAAGTTAGATATATATTTAATAATTAGTTAAATGTATTTCTTAACCACGTAACATTGAGGTTTGATTATGAGTAAATAAAGTTACAGGATCGCTTCATAGATTCGATTCAGGTCTCACTCAAATAATATGAAAAGCAAAATATAATATTTTGAAGCAAAAGAATTTTCTTCAGCTTAGGAAATCACTAGAAGTAATATTATCACAGCCATGTTAGTCTAAGGCGATATTACTAATACGAGACAATAGCATCACCGTACTAAGCACTGTTAAGCAATGTAAGCTTAATTCAAAGAAAATGAAAGAACTCGTAAGTATTAATATAAAACAATAGTATTACTTTCATCATAACCCAATTACTTAAAGAGTTGCTTTAGTCCACAAGTTAGTCAACTAAAATAGTTAAGTACATAATAATAGCGTTAACGTTAATTCCCAATCAAATAGTTAAGTACATAATTAGTAGCGTTAACGTTAATTCGCAATCAAATAGTTAAACACATAATAGTAGCGTTCACGTTAATTCCCAATCACATATCTCACTAACCAACATAACGTAAGTGTTTACACCGAACACACTTAACACACACTTATATAATCTGACTGACAGTCACAATCCCATTATAATACTTCACCCCGTCTTCCTCCAGCTGCAAGTTCACCTTCCCCAACTCCAAATGAGACTGATTTGAATGCCCACAACTCGGGTCTTATATACCAAACAATGATGGTGTAGGAACGAATCAGGAGGCGGGGGGTGGTGCCTACTCCAATCATAGCTCCTCGAGTCACATAACAGGTGCCTGGTCCACTCACAGCTCCTGGCGTCGATCATACGTCATAGCATCGGTCATCGAGGTAGTTTGCAGGGTCCCCTATGACGCACGCAGGTGTGAAGGCTGGTTTGCTGGTTTCCCCACTCGCTAATTCGCTCGCTAGTCTGCTTCACCGTTTGGGTAGTGAGACTCCTTCAACTCTAATTCTAACTCTTAAATTAACATACAGGGCTCCGTATGTCAGAATATATATATATATATATATATATATATATATATATAGAGAGAGAGAGAGAGAGAGAGAGAGAGAAAAAGGAGTACAAAGGAAATCAAGCAACAACAGATCTAGTGACCCTTCTAGGCTGCTTGTCCTCCAAAACACTGAGGATCAAGTGTCCAAACAGTGGTTTAGAGTGGGTAAGGGAACATTGGAAAGGGAATTACTGCCCTGGAACTAATGTCCGTGGCAGGATTAGGAAGTTAGTAGGGGACAGATGGGTTAGTAACTGAGGGGGGGATAAAATAAAGTTATTCATTTACAAACGCAGTCAGTCGCGGGTTTGATGCGAGATATTTGTCTATGCGGAGTTTAAATGAATCAACGGTGATGCAGTCTATAACGTTTCGGGGAAGCCCATTCCACAAGTTGACAACTCGATTGAAGAAGAAATTCTTAGATTCATGAGAGTTAAAAGATTTACCAATAATTTTGCAACCGTTTCCCAGCGTATAATTAGATTGGTCGATAGTGAAGTACTTACTACAGTTCATATTGTCGATGCCTTTGATGATTTTGAACACTTGAATTAAGTCACCTCTTAATCTGCGCTGGGTTAAAGGAAATAGATTTAATTCTCTAAGACGCTCTTTGTATGGTTTGTTCTTTAGGCTAGGTATCATTTTGGTAACTCTACGTTGAACTCGTTCTAGCTTGTTTATATCTTTTTGGTAATAAGGGCACCAGGATTGAACGCAGTATTCCAGAAGAGGGCGGACTAAGGAATTGTAAAGGGTTAGGATAACTTCTTTGGATTTATGCTCAAATGACCTACCTATAAAGCCAATTATTTTGTTTGCCTTCTTAACAACTTCTGAACATTGTTGACTCGGTTTTAGGTTACTCGATATTGTTACTCTCAGATCGGTTTCTCTGTTTACATTCTTAAGCTGAGTGCCATTCATCGAATAGTTTGCTTTCTCATTTAGGTATCCGATATGTAGTACTTTACATTTATCCGCATTGAAACTCATTTGCCAAATTTGGGCCCAACATGACAATTTATCTAGATTGTGTTGCATATCGTCAACTTGTTCTTTTGAGAGTACGCTATTTGCAATTTTTGTATCGTCAGCAAATTTTGAGATTGTACAGGTGAGACCCTCATCTATGTCGTTGATGTAAATTAGAAAGAGAATTGGTCCTAGTACTGATCCCTGGGGTACCCCGCTACTTACATTGGTCCATTTAGATGCCTTACCGTTTATGACTACTCTTTGCTTTCTGTCGCTGAGCCAATTTTCTATCCATTTCAACACTGTCTTGTATTCCATGCGCTTTTAGTTTTAGCAGTAAACGTTTGTGGGGAACTTTGTCAAAGGCCTTTTGAAAATCAAGGTATATAATATCTACAGCTTTACTCTCATCGTAGAGGTTGAGGATATCGTGGAAGAAGTCTAAGAGGTTTGTTAAACAGGAACGTTTTTTACGAAAGCAGTGTTGAGTATCTTTAAGTATGTTATTTTCCTCTAAGTGATTTACGAGTCTGTCTCGTATGACCGTTTCTAGCATTTTACATACAACTGAGGTTAAGCTAATTGGACGATAGTTACTGGGTAGGGATTTGCTGCCTTTTTTGAATATCGGTGTTACGTTGGCTAGCTTCCACTGATCAGGCATAGTTCCAGACTGCAAGGATTTATTGAATAGTAATGTCAGTGGTTTGGAGAGCTCATCCTTAGCTTCCTTTAGAACTCTAGGCGAGATTGTATCAGGTCCAGGCGTTTTATTTACCTTGAGTTTATCTACACAATTCAATACTTCTCTCTCTGTAATGGTGATATTGCTTAGAACATCTGAATTATCAATCTGAATCGGCGATGGTGTAGGGATATCACTGAGGTCTTTTGTCGTAAAAACTGATGCAAAGAAGGTATTGAGGGCATTACTCATTTGTACTTCGTCTTTGGTGTATTCTCCATTTTCATCGACTAACGGTCCAACAGTTGAAGTAACTACTTTTTTCTTTCTGATATAACTATAGAATTCTTTCGGGTTTGTTTTACTTTGATTCGCAATATATAACTCTAAGGTCTTTTTACTTTGCTTAATTAACTTTTTGGCTTTGCGTCGTAGCTCTACAAATTTCACCCGTTCTTCGTCATTTTGTGAGGATTTTAATCTATCATTAGCAAATTTTTTAGCAAGCAGGCAGTTTGAAATATCTTTATTCCACCATTTGGGCTTATTATTATGGCCTGGACGCCGTATTTTCGATGGTATGCAGTCTTGCACTGCTTTTAGGTAAGTGGTTTCGAATAACTTTCAAGATGTATTTATGTCGTTATTGTTAATTAAAAAGCTCCAGTCAGTTTCTTTAAACATAGCTCTAAGTTTATGGAAGTTTGCTTTCTTGAAATTAGGGACTTTTTCGATGCTACTATTTGGTTCGTTACTAGTAAAGTTTAAAGTGAAAGTTATCGTACGATGGTCGCTGTTACTGAATTCATCACCAACATTCAAATTCCCTATTAATTCTTCTTTTGTTGCAAGTACAATGTCAAGAACGTTATTACCACGGGTCGGCGATCGAACAAATTGATAAAGCGAACTCTCTTGCAAGTTCGTATACAAGTCATGTCTGGAGTGTGAAGTAAGAGTATCGCCCCACTTGGTCACAGGTAAATTAAAGTCGGCAAAAATTATGGTATCTTGTGAGTTACTTACATCTGCAATTTGTTCGTAAATTTCTCGGTCAGTTTGCACTGATTGAGCTGGAGGTCTGTATATTAATGCAAGTATTATTTTTGTACCTTTATTATTCTTTATTAGCACAAAAGATGTGTCAACATTCACAATTTGAGGTTTTGACAAGGGGGTAGGGTTAAGACTTTCTTTGATATAAAGTAAAACGCCACCTCCATTTCGATTTATTCGGCTTTTCTCAAACATTACATAACCGGGAAGTGAATACTCTGCTAAAAAGTCTCTATCTTCTGTATTGAGCCAAGATTCTGTTATGCCAATCACATCATAATTTTCTGTAAACACTAGCTCCTCTAAATCTGAAAATTTATTGCGTATGCTACGAGCGTTTGCATAGAAAACCTTTAAATTTGTTATTTTAGAACTCACGGAACGCTCTTTAACCCTTTCGCTGCGGGTGACGTTCTGGAATGTTTTGGCAAGTTACAGCAATTTCCAGGCTTTAAAAGCCTGTAAAAAACGTAAAAATCGAGTGACAGTGGGCGGGAGCGTGAGGGGCCCACCTCCGACCCTCAGAGCACCGAGCGGCTCACTGAGCTAGGCTGTGTCTCGCGCGGGTCTCTCTCTGTCTCTCTCATAAGTGCAGCCAAGCGAGCGAGTGTTACATAATAGCGGGGTTCCCGCGTTTCACTGGGATCACTGCGGGTGAACCAGACCACGTATACGGTCCGTTCTGGTGTCATTTTGAAGCTATTTTCGCCTAGTTTTCGGCAGAATACACTTCATTTAATGCAGATGCTTGATTTATCATTCAGGAGTGCCTGAATACGCCCTAAATAGCCCAAACATAGCCGCAGCCAATGGGTTAATAATATTTTTGGTTCTTGTCGGATCTACATTTATGTTCTTGGCTGTCCTTGGTCCTCGCTGTCTTCGGTCCTTATCGCTGGTGGTCCTCGGTTGCCTCTGTTTTTTGCTTGGCGTTGGATGATTTATGCCACTGCTGCTTCTTCTCGGATGGCATTTTTTGAACCATGGCTGCGGACTGCTTCGTGTAGGAGACGACCCATGCGTGCTGAACCCACAGGGTTTAGATGAGTGCCATCCTTGCGGAACAGAGTAGGCTGGTTGTAGAAGTTGTCCCAGAGGTTGATGAATTCAACTTCTTCCCTCAGACACAAATATTTTAGTCGGCTATTTGTGCTGAAGGCCTTGTCGTAGAATTTGTCAGGTGCGTCGATCTTGGGGAGAATGCCTGAGATGATGATATTCCTTGACTTGTTTTTGTAGTGCTGGATCATCTTGCGACAGAGAGAGAGAGAGAGAGAGAGAGAGAGAGAGAGAGAGAGAGAGAGAGAGAGAGAGAGATAGAGAAAGAGAGAGAGAGAGAGAGAGAGAGAGAGAGAGAGAGAGAGAGAGGAAGAACAGGTGTATACTGTCTATTTACATTGTTCGGCCAAGCACAAGCATTCACATCACTATTTGTTAGTTATTCACTGTTGCAACCTTCAGGCGATATTGCAACATTGAGCATATGTATTTATGAATTCGTAATGCCATATATATTGCTTCAACATCAGCACTGAGCGTACATTAACCTTGGCTTTGAAACCTGCATTGATCAACAAATTGTATAAACATTGCACAAGCGGAGTTGCTTTGGTTGTTTTCCACTTAACCTGGGACAACTCCTATTAGAGAAAGAGAGAGAGAGAGATTTGATACTCCAAACAACAATATATATATATATATATATATATATATATATATATATATACAGTATATATAAAGGGTGTACGATAGGCCCAGACACTACTATGCATCTCGACACAGGAGGCCAATTAAATCTCGTTCTGCTGGTAATGTAATACCGACTACGCACACACACACGTACACACACACACACACACACACATTCTCTCTCTTTTTATTAGCTACTAGAGCACCAATTTAGACGGTTGTGTGTTCTTGTGTTTAATAGTACACAAGAACACACAACCGTCTAATTGTACAGTGTAACATAAGTAAAATGCCATCGTGAAAATCGTCTGAAGGTAGCAACAGTGAATACAAACTAATAGTGATGTGAATGTTTGTGTTTGGCTGAGCAATGTAAACAGACCTTATATAACCTGTTCTTCCTCAGTCACATGGCCGGTAACGTGAGGGTACACACACACACACTCATTAATTTTACTTTACTCTAGGTTCCATCAAACAAACTTCTTCAACATAGTAGGAACTACGTATATATATATATATTTTTTTTTTTTTTTTTTTTTCTTCTTTAATACATACGAGGTTGAAAGAAATGGCAATTTCTGCGTTGGAAATTTTATTATTCAAAGTTTCCAGGTCTCTGATGAGTTTTCGCTGGGTGGCAGGAAGTAGATGAAGGAGATGAGCAAAATTCATGGTGGTACAGGGTTACATTAAAGTACATGAAGATACAGGATATACGACGCGTTTCACTGGACAACCAGCATTATCAAGTAAGGAAGGAATGATATAAAAGGTAAACAGGGAGGGTATATATAGAGGGTGGAGGATCAGAGGAGGCGGAAAACAGGGGGCAAAAGTCTGCTATTGGTGGAAGGGTTAACTAGGAGAGAGAAAGGGGGTAACCGCTTCACGCATGCGCACTGGATGCGGGATGGTGGTCAGTAGGTGGGGTCGAAGCTGATTGGCTGCGTGTCGAGGGGCGTGGCCTAAGTTGTGTGGCGCCTGCAGAAGACGAAGCTGAAGGAGGTAGCGCGGGGGGCTGCGTCAAGGGCACCGGGGGGCGAGGAGGGGTGTTAGGTCCTGTAGGGTAGTGCCTTTTGGCAGAAGGAAGGATCTGAAGGTCCAGAGTTTGGTTGTTGATGTTGGGATGTAAGGCTTGGATATATAAAGCTTCGAGTATAGGTAATCTCCTTGGGTCACTTTCTTTATCGAGTATGGTGGTGTGTTTCTCTAACTCGTTGCGTGTGAGGTGAGGGTGGTTAGGGGTGAGATAATGGTCTTTGATGGCTCCAGCCTGAAGGTGAAGAGTTAACCGACGTGAAAGACGAGTCTGCGTCATACCAATATAGGAATGAGGTCCACAGTCCTCATAATTACAGGTATGTTGGTAAATGACGTGATCGTCGGTCATCGGGCTCTTTATCTTGGTGGAGGCTGGTTTGTTGCGGAGAACGAGGTTGGAGGTCTTGGGGGATTTGTAATAAATTATTAATTTGATTTTGTTTTCCGGGTTGGTTGGGTGGACATGCTTGGAGATTATTTCTTTTAAGACGGCCTCATCATTTTTCTGTTCAGAGGACATGTAATTGCGGTAGAAGATCTTAATTTCATTGGGGGGGTCAATGTTGGGAGGGCTTTGGGTGTACCATTTTTCAAGATGGTGGTTGATGGTGCTGGAGATGTCGGAGTTGGAGTATCCGTTATTTACTAAAACTTGGGATAGTCTTTCTAGTTCCTGGTGGGTGTCGGCCCAGGTAGAGCAGTGCGTGAGGGCTCTCCTAACATAGGCGGAGATGGAGGATAGAAGATAACGGCGGGGGCATTCACTATCGCCGTTGAGGCATTGTCCTGTGTTAGTTGGTTTAATGTAGACGGTGGTTTTGAACCCATGGTCGTTCAGAGCTACGAGGATGTCGAGGAAGGGGAGTTGTCCATTGTTTGATTTTTCAAAGGTGAAGTTAAGTCCGGAGGAGGTCATGAAGCGACGCTGGAGTTCCTGTAGTTCGTGGAGGTCCTTGATTTGCACGAAGATGTCATCCACGTATCTACAGTAGACGGCGGGTCGTTGGGCAGCTAGGAGCTCTTCCTCGATGGTACCCATGAAAAAGTTCGCAAAAAGAACTCCTAGGGGGCTGCCCATCGCCACACCGTCTATCTGCTTGTACATGTTGCCCCGGGGGCAAAGGAAGGGGGCCTCCTTGGTACATAGCTCCAGTAGTGTTTTCAGGGCCTTCTCCGGGATGTCCAGTGTAGGTGTATCAGGGCAATGATAAATTCGACGTAGAATCATGTCAATGGTCCTATCCACTGGCACGTTGGTGAACAGGCTTTCTACGTCGAGAGAGGCGATTGTGTGGTTGTCGTTACGGGGGGCGTCTCGTAAAATTTCCAAGAAATCGTGGGCTGAGTTAAGGTTGAATTGGCTGGGCACGTAGGGGGTGAGGAGGTTGTTCAGGGCCTTGGCGATCTTGTAGGTGGCAGTGGGGATCTGGGAGATGATGGGGCGGAGGGGGTTCCCTGGTTTGTGTGTTTTGATGGTTCCGTACGCATAACCAGGGGTGTATTCTCCGACGAGTTTTTTAAGGTGGATCCCTCCTTGTTTGGCGTTGATGGCGGTGATGGTGGTGTTGGCAATACGTTTGATTTCGTCGGTTGGGTTGCGGGTGATCTTTTTAAATTTAGTGTTGTCACTTAAGATGACGTCCATTTTTCTAAGATATTCCTCCTTGTCATGGATCACGAAGCAGGAAGCTTTATCCGCACGACGGATGATGATGTTGGGGATGTCTCTTAATAGTTTGGCAGCTTGGAAGTGTTGTTTGTTGAGTATTTTGCTATGGTGAGTTCCTCTGGCTTTGGCGGCTTCAGCGAGGAGAGTAGGTTGTAGGGCGGGAGTTGTCGTGATCCATGACAAGGAGGAATATCTTAGAAAAATGGACGTCATCTTAACTGCACTATGAGGTTCAGTACCGGTATGCTAATTCTGTAGAGTAGCAGACCTGAAATCATATCATATAATTTAATAAATTATCCTATTAAGCTCCTTCAGTTTACTAAAGGCTTACGCACTTGCATTATGGCGTATCACTAGTCTATGCATTCAGCTACAGATTTGTTTTTCTTGTCTATCTATATGCTATTCTATCTATATGCTATTCTATCTATATGCTATTCTATCTATATGCTATTCTATCTATATGCTATTCTATCTATATGCTATTCTATCTATATGCTATTCTATCTATATGCTATTCTATCTATATGCTATTCTATCTATATGCTATTCTATCTATATGCTATTCTATCTATATGCTATTCTATCTATATGCTATTCTATCTATATGCTATTCTATCTATATGCTCAGGCCCAATCCCCATTTTGGGGGTAGCCGACTCATTAATGCATTATTATAAGATCAGTGTAAATGGAAGCGAGTCATGCTTGTGTTTACATTGTCCAGTCTATCCTTGAGACAGCAAACCCCTCCCCCTAAACTCATCCCAACTGAAGTCGCTTGTTTGTAGTCTCATGCTTCTTATGTAGCCTTTGTAATTATTCTGAAATATTGGAAAGCATGAACCCCTGAATCTATGGGGGCTGGCTGGTGGTGTGCCTACGTGACTAGACGCAGGTGCTGCATGGAGGGAGGGTGAGAGAAGAGAGAAAGAGAGAGAGGAACGGCTGAGGGGGGAGTTACACGAGCTCGGCAAGTTTCGAGGAGGGTAATCTTTCTGCCTACATTTTGGGGCGCTCTATTGTTCGTATTGATAACTAGACTAATGGTAGAGTAGTTTATCTGGTTTCATTATAATATAACTTGAATCTATATGCTAACACAGACGGAATTGTCGAAAATTATGCCTGGAGGAGTATCGTACGACTCGCCTTCCGCTGATATTGGAATGAGGTGTTCTATCTCGGTTTACAGCTAGGAACAAGAGCTTCTAAACATCCAAGTAATCCACGGAGAAGCAACTTTGAGTCATGGCCTTGTCCTTTACATAAGGAATACAATCTTTAGGCTGTAAAATGTCGCATATCGCTTATTTTTTAGAAAGCGTTCGATAAGTTATGGCATCGCGGGGGGGGGGGGGGGAGAGATATCTGGTCGGTTTCCAGCGAGTATTTTTATTTTATTTTCGGCGGTGGCATAACACTTTTCACGGGCTACGGGTGTCCTACGGGTGAATTATGCAGGTTCGTGAGGTAGCCCAAGGAGGGATGAGAGCGCCCACGAGGTTCGGGCGTGTGTGCAAATGGGCGGGCAATCTTGGGGGCCAGGATTGCAAGGGATGAACTCCGCACATCGCCAGCAACTACGTGGATGCCAGGGGTACCACTGATTATCGTCCTTTTTCCAGTTTGATATCCTAGCTAACTTGCCCTAGTTCCACCTAGATGCCGATTAACTTAGCACTATTTCTACATTAATTTTGAGACTACCTATCCCCATGGTTATGAAGTATTGGTGGATTGGTAGCTTCTCTTGCTCTGAACTATTGATTATGCGTTCACCAGCTGACTTGAACGATATGTTGTGGTTCACCCAGCGACAGTGGGCAATAGAGACGAACCTAGGAGTATAGTCAGTGTTGCCAATTAGCTACATTATTGCTAGATCTAGAGCTGCGCACTTCGATCTAGCGGCAATTAATGACACATGACAGCGTGAATTATAGCTATATTTTGGTGTTTTAAGATAGTTTTGAGTGATAGTCTGGAGATTTGAGCCATTTCTAAGCAATATTTTACAGATTGTGCCATTTGCATTGCAATAGTCTGTATGGTCTATAATCTAACGAAATTCTAGCGACTTTTCAGGACGAAGTTAGCAGTAGTTTGCAATTTTTCTTTGGCATCACTGCCGAGTAGAGAATCGGGGACTCGGATGTAAAAGGCAGAGCGGCCGCATAGACAGCATCATACCGCCTAGCGTTACCGAAGTGATTGTTGTTACCTCTCTCGCCCCTACGGTTTGTTATTAATTACGGTTATCACGCCCTCGCTGATCATAGCACCTGCAAGATGTCTTCCACACGGTACACCCGCGCCCTTTTGCTGACAGCTGCCGCCTTCAGGAGCACCGCGCCCAAACTGGTACGAAAAAAAACACACTGCTGTCTATTGATACTTTTACATAAAGGACTACTGCATCAGTGGAGTGAGAAATTTAAAGGTCAATGCAAATTATGATAATCAGATTAGGAAGGATCTCAGAATCAATGACTCCAGGGAATTAAAACCGTAGCTAATTAAGGGGAGGGTTTTGTTTTGTTTTGTTTGTTTGTTTGTTTGTCCGTCCTCCTACTCCCTCATGTCCAGCACCAATACTTTTGAAATGTTAAGATGTTAGCCCAAATAGCTTGGCGATTCGTGCCACTTTGGTGTCGATTACTTTCCCGGCGAGCGATATAGGAGGAACCGGCCTAGGGCCATAGCATTATATATATATATATATATATATATATATATATATATAGAGAGAGAGAGAGAGAGAGAGAGGCCTATATATATATATATATTATGTTATGTAGAGCAGACTAACCAGACCACTGAGCTCCATACGGAACTCTCATAGCTCTGGCCTTATATATATATATATATATATATATATATATATATATATATATATATATATATATATATATATAAACAAATGAATACATAAATATATAAACATTTGCTCTTAACTTAATTATCAAATTATTGTAATTGCCATTAATATCGCCACCAACCAACCTAGGCTCCAGTAGGCCTATAATTATATAGTAATCCATCAAGCCTGACACACTATAATAATATAGTAATCCATCAAGCCTGACACACTATAATAATATAGTAATCCATCAAGCCTGACACACTATAATAATATAGTAATCCATCAAGCCTGACACACTATAATAATATAGTAATCCATCAAGCCTGACACACTATAATAATATAGTAATCCATCAAGCCTGACACACTATAATAATATTGATTCCCAATAAGCTTGGTGTCTTCTGTACTGTTATAATGCCACTCGATAGGATCATCACCCCGTTCAGTACCAGCCACGTGTGTTACATTGTGTTCTAACTATATTTAGAACGATATTATGCAGCTTAGGAAGGATGTGTGATAGTTTAAAAGGTTGGTTGAGATAGCTTGAAGACTTTTTATTGCAAGAGGTCCTTCCTAAGCTGAATAAAATCGTCCAAGAGTTGCCAGAATATGATAAAAAAGGATGTCCCTGGTACTGAACGGGTTATTAAGGGGAAATCGGCCGTTTTTCTGGCCCATCTTCTGCATCATGCTTAGCCCCATTAGTTTTCAGATTATAAGATATTTGTCACATTAGGTTGTCGATTTTAAGACGGTTCGACCCATTTCTTTGTCAATATGAAGACCTTTCGTGCAATTTAGGTCTCATTTTTTTCCTGGCGATCTAATGGATTTTTTTATTTGTGTTTTAAAGTTTGATGGTGGTCTAGGAAGAAAAGTAGAAAAATATTAAATAAATGAAAACAAAAATCGACCCAAAAGTGAACCATCCCCCCTTAACCCCTTCTGTACCGTCGACGTCTTCTGTATTGTATTCTAGCTGTATTTAGACGATTTTGTGCAGCTTAAGAAAGATATGTGGTAGTAAAAAGGGTTAATTGCGAAAGTTTGAAGCCTTTTAGTTGTTGGAGGCCCTTTTTAAGCTGAATAAAGTCGTCTAATAGTAGCAAGAATAAAGTTAGCAAGACGTCGCCGGTACAGAAGGGGTTAACGGTCATTCTTAGGACCGGTAACTTTGGACTTAATGCTGTGGAGAGTTTGATGATATGTTACCCTTTTAAAAATCAGATGACGACGTTCATGTAATATTAAAGTTTACATTAGGCGATCTTTTGCACCAATAGTCGAGGTACCTGCCCCCTGTGCGGGCATATCCTGATGCCATGATAATATGCATTGCGAGGATTAAATACTCGATATAAGCTTGTGTGAAATTTCTTTATTCATTAGTATTTTAATATATATATACCGGTATATATATATACTGTATATATATATATATATATATATATATATATATATATATATATATATATATATATATATATACCGCCGATGAAAGTACCGTCGGTCAATAAAAATACCGATTTTCATTTGCACATTACGCATATAAAAGCTTTCTGTATATAACTTTCATTGGTATATTCATAAAGAGCACACTCTAAGCTATTCATAAGTCACTTAAAACACTAAAATCGGCTTACGGTAGCCATGTAATAACATGGTGAACCTTCGTGAAAGTGGCGCAAAACGGCGAATTTATTGGTGGATGGTGGAAAGTTCTGGGTCCGGATGTTGGTACCACCTATTATAACATTGGTAATTTAATTCATATCTTTCTTATACCCCCTACATATGATTCGGAAAGCCTTCAGCTTTGCATATATATGCATATTTTGTACCTAGGTCACATAATAATACTTAATTCGAATACTTACCAAAGTCGATGTTAGGCCATCAGAATTGTCTCAATATTATCCTATTTTCACCAATTTAAGCAGCTCCTCGTTGTCATGCACAACGTTCAGTTATTCACAATTGTAAATCATGTGTGGAAATGCTGATACTAAAGCTACATTCTCAATATCAGCCTGAAATATGACGAGAAACCGAAAATCCGCCATTTTTCTTCACTGAATGAGTAAGACTGGCCTCTTAGTTCTTAATCCATTACACTAATCTTCAATTATATACGAAAACTACATAAAAGCATGTCAATAAATAAATGTAACCCATATTTATTACACAATTCGCAATTTATAGCCATTATTTGCAAGGTAATTACAAAAATTACCATTAGACATCGTAGTTCGGAAAATGGCTTTGGCTTCAACTTGATACACTTATGGTGACCATATCTTACTTTGAAATATATAGAATATAACATATAATAGGTAGATTTATGCGATAAAGGTAGCATCAGGCCACCCAAAACAATGGTACATTTATTGACCGACCGCAAAAATCGCGTAAGTTTTTATAAAAATCTGTGTTTTGCCATAGGGTGCTTTTCATACCTCAAGAATTCGACCACACTGAGCCAAAACGTTTTCAGTCCTGTCCCGGTAGCCATTTTTAATGCAGGTGATATAGTTTTGTGAATATTAAGAAAGTTTTAGACCTTGTCCGCACCGTGAAACGGCGAATCTTGCTCTGCCTCGCAGATATATTCACTTAATACCTTGTAGGACCTATGGAAATGCTTAAATATGATTTATTTTACCTTTAAAGTGACAATTGATAGTGTGTGCTTCTAGCTGTTTTGTGTAAACAAACCGATGAAGAAAAAAAGGAAGTATAAACCCTACCTGAAGTTGGAGGTTCGCAATTATGGTAGGTGAGACCAGAGTACTTTTATCGGTGTTTTACCCCTATATATATATATATATATATATATATATATATATATATATATATATATATATATATATATATATATATATATATATATATATATACTGTATATAATTATATATATATATATATACAGTATATATATATATATTTTTTTTTTTTTTTTTTTTTTTTTACATAAAAAATCCATTGTAAACCCCCCCCCCCCCGGGTACCCCAGCCAAATCTCATCGACTTAATCCAATGGGTTTGGGCAGCTATAAGGGTAGTTGCAAACTCGGCAACTGTGAGACAAGTAATTTATATGCTGTAGGCCTATAATTATATAAGGTAGACGGAAGGAGGACCTCTCGTTATATAAAGGGTATACCGGTACTGAATTTAGACGTCTTGGTGATTGTTTCATAGGGAACCAACATAGTGCTAATCTTGAGTAGCTTGGCGTGTGGGTTAGTTAGTTAGCAACTATATTGGATTATTAAGCCAGCACACTGTAAGTCAAGAATAACGTCAGGACTGGAGCCTCTCTGCGAGAACTCCCGTCCCTTGGTGTGTAGGGCATTATACAAGTAAGAATGGGATTGTATTGTGAGAGTAAATTATTATTCCTGACCCGTTCGTTTTAGTAGCCAACACAGAACCAGTCTCCCACTTCACCCGGGCCGTACAAGGAGCTCCAGGGGCCCTATAGTTAACAACACACTCTGGACCAATGCCAACACACACACACACACACACACACACACACACACACACACACACACACCCGTAGCCTAGTAGGTAGAGCTCTCGTCTCACACACGAGGGGTCGGGGGTTCAATCCCCCGGCCGGGCGGAGACAAATTGGGCTTGTCTCCTTTCATGTGTTAGCCTCAGTTCACCTAGCTGTAAATAGGTACCTGGAATAAGTGGACGACGTTGTGACGTCCCATCTGGGGTTGGCAAAAATGGTACAAGGCGAGATGGGTATCATATGGTTCACCTAAGCTGATGGCTACCTAAGCCTTCGGGCGAGACGGTACCGTCTATAGTGAGAATGGTACCATACAGATCCACCCTAAGCCTTCGTTTCCGTTGTCGCCAATTGGCTAAATACAGACTACACACACATCCACAGCCATTCCAACAGTACATAAAACACTTAACATGCATTTCACGCAATACATTCCCAGTTAAGGAGGCGCGATAATAATGAGCTTAGCTCGCATTGCGTGGATTCCCCTTGACGAACAAGTAACTGAGTAACACACACACACACACACACACACACACACACACACACACACACACCCTATTCTCCAATACTGATCCCTGTAGGGACTATTATCA
Source organism: Paralithodes platypus (assembly GCA_032716605.1). Taxonomy (NCBI): domain Eukaryota; kingdom Metazoa; phylum Arthropoda; class Malacostraca; order Decapoda; family Lithodidae; genus Paralithodes; species Paralithodes platypus. Next base: position 62,301,205 of record CM064483.1, on the reverse strand, counting down.
TACTTCAATTCTCTGGAGACGACTCTTTAACATACTCGGCTATTCCTAAACACATACCAAGTCACACTTCGAAAATGGTTCAAATTAATCTAACCTAACCCAATGTATACTATCCTTAATGCGTCTGAACTTTTATAAAAGTAATAAAAGAAAATGTAATATAAATATATAAATATGAATTTGTTTAAGCTTTGCAAACCTACTCCCCTCCCCCCCTCCCTCCCTATTAAATACTGGCAACAAACTTACGTAACTACGGTATTTTGGAAAGTCATCTCCCTAGTGTTAAGGGTCCCCTGGGTACAGAGAGAGAGGGGGGGGGAGTGAGGGGCGCGTTTTTACCTCCCTTGGTCCTTATCAACTTTCAACATTCGATTGGCTAGGTTTATCTAACCCAAACGAGCCTAATCACCTCTTATTTAACTTGACCTTACCTTACCTGACTTAAGTGTCGATTTTTTCCTGCCGATCGATAGTGAGACTGTAACTATAGGTGGAACCGGCCTTCGGCCGGGATATTTTTCTACCGAAAAATTTACAAATTTATCTTGAAAGGGGGTCAAGGAGGTATTTATTTAAGCTTGATGGAGGTCTAGCGAGAAAACTATACAATAAATATAAATTAATACCTAAATAAATAGATCAAAAAATTACCAGTACCTTAACCATTTCAGTAGTTGAGCACCCATATTTACACTTCATTCTGGTTATCATTAGACGATTTTATGCAACTTAGTCAGATTTGTTTAGGAAACAATGGGCTAAAAACCAACTAAATGACCTATCTAGCTTCCTCAAGTTCTGTTCATTCTAACCTAAAGAGGAGGCATACCTTTTTTCTGAACCCCCTTCTCCCTAATGTTTAGCCCCACTAGTTTTGAGATTATAAGACGTTCGGCCCATTAGTTTGGCGATTTTAACACCTTTCGCCCCATTTCGTTGTCAATTTTAAGACCTTTCGTGCCATTTAGGTGTCGATTATTTCCTGGCGAGCGATAGCAAGCCTGCAATTTTAAGAGGAACCGGCCTTTGGCCGGGAAATTTGTCTACCGAAAAATGTACAAATTTATCTTGAAGGGGGGTCTAGGCGGTGTTTTTCTAAGCTTGATGGAGGTCTAGGGAGGAAACTAAAAAAAATATATGAATTAATGAATTAATAGACCAAATAAACGGTCTGCCTCCCCTTAAGTACGATCAAAGTCACATGCGAGCGTGAGGTGCCGGAGTTCCGACCATAGTACATACGCAGATGAACTTGTGAATCGTGTGTGTGTGTGTGTGTGTGTGTTTGGATGTGTGTTTGTGTGGTTGTGTGTGTGTGTGTGTGTGTGTGTGTGTGTGTGTGTGTGTGTGTGTGTGTGTGTGTATATATGTTTGGATATGTGTGGCGTGTAAGTGCATGACAGTGTGTGAAATATCATAAGCATCGTACCGATAGTAAAACGCGATAATAATAAGAGCCTACCTGAACAATATCTGATCTTATCTGTATTAACCGGCTTCAACACGGTGTGTGTGTGTGTGTGTGGGGTGGGGGGGGGGGGGGGGGAGGGGAGGGGAGGGGTAGATGATGGCCACACCACCACCGGAAGCCAACACAACACAACACTCAACACAACACGGGATGGCCGTATGTATTGGCTCATTTAATTAATCTAATAAATGCCTACTTTACTTTATCTTGCCTAACCTAGCTAACCCAACCTTACCTAACATAGCATAACCTTACCGTAACATTACCTAACCCTACCTTACCTTACTTAACTTTGTAACCTAACCTAACTTTATCTTAATAACCTAGCCTAGCTTTACCTTACCATGCCTAATCTAGCTAAAGTAACCAAGCCTAAAGCCGGTATCACACGAGCGCTTTTTCCATCAACCTTTATCCTCAACACTGGTCTAGCAGAATGAATGAATGAATGGATGAATAGAGAAAAGGTGGGTGAAGGTGAAAGAAGGGAAATGCTTATGAGTTCAACATATATAATATTACTGTCACCTAAATTCACCAATCATCTGTCTAGTTTCCGATACCAGTGCAAACAAATCCAGAAATGTTGCCAGATAAATGTTGACCATCTAATGTAGACTATAAAAGCTCTCGTATGGTACCGGCTTAACCCAACAACCCCACCGTAACCTAGCCAAGCCTAGCATAACGAAAGATACAAGCAAATATAATGGAATGAGGACCTAACTTAACACGACGTAATAAGAGGTACAAACAAATACAATAAACTAAGGACCTCACTTACATGGCTGGTAGGAGCGGAGGAGTGTCTGTCTGTGTGTGTGATGTGTGGGTGTGTGTGGCAGCAGAGGTCACCTTCAGACGCCGATCATTATATGCCACGAAAAAACTTCGCAAAATCGAGCGAGAAACAATGAAGAAATGTAAGCGTTTATGTAAAAATATAAACACCATAATCGGTTGACATCAAGTTTTCCTGGATCACAAATGCATGCTATAACGTTTTGTTTGTTTTTGTTTTTTGTTATATATATATATATATATATATATATATATATATATATATATATATATATATATATATATATATATATATATACTGTAAAAAAAAAAATATATATAAAAAAATCTATCATTAGACTTAGACGAGATTATTGACCTTAGGAATGGCGTTTGTAGGGAAAGGGATGATGGTGGGGCTTGAAACCGATTTTCTTCCTTCTATTACTAGAGATCATTCCAATGCTGAGTAAAATCGTCTAACGAAACCAGAGTATAATTGAATTGGCGGTAAAACCATTAAAAGGTGAACATTGGGATTGCATTTTTACCCCTTAACTTTCAAGGCTGAGTCAAATCGTCTATTATGAGCCGGTATAGAATAGGTAAGACGGTGTCACCCGAACAGTTCTATCGGAGTTTGGAATCTGCTACAAGTTACAAGATATTTTGATGGATCTGTGTACTGAAAAGTGGGGATTGGGCCTGAGTAAATAGATTGATAGAAATAGACTGTGTACCGGAAAATAGATAGATAGAAATAGACTGTGTACCGGAAAATAGATAGATAGAAATAGACTGTGTACCAGAAAATAGATAGATAGAAATAGACTGTGTACCGGAAAATAGATAGATAGAAATAGACTGTGTACCGGAAAATAGATAGATAGAAATAGACTGTGTACCGGAAAATAGATAGATAGAAATAGACTGTGTACCGGAAAATAGATAGATAGAAATAGACTGTGTACCGGAAAATAGATAGATAGAAATAGACTGTGTACCGGAAAATAGATAGATAGAAATAGACTGCGTACCGGAAAATATATTCTTGTATTAAAATTGACCACGTTATAAGTTTCAAGATTCTAAATACAGTCATAATGGGAGTTAGAGTCTTATTGTAACAAGGCGTTTTTGTCGGTATATTTTGCTTCCCGATACAGCCGCCGCTCAAACTGCTCGTGTGGCGCCAACTTACGATTGCATGATACGGTTAACTACGTAAAATATCTACCCTGTAATTGACTCAGACCGTGCTTGGGGTAATGTTGTGACACATCAAGGTCGAACGTGGGCTGCCTTATATAGTGATTCTAGTCTAAGCACGTAATGATAAATACTGCATTATATACCGGTATGTATATACTGTATATATATATACAGTATATATATACAGGTATATATATATATATATATATATATATATATTTATACTGTATATATATATATATATATATATATATATATATACTGTATATATATATATTTTTTTTTTTTTAATCTGGTGTCATGAGCATCCCGTATCTTATAGCCAAAGTAAACATTGCCTATGATTACTTGTTATTATAGCTTACATATCTAATAGTTAACAACAGTAAGCCTATCATTCGTTCCCTGTCAGAAAACCATATGATATGATGACTGACACAAATATAATTAATCCATTGGATATACAAGGTATATAGGCTGCATCCATAAACAATATTGTAGACTCACTGACACAAATATGATTGATACGAATACTACCAGACACCGTAAACATTAACCCATTCATCATTAGGTCTCTCTCTCTCTCTCTCTCTCTCTCTCTCTCTCTCTCTCTCTCTCTCTCTCTCTCTCTCTCTCTCTCTCTCTCTCACTCACTTCATTTAGGCTATCATTTAACGTTTGTATTTAACTTTTGATGACCATCTAAGAATCGTAGTGGAAAAATAATTCCAATTAACCCTAAAATGTCCTTCCTAAGCTAACTATAATAGTCTGTTGATAACCAGAAACATATGTAATAAATGCTTCCTATATACATATACTGAAGGGGTTAATTAACCCTTTGAGGGTTATGACGCGTTCTGTCACTTTATTCGTGCTAATATTAGATTAATTTATTCAGTATAGGAAGAATTTGTGGGAGCTAGAAAATGAATTGATATGATTTATACACCTTTGATTCTCAAAGGGACAGTGGTTATTTTGGGGGGTTTATTTATTTATATAATTTATTTTCTAGTTTCTTCCGTAGACATCCATCAAACTAAAAAAAATATCAATTAGATCATTTGAGATAAAAATCGAAACCTAAAGGGCACGAAAGGACTTAATGTTGGCAAAGAAATGGGTCAAAAGGTCATAAAATCGACAAACTAATGGGGCAAACGTCTTAAAATCTCAAATCTAATGGGGATAAGCATGAGGAAGAAAGGGGACCAGAAAAACGACCCATCTCTCCTTAAAGATCCTTCCTAAGTTGCATAGAATAATTGTTCAGTGCTCACCAGAATAAAGTATAAAATGCATCCTCCAATACTATATACTATTCTATATACCCAGGTTCAATCCCCACTTTTTTGTTAACCCTTTGAAGCTCTGACGCGTTTTAGCAGTTTACGTTGGCTATCATTAGACGATTTTATGCAGCTTAGGAAGAATCTGTGGGTATTAAAAGGGTACCGGTAAATACTATCTCAATCAACCCTTTGACTTCCATATATCGTTACTAATCTGAATAAAATCGTCTAATAGTAGCCAGAAAACAGAAGAGAAACGCGTATTGGAGCTTGAAAGGGTTAATACTAAAGGGGTAAATAGGATTTCCTTAACCGTTATTGTTTCTCTTTTGACCAGGTGCGTCGGAGTCACACCTGCGTCCACAGCCGCAGCCTCAGCCTGGCCGCAGCCGCAAGACAGCAGCTCGTCCACATGGAAACACCCAGACCAGGTAAAGCAGTGTTTTTTTCTCACCTTCTCTGAATACTCACCTTCTCTGAATACTCATTAAGGGGCTAGTGACTCCTTTTTTGGTCTATTAATTCATTTATTTTTTAGTTTCCTCGCTAGACCTCACTCAAATTTTGAAAAGGACCCCCTAGACCCCTCCTCAAGATAAATTTGTACATTTTTCGGTGGAAAAAAAATCCGGCCAAAGGCCGGTTCCTCTTATAATTGCAAGCTCGCTATCGCTCGCCAGGGTAAAATCGACACCTAAATGGCACGATAGGTCATAAAATTGACAACGAAATGGAGCTAAAGGTGTTAAAATCGCCAAACTATTGGGCCGAACGTCTTAAAATCTGAAAACTAATGGGGCTAAACACGAGGGAGAAGGGGTCTAGAAAAACGGCCATCTCCCCTTAAATGTAATTTTTATTTTTATGATCATTCTAAAAGTATATCATGATGTCTACAACATATTATCAATAAGTAAGGTTATTCTACACTGTTCTATGTCCCTGTCACTCTTTCAACTCTGGAGGAGGCACTCGTCACAGGCAGTTTTGCCTTTTGTCTCCCTCATCCACATAGAAAAAAACGGGGAACTCTCTTAGAAAAAATAAAAAATAAAATAAAAAGGGAACTCTCTTCTTACTTTCCTTTTTCCTTCACGCTTCTCACAGGCAGCGGCGTAGTAGCGGCCTCAACCGGACACGACGCCCTCAACCTGGAGTTCTGTGACGGCCGTCAGAGTGCCCTGCCGTACGCCTGGCTGCGGGACAACTGCCAGTGCCACAAGTGTTCCTCCAGTCGTGCCCGCCAGCCCGGCTCTCACTTCCAGGTGACCGCGGATCCAGAAATCATCCAGGTGAGGGCAATAGCGTAATGAATTAAGGGAGCCCACCTCGTGTTTTTTATCTCTCTCTACCTCTCTCTCTGGGTTATATCCATTCGGCCCCATTCAGCCTACTGTTTTAAGACGTTTACCCCCATCCAGGTGTCAATATTATCCTGGCGAGCGGTAGCGAGCCAGCATATATATATTTTTTTTTTTACAGCAAGCTAAATTTGTATATTTTTCTATAGAAAAATTTCTCCGGCGAAGCCGGATTTCTCCATACAATGATGGCTTGCTATCTCTCGCCAGGAATAAATCGACACCTGGATGGGGATAAACGTCTTGAAACAGTTGGCTGAATGGGGCCGAATGGATACAAGCCAGAGAAAGAGAGAAAAGAAGAGTAAGAGAAAAAATGCAGGTGACCCTCCTTAATGTTAGTCATGAGGCATAAATAAGGTTACTCCTATTTTAATATTTGAACATTTATAGCGAAGTTCTGAAGCATCTGGGCTGTGATAAAACTGTATATTGTCTCTGCACTCGATACTGTACTGATTCAAAATGGTGCGTAGCTATTAATGCTTGTGACTGTACGCAATTGAAAAAAATAAAAGGCTCTCTCTCTCCCATTTAATTAATTAATTCATTCATAAATTGGTCATTATGTATACTAGATTTATACTGAATATGTTTGTCATAAAGTAGGGGCGGTATAGAATTGTTATAGTTGTTTGGGTTTTATCATTATTTGTATGTATGTACCGGTATATACTCAGGCACATACCTCATAGCTGGGGGTGGCAGACTTTGATTTGCTAATATAATATAGACTCATTGTTGTATTATATTTATTATCTATTGGCATTGTAACTCCGATGACCACAATGTACGATATTACCCACTCCACTACTTTGCCAAATTATATAGTAAAGTAGTCATTTTATATATTTCTCATGATATTTAGAAGCTTCATATTCATTATGCCTATCCTCCCAATCATGTTTGTCCCTAGAGAGGATGGGGGAAGGGGTAGGTGTTTCTGTATTTATCCCTTGTAAGTGTGAAACCTTTAGGTCTTCTTATTGACGCATCCATAGCCAGGCTGGCCCAAATCCTAGACCTTGGTCATTCTCCTGTGAGGGTCTTCAGGGCGATAGTATTTAGTACCGGTAAAATTACATAACTTTGGACAGGGAGATAATTTCGGACATTCTGGAAAAAAATATAATGAACTGCATTTATGAGACAGATACATGATGTTATGGAAAAAAAGTATGTCTGTGGTGTTCTTCCATAACGCAGAGCCATTTTTCCATAACTGTAGCTATATAATTTTACCCAGAAATGTCCGAAGTATACCCCCTTGACCTAAGTTAGGCCATTTTACGGTACATCATTAGCACTGTCCCATATGGGTGTGACAGAGTGATGCCTTTTCAATCTTTGTCTGTACAAAGTGTAACCCTGCTTTTCTTCTCCCGACAGAGCAATGTGTTTGGCGTTGTGGTTGACTGGAATGACGGGCACATCAGCAAGTACCCCGGAGAGTGGCTGCACCGGGTGGCCCACGACCTCACCTGCAACTCCTGAGAGGTAGGTTGCTGGCTGGTGTCCGTTGTTGATAACGTGAATATGTTCTTTTCGATACTTCCTGGACTTCTTTTATCAATAATCACGTAGACCAAACGTCCAAAGCCTATAAAACACACTAAAGCTATGTCTCTCACTTGTTTTCAAGACAATTTCACATTAATTAATACTATAAAGTCTTAAGCATTTGTATTAGCTTTAGTCATAGGCCTACTGTGAAGTTAGCCTAACACATTTCTGAAGATATACACAAGGTTTAACTTACAACCTATTACCACAAATTCATTGTTCTGTAACCATGTGTTCTTTATCCAGGTGAGTCGTCCCAAGCAGTGGTTGTGAGTGAGCTGGAGCGTCCCGACCATTGCCTCATCTGTTATTACCAGATCCGCGCCCGGGGACGTCCCCAGGTGTTCATAAAAGAAGTTTCTCATTTACTCGGAGCTTCGTTTTTGTAATTTTGTTAGCCTATACAATGAGTATATAGAGGTGCCACAACCCTCAAGTGTGTTGTTGCAGAGTGATTGATATGTACACAGGTGGAGGGTTGTAACACTTGCTTACACTATATGCTCATAGGTATATAGTATTTATGCTATGTAATGACTGCCTTTAAACCAGGCCAAAGATATATGAAATACTTAGGCAATTCTGGTAGATAATCTTACCAAAGAAAGGCAAGGTGTGAAACTGCCCAAGGGCATATAGTTGGTCTCTTCATAAGTTGGAATATTCTGTGAATGTTAAGAACTGACACAGCAACTTGCAGACTTTAGATAACTTGGAAAAAAGTACTTTCCAAATGTTACTATAATGTACTCTGCCGATAATAAGACCAATGCCAAACTGTAATATATGTAATATCTTCAGTATGCCTGCTAAGTTATTGAACGATACCACTCTTTTGTACTATGTAAGGAAATTATGTTAATATAATGCCATCAATAGTCAAGGGGCCAAAATGAGTTTGCACTTGAGGTACTGTATGATTGGCTTATATTATAATGACCCCTCCCTCGTAATGTTACCTGTCAATGATTTGTAAATTCAGATTGTATGAAACGAGAATTGTGATCGATGGTCTTAGTTTCAGATGTTTCACTGAAAGTCAGTTTCTCTTTGTAAATCCTCGCTAATAATGCAAGATACAATTACCGAAGATTGTTTTTGCAAATCTTGGACCAGCAGTAAAAGATGCTAAGTAGAGAAGCTAATGCCACCACTGGAAGACAAGGGACAGAAAACCATGGGCTTATCTCATGCCAGCTTAATCTATGAATCACATTTATTAAAAGCAATGGAAGTTATAGAGCTAACTTATGCCTTCTACCAAGTACATTATTGAACTACAAGCAAACTGCTGCTGACATGCAGGAAACCATACAAGGTAAAATACAATTGCAACTAAATATACAGCGTAATAAAATCTAAAAGTCGGTGGGTACAAGCGGCGACCTTTCTTGACTCCACAGAAATGAGAGCCACTGAGATGGATTATTTTTGTTCGTGTTGTAGTCACTCATATATAACCGTGGACCTCTTACGTTTTCTTTATGCATATGAAACCAGCGAGGTTAATGCACTGTATTGATTTAATTTGCTATGTAAATAATGATAGCTGTGGTTTTATTATTAATGAATATACAATTATATTCATAAATCAACTAGCATGTATATACTTGCATAATGAAAAATACAATCATGGACTTTGGTATATGGATTTAATTTACTCTATAGTGAATGATGGCTATGAATATATTATTAATGCACATAAAGTACTAATTATAATCAACTTACATAGATATACATTCAAAATGAAAAATAGGTGAGATGCTATACCCTTTTCCAAATTGGTAGGCCATATATCGTGAACCCTAACCTCTATAACTCGAAACGGGCTTGAACAAATGGGCTGTAATTTGCCACACCTATTCCCTGGCAGACCCTTCCCAAATTGTAGAACTATTAACTCGATTACTCTAGTCGTTTGTGAGTTATAGAGGTTAATGTTCAAGAGTTTTGGCCTACTTATTTGGAACAGGGTATCGAATGTTTTAAAGTGACTGAACCTCTCGTCACCAAACTGATGTCCCTTGCTTGCCATCTTTATATGTTTGTAATTAGCAGGATACTGTGACAATAAAATTACATATTTTGTTAGTTGCTTTTCTATTTCCCATTTTTTTCTCCCTGTTCGGGCTCTGTCTCGAGTCAGCCATCCCAGCTATGGGGTATGTGCCTGTGTATATACATACATGCATACATACATACATACATACATAACCTCACATAAATATACTCCTGAGGGATGGGAGGATAGTCGAATCAACCAAATGAAGGTAAAAACCAAGTTTCGTCAATATCTAATTACATGTGTGTTGTGGGTTTCTTTGCATGCAAAAAGACCATGACACCTTACCAGTGTAAAACGTTTTGCTACATGGTCCATAAGTTTAGAAGATAATGCCACAATTAAGAAGAGGTAAAGACCCTCACCCACACTGGATTCATTCATCACCTCCAATTATTTATGAGAAGTATGAAAGTGACGACCTAGGTGTGTGTGATTTTGTGTTTTGTTTTGTTTTTCTGATGAGTTGTGGTGTCCGTGTTCAGACTGTCTTAGAGTCGGCCACCGCCATAAAAAAAAAGGGAAAACTGGGGAAGGTGCCGAAGTATATGCATACATACATAGTTGCATACATACATAGTTGCATACATACATACGTGAAAGTAACCAGCTATGTTTAGGCCTACATGAAATAATATCCAATAAAACCAGTTATTTTGAGGATATCAAAGTAAGGCCAAGTGTGAGGCAGAGTCTTCGTAAAGCTTAATTTAATAGACATTCGTTGCAAGCGGGTACAAAAAATAAGTGACTGAGCAAGAGTGTAAACAAACTAATGATTCTGACTGTACCCCCATCAAGGCATTTTAGACACCAGTTGCTTCGGCCTCTTAGTGTTCAGGAATATAGGCTTGTTTTTTGTGACTCCCATTACCCTACATTAACAGAGAGAGAGAGGTGAGGGGGAGAGAGAGAAACGAAGGATGAAGGAGAGAGTTTGTGTGTGTTGTGAGGAGCGAGAGAAGAGATGGAGAAAGTATGAGTGAGGCAGAGATTGAGTGTGTGTGTGTGTGTGTGTAATATGTATGTATGTGTGTGTGTGTATGTTGTGGGCAGCCATCCCGTGTTGTGTTGAGTGTTGTGTTGTGTTGGCTTCCGGTGGTGGTGTGGCCATCATCTACCCCCCCCCCCCCCCCTCACACACACACACACACACACACCGTGTTGAAGCCGGTAAATACAGATAAGATAAGATAAGATATTGGTAAGCTAGGCTCTTATTTTTATCGGGTTTTACTATCGGTACGATGCTTATGATATTTCACACACTTTCATGCACTTACATCCACACACATACAAACATACACACACACACACACACACACACATACAACCACACAAACACACATCCAAACACACACACACACACGATTCACAAGTTCATCTGCGTATGTACTATGGTCGGAACTCCGGCACCTCACGCTCGCATGAGACTTTGATCGTACTTAAGGGGAGGCAGACCGTGTATTTGGTCTATTAATTCATTAATTCATATATTTTTTTTAGTTTCCTCCCTAGACCTCCATCAAGCTTAGAAAAACACCGCCTAAACCCCCCTTCAAGATAAATTTGTACATTTTTCGGTAGAAAAATTTCCCGGCCAAAGGACGGTTCCTCTTAAAATTGCAGGCTTGCTATCGCTCGCCAGGAAATAATCGACACCTAAATGGCACGAAAGGTCTTAAAATTGACAACGAAATGGGGCGAAAGGTGTTAAAATCGCCAAACTAATGGGCCGAATGTCTTATATTCTCAAAACTAGTGGGGCTAAACATTAGGGAGAAGGGGGTTCAGAAAAAAGGTATGCTTCCTCTTTAGGTTAGAATGAACAGAACTTGAGGAACCTAGATAGTTCATTTAGTTGGTTTTTAGCCCATTGTTTCCTAAACAAATCTGACTAAGTTGCATAAAATCGTCTAATGATAACCAGAATGAAGTGTAAATATGGGTGCTCAATTACTGAAATGGTTAAGGGGGTACTGGTCATTTTCTGATCTATTTATTTAGGTATTAATTTATATTTATTGTATAGTTTTCTCGCTAGACCTCCATCAAGCTTAAATAAATACCTCCTTGACCCCCTTTCAAGATAAATTTGTAAATTTTTCGGTAGAAAAATATCTCGGCCGAAGGCCGGTTCCACCTATAGTTACAGTTTCACTATCACTCGGCAGGAAAAAATCGACACTTAAATCGACACTTAAATCGAAAGGTCTTTATATTGACAAAGAAATAGAACAAAAGGTCTTATAATCGCCAAACGAATGCAACGAACGTCTTAAAATCTCAAAGCTAATTGGACTAAACATGAGGGAGAAAAACCAAACCCCTACCTCTCCCTTCAGAGCCTCAGTAGGGTCAACACAAACAGGCTATTATAACCCCTTCTGTGCCGTCGACACCCTGTCTTATTATATTCTGGCTACTACTAATTGATTTTATTCAGTTTAGGAAGGATCTCTAGCAATAAGTTATAAGGCTTTGAACTATCTCAATCATCCCTTTTAACTACTACGTACAGATCCTTTCTAAACTGAATACAATCGATTAGCCCCTTCTATACCGGAGACGTTTTTTTCTTTATTTGTTTTTTCTAGCTATATTTAGACGATTTTGTGGAGTTTAAGAAGGATCTGTGGTAGTAAAATGGGTTGAGTGAGATAGTTTGAAGCCTGTGAATTGCTGGAGGCCCTCTTAAACATAATACAATCGTCTAATTGTAGCCATAATAAAGTGCAAAAGACGTCGCCGGTACATAAAGGGTTAATCAGCTGTGTTGTAAGGTTGTTTATGGTGACGTACACAAACCGGACTGTGAGTAATGGTGCTGATCCCTGCATAAGGTCAGACAACATACTGATTGGGGTTTGTGTGTGTTGTTGTTCGTTTGTTTGGTTGTTTGATTGGGAATCCGTCGGGAACTAATACGAGGCTTATTAACGCTCGGCCCACTCTTTTTGTTGTTGTTTCTTCTTGTCTTCGCTTTCTTCTGGATCAGCCATAAAAGTTGCCAGGAGGAGAGAGCGTGAGAGAAAGGAGAAGGGTTTGGAGAGTGTCAGGGCTGGGGATCAGGAGAAGAGAGAGAGAGTGTGTGTATGTGTAAGAGGCGGGGGTAGAGAGTGTGTTTATGTGTGTTTGTGTGTTTAAGAGGGGTAGAGAGTGTGTTTGTGTGCTTAAGAGGGGTAGAGAGTGTGTTTGTGTGTTTAAGAGGAGTAGAGAGTGTGTTTATGTGTGTTTAAGAGGGGTAGAGAGTGTGTTTGTGTGTTTAAGAGGAGTAGAGAGTGTGTTTATGTGTGTTTGTGTGTTTAAGAGGGGTAGAGAGTGTGTTTGTGTGCTTAAGAGGGGTAGAGAGTGTGTTTATGTGTGTTTAAGAGGGGGAGAGAGTGTGTTTGTGTGTGTGTCAGGGGTGTGGGAAAAGAGTGTGTGTGTTTGTGTGTGTTTAAGAGGGGGTGGGGAGAGTGTGTTTGTGTGTGTGTCAGGGCTGGGGGAAGAGTGTGTGTGTGTGTGTGTGTGTGTAAGAGGCGGGGTGGGGAGAGTGTGTTTAAGAGGGGGTGGGGAGAGAGTGTGTGTGTGTGTGTCAGGGGTGTGGGAGAGATGTGTTTGTGTGTGTGTAAGAGGCCGGGGAAGAGTGTGTGACTGTGTGTATCAGGGGTGGGGGGAAGAGAGTGCGTTTGTGTATGTTTAAGAGGGGGTGGGGAGAGAGTGTGTAAGAGGGGGGGAGAGAGAGTGTGTTTGTATGTCTGTGTCAGGGGTGGGGGGAAGAGAGTGTCAGTGTGTCAGGGGCTGGTAGAGAGTGTGTGTTTGAGTGTGTTTAAGAAGGGGTGGGGAGAGAGAGTGTTTGTGTGTGTGTCAGGGGTGTGGGAATAGAGTGTGTGTAGTGTGTGTTTGCATGTGTGTGTGTGGTGGGGGGAAGAGAGTGTGTTTATGTGTGTGTAAGAGGCGGGGGGAAAAGAGTGTGTTTGTGTGGTGTGTGTCAGGGGTGTGGGAAGAGAGAGTGTATGCAGTTTGTGTTTGTATGTGTGTGTGTGTGTTGAGGGTCGGAGGAAGAGAGTGTATGTAGTGTGTTTTTGTGTGGGGTTGGGGGGGGGGGGGAGCTAGTGTGTGGTCGTGTAAAGAGAGAGAGAGAGAGAGAGAGAGCACTTCAACACATCTCATCAACAAACGAATATACAACCTTGTTTGGGTTGGAATTCTAGGATATTTGTACCACCACTAAAGAGGAAAAATTGTGGGTGTGGTTGTGTATGTGGGTGCGTGTATGTATGAATGTGTGTGTGTGCGTGTATTTATGAATGTGTGTGTGTGTGTGTGTGTGTGTGTGACTGTGGATTAAGTGATTGAGGGATATACATTAGAGGGAGGTAAGGCTAAGAGATTCGACAAACGACAAAATATAAGCTAGGTAGATAAATGGAAAAGTAGAAATAGTACATACAACTAAAAGTAGAAAAACAAATAGATTGGACAGATTAATGGGGTACGTAGAGTGCTTGTTGTTTGGCCTATACAATATATTTACATATTTATTTAGTTTTGAGTTTCCTCGCTAGACCTCTATCAAGCTTTAATAAATACCCCCTAGACCCCCTTTCAGGAAAAATTTGTACATTTTTCTACCGAAAAATGTACCGGCCGAAGGCCGATTCCTTCTGAAATTACAGGCTCGCTATCGCTCGCCAGGAAAAAATCGACACGTATAATGGCACGAAAGCTCTTAAAATTAACAAAGAAATGAGGTGAAAGGTCTCAAAAATCGCCAAACAATTGGAACGAACGTCTTCAGACCTCAAAACTAATATGCTAAACATGAGGGAGAAGGGGCTCCATAAAAACCGAGTATTACCCCCTTAATATACCCGTTCAGTACCAGCCCCGTCCAGTTCATTTGCTGCTGGCTACTATTAGAAGATGTTATTCAGCTTAAGATGGGCCTCTAACAAATACCAGGCTTCAAACTGTCTTAACTAACCCTTTTTACGACCACACATCCTTCTTAAGCTGCACAAAATCGTCTAAGTATAGCTAGAGTATAATATAAAAGACGTCACCGGTACAGAAAGGGTTAATATACTATAGGTAACGCCAACGAACTTGACAATAATCATATACTAATACATTTAACTGGAGGTGTTCCCGAACTTATGGCAGTGACTGTACACACGTGGCAAATAGCGGAGCGGTGCCTACGTGACGGGAGACAGCAACAACGAGGAGGTAGTGGTAGTGGCCTGATACAGAGACGGGGAGGGGGACGGAATATTGACAGATGGGTGGGTGTGGGTGTATGTATATGTGTGTGTGTGTGTGTGTGTATGTATGTATGTATGTGTGTGTGTGTGTGTGTGTGTGTGTGTGTGTGTATGTATGTGTGTGTGTGTGTGTGTATGTATGTATGTGTGTGTGTGTGTGTGTGTTTATATGTGTGTGTGTGTATGAAGAAGACAAAAGGCAAAAGTCCTTCTAACGAGTGTCCCGCCAAAAAATATACAAAGGGATAGAGAGAGCCAAGCTCACAGTACGTTAGAGTCAAAATGGCTGGACACACAGAGCTTGAAGCTGTTTATTTAATGGGATGAGGGATATATAGATTGAGGGAGAGAGCTTCAGAATTTACTTGTTGAGTGGAAGAAACACTGGGAAAATTGGTTCACTCTTGGGTTAGAGAGTTGGACAGAATAGAGTTGGGAATGTGTTGAAAGGCGGGTGCCACCTGAAGAACATTGATTATTGTAGTAGCAGTAGAAAAGTGAGAGAGATGCAACATTGCAGCGTGTAGAGAGATTGTAGTGAATTAGTAAGAGGAGGTACAAAGAAGTACAAAGGAAATCAAGCAACAACAGATCTAGTGACCATTCTAGGTTGCTTGTCCTCCAAAACACTGAGGATCAAGTGTCCAAACAGTGGTTTAGAGTGGGTAAGGGAACATTGGAAAGGGAATTACTGTATTGCCCTGGAACTAATGTCCGTGGCAGGATTAGGAAGTTAGTAGAGGACAGATGGGTTAGTAACTGAGGGGGGGATAAAATAAAGTTATTCATTTACAAACGCAGTCAGTCTACGCAGATATTTGTCTAGGCAGAGTTTAAATGAATCAACGGTGATGTAGTCTATAACGTTTCGGGGAAGCCCATTCCACAAGTTGACAACTCGATTGAAGAAGAAATTCTTAGATTCGTGCGAGTTAAAAGATTTACCAATAATTTTGCAACCGTTTCCCCGTGTGTAATTAGATTGGTCGATAGTGAAGTACTTACTACAGTTCATATTGTCGATGCCTTTGATGATTTTGAACACTTGAATTAAGTCACCTCTTAATCTGCACTGGGTTAAAGGAAATAGATTTAATTCTCTAAGACGCTCTTCGTATGGTTTGTTCTTTAGGCTAGGTATCATTTTGGTAACTCTACGTTGAACTCGTTCTAGCTTGTTTATATCTTTTTGGTAATAAGGGCACCAGGATTGAACGCAGTATTCCAGAAGAGGGCGGACTAAGGAATTGTAAAGGGTTAGGATAACTTCTTTGGATTTATGCTCAAATGACCTGCCTATAAAGCCAATTATTTTGTTTGCCTTCTTAACAACTTCTGAACATTGTTGACTCGGTTTTAGGTTACTCGATATTGTTACTCTCAGATCGGTTTCTCTGTTTACATTCTTAAGCTGAGTGCCATTCATCGAATAGTTTGCTTTCTCATTTAGGTATCCGATATGTAGTACTTTACATTTATCCGCATTGAAACTCATTTGCCAAATTTGGGCCCAACATGACAATTTATCTAGATTGTGTTGCATATTGTCAACTTGTTCTTTTGAGAGTACGCTATTTGCAATTTTTGTATCGTCAGCAAATTTTGAGATTGTACAGGTGAGACCCTCATCTATGTCGTTGATGTAAATTAGAAAGAGAATTGGTCCTAGTACCGATCCCTGAGTAGATGAGATAAAATGCTTATGACTCTACCCTTTCAAGAAGTGCAGTATGGGTGGAACCTCCCCACACATGCGAACAGCAATCAATACATGGGCGCACAGTGCCCCTGTACAGAACAAGAAGCTGTGCAGGGATAAAGAAACCATGGAGAAAGTTGAGCGTTCCTAACTTCTGTGAAGTTGTTTTAACCCCTTGATGCTCTGACACGTTTTAGCAGTTTATTTTGGGTATCATTAGACGATTTTATGCAGCTTAGGAAGGATATGTGGGTATTAAAAGGGTACAGACTCTCTCAATCAACCCTCTGACTTCCATATACCCTTCCTAATCTGAATAAAATCGTCTAATAGTTAACAGAAAACAAAACAGAAATGCGTATTGGAGCTTGAAAGGGTTGTTTTAACATATATTGGTAATATAGCTTTTCCTAGAAAGGTCAGAAAAACAAAGATATACCAAGAATATTGAGAGAATACGAAGGGTTACTTTTTGTGTTGTTGAAGAGCAAGGGAGAGTCGTGTGCAAGATTGTGATGTGTAGATAGATGGAGAGATTGGATTTTTGAAGCATTGAAAGCAACAAATTAAACTCTGTCCCAATCATCAATAGCTGATAGATCAGAAGATAACTGTGCTCTGGCCTTATCGCGGGAATGTTGAAGTAACTGCATGGTGTGTCGCTGTGGAAAGCTATATAACCTAGGCAGGAAATGAACAGGTTTGTATGTGCATGTGTGAGTAGTATGTGTGTATGCGTCCGTGTGTGTGTGAGCAGTGTGTTTTGTTATGCCTGCGTGGCGCGCGTGTGTGTGTGTGTGTGTACGTGACAGTTAAGGCAGAGGCGACTGATATGAGGGACAGGGAGGACGTGAGCGAAGGGTGACGGGGTACACAGATGTTAACCTTTTCAGTATAATAACACCTTTACAGTTCATTCGGGTTAACATTAAACGAGTATATTCAGCATAGGAAAGACCTCTAGCAAAAATAAGGCTTCAAACTCTCTCAACCAACCCTTTTAACTACCACAGATCCTTCCCAAACTGCATAATATCGTCTAAATATAGCTAGAATAATATATAACACACGTCGCTAGTACTCAAAGGGTTATATTCAGCTTAGGAAAGCCGTCTCATAGTCAAGGTCATAGAAATGCCTCGAGTACATAATATACACTGTACGAAATAATTGCTATTAAAGTGTCTATAACAATCTACCTATAAAGAGATATTAGTGGTAATAAACCTACCATCGTGGTGGTGTAATGGTTAAGGTGGCAAAAATCTGTGTGTGATAACCCGGGTTCGAATCCTGGCGGATCATATATACTTTAATTAATTTCATTGGGAGTGTTTGGTGTTGTGGTGAAATTAATAAAATATACAGTAGATTATACAAGACATGAGAGGTGAATCACTATTGACCCGTACTGTACCGGCGACGTCTTTTTAAATGTTATTCTTGCTATATATGACTATTATCTGCAGTTTAAGAAGAATCTGAGATAGTGAATGGGTTAAGTGAGATATTTTGAAGATTGTTGATTGCTAGCGGCCCTTTTGAAACTGACTAAAATCGTGTAATAGCAGCCCGAATAAAGTAAACAAAATACGTCGCCGGTGCAGAAGGGGTTATATACCTAATAATTATATGTACCTTTTTACACCCTTCTTTAATCAAGATTTTGTTCAGTATACCTTGTTCTATGGTTCATTATGTTCAGTATACCTTGTTCTATGGTTCATTATGTTCAGTATACCTTGTTCTATGGTTCATTATGTTCAGTATACCTTGTTCTATGGTTCATTATGTTCAGTATACCTTGTTCTATGGTTCATTATGTTCAGTATACCTTGTTCTATGGTTCATTATGTTCAGTATACCTTGTTCTATGGTTCATTATGTTCAGTATACCATGTTCTATGGTTCATTATGTTCAGTATACCTTGTTCTATGGTTCATTATGTTCAGTATACCTTGTTCTATGGTTTCATTATGTTCAGTATACCTTGTTCTATGGTTCATTATGTTCAGTATACCTTGTTCTATGGTTCATTATGTTCAGTATACCTTGTTCTATGGTTCATTATGTTCAGTATACCTTGTTCTATGGTTCATTATGATCAGTATACCTTGTTATATGGTTCATTATGTTCAGTATACCTTGTTCTATGGTTCATTACGTTCAGTATACCTTGTTCTATGGTTCATTATGTTCAGTATACCTTGTTCTATGGTTCATTATGTTCAGTATACCTTGTTCTATGGTTCATTATGTTCATTACAGAGACACACGTGAGACTGGAGACTGAACTTCATGACTTAACAGGTGGCAAGGTAAAATATATGTGACCCGTTGTATGTTGATAGATATGACCTGTTGTGTGTAGATATATATATATATATATATATATATATATATATATATATATATATATATATATATATATATATATACTATATATATAATATTATATATATATATATTATATATATATATATATATATATATATATATATATATATATATTATATATATATATATATTATACCGTTATATATATATATATATATATATACCGGTATATATATATATTACTGTATATATATATATATATATATAATATATATATATATATATTATATATAGATATATATATATATATATATATATATATATATAATATATACATATATATATATATATATATATATATAGTATAAAATATATATATATATATATATACAGTATATATATATATATATATATATATATATATATTATATATATATATATATATATATATATATATATATTTATATATATTTATATATATATATTTATTTTATATACATATTATATTATATACATATTATAATATATATATATATATTATATATTATATAGATATAAATATATTATATATTATACACATACATACATACATAACAAAATACATACATGCATACATATATAAGCACATAATTGTATGACCAAACATATAGGTAGTTAGATACATGGATAGATAGATAGTTAGATAAAACATAAAATACCCGCCTTCATTTATCAACCTTAATACACACTCCAAGATTTATGCCAGCATTTCAGCACACGCAACAAAAATAAAAAACAAATATATATAGTTATTTATTTATATTTGCGCCCAAATTAAACTCTTCTCTTTATATCATAACATTTAATTTTCAGCTCGACTTTTAATTAAAATCTGGACCCCTGGAGGTGGGCTCGAAAGACCCGGGCTGAGTACACCCCTTGGAATTTTTGGGATTGTATGTATACTATATACAGTATATATATATATATATATATATATATATATATATATATATATATATATACAGTATATATATTCCTCCGTAGATACAGTATATTGGGTCTCGACATGCAAACTTAGTTATCGTTATACACTCTAAAAAGTAAAGGCTATACCAATTAAATGAAATCATTGAGTACGTTGTTAGTGTGTTACCCTTCTATCCTTGTATAAGACAGGTACAGAATATTACGGTACTATCAATATCATGTCATTACGGTATGGTTTTTTTCCACGCCGTCCTTAAAACAATATATATTTTACAGTGCATGCAGTTCTTTATGACGAGCAAAAAACTTATATATATATGCAATATATATATAATAATAATAATAATAATAATAATAATAATAATAATAATAATAATAATAAAATAAAACTACCTTTAGCCTGTCAATTCATACTGACTTTGAGAAATCCAGCTGCTACTTGTACCATTTGGGAAGAGTCTAACCATAAATAGGTGTTAACCCTTCCAGTACCGGTGACATAATGTTATTTGCTTTCAGCTGCATACAGAGGATTGTATGTAGCTGAGGAAGGGTATATGGTAACTAAAAACATTAATTGATATAATCTGTAGCCTTTTGACTGGTAGACGTCCTTCCTAAGCTTTATAAAATCGTCTAATAGTTGCCAGAAGATAATGAAAGCGATGTCACCAGTAATGAAAGGGTTAAGAATTACATCCTGTTTACTCCAGGCTTCCATAAGTTAAGATCGGATGAAAGTATTGAGGGATAAGCCTTTACAACGGCACCTCGTATATACATTCTACTTTTTCTATTTTTCTGAAGAGTGTAGAGAGGGGAGAAGGGGTGTTGGAGAGAGAGGAAGCTGTTGGAGTGGCTTTGTTATGTGTGTTTAGTCTGTAGTTAAAAGAAGTTGCATATCATGAGGTGTAGACGAGTCATAATGAATTCACTGTAAAAGGTTATTGATTTAACCCCTTCAACACGACGACACCGTTTACCTTTTATTCTGGCTAAAGTTAAGCGATTTTATGCAATTTAAGAAGGATCTATGTTATGCAAAGGTATTAGTTAGATCGTATATACCCCTTTCAGTCATAGAGGTAGAGTATAAGCTAAAGATAACGTCTAATGGTAACCAATACAAGATGAAAATAACGTCATCGTGCTGAAGGGGTTATGGAAGGTATGATAAGTATAAATAGGGTGGTCATAATCATGTACCCTTTAGAAGTATATTGATAGTGATAAACCCACTTAATTAAGGAGAGAATGGTATATCAAAAAATAATCAAAGTATGTATGTTTGTATGTATTTCCTCGGGCACATACCCCATAACTAGGGTTGGCCGACTCGAGACAGAACCCACACAGAAACAACATTTAAAATTCCAATTCTTAGAGTTCGGGACCACTTATGCGTTCTCTCGCCCCTTTCTCTGTCTCGTCTAGTAGGTGAATCTTACAAGGGGAGGAGGAATCCTAACCCCCTGTCCCAAAAAATAATCAAAGTACCCCCATTAAATCCCACTTGCGAGAGAGGGCGCAACAAGGGAGGGTTTTACTTTATATTTTTTTCTTTTTTGTCTATGTGTATGAAGGAGACAAAAGGTAAAGCTGTCTGTAACAAGTGTCTCCCTCCAAATTGAAAGAGTGAGAGAGGTTGTAGGTATGCTGAAAGCGAGAATGCAATGGCAGGATGGAGTTGGGAGGTATAGGAGTGGCGTTAGGAAGTAATACCTGATGACCGAGGGGCATTGAGGCGATTCATTTGTGGCCAGACCCTCGGGGATTGAAATGTCTGGCAATAGATAGATAGATTTTATTTACCATTTGTATCCCTCTTATATGTTTGCAGTATTTACTATGGAAGTAAAGAAGCCCTTGCATGACAGTGTGGTAATCCCGACATTGACTTATGGGAGCGAAGCATGGACGTTGGTGAAGAGACTCAGACCAAGAGTGAGAGGGGTGGAAATTAGTTACTTGAGAAGTGCGTGCAGAGTTACATGGAGGGATAGACAGACAAATGAGTAAGTAAATGAGAGTCGTGGTGTGGATGTAGATGTGCTGGAAAGTGTGAAAAGGAACACCTACTGTAGACATGGTTCAGTCATATGGAACGTATGGGAAGTGAGAGAATGACAAGAGTGTACGAGACTGAGGTGGAAGGACAGAGAGGGAGAGGTAGACCGAGTGAAAGGGAAAAGGATTTAGTTAAGAAGTATACGAGTGAAGGCGGTGCTGGATGGGAGGAGGGGCGTCGACTGACTGGAAACAGAGGTACATGGGGCCGTTTCGTTCGTGGCCACACCTTCGGGGATCACGGCGTCCGGCAATAGATAGATGGATACTATTGTCAAGAACCAATATCATCCAGCTATATAGACCAATAAATAAAGCCTTCCCCTTCCCTTAAGCTTAGGAGAGCAGTGGTCCCGAGGGGTGGATGCAGTCCGGAATAGCGGCAGCGGAGGAAATATGCTGATTGCCACTCCGAACTCTCGCCCCAGGACACACTGTTTTATTTTGAATTTTACTTTTTGTGTAATGTATTTTTTATTTTATTTTATTTTTATTTTTTGGGAGGTGGTGGTTAGGGGGAGGGATACGTGCATGGTTGTTTTGGACTCTTGAGGTGGGGGGGGGGGGGGGTGGTGAGTATGTGGGAGGAGATTGGGGAAGGGTACGTCGGTTGGTTGTTTGGAACTCTTGAGGTTGGAGGAGGGGGTGGAGTATGTGGGAGGAAAGTGGGGGAGGGGGACGGGGACAGTACGTGCGTTGGTTGTTTGGGACTCTTCAGGTTGGAGGGGGGAGGAGCTTGGGGGAGGGGTTCAAGACGTAAAATTATAATGGAGAGAAGGTTGTAAATAAGTTGGGGTTGAGGGAGTAGAAAGGGAATGAGAGAGAGAGAGAGAGAGATTGTAAAATGCAATACAGTACACTCAACACAAAGATGGTGCAAAATTCCTAGTGCAATGACGGCAATGATAAGACAAGATTTATGGCACATTGACATAGTCGGTGCAGCTTTTTCTTTAGCAATATAAGGGGACTTCACTCTAACATCAATTCTGTACACCAATTTCTTCAAGCAGAATCCCCTACTCTCCTTTTTTTGACAGAGACTCAAGTAACATCCACATCTGACACGTCTAGATTTAATTTTCCAGGTTATCAACTGCTCCAAATTTTCAGACCTAAAGGAGGTGTATGTTGCTTCGCAAAATCTGAAATTGCCCTGGAGGAGGTTACTAGTTTCAATTGTCCCTATTTTGATTATTCTATATACAAATTAATTTCTGCTGGTAAATTTAAGTACATATGTTGCATCTACCGTTCCCCAAATACTCCTCCAGAGCAAAGTCTTTTTGATTCTCTGTCCTCACAACTCAGTGTCCTCAACTTAAATGCTTCTTCTGAAATCACTGTGTTGGGTGATTTTAATGTCCATAATGTTGAATGGCTCACTCATTCAGCCAGGACTGATGATGCTGGTCTTGAATGTGAGCTATTTGCAGACTCATTTAATCTCACTCAACTAGTCAACCAACCCACCCGTGTACCAGATAATCCTAATCATAATTCCCACCTACTGGACTTATTTTTAACAACCAATTCAGAAAATGATGATGTTACAGTGAGGTCCCCGCTTGGATCTTCTGATCACTGTCTGATACAGGCCACCTGTCTATCACCTACCACACCTTCCCACTCTGAACCTGTTTTGGTGACTAAATGGCATTACGATAGGGCAGACTGGGAGGGTCTTCAAGGTTTCTTTATTGATATTCCCTGGACCTCTTTCTTTTCTAATGATGCACACTCCACCTTGAGCCACATACAAGATTTTGTAAAAATTGGAATGGAAACTTTTATTCCTCATCAAAAGTACAGTAAAAGATCTAATTCACCTAAATGGTTTGACCATAATTGTGCTAGAGTAACTGAACAAAAAGCAATAGCCTACAATGCATACACAAGATCAAAAACACATGAAGCCTTTAATTACTTTAGAAACATCAGAAATCATGCCAAAACTGTATTAAACCTAACTAAATCAAACTTTCTCCACAAGCAGGCAAATAAACTTCTAAATAATCCAAATGATAACAAAATATTTTGGTCTACTCTTAACTCATTCAAATCCAACTTCACAACTGCTTCATCCATTCCACCATTAAAATCTCCGACTGGCAATCTTGTAAGTGACCCACGAGGTAAAGCTAACCTTCTTGCAGATATTTTCTCCACCAACTCAACCTTAGATGAAATAAATCAAGATGTCCCTGTACTTAATTTTAATTCGCCTGAAATTCCCTCACTTAAGATCCACACCAGACATGTCAAAACTATTTTGCAGAATCTCTCAGTAGATAAGGCTCCTGGTCCAGATGAAATTCCTCCAATAGTACTTAAGAATTGCTCCTTGGTGCTCGCTCCTGTATTGGCAAAAAATTTCCGTCTATGTACTCATACCTCATGCTTCCCAGTACCCTGGAAAGAAGCAAACATCCATCCAGTTCCTAAAAAAGGTGCCTCTTCAGATCCATCAAACTACAGACCAATAGCTATAACTTCCACTCTTGGTAAAGTCTTTGAAATTATATTAAATAACATAATTAAGCATCTTGAGAATAATAAATTAATCAGTGATAGGCAATATGGTTTTAGACGATGTCGATCAACTGCAGACATTCTTTGCCTTCTTACGCATCAAATCAACCAAGCTACAGACCAACATGGTGAAACACATACAATAGCACTGGATATATCAAAGGCATTTGATAGAGTCTGGCATCAATCCTTATTGTCGAAGATGTCAGACTACGGCCTTGCATCATTAGTTGCACTAATTTCTTCTTATCTTCATAACAGAAAAATACGTGTAATGGTAGATGGCCTTTATTCTCAATTTCACTCAATAAATGCTGGTGTTCCCCAGGGATCAGTTTTGGCCCCCACTCTGTTCCTCATTCATATCAATGATCTCATATCTACCACTCATAATCCAATACATTCCTACGCAGATGACTCAACACTCCACAGTTCCTTCACATTTACCAATTCTTTCACCCAACCCGATCTTATAAATTCAAAAATAAGCACTGCAATTTCTCTGAACCAGGACCTTTCTAGAATTGAAGAATGGGGACAAAAGAATCTAGTTTCCTTTAATGCACAGAAAACCAAGTACATTCAATTTTCTAACCGACAGAATCTCACTGACTCCCATATATTTTTTAATGATGTAAATATTCCCACTTTCCCTAGTATTGACATTCTCAGTGTAACATTAACTACTAACTTGAGCTGGACACATTATGTTAGAAGCATTGCTAAGAATGCCTCTAAAAAACTGGGACTCCTGTACAGAGTTCGAGAATTCTTCACTGACGAGCAGTTGGCCGTAATATATAAAAGTCATGTGCGTTCTCAGATGGATTACTGTTCACCTCTGTGGAGTGGAAGTGGAGTGGTTGCATTGAGGCAGTTGGACAAAATTCAAAATAAAGCTATTAGATTAATAAATAACCCTGCAATCACACAGGACCTTCCTACATTATACATACGAAGAAACGTTGCATCCCTTGCATTATTCTAGATATTTTCACAGCAATTGTTCCGAGGAACTTGCTTCAATTGTGCCGCCTCTCCACATCTTTCCCTGTAGAACTAGGGCAGCTGAGAGCGCCCATGAATTTACACTTTCTCCTCCACAATGCAGAACTTCTGCTTATCAAAATTCATTTATCCCTAGAACTACTACTCTTTGGAATTCACTTCCCTCGAATTGCTTTCCACAAACTTACAATCTACAAATGTTTAAATCCAGTTGTTACAAACATTTTATGAATGGAGGATGCCTTTAGGCACATGGACCTTTTTGTTTTATCTGTGTTTTTCCTTCCTCCGTTCATTGTCTCTTAAAAAAAAAAAAAAAAAAAAATTCTCTCTTCACTCTCACTCTCACTCACCATCACTCTCTCTCTTTCTCTCTCTCTCTCTCTCTCTCTCTCTCTCTCTCTCTCTCTCTCTCTCTCTCTCTCTCTCTCTCTCTCTCTCTCTCTCTAGTGCCACGGACATCTGTCCCAGGACAGTCTTCCCTTTCCATTGTTCCCTTACCCACTCTAAACTACTGTTTGGACACTTGACCATCAGTGTTTTGGAGGGCATACAGCCTTGAGGGGTCGCTGGATCTGTTGTTGCTTGATTTCCTTTGTGCTCTCTCACACACACACACACGCAGTCAAAATAGGGTTCCTAAGTTATTGACCCACACGTCCTTGCTATTCAAAGCGATTAGATAACAGAAAATAGTTGTTATGAACACAAAAGATAAGGCGCCTTAGTCGTCAACACTTTAACTATAAACACAAGACATGTCACAAATAGAACACTTTTTTATCAAACCACTCAGCATGACTCGGTTACGTAATCTACCACGTATAGTTTAAAAGATCTGTAATTAATTCAGCATTAATCACAGAGTAATTATAATGTTTGTACTCATATAAATGGTAGGGAGAGATTTTGTGGACCTCTTCTGTTTCGTTCCTTTAGTTTGGACATTTTAAGACATATCACCCCATTAGTTTGGTGATAATAAGACACTTCACCCCATTTAAGTGGTGATTTGTTTCTGGGCGCTTTCGGCCGGGACATATATATATATATATCGAAAACAACAAAATTGGCTTGAAGGGGGTCTGGGTGGGCTTTTTTTTAAGAATTCTGGGAAGGCGTTTTTGTTAGCCTAGGGGGAAAACTGGATTGCATTGCTTTATAATGGCAAAAACAAGCAAAATCCCCGATAATAATTAAACAAAATATCATAATAACCCGCAAGACGTCAAACCAGATAGTGCTAAGAAATAATGTTCCTCAGTCAACTAACCACCCCATTATACGAGGACGCTTGTATTTCTCCTATTATGGATAACAGTAGACAATTTTATACAGCTTAGGAAGGAATTTTGAAAGTAAAAAGGCTTATCGAAATCATGTATATGCCTTTGATTATTAAAGAGCCTTTTGAAATTGAGTTAAATTGTCAAATACAAGCCAGAATAAAATTAAGAAAGGAGTCATATTTCTAATATATATCTGCCTTGATGGTGTAATGGTTAGAGTGTTTAAAATCTGTATGTGGTAACCCAGGTTCGAATCCCGGTGGATCACATGCTGGGTTTCATTCACTTCTTTGGGAGGTGTTTGGTGTTGGAGTGAAATTAATAAACATTGATTGAATATATATATAGAAGTTTTTGTCATGCGTATTATTTTTCATATTTTACATTTCTATTAGAGAGGCTAGTATAGTTAACAATTATGGAGGCAAAACATTACTTTTGATCGCGACTGTACAGGAAGGTGGGTCAGAAAGAAAACACTTCAACTACCTTTGATAAGAAATAGTGATACCAAAAACTATGATAAAAAAGACAGTACGTGGCAGAGAACGGAATGAGTATATTGTAATGGATGAAGAGTGGGAGAAGTGTTTATGATACAAGCAATATCTGTTTGTTTATCTACAGGGTGGGCCAGAATAAAACTGCCGCTTTATGTTTTGCCATAACTTTTATAAATTATGCAGATCTGTAAAGCTTTTTCGTGCCTGCATAAAATGTGTATATGTAAAAGAGTGCCTGAATATGATGCGTATATATAACAAGAGTGCTTCAATAAATTGCGTATATGTAACAAGAGTACCTGAATATAATGCGCGTATGTAAAAGATTGCCTGAATACAATGTGTATACATATACAGAAGAGTGCCTGAATAACATGCGTATATGTAAAAGATGACCTGAATAAAATGTGTATATGTAAATGAGTGCCTGAATATAATGTGTATATGTAAAAGTGCCTGAATATAATGTGTATATGTAAATGAGTGCCTGAATAAAATGTGTATATGTAAATGAGTGCCTGAATAAAATTTGTATATGTAAATGAGTGCCTGAATAAAATGTGTATATGTAAATGAGTGCCTGAATAAAATTTGTATATGTAAATGAGTGCCTGAATAAAATGTGTATATGTAAATGAGTGCCTGAATAAAATGTGTATATGTAAATGAGTGCCTGAATATAATGTGTATATGTAAATGAGTGCCTGAATATAATGTGTATATGTAAATGAGTGCCTGAATATAATGTGTATATGTAAATGAGTGCCTGAATACAATGTGTATATGTAAATGAGTGCCTGAATATAATGTGTATATGTAAATGAGTGCCTGAATAAAATGTGTATATGTAAATGAGTGCCTGAATATAATGTGTATATGGAAATGAGTGCCTGAATACAATGTGCATATGTAAATGGGTGCCTGAATATAATGTGTATATGTAAATGAGTGCCTGAATATAATGTGTATATGTAAATGAGTGCCTGAATATAATGTGTATATGTAAATGAGTGCCTGAATATAATGTGTATAGATATAAAAGAGTGCCTGAATAAAATGTGTATATGTAAATGAGTGCCTGAATATAATGTGTATATGTAAATGAGTGCCTGAATATAATGTGTATAGATATAAAAGAGTGCCTGAATATAATGTGTATATGTAAAAGAGTGCCTGAATATAATGTGTATAGATATAAAAGAGTGCCTGAATATAATGTGTATATGTAAAAGAGTGCCTGAATATAATGTGTATAGATATAAAAGAGTGCCTGAATATAATGTGTATAGATATAAAAGAGTGCCTGAATAAAATGTGTATAGATATAAATGAGTGCCTGAATAAAATGGGTATATGTAAATGAGTGCCTGAATATAATGTGTATATGTAAAAGAGTGCCTGAATAAAATGTGTATAGATATAAAAGAGTGCCTGAATAAAATGTGTATAGTATAAAAGAGTGCCTGAATAAAATGTGTATAGATATAAAAGAGTGCCTGAATAAAATGCGTACATATAAAAGAGTGCCTGTAACTGTTGCCTGTCATGTATCTATTTAAGCTTCAATTGGGTAAATAGGTGACGTCAGAGCGCCAAGGACCTTTTGATCACCCCTCTAGTGCCATGACGCCTCGGTGGGAGTGTCCTAGGTTTGAGTCCTTGGAGATGGTTTTGTGTATATACAAATGTACTAAAACCGCGTTATAGCTGGTTATTCTGCTAACTATCGATGTCTACAGCTCCAACTTCCTCATAGCCTGAAACTCGCAAGTGGTTAATTGGTGGGTTGGTGAAAACAAATATGAATTAATGTTACTCTGGCTTCCGATAGATGCTGTTATTTAGTTTAGAAAGGATCGAAAGTTTAGAAATGCCTTGGAAGCAAACTAAAAATCTTCCCTTAAGGGGGTAGTGCTTGGTTTTTGGCCTGTGTAGGGGCCTATATATTTATTAATGTAGTTTTGAGTTTCCTCGCTAGACCTCCATCAAGCTTAAAAAAACACCCCCTTTCAAGATACATTTGTAGATTTTTCGGTAGAAAATGTCCCGGCCAAAGGCCGATTCCTTCTAAAATTACAGGCTCGCTATCGCTAGCAAGGAAAAAATTGACACCTAAATGGCACAAAAGGTCTTAACATTGACAAAGAAATGGGGCGAAAAGTCTCAAAATGGCTAAGCTAATAGAATGAACGTCTTTAAATCTCAAAACTAGTATGCTAAACATGAGGGGTAAGGGGGTCCAGAAAAAGCGAGTACTACCCCCTTAAATCAACCCTTCTCCGACATACAGTACTATGCCCTGTTCCAAATAAGGAGACAGAAATCTTGAACATTAACCTCTATAATTCACAAACGACTAGAGTAATCGAGCTAATTATTAGAGAGTAATTTTTTTTTATTTTATTTGTTTATGGAGGTTCACTAGAAAATAATCAATAAGTGAACAAAGCAACCCAAAAGTGAACCATCCCCCCTAAATTTGTTTGACTAAAACCTGAAATTATTTCAAACAAAAACAACTTGCGACCGTGACAGGACTCGAACCTGCAATCTTCGGATTCGAAGTCCGACGCCTTATCCATTAGGCCACACGGTCATATGGGAGATGAGCGCGTGTGAGAGTCAAATAGAAATAGACAAATTAACCCCTTCAGTACCGGTGCCGTCATACCTCAGGCTACTATTAGACGATCTTATCCAGTTAAAACAAAAAAAAAGGCCTCCAGCATTTAACAGGCTTCGAAATATCTTAATTTGCCCTGTTAGCTACCACAGATCCTTCTTAACCCGTTCAGTACCGGGGACGTCCTTTTCATCATATTCTGGCGACTATGAGACGATTTTATTCAGCTTAGGAAGGACCTCTAACCATATTAAGGCCTCAAACTATCTGAACCATCCCTTTTAACTACCACAGATCCTTCCCAAGCTGCATAATATCGTTTAAATATAGGCTAGAATATAATATAACACACGTCGCTGGTACTCAAAGGGTTAAGCTGCACAAAATCGTCTAAATATAGCTAGAATAATATATAAAAGGACGCCGCCGGTACAGAAGGGGTTAAGGGGAGGTGTTTAGTATGTTCTCTAGACCTCCATCAAACTGAAAATTACACCCCCTAGACCCTCTTACAAGATAAATTTGTAAATTTTTCGGTAGAAAAATGTCCCGGCCGAAGGCCGCTTACTCTTAAATTACAGGCTCGCTATCGCTCGCCAGGAAAATATCGACACCTAAATGGCACGAAAGGTCTTCAAATTGACAGAAATGGGGTGAAGGTTCTTATAATCGCCGAACTAATGGGGCGAACGTCTTAAAATATCAAAAGCAATGGGGCTATACATGAGGGAGAAAGGGGTTCAGAAAAAATCCCTCAAGTGGATATCTCCCCTTAAATTAAGGGGACAGTGCATGGATGTGTTTTGGGGTCTACAGTATATATTTATGTGTTCATTTATATTCTAGTTTCCTCCCTAGACCTCCATCAAACTTTAAAAAAAAACATCCATTAGATCCTTCTTCGAGATTAATTTGTAAATTTTTCGGTTGAAAAATGTCACGGCGGAAGGCCTGTTCCTCCACAATTACAGGGTCTCTATCCCTCGCCAGGAAAAAAATCGACACCTAAAGGGCACGAAAGGTGTTAATATTGACAAAGAATGGGTCGAAAAGTCTTAAAATCGTCTAACTAATGGGCCGAACGTCATAAAATCTGAACACTGCTGGGGCTAAACATGAGGAAGAAGAGGGACCAGAAAAGCGACCCACCTCCCCTTTAGTTATAGCATATTGATCATATTTGCTGCGTGGTGATGGAGGGTTAGGGGAGAATGTATAACTGATAATGTAAAATATCATAATGGCCTTTCTTACATAGACTATAATTATATAATGTTGCATCTCTTACACTCTTCTAAAGCTATTACAACAATCAGTGTTCTTCTATCGCTATTACAACAATCAGTTTTTTCAGTGCATATACCCTACCTTGCGCACCCGCCTTTCAACACAGTCCCACTCCTATTCTGTCCAACTCTCCAACCCAAGAATTAGCAAAGTTTCTCAGTCTTTCTTTCTACTCAAGAAGTGAACTCTGAAGCTCTCTCCCTTAATCAATCTTTCGTTCATCCTATGACTCAAACTGCTTTAAACTTCGTATGTCCAGGCATTTTGACTCCAACGTCCCTTGAATTTGGCTCTGTCACTCTTTTGGCTTTAGGGGAGACACTCGTTACAGACAACCTGGTTTTTGTCTCTTCCATACACATGCAAAATGTTAGTATGTTATTTTGACCACTTGCGAGTTTCAGGCTGTAAGGAAGTTGGAGCTGTAGACATCGATAATAAATAAAAATGAAATAATAATGTAGGTTTCTGATGGCTCAAGAGTACGTTGAATTGGGTTTTATGTTTGATAAACGTAATACAATCTTATTTTAGCTGGTAATTCTGCTAAATATCGATG
Organism: Paralithodes platypus; assembly: GCA_032716605.1. Taxonomy (NCBI): domain Eukaryota; kingdom Metazoa; phylum Arthropoda; class Malacostraca; order Decapoda; family Lithodidae; genus Paralithodes; species Paralithodes platypus. Next base: position 62,269,335 of record CM064483.1, on the reverse strand, counting down.
TCTACAACTCCAACTTCCTTATAGACCGAGACTCGCAAGTGGTCAATGATGTGGTAGGTTGTGCTTGCTCGCGTGATGGTGGTGGTGGAGGTGGTGGTGGAGGTGGTGGAGGGTGGGAGAGGATGTGGCTGATAATGTTAAGGGAGCCCACCTCGCATTTTTGTTCTCTTGCTCTCCCTCTCTCTTTGGCTTGTATGATCCATTCGGCCCCATTCAGCCAACTGTTTTAAGACGTTTATCCCCATCCAGATGTCGATTTCTTCCTGGCGAGCGAAAGCGAGCCAGCATTGTATGGAAAAATCCGGCTTCGCCGGAGAAATTTTTCTATCGAAAAATGTACAGATTTAGCTTACTGTCAAAACAAAAATATATATATGCTGGCTCGCTACCGCTCGCCAGGAAAATATTGACACCTGGATGGGGGTAAAAGTCTTAAAACAGTAGGCTGAATGGGGCCGAATGGATACAAGCCAAAGACAGAGGGAGAGAAAGATAATAAAAAAAAACGCGGTGGGTTCCCTTAAAAATTCCTGCATGGGTCATAGGGTACAGAGCTGTCTGTTACACCACACCCTACTGCCATGTTGCGTTAGGTTAACCCGTTCAGTACCAGGGACGTATATTTTATCATATTCTTGACCCTGTTAGACGATTTTATTCAAATTAAGAAGGATCTCTAGCAATAATAACGCTTCAAACCGTCTAAACCAACCCTGTTAACTACCACAGATCCCTCTTAGGCTGCATAATATAGTCTAATTATAGCTAGAGTACAATCAAACACTCGTCGCTGGTACTCAAAGGGTTAAGGTTATATATTACGGTTGGTTGTGGTGGTGAAGGGGATGTGGGTGATGACAATAGAGTGATGTTGTGTTGTGTTATGTTACTGTAGATACTATATGGTTGGTTGTGCTTGTCTGAGTGATGATGGTGAAGGGGATGTGGGTGATGACAATAGAGTGATGTTGTGTTGTGTTATGTTACTGTAGATACTATATGGTTGGTTGTGCTTGTCTGAGTGATGATGGTGAAGGGGATGTGGGTGATGACAATAGAGTGATGTTGTGTTGTGTTATGTTACTGTAGATACTATATGGTTGGTTGTGCTTGTCTGAGTGATGATGGTGAAGGGGATGTGGGTGATGACAATAGAGTGATGTTGTGTTGTGTTATGTTACTGTAGATACTATATGGTTGGTTGTGCTTGTCTGAGTGATGATGGTGAAGGGGATGTGGGTGATGACAATAGAGTGATGTTGTGTTGTGTTATGTTACTGTAGATACTATATTGTTGGTTGTGCTTGTCTGAGTGATGATGGTGGAGGGGATGTGGGTGATGACAATAGAGTGATGTTGTGTTGTGTTATGTTACTGTAGATACTATATGGTTGGTTGTGCTTGTCTGAGTGATGATGGTGAAGGGGATGTGGGTGATGACAATAGAGTGATGTTGTGTTGTGTTATGTTACTGTAGATACTATATGTTTGGTTGTGCTTGTCTGAGTGATGATGGTGGAGGGGATGTGGGTGATGACAATAGAGTGATGTTGTGTTGTGTTGTGTTACTGTAGATACTATATGGTTGGTTGTGCTTGTCTGAGTGATGATGGTGAAGGGGATGTGGGTGATGACAATAGAGTGATGTTGTGTTGTGTTATGTTACTGTAGATACTATATTGTTGGTTGTGCTTGTCTGAGTGATGATGGTGGAGGGGATGTGGGTGATGACAATAGAGTGATGTTGTGTTGTGTTATGTTACTGTAGATACTATATGGTTGGTTGTGCTTGTCTGAGTGATGATGGTGAAGGGGATGTGGGTGATGACAATAGAGTGATGTTGTGTTGTGTTATGTTACTGTAGATACTATATGTTTGGTTGTGCTTGTCTGAGTGATGATGGTGGAGGGGATGTGGGTGATGACAATAGAGTGATGTTGTGTTGTGTTGTGTTACTGTAGATACTATATGGTTGGTTGTGCTTGTCTGAGTGATGATGGTGAAGGGGATGTGGGTGATGACAATAGAGTGATGTTGTGTTGTGTTATGTTACTGTAGATACTATATGTTTGGTTGTGCTTGTCTGAGTGATGATGGTGAAGGGGATGTGGGTGATGACAATAGAGTGATGTTGTGTTGTGTTGTGTTACTGTAGATACTATATGGTTGGTTGTGCTTGTCTGAGTGATGATGGTGGTGGTGGTGGAGGTGATGTGGGTGATGATAGCAATAGAGTGATGTTGTGTTACGCTGTGTTATGTTACTGAAGAGACTATAATATGGTAGGTTGTGTTTGTCTGAGTGATGATGGTAGTGGTGGTGGTGGTGATAGTAGGGATGTGGATGGTGATAACAATAGAGTGATGTTGTGTTACGCTGTGTTAAGTTACTGAAGAGACTATATGGTTGGTAGTGCTTGTCCGAGTGGTGGTGGTGGTGGTGGTGGTGGAGGCGGGAAGGAGAGGATGAGGCTGTTAAGTGGGGATGCGCGTAATTATTTCCTCTTTTATATATCCATTTATATTTTTTTTAGATTCCTCCCTAGACATCCACCAAGCTTAATTCCCCCCCCCCCCCCCCAGATCCTCCTTCAAGATAAATGTGTATATTATTCGATAGAAAACTGTCCCGCTGGTTCCTCTTAAATTATAGGCTCGCTGACGTTTGCCAGGATAATATTGACATCTACTGTAAATGACACGAAAAGTCTTAATATTGACAACAACAAAAAATGGGGCGAAAGGTCTTAAGATCGCCAAACTAATGGGCCAAATGTCATAAAATCTAAAACTAATGGGGTTAACATGAGGAAGAAAGGGGACCAGACAAACGACCCATATCCCCTTAAAAGGTTCCGAGGCCACTACTCAGCCTACTACGATGTTTTAAAAAAATAAAATAAAAAGACCTCCGTCTACGTATTGTGAAAAACCTGTTATCCTCCGGCAAATTGTGGGGTTGAGTGAGTGAAGGGGGGGGACAGTGAATGAAGGAGGATGCATGTTTTTCATAATACCTGTTGCTAGCCCCAAACGCGCGAGCAACTGTGGCTTTCAACCATCCGACACATCCCCTTTTATTAATGTGCATCACACATGTTACATACAAATAAAGTTTATGTTTTGTTTTACCCTACTGTGGAAAGACTACGGATACACCACTCCTGCCGGGGCCTCACGCAGTGGCATGACCCAGTCCTGTCGAACTGAGCTCATGAAGCTGGTGGCATTGCCCCGGAGGATAGCCATCCCTAGTCTTTGCTTGAGCCAGAGGGTTTCCCGGGGTTCTCCTGAAACTTCTCTGATTTTACGGCCTATTTCATTCACCATCTTAAGGGTGGTAGGGCCGAAGACTCCTGAAGTTTCGAATGCCAGGGGCTCGAACTGATGAATTCTGGCGATGGCTTGATATTTTTCTCGCTTTTTATTTTCTGCTATCCGGGCGGCTTCACCTGCTTCGTCGGCGTTTCTGGCGGCGTTGGTTGTGGAGAAAGTGTCAACACATGTGGCATCCCACACGATGCACCGGCCATTCTTGTAAGGGTAAGTGGTCATCCCATCTGGCCGTTTGCCGTCTTCTCTGTGAAGTCCATGTGGTTCGAGGATTGATGCACAGTTAGCACTCTGCAGGGCCCGTTTTATGACATCATTTAGTGCAGGGTGTCTTGGCAGGCGGCCTGCGTTGTAATTACATGACAAGGCATGGTGACCTTGAGCATCCATCCTCCCATCACACTTGCAAGTGTGTGGGTGACAAACTGCCGCACCCACTCTGAGCGCGATGGCGACCCGGAGCACTTCAGCATCCAAGTGAGTTCCAAGAGGTGGGATGGGGATGGCGTGTAACCACAAGCCACTCTCCGAACGGGCGGCTGCCTGGAGGCGTGCTTTTGCAACCTGGTCTGCATTGGTTAGGAGATTTTCTTGAGTTTTCTTCGCCGAGATGGTATCCCACGCTTACTGCTTGCTCCTGGAGGTACCCTGAGGCTCCTCTTCTACTCCTGTACTTCCCTTCCAGGTGTTAATCGCTGCTGTTACGTCCCCGTTAAGTGTCATTCCGGGTTTAGAATAAAGGATGGACAATACGAGGTCGTTGGTCGCGATGAGGGAAGAGATAAAGGCTGGGGAGGCAATATCCGAGGCTCTCCGTATGCCCAAGCCCCCGAGGCGGACAGGAAGGGTGGCTTGTGTCCAGGCCCGTTCTTTAAATTCCACGTTGGTGATGCTGGTCACTGCATCTCGGATTATGCTGTCTAATTCTTGGAGGCCGCCGTTGTTCGTGTAAGTCATCGATGTGCGCAGGAGGTATTGGAGTTTTGGGATGGAGAAACAGTTCTTGAGCAGGGCCAGGGGGGATCAAGTAGGAGGCAAGCTCTTTACTTGGATGAGGTGTACTTGGTAACAGCCTTGGTGCCCTCAGACACAGCGTGTTTTGCCAACTACGATGTTATGTGCCTCTGCTTGGTAGTGTGTCTGTGTGTGTACTGTGTGTGTGTACTGTGTGTGCTATGAGCTCAAAATAATATTATGTTAATAGCAAAATCATGAAGATTCTTATATAAACCAGCAGATGGAATTAGGCATTGCACAGAGCGAGAAAAACAGAGAAATTCCACTTCAAGTTAATGATTCATAAAACTCATTACTATACTCAGTTCATTATTATAACGCCAAGATATTTTCTTCCTTTACAGTAGATTTCTTTATATTTATATCCTTCAGCACGATGACGTAATTTTCGTCTTATTCTTTTATTTTATTTGTTTTATGTGGATTAGGGAGACAAATGGCAAAACTGCCTGTAAAGAGTGCCTCCCCCAGAGTTGAAAGAGTGACAGGTCCAAAATCAAGGAATGTTCGAGCCAAAATGTCTGGACACACGGAGTTTGAAGCAATTTAAGTCATAAGATGAGGGAAAGATGAATTCAGGGAGAGAGTTCCAGAGCTCAGCTGTTGAATAGAAGAAAGACTGGGAGTATCGTTTCACTCTTGGGTTGGAGAGTTGCACATAGTAGGGGTGGGAATGTGTTGCAAGACGAGTACTATGTACCCTACGTAGAGGAGGTAGTATACACTGAGAAAGCTCTGAGGAACACTGATTATTGTAATAGCGATAGAATATTGAGAGAGATGCAGCGGCGAAGAGAGAGAGATTGCAGAGAATCTGTGAGTTTACTTGAGTTAATGCGACGAAAGGCTTTCTTTTCTACTTTGTCTGGAAGTGCTGTGTGAGAGGATTCTCCCTACACAGGCGAACATTACTCAATACAAAGATGCACTGTGCCCCTGTACAGAGCAAGAAGGTGTGCAGGGGTAAAGAACCCCTTGAGGCAGTTGAGCACACTCACCTTCTGGGAAGCTGTTTTAGCAAGAGTAGTAATATGGTCCTTCCAAGAGAGATCAGAAGAAAAAGATACACCAAGAATACTGAGAGAAGATCAAGGATTGATTTTTGTATTGTTGAAGTATAAGGGATAGTCTTCTGGGAGTTCTTGACGGTTGTATAAATGGAGAAATTGGGTTTTGGAAGCATAGAGAGCAACAAGGTTTTCTCTGCCCCAATTGGAAATGGTAGTTATATCAGAAGATAATTATTCTATGGCTTCATCACGTTTGTTTTTGAGAGATTGCTTGCCTGGGCATTCTGGAAAACTAGTTGAATAGTGTAAGGTAGAGGCATCATCATATTATTATGTTCTCATATGAGAGGATAGGACTGGAAGTACAGTTGAGGAGATCCTTTATATATATTAGAAAGATAATTGGAGATAGGAAAGAACCCTGAGGAACACCGGAGTTGATAGAAACTGATGGAGGGTAGTTTAAAAATTAGAGATTTGAGCCAGACTCTATCGAAGGCTTTCAGTATGTCTAGCGCAATAGAAAAAGTCTCACCGAAGTCCCGAAAGGAGGATGAACACGAGTAAGGAAACCATACTGGCGATCTGAAAGTAGATTATTTTAAGAAAAATGCTCAAGAAATTTTGGATTAAGAAAAGTGTCACAAACTTTAGATATGCAAGAAATTAGAGCAATTGGATGATAGTTAGAGGGTTGAGAATGGTCACCTTTCTTTGGGACAGGTTGAATGAGAGCAAATTTCCATCAAAAAAGAAAGATATTAGATGAAAGACAGAAACGAATGAGTTTGCCTAGGCTCAGCACCATCCGGTCGGTCGGTCCATACACTTTCTTATTATTAAGCTCCGAGAGGGCAAAAAATACATCCTTACAAGAAATTATGACATTAAGCAAAAGGAAGAATGAGAAGAGTGGAGGGAGAGGAATAGCACCGGAATCATCCAAGGTGGAGATTTTAGCAAAAGTTTGAGCGAAGAGTTCAGTTTTGTCAGAGGAAGACATGGAGGTGGTGCCGTGGTGCCGTCACAGTAGAAAAGATGAGGGAAAGATGAGGAAGTAAAATTGTTGGAGATGTTTTTGGCTAGATGCCAGAAAGCTTGGGAAGAGCTAGAGTTGGAAAGTTCAGAACATTTACTGTTGATGAAAGAGTGTATGGTGAGTCGAAGAACAGATTTGGCTTCATTGTGGGCAGGAACATAAATAGTACAAGATTCTCAAGTTTGAAGACGATGGTACCGTTTGAATGCTTCCTCCTTATTGCAAACAGCAGTAGAACAAGCCTGAGTAAACCAAGATTTTTATGAGTTAGTTTGAGAGAAAGAAAATGGAATGTATTCATTTATGCCCAACTTGAAGTATTGTATTCCAACAATTTTGAAGCCATTTCCTCTGGTGAAAATTCGACTGGTCAACTATGAACCAAACGTTTCATGATTTGCATTCAAAGTTTGCATTGCAGAGTCTATTTCTATATGTATCCATCTTGAAGTGTATTGATTATTTTTTAGTGTGATAACCAGCCACATAATGACACTAAATATAATATACTTAGTAGCCTCAACCCCTCTCTCTCTCTCTCTCTCTCTCTCTCTCTCTCTCTCTCTCTTTCCTAAACCGTTAATCTGTATGCTACTTCGTTAAGGGAGGTCACCGGCTATTTTTTATCTTTCTCTCCTTTTCTCTCTTTCCCTGGCTTGGGCTTGTATCCATTCGGCCCCATTCAGCCAACTGTTTTAAGACGTTTATCCCCATCCAGGTGTCGATTTCTTCCTGGCCAGCGATAGCGAGCCAGCATTGTATGGAGAAATTTTTCTATCGAAAAATGTACAAATTTAGCTAGATGTCAAAGCAAAATTATATATATGCTGGCTCGCAGTAAAATATTGACACCTGGATGAGGGTAAACGTCTTAAAACAGTAGGCTGAATGGGGCCGAATGGATATAATCCAAAGAAAGAGGGAGAGAAAGAGAACAAAAGCGAGGTGGGCTCCCTTAAGTTAGCAGTTTAATATGATGTAACCTCGTCAACACTTAGATGCGTGTACAGTATGTGGAACTGAGGAATGTGTGTGTGTTTATTGCTAGTGTTGTTTGTATGTGTTGTTTTGAGTTTTAGAGCAGCAGGATCACATGCTTTCATTATTTGTCATTTGGGGGTGTTTGGTGTTGTGAGTGGTATTAATTAGTTCAGATTATCTTATTAATAATAATAAAAATAATAATAATAATAATAATAATAATAGTAATAATTAAGATGCCAACTACCACTTGGAGTAGTTGCGCCCTCTTTACCACATGTTGCGGGTTCTCAGATATACGAAAGATCACTTATAACTGTGTTATGTTACTAACCCATTTGTTCCCTACTAACTTCCTAATCCTGCCTTAGTTCCAGGGCAGTAGTTCCCTTCCCAATTTTCCCTTACCCACTCTAAACCACTGTTTGGACACTTGATCCTCAGTGTTTTGGAGGACAAGCAGCCTAGAAGGGTCACTAGTACTGTTGTTGCTTGATTTCCTTTGTACTCCTTTGTACCGAGGGGGAAGTGTTGAGATAATACAAGAGCCATTATTATTTATGTAGTGGTTTGATATGCATTTCTTATTCATTAATAAAGATATAATGCATTGTTAATTATCACATACAGCATATATCTCAATATGGAATACAAGGATACATGGAGTTATATACACCATTAGCACATATTATAGAGACGTATTGGATGAACAATGACCTTCTAGCTCATACAGTAATGATTACCTGGCTTTCACAACGATATTCAGAGCCGGAATCTTAGTTAGCTTAGGTCAGGTTAGGTTAGGCTAGGCTAGGTTAGATTAGGTCAGCTTAGGCTAGGTTAGGTTAGGCTAGACTAGGCTAGGTTAGGTAATGTTAGCTTAGGTTAGGCTAGGCTAGGTTAAGTAAGTTAGGATATATTATGCTATGTTAGGTTAGGCTAGGTTAGGTTAGGTAATGTTAGCTTAGGTTAGGCTAGTCTAGATTAGGTTAGACTAGGCTAGGTTAAGTAAGTTAGGTCAGGTTAGGATAGAATATGCTATGTTAGGTTTGGTTAGATTAGGCTAGGTTAAGTAAGTTAGGTCAGGTTAGAATAGGTTAGGTTAGAATATGCTAGGTTAGGTTAGGCTAGACTATAGGCTAGGTTAGGTTATGCTAAGTCAGGTTAGGCTAGGCTGGGATAAGTTAAGGGGAGGCAGTTGGTTTTTAGAGTCCTCCTCCCTCATGTTTAGCCCTATTAGTTATGAGATTTCAAAACATTCGCCTCATTAGTTTGGCGATTTTCAGACCTTTTGCCCCATTCTTTTGCCAATATTAAGACCTTTCGTGCCATTTAGGTTTCGACTTTTTTTCATGGCGAGCGATAGCGAAGCTGTATTTGAAAAGGAATCGACCTTCGGCCGGGACAATTTTCCACCAAAAAATGTACAAATTTATATCGAAGGGGGGTCTTGTGGGTATTTTTTAAAGTTTGATAGAGGTTTAGAGAGCAAACTAAACTCTCTCCTTAAACCATTGAGCCGAACCAGTAAATGATGCTGCACAATTACCGTCTGAGCTCCCTTAACATGATCATGCTGGGAAAAGAAAAGTATACCCCCAGCACAATAAACCCGTCTATACTTGGGGAACCTGGTGCTGCGTAGCTACACACCAGTGGGGTCATGTCTAGTAATACATAGTGGTGGTGGTGGTGGTGGGGGCTAGACAAGGTTGCTGTTCAGACCTTCTCAATGGGAGAGGAGGTTTTTAGGTTGTTGAATATAAACACCATATGAGGAGGAACACATTATTGACAACGTTTCGCAGATAGCTTCTTCAGGTCAACATTTTGTCAACATTCTGTTTTAGTTTGTTTCCTAGACCTCAATCAAGCTTAAAATTACCCCCCCTTGACCCCCTTTCAAGATAAATTTGTAAATTTGTCGGTAGAAAAATGTCCCGGCCAAAGGCCGGTTTCTCTTAAATTACACGCTTGCTATCGCTCGCCAGGAAAATCGACACCTATATAAACGAAAGGTCTTAAAATTGACAGAAATGGGGCGAAAGTTCTTAAAATCGCCAAACTAATGGGGAGAACGTCTTAAAATCTCAAAAGTAATGGAGCTAAGCATGAGGGAGAAAGGGGCCACGACAAAAATCCTTCAAGTGGAAATCTCCCCTTAACTGTATCAAACCCAGGGGTGGTCTAATTATTGTTTCCCTCCATTAAGCCGGTATCACACGAGCGCTTTTTCCCTCAACATTTATCCTCAACACTGGTCTGGCAGCTTATGAGGTCAACATGCATAATATTTCTGTTATCTAAAATCCTCTATCATCAATTTAATTTCCGATACCATTGCAATATAAACCAGAATTGTTGTCAGAAAAATTTTGATGATAGAATGTTGACTATAAAAGCTCTCGTGTGATACCAGCTTTAGTTTGTCGATTTTAGGATGATTTGCTCAATTATTTGGCGATTATAATACCTTTCTCTCGATTCAGGTGTCGATTTTCTTCCTGGGGAGCGATAGCAAACCCGCAGTCGAGGTGAAACTCGACTTTGGCCTTAACATTTTTCAACCGAAAATAAACAAATAAATAAATATATACATTTAGCTTGAAGGGGGAACTCGGGAGCATTTTTATTTATTTGACTATGTATATTTATGTATTAATTATTTAAAGGGGTTTAAGGGCTAAACAATTGCTGGAAATTACAAAAAAAAAAAAAAAAAAAAAAAAAAAAAAAAAAAAAAAAAAAATAATAATAATAATAATAATAAACAAAACGACAATGCAAGCCCTCTATTATAATCAACATACAAACAACAGCCCATCCCACACAATAACAAACAGTAGTGTATAATTATATAAAGTAATGTATATAGCGGTGGTGCCACACAAGGTCGTTGCTCTTCTCTTGTGAATGGACTCCTTAACCCCTTCTGTACCAGCGAGGTATTTTTCCATTTTATGCTAGTTCTGTTTAGACGACTGTGTGCAGGTTAAGATGGATCTGTGGTAGTTAAAAGGGTCAAGTGAGATCATTCGAAGCCTGTTAATTGCATTTTTTAAACTGAATAAAATCGTCTAATAGTAACTAGATTAAAGTTAAAAGGACGACACCAGTACACCGGGCGAACGTCTTAAAATCTCATAACTAATTGGGCTAAACATGAGGGAGAAAACATCCCCGTTGACGCTATCATATTGGATGGGGACTCCACAGTTTTGCTATTATAATATTATGATTATCTACTCCAACCTAAGTGACGACATGACGTGAGTTCGAATCCAGATGACTGCCAGCTGAATGTGTGGGGTGGATTCTTCCTTTTTAAGGGGGATCACCGGTTTTTTTTTTATCTTTCTCTCCTTTTCTCTTTCCCTGGCTTGTATCCATTCTGCCCCATTCAGCCAACTGTTTTAAGACATGTATCCCCATCCAGGTGTCAGTTTTTTTCCATTGTATGGAGAAATCCGGCTTCGCCGGAGAAATTTTTCTATCGAAAAATTTACAAATTTAGCTTGCTGTCAAAACAAAAATATATATATGCTGGCTCGCTACCGCTCACCAGGAAAATATTGACACCTGGATGGGGGTAAACGTCTTAAGACAGTAGGCTGAATGGGGCCAAATGGATACAAGCCAAAGAGAGAGGGAGAGAAAGAGAAAAAAAGCGAGGTGGGCTCCCTTAATGACTGTCTAAAGATAATAGAATTAATACATAAATTAATACATTTATAAAACCTCAGCCCTACTTCCTCTGTATATAATTCCACCGTGGGAGACACTAAAGAGGGTAGGATATTGATGCAATGTGTTGATCAACTTTTTATGCATCGAAGAAAGGTTACTAGGGCACAAGACAGAAATAGGCACGGTGTAGAGGTAATTGTGGTGTTGGTAGTGTGTGTGTGTGTGTGTGTGTGTGTGTGTGTGTGTGTGTTTGGGTGGGTGTGTGTGTGTCTTTATAGTGGACGAAGACTTGTGAGGGCGTTGTTGTGTACGAGTACTTCTGTGGGTGTGGGTGTGTGTGTGTGTGTGTGTGTGTGTGTCTTTATAGTGGACGAAGACTTATGAGGCGTTTTTGTTTATGAGTACTTCTGTGTGTGTGTGTGGGTGTGTCTATGTGTTTGTGTGTGTGTGGTGTGTGTGTGTCTTAATAGTGGACGAAGACTTGTGAGGGCGTTGTTGTGTATGAGTACTTCTCTGTGTGTGTGTGTGTGTGTGTGTGTGTCTATGTGTTTGCGTGTGTGTGGTGTGTGTGTGTCTTAATAGTGGACGAAGACTTGTGAGGGCGTTGTTGTGTATGAGTACTTCTGTGTGTGTGTTTGTGTGTGTGTGTGTCTTTATAGTGGACGAAGACTTGTGCGGGCGTTGATGTTTATGAGTACTTCTGTGCGTGTGAATGTGTGTGCTGTAACAAATGAAATAGTATGCATGTGTGTTGAAAGAAGACTATGTATACCATGTGTGTTGAAAGAAGACTATGTATACCCTGTGTCTTTTCAACTGGCGGTAAATTGCAAAGTTTCCATCAAGATTGATCAGTTATTTTGAAGATTTGGTCGTGAAATATGGTGCTAATTATATAAACTTGGTTTTACTATGATGCAGAGACATAGTGTTTTTATATGTTTCCATTAAGTATCGATACATTAGCTGCTAAGGGATTCAATTTACCGTCAGCTGAAATGAAACAGTATAGTTACATAGTGCGTGTGAGCGTGTAGGAGTATACAGTATAATATAATAACTCTATTTATAGAACCCTTAACCCTTTCAGTACCAGGGGCGTTCTTCTTATCATATTCTGGCAACTATTAGACGATATCATTCAACATAAGAAGGACCTCTAGCAATATCAACGCTTCAAACTATCTCAATCAACCTTTTTATCTACCACAGATCCTTTCTAAGCTGCATAATATCGTCTAAATATTGCTAGAATAAAATATAACACACATCGCTGGTACTCAAAGGGTTAACCCCTTGAGAATCACAACGCGTTTTGACAGTTTAATCTGGCTATTTTTAGACGATTTTATTGAGATTAGGAAGGGCAAATGGTAGTCAGAGGGTTAATTGGTATATTCTATACCTTTTTGATGCCAACAGATCCTTCCTAAGTTGTATAAAGTTGTCTACAGGTAGCCAAGATGAATAGCTAAAATACGTCATGATCCTCAAGGGGTTAAGTTTTGTGTGTATGTGTGTGTGTATGTCTGCGTGAGTGTGTGTGTGTGTCTGTTTGTTTGTGAGCATGTGTGTGTGTGTGTATGTATATGTGTGTGTGTTTGTATATGTGTGTGTGCGTGTGTGTGTCTGTGTATGTGTGTGTGTATGTATATGTACAGTATGTGTGTGTGTGTGTGTATGTGTTTGTGTGCATGTGTATGTATGTGTGTGCGTGTGTGTGAGTGTGTGTATGTATGCGTGTTAGTAAAGTAATAACAACCACTTACAGAAACCTTCAGTTGGCATAATAAGTGTCTCAAGGCCACAGCGTTATAACGTGGCGCCACACACACACAGACACATACACACACACACACACTTATACACTCCTTCACACTCTCATAATACACATGCACACATAAACATACATGCACACTCCTTATGTAAACCCACAAACACACATACTCTCAGATAGGATAAAGTCTAGGTTACAAATAGGATAGGTTTTTGTGTATTTTCATCCTCATTGGCTGCACGCTCGAAATTAACCGATTATTATTGTTATTAGTATTAGTAGTAGTAGTATTGTTATTATTATTATTATTATTATTGGTTGTAGTACTAGCAGCAGAAGTAGCACTTATAGTAATAGTAGAATTTGTATTGTCATTATCATTATTATATTTGTCAATATTATATTCATGCTTTTTAATCATTGTACTATTTCATAATAATAATTATCATCATCATCATCATCATCATCATCATCATTATCATTATTATTTTATTATAATATTATTAATTATTATGATTATGTCCACCGTTAAACTCAACATAATCAAAAGCGGGCGTCTCAAAGCAAACCTCACTCACTCCCCGATATTTACTAGGCCGTTACCCTTCCGATAAATCCCCCCCCCCGCGCCATTATGATCGGAATTTACGTCTCCATTACCGTGATTAGCGGACGGAACCGGCATTCGACTATCGGAAAGAAGAAGGGCTCGTGAGGTCCGGGCGATTGAGGTAATGGGGGCGTCTGAAAAATTGGAATATTATCTGTCGGTGGGAGTAGTGAGGTGGGTTCTGGGTGGTGGGTGGAGAAAGGTGGTGGTGGTGGTGATGGTGGTGTAGAAAGGTGGTGGTGGTGGTGGTGATAGTGGTGTAGAAAGGTGGTGGTGATGGTGGTGGTGGTGGTGTAGGAGAGGGAGGATAGTAGTGGAGAATAGAGGTGATGGTGGAGGTGGAGAATGGAGAAAGATGGTGGAGATTGTGGTGGTGGAGAAAGGTGGTGATGGTGGTGGTGGTGATGGTGGTGAGGAAGAAGAAAGGTAGGAGGAGGATGGTGTAGAAAGGAGGTGGTGGTTGTGTAGGAGAGATAGGACAGGGGTGGAAAATCGGGATGATGGTGTAGGTGGAGAAAGGAGGTGGAGAAAGGAGTAGGTGGTGGTGATGGTGGAGGTGGATAAAGGAGGAGGTGGTGGTGGTGATAGTGGAGAAAGGAGGGGATGGTGGAGGTGGTGTTGGTGGATGGTGGAGGTGGTGGTGGAAGGAGAAGGAGGATAAAAGGAAAGTAGGAAGTGATGAGCAAGAAATCAGAAGAGGAAGAGGATGACGAATAGGAGGAGGGGTTCAAGGTATTAAGAGGGGGTAGGGGGGTGTTATAGAGTATGTGAGTGTATGTGTATGTATGTCTGTTTATGTGTATGTGAGGTTGTACGTGCGTGTATGATAAAAATATCCGAAATATGTTTGTTATTTTTATTTATTCTTCATTTGCCTTTCAGTACAAGCCCCAACACCTAGAAGAACAATACGGTTGTAGACCATGCAGACACAGATCGCTATAGCACAATAATGAAAAGCAATACTTATGGATTATGCTAAGGACATTGAGGACGGAAGCGATAATCATGATAATGTGGAAAACTGCCCGATATTAAAACCAGACACGAATAATCAAGTCTCCCCACAAGTTTATGGAAGTGATAGAAAACGGAGAATCTTTTCAGGTAAACAAATGTCCCGAATCAGGTATTGAAGGTGTGTGTGATAAAGTAGTCGGCATGATTTGGGCCAATTATGTGTTTGTAAACTATCGTCTTTTTAATACATTTAAGATGCGGATAATGGCGAGGTATTGGTTTAGGATTAGATGTGCTAGAATGTTTTATATCATGGCGAAAAAAAATAACAAAAAAACATACTCAAGTTTATCATATTTGTGTATGTGAGAGAGAGAGAGAGAGAGAGAGAGAGAGAGAGAGAGGTCACCAAGGACAATGAGAAAGCTTAAGAGTCGCCCCTATGACCAGGCTTGTCACATATTGTACATAATAATACGCTCTCTCTCTCTCTCTCTCTCTCTCTCTCTCTCTCTCTCTCGTGTATGTATAGGTAATAATGTATGCATCCCTATATACTGTATGTCGGTCTATCTATTTATCTACATATCTATCTATCTTTCTTGTTCTCTCTCTCATTCTATTTATCTATATATCCATCTATCTATCTATCAATCTTTCTTTTTATTTGTCATTCTATCTATCTATCTCTCTATCCATATACCTACCTACCTATCTATCTATCTATCTATCATTCTATCTATCTATCTATCTATCTATCTATCCATCTATCTATCTACCCCTCTCTTTAGACATACGCGAAGCTGCTTGACCTAATTTAGTAACAATATGCTCAGACCCTCTTCTCGTAAACCCAAACACCTGTTCATAAAAAAGTGACCTCATAACCCTAGTGGTTAAGGCCCCATTAATTGCTCTTTCCATTCACATATGCATAGCCTACGTGAGTTGCAGTTGGGATGTGTGTACATGCTTAGATTGATATGCAGGATTCGAAGTTGCATAATAAATCGTAGGCAGTGTCCACCATTCTTTAACTGTCTTCGTGGTGCGATGCATAAGGTGTTGATTTTCGGTGTGAGCATCCTGGATTCGAATCCACGGACTGCCACATGTGTTTGTAAATTTCATTAATCGATTTTAGGAGTATAGTTGGTTGTTGGAAGGAACATAATAATTATATCTCGAACTCACATAATTAAGGGGGTTAGTGCTTTGTTTTTGGTCTATATATTTATGTATTTGTTTAGTTTTTAGTTTCCTCCCTATACCTCCATCAAGCTTAGAAAATCATCCCCTAAGGCCCCCCCCCCCCCCTTTAAGATAAATTTTTAATTTTTTTGGTAGAACAATTTCTCGGCCGAAGGCCGGTTCCTCATAAAATGTCAGGCTCGCTTTCGCTCGCCAGGAACAAATCGACACCTAAAAGGCACGAAAGGTCTTAAAATTGACAATGAAATAGAGCGAAAGGTGTTAAAATCACTAAACTAATCGGCTGAACGTCTTATAATATCAAAGCAAATGGGGTTTAACACGAGGGAGAAAGGGGACCAGAAAAACGATCTATCTCCCCTTAATGACTCGTAGAACTAGTCATGCTGTGGCTCCGATTGACCTTATTCTTATCTCCTTCAGTACCTGCAACGCTGAGAGAGAGAGAGAGAGTGTGTGTCATGGCTAATTGGTAGGAGGCAGAGAGTCAGCATAAATGGTATTAAGTCAGAATGGGTGTCCCCCAGGGATCTGTGTTAGGCCCTCTTTGGTTTGTTATATACCTTGATTTAGGTATAACCAGTAGGATAAGAAAATTCGCAGACGATACCAATATGGGGAGAAAAATAGATTCAGATAGCGACATAGAGTGCCTCCAAAGGGATCTAGATACTCTACACGAATGGTCAGTAAATTGGCAGATTAATTTTAACATTGACAAATGCAAGATATTACAAATAGGGAAGATGAATACAAATGCAAAATATAAACTAGCTAATATGGAATTAGAAACCTCAGACTGTGAGAAAGATCTGGGTGTGTTTGTTAGCAATGATTTGAAGCCCAGAAAACAGAGTATGCGTTCGTAACAAGGCAAACAGGATTCTCGGGTTCATCTCTAGGAGTGTGGGTAACAGAACTGCTGATGTTATTTTAATACTTAACTTGTCATTAGTGAGACCCCATATGGATTATGCTGTTCAATATTGGTGTCCATATTATAGAATGGACATAGCTTCCTTTGTGAGAGTACAAAGTAGAATTACAAAATTATCCATAATATTGGAAATCTTCCATATGAAGAAAGGTTGAAGAAATTAGGCTTACATTCGTTAGAAATACGCAGAGTTAGAGGGGATATGGTAGAGGTGTTCAGGTGAGTTAGTGGGATTAATAAAGGGGGCATGGAAGATGTACTGAAGCTCAGTTATGGCGAAAGAACTCGAACAAATGGTTTCAAACTAGATACATTTCGTTTGAAAAAATATACAGGCAAGTTGTAGACAGGTGGAATAGGTTACCGAGAGATGTTGTGGGATGAAGAACGATAGAGAGCTTCAAAATATTATTAGATAGGCATACGGACGAGATGGGTTGGGTGCGAGGAGGATCTGCCGGGTGTGTGCAAACTCCCGGTTTCTTATGTTGACCTCTGACCGTTTTGTTGAGGTCGGTCCTCATGGTGTTAGTGAGTTGGGCCTATAATTAGGCCTTATATAGTTAGGGTTGGGTGTGAGAGGGATGTGCCTTCTGTGGGCCAATCGGTTTTCTGCAGAGTCCCATTTTCTTATGTTCTTTTGTTCTTATGCTAAGGAGGGTGACCTGCTTTTTTCTCTTTCTGGGTTGTATCCATTCGGCACCATTCAACCTACTGTTTTAAGACATTGACCCCCATCCAGGTGTCGATTTTTCCTGGCGAGCGACAACGAGCCAGCATTTTATGGAGAAATCTTTCTTCGCCTGAGACATTTTTCTATCGAAAAATGTACAAATTTAGCCAGCTGTCTAAATCATTATCCAAAATATGGTGGCTCGCTATCGCTTGCCAGGTATAAATCGATACCTGGAAGAGGATAAACTTCTTAAAACAGTAGGCTGATTGGGGCCGAATGGATACAACCCAGAGAGAGAAAAACAAATAGCGTCACCCCCCTTAAACTTACATAATAACACGAACAATTATTCAGTTGACGTCTTTACCTCCTGTCATTGTGGCCACCCACTTTATCTTATAAGTGACCTTGTGTGTGTGGGGGGGTGTCACGGGATGTATATGGACAAGCGGTGGTGTGCTTAATGGTACAAAATTGACTAAATATGTAGGTTTGCAGGTACATGAGGTTTGGGGCGACAGTTTAAGTGTACACACCTCTTTAAAATACATTTAAATGGAGTGTTTTAAGTAAGGTTAGGTAAGTTAGGTTAGGTTAAGTTTTATCTAGATAGTTTTATTTAGGCTTAAAAATCGAAAAATTTACTCGTAAGCATGCATAATTAACGTGTGTACGGATAAACACACCACCGCTTGGGTGTGTTACTCAGTTACTTGTTCGTCAAGGGGAATCCACGCAATGCGAGCTAAGCTCATTATTATCGCGCCTCCTTAACTGGGAATGTATTGCGTGAAATGCATGTTAAGTGTTTATGTATCGTTGGAATGGCTGTGGATGTGTGTAGTCTGTATTTTAGCCAATTGGCGACATCTGGAAACGAAGGCTTAGGGTTAACCTGTACGGTACCATTCTCACTACGGTACCAGTCTCACCCGAAGGCTTAGGTTGACCAGTAGCTTAGGTTGACCAGTACGATACCCATCTCGCCTTGTAACCGATCACCAACCCCAGATGGGACGTCACAACTTCGTCCACTTATTCCAGGTTCCTATTTATACTGCTAGGTGAACAGAGGCTACACCGTTAAGAGACTTGCCCAAATGTCTCTTCCCCGCCCGGGTCTCGAACCCGGGACCTTCTGGTTGTGAGCCAGACGCGCTATCAGTTACGCCACGGGGATGTGTGTGTGTGTGTGTGTGTGTATGTGTATGTGTGCATGTGTGGGGGTGAGGGTGTGGGTGTGGGTGTACAAGCATTGGTGGGTTCATGGGTACAAATTTCATAAAACATTTCCGGGTTAAGGTATGGAAATGTAGAGTGAGCTTAAGGGTAAGTTAAGTAGGATAGGTTAGGTAAATTAGATTAGCTTAGGTAAATTAGGTTAGGTTAGGTGTGATCTGACTCATTTTATTTGGGTTTAAAGAACGAAAACAAAAATAATGTACTCGTCAGCATGCTTAATTTGCCTGTGTACCAATAAACACACCGTCACTTAAATGTGTTGGAGAGAGAGAGAAAGGGGGGTGTTAGATAAATGAGCTTATGAATATTTAAGAATATATCGTTTTATACCATGATTACATTTTTGTTTTCGTACTGTGTGTGTGTGTGTGTGTGAGGGACACCGTGTATGTGTGTGTTTGTTTGCGTGTGTATCTGAGAGTGTGCGCATGTGTGAGGAAGGCAGTGTGAAAGTGTGTAATTCTGTGTCTGTGTGTGTATTTTTTTTTTTTTTTTTTTTTTTTTTTTCTATATTCCAACTTACGTCCTCTCGGGCATAGGCTGAGAGCCTTAACATTCACCGCTTTACAATGAACAGTGAAGCCCGTGAGGTCTTGTTCCAGTCTAGGGAGTGAGACATGTGAAGCACGTAGAGTACAACGAGCACCTGCCATCTTGCCTTCACATGAGGCACGGTGCTCACTCATGGCCCGAAACGACCCCATCTCTGAAGCCACCTCGTCCCCGTGCTTCACTGTCTCACCCCCTACACTCAGACTCTCACACTTACACACACACAACGCCACCTGTTGAGCAGATAACTCACCAGGCATTGCACCCCTATAGCATATTTTGAATATGGGAATATTCATACAGTGCTATTTAATCAGGGAACAATGAGGGTATTTTATTGACGTTTCGGTGGGCTTGTGGTAATGCACTGATACCAGGTACAGCACAAATTCCATCCCAATAATATCTTCCCATTGATACATCGGGATTTGAACCCGGGACCTTTGGATTACCAGGCCAGTGGCAAGACCACTCCACCACACCTCCCATGTATGTGTGTGTGTGTGTGTGTGTGTGTGTACCCATGTCCTCGCCCCCAAATGTGTATATGTTCATGTACCCCTCTTGTGTGCGTAAGTGGTGTGTGTGTGCGTGATGTGTCTACCAGAGTATAGGAGAGAGAGAGAGAGAGAGAGAGGGAGAGAACTGGTGTACATGATCTTGGCTCTAGCCTGGGTCGATACGTTTTGGTAATACTATTGAAGTTTGGTCATCTTTACATTGCTAGTTTACTATTGAAGTTTGATCATCTTTACATTGCTAGTTTACTATTGAAGTTTGGTCATCTTTACATTGCTAGTTTACTATTGAAGTTTGGTCATCTTTACATTGCTAGTTTACTATTGAAGTTTGGTCATCTTTGCATTGTTAGTTTACTATTGAAGTTTGGTCATCTTTGCATTGCTAGTTTACTATTGAAGTTTGGTCATCTTTACATTGCTAGTTTACTATTGAAGTTTGGTCATCTTTACATTGCTAGTTTACTATTGAAGTTTGGTCATCTTTGCATTGTTAGTTTACTATTGAAGATTGGTCATCTTTGCATTGCTAGTTTACTATTGAAGTTTGGTCATCTTTACATTGCTAGTTTACTATTGAAGTTTGGTCATCTTTGCATTGTTAGTTTACTATTGAAGTTTGGTCATCTTTGCATTGCTAGTTTACTATTGAAGTTTGGTCATCTTTACATTGCTAGTTTACTATTGAAGTTGGGTCATCTCTAAATTGCTAGTTTACTATTGAAGTTTGGTCATCTCTACATTGCTCGTTTACTATTGAAGTTTGGTCATCTTTACATTGCTAGTTTACTATTGAAGTTGGGTCATCTCTACATTGCTAGTTTACTATTGAAGTTTGGTCAACTTTACATTGCTAGTTTACTATTGAAGTTTGGTCATCTTTACATTGCTAGTTTACTATTGAAGTTTGGTCAACTTTACATTGCTAGTTTACTATTGAAGTTTGGTCATCTTTACATTGCTAGTTTACTATTGAAGTTTGGTCAACTTTACATTGCTAGTTTACTATTGAAGTTTGGTCATCTTTACATTGCTAGTTTACTATTGAAGTTTGGTCATCTTTACATTGCTAGTTTACTATTGAAGTTTGGTCATCTTTACATTGCTAGTTTACTATTGAAGTTTGGTCATCTTTACATTGCTAGTTTACTATTCTAAAAGTAACATAATAGTTAAGGGGAGATTTCTACTTGGGGGATTTTTTCTGGACCCCTTTCTCTCTCATGTTTAGCCCCATTGCTTTTTAGATTTTAAGACGCTCGCCCCCTTTAGTTTGGCGATTTAAAGAACTTTCGCCCCATTTCTGTCAATTTTAAGAACTTTCGTGCCATTTAGGTGTCGATTTTTTCCTGGCGAGCGATAGCGAGCCTGTAATTTGAGAGGAACCGGCCTTCGGCCGGGACATTTTTCTACCGAAAAATTTACAAATTAATCTTGAAAGGGGGTCTAGGGGGTTGTCACGGGTCAGACCGTGACTGTGATTATATACTATAGGGTTAGGTATATTTCTCAAGCGCGGGAAAAATTGGGGAGGCGGGAACAGCTGTAGAGAAAGGGAGAGAAGAGGGGTGGAGGCACAGGCATAGGCCTGTGTACCGCTAGGCACCTCGCGTACATGTGTGCGTGTGTGCGTTCTTGCTTGTGAGCGTGGGTAGGCCGCCGTTACGCGTACATGTGTGTGTGCGTTCATGTTGTAGGCGTGGTCATAGGGAGTGTCCAGTCTTTTCATTGGCACCAAATTCAAAATGTGATGGGGGAGGGGAAAACCGAGTTTATAAAGGGGGCAGGAATGCCCAGGACAGGCCTTATTCTCCTCCTGCCCGACCCCAACGAGATAGTCCAATTTTGTTGTGCCCGCGATGAATGGGTCGGCAGGGCTGCGAGGGCACCTCGTGCCCTAATTCAACCATAATCAGGTGAGTCCAATTCAGTTAGACAAGTGTCAACGTTGATTGAGATATCCAGAGTGATGTGTGGTGGTGAGAGTGATGTGTGGTGGTGTGCTTGTGTGCGTTGGCCAGTCACCAGGACTGAGCCAGACCGTACACATGGCCAAGGTTGTGACGCCGACCGAATTAGCTTATGCTATGGCCGAGAATGGCAGGTGTAAGCATGACCCCACAGAGGGCTTGCTAAAGGCTAGGGATGCCCAGGGCGACATAGTTCTCCTGCGGCGATATCCCACTGATTTAGCTATGCACGTGGCCAGGGGTGGGTGTGGTGAGTGACGCCGTAACGCTTAACCCCACAGAGGGTGAGGTTACCGCTAGAGGATAGTCGGCTTGAAGGGCTTGTCGTACTGCCCGTTTTGAGACTCTTTAATTAGACAACTCTCATTAGTCTAGCGAGTCACGTGTGTGTGGATGTGTGCGGGTGTGTGAGTGACGCCGTAGCATCTTAACCCCACAGAGGGTGATGGCTACCGCTAGAGGATTGTCGGCTTGAAGGGCTTGTCGTACTGCCGTTTTGAGACCCTTTAATTAGGCAACTCTCATTAGTCTAGCGAGTCACGTAACTGAGGTGAGGAGGTGAGAGAGAGAGAGAGTGATGAGTGTGATTGACGGGTACTGTGAGTGTGGGAAAATCTCGTACCTTATTCGATCATGCGGTCATTTGCTGGGCTAGACGATTTCAGTAACACAGTAGACTAAAGGGTTGGTTGATGTGAGATTTCGTGTGACAAGCAGTAATCAGTATAATGATTTGGGGTAATCTTAGGGGTAGTTATAATACTGGGTAATTGTATTTAGGTAAGTGGATTAGATAAGTGGGTTAGATTGAGTGGCTGAGTGTGTGAATGAAATTGTCTCTTTGATTAATGCAATTTCAGTGTCGCTATTCAATAAAACCATTTTAGTAGGAATGTTTGTTTCTTTAATTCTTACTAACTTTAAGAATATAATTATTATCAATATATACCTATCATTACAATAAATCCGTGTACTCTATTATCCCGCAAGCTGGGAACTGCAATTTTCTTTTCAAATATATTACTGCATCGAGTCAGTATAGATATAAATGTATAGCATGTTCTGGGACTTTTGGTGCCATAATTTCACAAGGGATATTTGTCTATTTTTGATCTAAAGTAACGACACTATCAATTATGGGTTTATTTCCTAGATAATGGGCAAGTGTTACAGTAACCTATTAGTCTTATGATCTATTACAATTGGCGATCTGGACAGGATTACTATTACAATTGGCACCGGGCATGATCTATTACAGGGGTGTAATTTTAAGCTTGATGGAGTTCTAGGGAATCAACTAAATACCTCCCCTTCATGCTGTATTTTATTGTATTCCTTTATTATTAATCCAATTTATTTGTTGTGTACCCCTGTGCATTCCAGTGTTAAGATATGTACAGTATATGTGTTTATGTATCTAATGTATATGGCATATGCAAAGTATATATGTATGTTTATATGTATTCATGTATATTTGTATGTATGCATGTATAATGTATATCTATGTTTGTATGTATGCATGTATATGTAATAATAATAATAATAATAATAAACGGTTTATTAAAGAATGGCAGCCTCATGAGCTGAAAATACACATTTTACAATTTAGTGGATGAACATGAGATGTACAGATATGAGGATGGTAAGCTTAGTTTACAAACAAAATAAATAAATACAATAATGATGCAGGTGCAGAATACAAATTTTCATAAAATAACCATGAGAGTAAGTGATATACAGTACATATACACATTTATTTACTTACTCATATACAGAACATACGTATATACACGTACGTGCGCACATACATATACATACATATATAGGAACATAAGAACATGCAGTAAGTGTGCACATGTCCGTATACACAAACGCTCACGTATGCACACAAACATACATACATACAGAAACTGTTTTGGTAAGGTCAGGTAAAGAGGGTGCAGGTACTGCAATGGGAGGTTAATCCTCGGTAGTGTAGGTGTGTGTGTGTGTGTGTGTGTGTGTGTGTGTGTGTGACAGAAGACGAAATATGGAAGAGCTGGGCGTTCTATTGTTAAGGGTGGAAATACATGGATGAAGATACGCGAACACTTAATAATAGATAATGCTTATGCATAGATTTATAATCATAAGTTGCGCTAGTGAGCAATATGTTCTCGCTCATATGTACGTATATTTACATACATATGTGCATATGACCATATAAATATAAATACACGTACAGTACATATATATATTATATACATTATATTTTCAACCGGGCTCGAACCATTGACAGCACATACACACAGACATACATATACATAAATATATGCACATTACATGCATATATGCTCTTCTCTTATCCTACCTGATACTCTCAGCCGGGCTCGAACCACAAACAGTATACACTATACATATATATATATACATAAATAACGCATACATACATACACATATATGCACACATACATACACATATACTGCACATACATAGATACATATATACACATATACATAAACAAACTCAAGCAAATACATACATAATTATATTCTAATACACACACGCACACACACTTATGCATATATTATTAAAGGTGGGCGCGTATATATGGTGTGACAGGCCGTTATTACACATTATTAATAATATTAACAATGGTTGGGATAGGACTATTTTTATATCTGTCAGTTCTTGCTCTTATTGGTTGGAGTGTGTTGAAATGACGAGCTGCACGTGTAGGTCTAGGGGCGTCTGGTGGAAGTAAGTTTCTGTGTCGTGGGTGAACAAGCAGCTTAGATGCAAACTGTTTGAGTGTGTTGTAGTGGTGGGTTGAGAGTGCAGGTATGCTAAGGGTGGTGAGAGCTTCCTCGTACCCTGGATATGTGCCACCCAGGATGATCCTGCATGCCCTCCTCTGAACTCTCTCCAGTTGACGTTGTTGTGTTAGGGTTAGAGAGGAGGACCAGGCAGGAGAGGCGTAGGTGAGCTTAGGGAGTATGAAGGTGTTATATATACTCTTCAGCTCATTCTCAGGCGCCCCCAGGGATCTCAACCGCCTTAGCATAAACAACTTGTAAGTGGCGGTCCTGACTGTGGTAGTTACATGTTTCTTCCAGTTCAGTTTGTTGTCCACAGTGAT
This sequence comes from Paralithodes platypus, assembly GCA_032716605.1. Lineage (NCBI taxonomy): Eukaryota > Metazoa > Arthropoda > Malacostraca > Decapoda > Lithodidae > Paralithodes > Paralithodes platypus. The sequence goes on along the minus strand of CM064483.1, from coordinate 62,244,695 downwards.
TCCGAGGAGTTTGGTGGACTCAACAAGCTGAAGGGGATGAGGACCAATTGTGACAGTGGGTGGAGGAAGGTCGGTAACGGAAGTGTTGATGTGCATGACCACTGTCTTGTCATGATTGATAGTCACATGATTGTCTGTGGTCCAGGCTTGAAGACGGTCGAGGATGTCTTGTAGGGGGTCATAGTTAGGGGAGGTGTTATCGACAGTAATGCCGACTGTCGAGTCGTCCACGTACTTCCAGTGGAATGGGGTGTCCTTTAGGGCATCATTAATCAAGATGAGGAACAATAGAGGCCCCATCTTTGTGCCCTGTGGGACTCCACATGTGATGTCTAGGAAGGTGAAGATGAAGCCTTGGTATCGCACTGCTTGTCGTCTGTCACTAAGGAAGTCGGTCAACCACGCAACCAGGGTAGGATGTAGCCCCAACTTTATGGCTTGTTGATGATGATGGTGTGGTCAACAAGGTCAAATGCTTTCCTGAAGTCAATAAAGGCAAGGGCGAGGGAAGTCTTTCTCTTCTCAAGATTTGTGTAAATATAATCTAGGAAGCTAATAAGACAGTGAGTGGTGAAGGAGGTTTTTACGTTGCCAAACTGTTGGGGATCTATCAAGTGACGGATTTGTGAGTAAGCCCAGGTGAATACAAAGTCCTCACAGATTAGACTAGGGATGGGCGTAATGGCAATTGGACTGAGTTCATTAAGAGAATGTGGGGAGGGGGTTTTGGGGATTGGAGTGACGTATGAAGTTTTCCAGTCTGCAGGGCATTTACTTTGCCTTAAGGAGGCATTAATTATCGAGCAAAGGGGGGTGGCAAATTCCACCGAAAATTCTTTGTATATTTTCATGGGTAGGTCTACTGGGGTTGTTGATCTTTTTATTTGAAACTGGAAAGCTTTTTGGCCACTTCAAATTCTTGAACAGTTACTGGGGGGGAAGGGGATGGGAGGAAGGCAGGGAGGTTGGTGCGGTCTAGTTTGGGGAGGGTTTGGCAGATGGTAGAGAAGTGATTATTTATCAGTTCAGGTGCATCTATACGAGGGACATGGGAAACACAGGGGATCGAAGGAGTCCCACTACTTAAGCCACAAAGATTCTTAATTTTAGAGTACCACTGACTGATATTGGTTTGTTTTAAATGATGAATCTTTGTAGGGTAGTAGGACTTCTTCGCCCAACGGATTTCCCTTATCACAATGTTGCGTAGGTCCTTGTAGCGATTGTTGTCCGTGTAGAAGGCCTTATTCCGATTCTGCATCAGTCTCTTGATCCGAGGAGTAATCCATGGGACGTCAGAGGGGTGAATTTTGGTCCTCTTGGTGGGGAAGAAGTGGTGGTAGGCTTCGGTGGTGGTAGATACAAAGTTGTCCCATTTGGCATTAACATCTTCTTCAGTGAGAACCTCCGTCCACGGGTAATGAACCAACCACTGCCCGAACCCCTGCATTGCAGAGTCTGGCGTTGGTCGGTAGGTCCGGATGACGGGGGTCTGTTGATGGGAGGTGGTAGGGGCAGGTGACCAGAACACAGAGAGATGAGTGCTGCGTCCCACAGGAGGTAAAGGTAAAGGTATGTATGTATGTACGTAGGCCTATGTATGCATTTTTGTAGGTGTACATGTACGTGTGTAGCCAATGTATATCTGCATATATGTAAAGTATACATGATATGTGTATATTGCAGTGGTATCAGTGTATTTACTTATTATTATACTTAAGGAGGGGGTCAACATTTGTTTTAATCTTTCTCTCCTTTTCTCTCTTTCCCTGGCTTCTATCTATTCGGCCCCATTCAGCCAACTGTTTTAAGACGTGTATCCCCATCCAGGTGTCGATTCCTTCCTGGCGAGCGATAGCGAGCCAGCATTGTATGGAGAAATCCAACTTCGCCGGAGACATTTTTCTATCGAAAAATGTACAAATTTAGCTTGCTGTCAAAACAAAAATATATATATGCTGGCTCGCTACCGCTCGCCAGGAAATTATTGACACTTGGATGGGGGTAAACGTCTTAAAATAATAGGCTGAATGGGGCCGAATGGATACAAGCCAAAGAGAGAGGGAGAGAAAGAGAACAAAAAGCGAGGTGGGCTCCCTTAACAATTACGACTGTACTGTATATGTTCAATATCAATGTGTATATATAAGTAAATTATTCAACATTTGACCTGCTAAGCCTGCCATGAGTAATGACAATACAATAATAAATACAATACACTTCATTAAGGGGGCCCACCTCGCTTATTTTCTCTTTCTCTTCCTCTCTCTTTGGCTTGTATCCATTCGGCCCCATTCAGCCTACTGTGTTAAGACGTTTACCCCCATCCAGGTGTCAATATTTTCCTGGCCAGCGGTAGCAAGCCAACATATATATATTTTTGTTTAGACAGCAAGTTAAATTTGTAAATTTTTCGATAGAAAAATGTCTCCGGCGAAGCCAGATTTCTCCATACAATGCTGGCTCGCTATCGCTCGCCAGGAAGAAATCGACACCTGGATGGGGATAAACGTCTTAAAACAGTTTGCTGAATGAGGCCAAATGGATACAAGCCAGATAAAGAGAGAAAATGAGAGAAAGAGAAAAAAGCAGGTGACCTCTCCAATGCCAACAGCTTTCACAACATCACTATTATACACACATGCAAGGGTAAAGAGCTGTTTTGGTTATGGGCAGATCTGTTATATTAATTATGGATTATTTATTATTATTTATTATTTATTATTTATTGTTTTTATGTATGCATTTCTTTAGTTAGTTAGTTGGTTTCCATCCTAAGCCTCCATTAAGTTTAAAGGAATACCCCTAAGACCCCCCTACGTGATAAACTTGTATAACAATTCGGTTTCTCCTAAATTGCAGACTCTCTATCGTTCGCCAGGAAAAATCGACATCTAAATGGCACGAAATATTTTCAAATTGACAATGGAATGGAGCGAAAGTGTATCAAATAACTAAACCACCACCACCACCAACAACACCATCACCATTGCCATCACCACCACCAACAACAACAACACCATCACCATTGCCATCACCACCACCAACAACAACAACACCATCACCACCACCACTACACAACAACACCATCATCATTGCCATCAACCAACAACAACAACACCATCACATTGCCATCACCAAAACAACAACACTATCACCACCACCAACAACACAACAACACCATCACCATGCCATCACCCCCAACAACAACAACACCATCACCACCACCAACAACACAAACACCACCAACACCATCACCACACCAACAACAACAACACCAACACCACCAACAACACAACAACACATCATCATTGCCATCACCACCAACAACAACAACACCATCACCATTGCCACCACCACCAACAACAACAACACCATCACCACCACCAACAACACAACAACACCATCATCATTGCCATCACCACCACCAACAACAACAACACCATCACCATTGCCATCACCACCACCAACAACAACAACACCATCACCACCACCAACAACACAACAACACCATCATCATTGCCATCACCACCACCAACAACAACAACACCATCACCATTGCCATCACCACCACCAACAACACAACACCATCAACACCAACAACAACACAACAACACCATCACCATTGCCATCACCACCACCAACAACACAACAACACCATCATCATTGCCATCACCACCACCAACAACAACAACACCATCACCACCACCAACAACACAACAACACCATCACCATTGCCATCACCACCACCAACAACACAACAACACCATCATCATTGCCATCACCACCACCAACAACAACAACACCATCACCACCATCAACAACACAACACCATCATCATTGCCATCACCACCACCAACAACAACACCATCACCATTGCCATCACCACCACCAACAACAACAACACCATCACCACCACCAACAACACAACAACACCATCACCATTGCCATCACCACCACCAACAACAACAACACCATCACCACCATCAACAACACAACAACACCATCATCATTGCCATCACCACCACCAACAACAACAACACCATCACCATTGCCATCAGCACCACCAACAACAACAACACCATCACCACCAACAACAACACAACAACACCATCATCATTGCCATCACCACCACCAACAACAACAACACCATCATCATTGCCATCACCACCACCAACAACTACATTAACAACAATACCATCATCATTGCAACCACCAACAACAACAACAACAACACAACAACACCATCATAATTGCCACCACCACCACCAACAACAACAACTACAACAACAATACTCCCATCACCACCACCAACATCTTCATTACCAAACCACCTCCACCACCAGCAATAAAAGCAACATTATCACAACCACTTATGGCTAATTAGTTTGTTTGTGTATTGCTTATGTATATTTTATTGTGTATTGTTTATTGTGTATTTAATTGCGTATTGTGTATTTAATTGCATATTGTGTATTGTGTATTTAATTGCATATTGTGTATTGTGTATTTAATTGCATATTGTGTATTGTGTATTTAATTGTGTATTGTTTATGTGTGTACTTTAAGGGGGCAGTGGTTATTTTTGGGGGTGTATATATTCATATATTCATATAGTTTTTAGTTTCCTCGCTAGACATTCATCAAGCTTAGAAAACACTCCCTAGACCCCCTTTCAAGATAAATCTGTACATTTTTCGATAGAAAAGTGTAAAATTACAGGCTCGTTGTCGCTCGCCAGGAAAAAATCGACACCTAAATGACACGGTCTTAATATTGACAAAGAAATGGGGTGAAAGGTCTTAATACCGCCAAACTATTGGCCAAACGTCTTATAATTTGAAAAGCAAGGGGGCTAAACACGAGGGAGAAATGGGGTGCAGAAAACCGGTCCACCTCCCCTTAATATGTGTGAGGTGATGGACGGAAGACCTTGCCTGGGGATGGACAGGTAAATGAATAAATACTCGGCCAAACGAACAGGACATTCCAACCTTACCTGATGCCTTACCTGGTATAGCTTAACCCTTTCGCGGTGATTATTATGGAGCTTAGGAAGGATCTATGGTAGTATAAATATAATAAATTTATGTCATTCACTTTTTGACTCCCCCAATTCCTTTCTTAACTGAATAACATTGTGTAATGATAACAAACACCAAATGAAGAAACCCGTCCTTTATTTTTACTGAAAGAGTTAAGGGGAGGATGGTTGTTATTTCTGGCCCACCTTCTCCCTCATGCTTAGTCCCATCAGATATCAAGAAGTTCAGCCCATTAGTTTGGCGATTTTAAGACTTTTCGCCCCATTTCTTTATCAATATTTAGATTGTTAGATTGATGAAGGTCTAGGGAGGAAACAAACAAAATTACTAATAAATGAATTAAATAATCGACCAAAACTATAAACCCTTCCCCCCTTAAGGTGGATTTACAAGATTTTTTTCTGGACCCCTTTCTCCCTCATGTTTAGCCCCATTGCTTTTTGAGATTTTAAGACGTTCGTCCCATTAGTTTGGCGATTTTAAGAACCCTCGCCCCATTTCTGTCAATTTTAAGACCATTCGTGCCATTTAGGTGTCGATTTTTTCCTGGCGAGCGATAGCGAGCCTGTAATTTAAGGGAAACCGGCCTTCGGCCGGGAATTTTTCTACCGAAAAATGTACAAATTTATCTTGAAAGGGAATCTAGGGGGAGTAATTTTAAGCTTGATGGAAGTCTAGGGAATCAACTAAAAACCTCCCCTTAAGGTGGATTTACAAGATTTTTTTTATCCGCACTTCGGATCTGGCACCTGATATATACTGGTACAAGAATACACGCACCTATTATAATGCATCCTCATTATGTGTATAGTGTATAGGCGTTCGTAATAAGGCAAACAGGATTCTCGGGTTCATCTCTAGGAGTGTGAGTAACAGAACTGCTGATGTTATCTTAAAACTTTACTTGTCATTAGTGAGACCCCATATGGATTATGCTGTCCAATTTTGGTGTCCTTATTACAGAATGGACATAGATTCATTGGAGAGAGTACAGCGTAGAATGACAAAAATGATCCATAATATTAGAAATCTTCCGTATGAAGAAAGGTTGAAGAAATTAGGTTTACATTCGTTAGAGAGACGCAGAGTTAGAGGGGATATGCTAGAGGTGTTCAAGTGGGTTAGTGGGATTAACAAAGGGGACATGACAAATGTACTAAAGCTCAGTGATAGCGAAAGAACTCGTACCAATGGTTTCAAATTAGATAAATTTCGTTTCAGAAAAGATATAGGCAAATATTGGTTTGGTAACAGAGTTGTAGATGGGTGGGATACCAAGTGCTATAGTGGGATCTAAAACTGTAGGGAGCTTTAAGATAAAATTGGATAAGCATATGGACGAGAAGGGTTGGGTGTGAAGGGGGATCAGCCGGGTTGGGCCAATCAGCGCTCTGCAGACCCCATAATCCTGCGTTAATCTCTAACCGTTTTGGTAAGATGATCCTCAGGGTATTAGAGTGTTGAGCCTATAATTGGGCTTTGTAATTGATTTGGGGTTGTGTGGGACAGGGATCTGCCTTGCTTAGGCCAATCGGCTTTCTGCAGACTCCCATTTTCTTATGTTCTTATGTTCTTATGTTCTTATACCACCACTACCACCACCACCACCACTAACAACAACAACAACAACAGTGGTGATGGGCTGGTCTATCAGAGTGAGAGCTGAGCGACCTCTGCCATACCCATAGCTTAATCTGACTGTTCCTTGTCCTTATATATTTTCTAGATCTCAAGTGACGGCGTCTCTTACGTGGATTGACTTCCCTACTGCCAAACTAGAGGTTGGCAGAGTGGGAGCCAAAGTGTCACATTTTTCCTTTGCCCCTCAATTTTTCCTTCATAATTGCTGAGGGGCACAGGGCCTTGGGTGGGGCTTTGGTTTCCCGGGCGTTTCCGCACCCTCCTCAGCTCCCCGCCTCGGAGTGGCTTTGGTCATTTGGGCTTTATTAGTGGTAAGCAGGGAGGGTTTTGTGGGGGTGCTCGGTTATGGCCTTGGCCTTGCTCAGGACCTTAGGGCTGCTCGGCCAGACAGCCTGAGGAACAGCAACAACAACAACAACAACAACAACAACAACAAAAAGAGCAATAAGAATAACAACAACAACAAGAAGGTAAATAACAGCCTGCGATGGAATACTGTGGAATGATCATAATGCCTTCAATACACCCCCCCCCCCCCCCGCCCACTTAACCCTTGTGCGCCAGACAATGCCCTTCCCTGGTTTACTGCCTCGGAGTAAATAGAGGCAATAATCTTCTGGCCCGTGCTGCTGCTGCTGCTGTGCCTGATGGAGTGGAAGCAGAAGGAGGAGGAGGTAGGTAGTTGTCTTCTGCAGGGGGGGGACGTTATTCATTATATTTCCTTCATTGGTGGTGGCCGCTCTTGGGTACCCTGATGAGCGGCGGGGAGGGAGAACAGAAGAAGGATAGAATATACTACACTCTCTTCATGAACCACCTATTACTGGAAACATACCCTCTTCTATATATATTTTTTTTTCTTTTTTTCTTTTTTTTTCTATGTGATTGAGGGAGGCAAAAGGCAGAACTGCCTATAGCGAGTGTCTCCCCCATAGTTGAAAGAGTGACAGGGCCAAAATCAAGGGACGTTCGAGCCAAAATGCCTGGACACACGGAGTTTGAATGAAGAGGGAAAGACTGATTCTGGGAGAGAGTTCCAGAGCTCAGCTGTTGAGTAGAAGAAAGTTTGAGAGTAACGTTTCACACTTGGGTTGGAGAGTTGCACAGAGTAGAGTATGGGATTGAGTTGCAAGACGGGTACCACGTGCCCTACGTAAAGGAGGTGGTATATAAAGGAGGTGGTATATATATATATATATATATATATGCTCAATTGTAATCACACGTAGGAAGATGCCTGAAGAAATATGCACAAACAATTACACACAAATGTACAGTAGAACCAAGGACATTCAATTAAAGGGATATCCATAGCCGAGATTATGGAAGTAGACAACGACTTTTGACCATGAATGTACACGTACGCACACACACCATACGTCCTAGCACACACACACACCCTAACGGTCACGGTGGCCGAGCGCGCTTAGTACTCTGTATTGGGAGCGCTAGCTCTGGTGTCGGGGGTTCAATCCCACGCGCCGGCAGGGGAAGTTCTCTCAAAAACTTTCCCTGGCCGTGAAGGCAAGGTCTGGACGGACCGCCTCGGCGGGCCCACAAAGTCTCCTGCCCACGTCCTACTCCTTCGGGAGTATGTAGGCGTTCTCGTTAGCAGCCAGGATCAGACTATTGATCCCTTAGGATAAGATCTAGGTTAAGTCTGTGTATTTTCAGCCCCATTGGCTGCCGGCTTGAAATAAACCGATTATTATTATTATTATTATTATTATTACACACACACATACCAAACACACACACAAAGACACTAACAAACACACACACACACCACCAAGGTTACCCCGTACGTTTGTTTATAAATACAATAAAGTATAGTCAATTTATTCCGTACAAGGCAGGAAGGAAGTGCTGATGTTGTTACCTCTCTCTCTCTCTATCTCTCTCTCTCTCTCTCTATCCATCTGTCTTAATCTACTCGCTCCTCTCTCTCTCTATCTATCTCTATCTATCTATCTATCTATCTATACATATATCCATCTCTCTCTCTCTCTCTCTCATGTAATTTTTGCCTGTGCTTCATGTGGTTTTTACTAATATAATAATCCGTACAAGCGTTGAATTACTGAAATATGCGATAGCAATATATCGAGAATAATTATAGGTAAATAATAGATACACAGAAATAAACAAGCTCATGGCCAGAAAATGAAATATAGACAGAATAAATAGATAGGTAGATACACAGATTAATAGATACATCGATAGATACATACATACATATTTACATAGTTAGATAGATAGATAGACAGACAGACAGACAGACAAACAAACAAACAAACAGACACAGACAAACAGACAGATAGATAGACAGACAGATAGATAGATTGATTGATTGCTAGATAAATAAATGGATAGATAGTAATCGCTCCAAACCCATGACAATTATAGATATCACGATAGAAAGAGAACAAATAGTAAACAAATTAAATGCAATAATGAAGAAAAAAAACACAGGTACCCACAATATAAACATAAATTAACTGATCAAAATCACTAAGTGGAAATAACGCATTGAAGATTTAGCAAAAAATATTATGAGATAAACAAAAAGACAAAACTACCACATAGAATATAAGAAATATAAAAACACGTGTGCATTCAAATAAGAACATGTGTGCAAAATATGTGTATGTATGTGCATTCCTTTTTTTTTTTTTTTTTTTTTTTCTAAATTCCAACTTACTCCCTCTCGGGCATAGGCTGAGAGCCTGGACATTCACAGCTGTGCAATGAGCAGTGAAGCCCGTGAGGTCTTGTTCCAGTCTAGGGAGTGAGGCATGTGAAGCACGTAGAGTACAACGAGCACCTGCCATCTTGCCTTCACATGAGGCACGGTGCTCACTCATGGTCCGAAGCGACCCCATCTCTGAAGCCACCTCGTTCCCGTGCTTCACTGTCTCACCCCCTACACTCGGACACTCACTCTTACACACACACACAACGCCACCTGTTGAGCAGCTAACTCACCAGGCATTGCACCCCTATAGCATATTTTGAATATGGGAATATTCATACAGTGCTATTTAATCAGGGAACAATGAGGGTATTTTATTAGCGTTTCGGTGGGCTTTGTGGTAATGCACTGATACTAGGTACAGCACAAATTCCATCCCAATAATATCTTCCCATTGATACATCGGGATTTGAACCCGGGACCTTTGGATTACCAGGCCAGTGGCAAGACCACTCCGCCACACCTCCCCTACATAGTACATAGAAGCCCACGGACATACATTCATATACAGTATACAGTAGATATATACATACGCACATACAGGAACATCTAGTTCACACACAAGAACACAAACACGCGCTCGCACGCACTCATTTATTCATTGAACACACACACACACACACATATACAGACACATACACGCATACATACACGCAGCGATAGGCACACACACAAACGTACTCAAAATCAATCATATAAATGTCCATATTAATTAGTCTGTTTACAAAGAATATACTACATTATACTATACATTATACAATATAATCCATGCATACATAATTATACAAAATCATGAAATACTCGTATTGAAGTGACTAAATACATACAGGTAATTCATACACAAATATATAGAAGGTCGATAATTTACATAAGCTCTCTGTACATATGTATTGGTAAACATGATTGCACAATATATGACGTAGTCAAACACTTGAGCTCGTAAATACGTCAGAATGTTCGGTGATTTATAAATACTTTATTTGGCAGCATTCGAATATAGTGTATATATATGATTAATAAGGATGGTAGAGGAGTAATATTGGTCAACACACACAAACGCATTCATAAGTTCACTCACAAACACACACACCATCGCATTTCCAATCACAAACACATTCACATTTTTACTCACACACACACCATCGCATTTCCAATCACAAACACACACCTGGATTCCTGGATTGTAGTTTAGGACCGAAGTCCTGGGCCACGCTGGTGCGCCGCCCTCAGTAGTTCCTCGCTCTGGTTTGATGTAGCAGGCTGTTTCCGTCGGACGTTTGGTAATAGTGTGGGAGCGATGGTTTGTCGGGTATTGTTCGTAGGAATTTGTCCAATCCAGTCTTGAAACTTAAGAGAGAGCCTGTGTGTTCTCTTAGTTTCTTGGGGAGACAGTTATATATCCTTGGACCGTGTACAGCCATTGAATTTTCTTTCAAGGTTTGTAAGCTCATCCTTGTTCTCACTAAATGCGGAATAGTGCACAATTTTCCTCTTCTACTGCTGTATGTCGTCCTAATTTCATCTTCGTTTTCCAGATTTGGTATCATTTCGTTAATTATTTTCCACACGTACATTGCTACATATCTCTCCCTTCTTCTCTCCAATGAGTACATGTCTAAATGTTGTAGTCTCTGCCAGTAGTCCATGTTGTTCAGTCCTTCGATTCGGGCCGTGTACGTTCGTTGTACTGCCTCCAGTTTTCTGATTTGGCCGATGTTTGTGGGGTTCCATAACTGGCAGCAGTATTCAACCAATGGTAGTATCAGGGCCCTGAATAATACTATTAACGCACGTGGTTCTCTTGTTTTGAATGTTCTAAAAATCCATCCCATATTCTTTCTGGCCTTCGCTACAGTATTATCAATATGACGGTCGAAGCTAGCGTCGTTGCTTATTGTTATTCCCAGATCCCGCAAGTGGTTGCTTTGGATTATAATTCCTCCTTCTGGTGTTGTATAGTCCTTGTCGGCCACTTCCTGCTTCGGGTGTCGATATCTCAATAACTCGAATTTTGTGCTATTGAATATCACATTATTAATTTCTGCCCAGTTATATATCGTCTTCAGGTCATCTTGTATCATTTTATAATCATCTTCCCTTCTCACAATGCCCAGGAGTCGAGTGTCGTCTGCGAATGAGGTTGTTTTACAGTACTGTATACTCTGGTCGATATCACTGATATATATGAGGAAAAGCAAGGGGCCAATCACCGACCCCTGTGCCACACCACTTCTCACTTCCGACTTCTTGGATTCGCTTCCTTCGACCATCACCGATTGACTTCTATTAGTGATAAAGCTCCCGATCCACTTGTGTAGCCTACCTCTAATCCCAATATGTTCCAGTTTTTGCAATAAGATCGAGTGGTCAACCTTGTCGAAAGCTTTAGAGAAGTCCAGGTAGATTGCATCTGCACCATCTCCATCCTCTAGAGCACTCAAAATATCCATCCTGTGTTGAAGAAGATGCGACACGCACGATCTTCCGCTTCTAAATCCGTGTTGACCTTTGTTATAAAGCGATTGTTCCTCCAGATAGTTGGTTACTTTTTTTACAACTATCCTCTCGAATATTTTAATTACACATTCCCATTTCTGCTCACAAACACACACACATTCCCAATCCCAAACACACACCCATTCCCATTACCACTGAAAAACACTCACATTCGCATTTCTACTCAAAAACACACACATTCACATTTCAACTTTGCGTAAGAATTTTCAGTGATATATGTATAATTTATTAGGCATAATTCACTTACAATCTACATTTATAATTAATTTAATGCACAGTCAATATCAATAGTTCATCAATAGCATAGTCCATAAACCGTATGTTATTTAGTTACTATCACTTTTCCTTGACAGTCCTTGTGTGTTTCTAGTTGTTTTATTCTAATTTAACCCCTACTGTACCGGCGACGTAATTTACATCACATTCTGGAGACAAATAGACGATTTCATTCAGCTTAGGAAGGACCTCTGTCAATAATAAGGTTTCAGACTATCTCAACCAACTCTTTTAACTACCGCAGATCTTTCCTATGCTGCATAATATCGTCTAAATACAGCTAGAATAATATATAAAACATGTCGCTGGTACTCAAAGGGTTAAGGTAAACTGTCATGTCACCATTATGTGGCTATGAGGAAGATCGTGTAGCGAAATAGGTTGTTAATTATGAAAACTTGGTCTTAATATAATGCAGAGAAGTATTAGTTTCATATTTTTCCATAATGTATAAATCAATCAGCTGCTAAGAGATTCCATTTACCGTCAGCTCAAATGAAACCGACTATAGTGCTATTTCTTTCAAGTCGCTGAATTGTCTCTCTTTAAATTCCACACACATTTTCATCCAGGTTTTCGTCGAACTATAAATGTTTACTATAAATTTAGCTATGGCTCCACCAGCATAGTGTAAGCATATTGTGTATATCCAGTTGTTTTAGCCCTTAGATGATACAATACGATTTTTTTTTTATCAGGCAATTATTAGACAATTGTATTCAGAATAGGAAGGCTATATGGAAGTAGGAGGGTTAATTGAGACATTCTTTACCCGTATAATTCCCGCAGATCCTTCCAAAACTGTATAAAATCGTCTAATGAGAGCCAGAATAAACTGTTAAAATGCGGGTTGCCCGCCTAATGCCGGTCTCAATCAGATAGCCTCAGCCTGGCAGCCTAATGCAGATCCCAGTCAGCTAGCCTTGAGCCCAGGGCCCAATGCTGTTGACAGTCAGCTAGATTCAGGCTGCTGCCCCAACGCCGGTCCTAGTCAGCTAGCCCTGGGTCCCTAACGCCGGTCCCTGTCAGCTAACCCCTAGCCGCCATCCTAACGCCAGTCCTAGTAAGCTAGCCGATGGACGGCGGCCTAGTTCCGGCCTCAGTCACCTAGCCCCAGGATGCCAGCCTAACGCCAGTTCCAGTCAGCTAGCCCCGGGCTTCCAGCCCAACGCGAGTCTCAGTCAGCTAGCCCCATGCCCGCCGGCCTAACATCGGCCCCAGTCAGCTAGCCCTAGGCCAGCAAGCTAACGCCTGTCCCAGTCAACTAGTCCTGGGCTGCCGGCCTATCGCCATTCCCAGTCAGCAAGCCCTGGGCTGCCGACCTAATGCTGGTCCCAAGCAGCTAGCCCTGGACCTCCAGTCTAATGCTGGTCCCAGTCAGCTAGCCCCGGGCCGCCGACCTAACGTTGGTCTCGGTCAGCTAGCTTCGTACTGCCAGACCAACGGCAGTCCCACTCAACTAGCCCCGGGTCACCGGCCTAACGCCAGTCCCAGTCAGCTTGCACTGGGCCACCGTTCTAACACCGTTCCCAGTCAACTATCCCCGGATCGCCGGCCTAATGCCAGTCCCAGTCAGCTAGCACTGAGCTGCCAGCTTAGCGCTAGTCCCAGTCAGCTAACCCTAGGCCACCAGCATAAGGCCTGCTTAGTGCTGTTCCCAGTCAGCTAGCACCGGGCCGCTGGCTTAACGCTGATCCCAATCAGTTAGCCCCAGGCCACTGGTCTAACACTAGTGCCAGTTAGCTAGCCCCAGGCTATGGGCTGTAATTACACTGTATCAAAACTGTCAGCTTAGTTTCTGAGATTATATCCATAAAGTTTATTGTATTTGTTACATTCAAAAGTCTAGCATAATATTGTTTTGTATACATAATACACTTGTTGTGGTTGCTCTTTACTATAAAGTAATTTTAAATAAATTAAAGAAACGTATGATTATCTATTTTTATAAATTTCACTCCAACACCAAGCACCTCCCAATGATATTAATGGAACCATGTGATCCATCACGATAATATTTATATTTATATTAGTTGACCATATAAATAGTTTCTTTGATAAGAAAAGGAAGAAAACGTTTTTTTATGACTACCTAAATTACATTTTACAACCAATTATACGCTCACAATATTACACACTTACATTCACAAATATATACTCATTCAACTAAATCGTTCCAAAGAGTATTGGGGCTTGTACTGAAAGGTGAATTCAAAATATGAATAAGAACATCACTGGCTACATTCACAACACGTCCGAGCACAATTATAAGCTACACGTTAACACATATGGGAACCGCAGGCCCATCGATATCTATGTCTCTTGTAGGTTTCTTATATAGGCTATACTTGGTAAATTTAGAGTTTGCTACCGGGTACTTTTTTTTAGGTTTATATATGTGTGTGTGTGTGTGTGTGTGTATACTGTTTACAGTACATATGTTTTATACTCCCAGCCAGACTCAAACCACCGACAGTCAGGAGTGTCCGTGCTTCAATACACTACATCCTGGCATGAAAATATTACTTAACCTTTTCCTATTTATATTAAGCAGAAGGGAAATCCTACTTGGAGAATGTACTTCATTTCAACACAAGTTGTAGGATCCATAATCCAGGATACCATATAGGGATTTTTACAAGTATCCCCACGAAATTATGGTTATAGAGATTTCATTTAATTTTCGCCCAACCAAACATGAGTCATAAATATCAAGTATATCTCACAAATGCATGTGAGCTACTAAATGTTTTAAACTCCCAGCCAGAATCGAACCACCAAACTCCGTGCTTCAAACTCCGTGTGTCCAGGCATTTTGGCTCGAACGTCCCTTGATTTTGGCCCTGTCACTCTTTCAACTATGGGGGAGGCACTCGCTATAGGCAGTTATGCCTTTTGCCTCCCTCAATCACATAGAAAAAAAAAAAAAAAAAAAAAAAACAGTCAGGACGAGTGTCCATGTTTTAATCCATTACACCGTGGCGTTAAAAGGATATTGAACCTTTACCTATTTATAATAGGAAAGAAAGGAAATCCTATTCTTCTTGCCATGGTGTAGCGGATTAAAATATGTATGTTTTCCAACAATATCCAACTTCCCAATGTCATAATTAAAAATTTTGATCGACGACAATATGTGTTTATAATATGAAATTAAATATTTTTCACACATTTTCCAATAATCTAATCACAATTTATCAATCGTCAATAGCTTTATTTATATGAATATAATAGCAAAAGAGTATACCCTCGCAGTACAAGCACTCGTACGACGTACATCTTTCGTGATGATTTTGTCTCATGGCGTTATAGATATATAAATTATAGTGATACGTATAGCTTATTGTATGAGGCAGAGAATAAAACAAACCCGAAATCTCTACTCCTAATATTGATTTTATACGATTATCAGCTCTGCGAAACAGATTGGTATCACAATCACAGATCCCGCCCGTATACTGTGCACCACCAGCCAGCTTGTCTGTCGTCGTCCATCATCCGTCCGGAAACTCTTCCTAAACCGTTTTATGGATTTTGACCAAACTTCACACATATATCCATTTGGTCAATGAGAAGGTCAGTCAAATATAAATTTTCAATTTAACTTAAGGGTTAAGGTCAAAGGTCAAGGTTAAAAATAAGGTCAATATTTCATCTTTTTTAGTTTTTAATCAAAATTCTTCATTTTCATTATACAAGTTAATGGTAACCTAGATATCTTATTGACCAAATTTTAGATCAATATTGTAAAGGGTAAGGTCAAAGGTCAAAATAAGGTTAGATTCTAACTTGGCTTAACAAGTATATTCAGAATATCTAGACCAAGGTCATACAAGAAACTATGCAAATCCACTTGAAAGGTCAAGGTCACAGGTCAAGTTCAAATATAAGGTCAATATGCTAATTTCTTTACTTTTCATGCAAACTTCACAACATTTTGTGAGCTAGTTGCACTTTAAAGGAAAATGAAATTTCCAAAGTTTGAGACATATCATTAAGGTCAAGATAAAGGTCAAAGGTCAAAGTCAACTATTCTATTAATATATATGAATCTAACTGATGAGCTTTAATCAAATTAGGCACGCCAAGAGACCGGCATTCCTGTGCTGCCTGGTGAACAGTTGTGCATTGTCCGGCGGCAATCGTCAGTGTCCGTGTGCAGTCCTGTCTTTCCGTGGACACCCCAGATATTTTTGGTAATGTTCGAAAAATTGGGAGGTACGACCCGACCTTAGCAATCATATTCTAGCGGGAGGGAGGAGGGCAAAATTAGGCAGTTGGGACACAGTTAATCTGTTGAGAGGCGGTATGTTGGCTGTATCTTATTGTCGGTTGGCTGTATCCTATTGTCGGGAGACACATATGAGGAGACTTATTGCATTGGATAGAGGGTTTCCCAGGCTCAGCCAACGATAAGATAAAAAAAAGTAGGAGATATATCGAACAAAATTAACTAAAAGATCCATAAAAACATTCATGCGCCAAAACACCACAAAAGTAAATTAAGAGAAAACAATAATATAGTGAAACAATATGTTCCATCAAAACACACGACTATAAGCTACTACACATGCTAACAACCACAACATACACATACATAACGGGATATATACACACACTCACAAACACACACACACAACCACACTGACACGCATACACACACACACACACACTGACACGCACACACACATACACATAAGGCACACATATACACACAAGGCACACATATACACACTACAGACACTCACTAACCCCCACCCCCCACATACATATACACAGACAGGCACTAACTGACATCCACACACACAGTCAAACCGACACACATTCACAAACACACCAACACATACTCACACACACACACACACACACATACACTAACATACTCACTCCCACCCACAGAAGCTCCCACACACATAGGAACAAACACAATCCCTGTCATTATGTGGTTGAGATTATGTGTTTGGGGGGGCTGTGGGGAGGTTGTTTTCTGCATGTCGTTTTGCAGTCTATTGAAATTAATGTTCTGTCTGTTCAGATGTTTGTTCTGTCGTCTTGCTGAGGTGTGTTTCGGCCCGTTAGCGAGGGTCTTATGGTATGCGGTAATTTCATGTATGGATGCCTGTCGTTCAGCTGTCTCCCATGAATTTACACGACCATCCAATTTCGCTCGTCGGAAGTGTCGGACGGCTATGTGCAAGGGGCTTAACCAGTCACACTTGGCGACTACGAGGAGACCAATCGCTGCTACTGCAAGTGAGTAAATTCGCCACGTGTGACCAGAGCTATTTTGACCACGGATTGAAATTACATAGAGCCATTCAAGATCATGATTATCATAGTTTACTCTGTTACACCATGACTCCTCCCGGCAATACTTTTTGTAAATAATGAAAGGCTTTATATAGGTGCCGACATGCAAGATAAGATAACTTTATCTTGATCAGACTAACCATTGATCCCACCTCCTCAACAACTCAACTGTTCTTTCAGTTATCACGCACTATATGACCAAGGTGTTTTGTGGGTGCTCTGTGGTGATAGGTTCACTAACACACCTACATATCTACCTAATCTACCTAACCATTTATATACCTACCCACTTTCCTTCCTTCCCTCCTGCGCCATCTACAACTCTCCTGCATCTGCTGAATCCCTCCTGAAGAAGGCCATGAAGGTGCAATTGCTACTCCTGCTTCTGGGTGAGTCCAAGGGCGCAGTAAGGATTAATTCTGAGGAGATTTATATGAGCGTATTTCCGGCAGTTTTCTCTCGATCGGCAACAATGTTTTTCTAGGATCAAATAAGGACTTCTTTACATTGGTATAGGCAACTAGATTGAATTACTTGATTATTGACTGACTGGATGAATGAATGAATGAATTACTGAATTAACTGTCCATTCCACAGCGAACAAAGAGCTGAGAGTTAACTTTTGAAAGCAAACTTGATATCGCCCAGCTTCATGAATGATTGTTGTTGTTTTTTTTTTTTTTTACTTTTACGTTTTGTAGTTTGTCAATACATCGGACTTCAGTTTGGCAATAGAGGTTTAAGGGGGTAGTGCTTGGTTTTTGGTCTATATATAGGTCTATATTTATTAATTTATTATTGAGTTTCCTCACTAGACCTCCATCAAGCTTAGAAAAACACCCCCTCGACCCCCTTTCAAGATAAATATGTACATTTATCGGTAGAAAAATGTCCCGGCCGAAGGCCGGTTCCTTCTAAAATTAGAGGTTCGCTATCGTTCTCCAGGAAACAATCGACACCTAAAGGGCACGAAAGGTCTTAATATTGACAACAAAATGAAGCGAAAGGTCTTAAAATCGCCAAACTAACGGAACGAACCTCTTAAAACCTCAAAACTAATATGCTAAACATGAGGGAGAAGGGGGTCCATAAAAAGCGAGTACTACCCCTTTAAGCTAGAATAGGCTAAGTTGGGTTTGATTAGTCGAGTTAGTTAGGCATGGTTGTTATGTTACGTTAAGTTAAGGAGTTGGGTTTGATTAGTCGAGTTAGTTAGGCATGGTTGTTATGTTACGTTAAGTTAAGGAGTTGGGTTTGATTAGTCGAGTTAGTTAGGCATGGTTGTTATATTACGTTGTTGTTGTTGTTGCTGTTCCCCAAGCTGCCTGGCCGAACAGCCCCAAGGCCCCGAGCAAGGCCATAACCGTGCGCCCCCACAGAACCCTCACTGCCGACCACAATAAAGCCTGGGTGACCGAAGCCACTCCATGGCTGGGAGCTGAGGAGGGTGCGGAAATGCCCGGGAAACCAAAGCCCCACCCAGGGCCCTGTGCCCCTCAGCAATTATGAAGAGAAAGTTGAGGGGTAAAGGAAAAAAAATGTGACGCTTTGGCTTCCAATCTAGGTAGACTGGGAGGTCAATCCACGGAAGAGACGCCGTCACTTGAGATCTAGAAAATATAAAAGTAAAAGGAACAGTCAGAGTAAGCTATGGGTATGGCAGAGATCGCTCAGTTCTCACTCTGATAGACCAGCCCATCACCAGTGTTATATTACGTTAAGTTAAGGAGTTGTGTTTTTGTGTTTTGTTTTTGTTTTTACCCCTTCTCCTTTATGTTTAGCCCCATTAGTGTTGAAATTCGATGATGTTCGCCCCATTAGTTTGGCGATGTTAAGACCTTTTGGCCCATTTCTTTGTCAATATTAAGACCTTTGGTGCCATTTAAGTGTCGATTTTTCCTGGCGAGCGATAGCGAGCCAGTAATTTAGGAGAAACCCTTAACGAGTATAATTCCCCCAACCCACCCCACCCTGAAATGTTGCCGGGGAAAAAAGCGTTGCCGATGATCGAAAATTGTCGTAAATATTCATCGTGTGCCTCTTGTTATATATTTACCGGCTGTTCTCCGTTATCCGAAGCCGCTTTGATCTCCACCACATTTTATTACTAGCGTTATCTTGGTTATCAGTGTGTGTGTGTGTGGGGGGGGGGGGGGGTATTACGAGATCTGTTCCGGATGTTGTATGACCACCCCCCCCCCCCTGACCCCCCCCCCCCCCTTCTTAGCAGGGAGTCAAACCGGATCCATTTTGTTTGAAGATTTGAATCAATGTGAGAAGGAATAGGAGAAATTTAACGTGAATTAGCCTTGTTTTTGGCCGTTTTATCACTTCCTAAGGCAGTTCATAAACAAAGGCAATGAAGCCATACAACACTTATCTTCTGATCTAACTACTATTTCCAATTGGGGCAGAGAAACCCTTGTTGCCTTTAATGCTTCCAAAACTCAATTTCTCCATCTTACTACCCATCCGGAACTCCCAGAGGACTATCCCTTACACTTCAACAATACAAAATCAATCCTTCATCTTCTCTCAATATTTTCGGTGTCGCTTTTTCTTCTGCTCTCACTTGAAAGGGCCATATTACCAGTCTTGCTAAGGCAGCCTCCCAGAAGCTGGGTGCGCTCAACCGTCTCAAGGGGTTCTTTACCCCTGCACAGCTCCTTGCTCTGTACAGGGACACAGTGCGTCCTTGTATTGAGTATTGTTCACATGTGTGGGGTGGATTCCCTCACACCGCACTCCTAGAAAAAGTAGAAAGGAAAGCCTTTCGTATTAACTCCCGTCCACTCACCAACTCTCTGCAATCTCTCTCTCTTTGCCGCAATGTTGCATCTCTCTCGCTATTCTATCGCTACTACAATAATCAGTGTTCCTCAGAGCTCTCCCAGTGTATACCACCTCCTCAACGTAGGGCACGTGGTACCTGTCTTTCAACACAATTCCACCCCTACTCCCAATCCTTCTCCTATTCAACAGCTGAGCACTGGAACTCTCTCCCTGAATCCATCTTTCCTTCATCCTATGACTTGAATTACTTCAAACTCCGTGTGCCCAGGCATTTTGGCTCGAATGGCCCTGTCACTCTTTCATCACTGGGGGAGGCACTCGTTCACAGGCAGTTTTGCCTTTGTTTCCCTCGTCCACATTGAAAATAAAAAATGTAACTCTAAGCCACACTTTTATCACTCCATATACAATAATAAAGACTAAACAAACACGGACTCGGCTTTCGTTTGACACCTTGCCTTTAAGGGGGCCCACCTCGCTTTTTTTCTCTTTCTCTTACTCTCTCTTTGGCTTGTATCCATTCGGCCCCATTCAGCCTACTGGTTTAAGACGTTTACCCCCATCCAGGTGTCAATATTTTCCTGGCGAGCGGTAGCGAGCATATATATATATATTTGTTTTGACATTAAGCTTAATTTGTACATTTTTCGATAGAAAAGTGTCTCCGGCCAAGCCGGATTTCTCCATACAATGCTGGCTCGCTATCGCTCGCCAGGAAGAAATCAACACCTGGATGGGGATAAACGTCTTAAAACAGTTGGCTGAATGGGGCCGAATGGATACAAGCCAGAGAAAGAGAAAAAACGAGAGAAAGATAAAAAAAAAAAAAAAACGGTGACCCCCCTTAACATTACACCCATTTCTTTAGCGTATAATCCACCTCTACAACTCAGAAGGCTAAATATCATCTAAATAAACCATCTGAGTAACATGATCCTTCTAGAACTGCATAAAATCGTCTCGTGTTAGCCGTAATCAATCGTGGTGAAGGGGTTAATTAATGTACCCAGATATAAATAAATGTACTAAATTACGCATACACATTTTACAGTGCAATTGTTTTACTTATTATTGTTTTTATGTTGTTGTTGTTGTTGTTTTTCTCAGGGGTGTGTGTGCCGGCTTCTCAGGCTTTCCTTTGGAGTGATATTTTGGGGGATTCGTACCCCGAAATTCCGTCGCCCAGCCCTCACGACCACCACATCCACAACCAGGGAGCCGCTGAGAGCCACCATGGACACAACCCTGACCAAGATTCGAACTCTAGCCACCATACTCATGACCATGATCACAAACCTGACCAAGATTCGAACCCCGGTCACCATAATCATAGTCCCGCTCACAACCACGGATCTACTCACAAACATGATCACAACCCTGACCAAGATTCGAACCCCAGCCACCACACTCACAACCTAGACCAAGAACAGGAACCACCCTCTCACCACCAAGCTCACAATCCACTCCAGGAACTCGTACCCACTTATAAACACGCCCTCAACCTAATCTACAAACTCACAAACAAGGATATCCACAACAACCAATATAAATTCCCCAAGTTCGGGCACCATCTACCATCTGAATCTACCCACAACCACCACAGTGATCACCACGAAGCTAGGGATTACCACCACCAGCAATATTATAAAGAACACAGGGCCTTCAACCACGACCACCACATGCACAACAACCTCCATCACAACCACGACTTCAACCACCATCACAACCACGACTTCAACCACCATCACAACCATGACTTGAAGTATCACCACCACTTCACCTCCACATCACCACCACCACCACCATTCCACACAACTAAAGCCTGCCCCATGTTCTATACCGGTATTGGTGATCGGTGTATTGCTATAATTACTTGGGCTAAGGTGAGAAACAATTAAGGCACATTGATATATCTATATTTATCTATATTTATCTATATATTGCTTCTCTCTCTCTCTCTCTCTCTCTCTCTCTCTCTCTCTCTCTCTCTCTCTCTCTCTCTCTCTCTCTCTCTCTCTCTCTCTCTCTGTATATATATATATATATATATATATATATATATATATATATATATATATATACTATAATATTATAATTATCCTTTATAATACTCTTTATTTGTTACAGTGCATGTACAGTTGTTCACTATGACTGTAGTATGTTATGCTGTACTTAATACATGAAGGGTTTTGTAGCAAATTAGTGTTTTAATGCCTATCGTACTATTTTTCCTTAGAATTTGTGAAATTACGGAATGGCTGCGAATTTATATGGGCAACTGTACAGCTACCCACGTGAATTTGCATACATTCCGGAATTGTATGTATGAAAATAATAACAATGTGATTTGCTGACAAAAATAATTTGCTATAAAGCTGCTAATTGATTACAGAGCAAGTGTACTCCTAATTCAATCTTACATATAATTATATAATATGGGAGTGTAACTAAATGCATGTGCCAGGTGTACATTTGGCCAAATAAGTCGAACTCCGCTGTCATTACGTTTTGCTCGCTGTGTGCTGTATTAATGTCTGTCGGATGTTGAATAGAGTGTGTAAAGATAGGAACATGTTTGTATGCCTCACTCGAAACAATGAAATAATGCTTAGATAGTACTTGTAACAATTATTGATCGAAATATACTTGGTGCCGCGACATCACTTATTTGGCCGACTGTACATCTCATTGGCTCCAAGATAAAATAGAACTTGATGCATTTACCTAAGATAATCATGGAGGGTTATCCACTTGAGAGGCGACATAGAGATAAGGCTACCGATAAGAGATATTGCTTTGGTGGTCTCTTACACGCTGGAGAAGGCAAGCTGTACAGGAATTTAGGATCAGGTATTATACACACACACTAAGAAGCAAGCAAACATACACGCACGCACATACACACACACACATACACACAGACACAAACACACACACACACACACACACACACACACACATGGTTAGCTCAGTGGTACTGATCCCTCGTCCCGCCTGCTACACAGCAGACCCGGGATCAAATCTCGCTCAGGTTAGGGAAGGTTTTCTAAGATGTAAGCCGGTGGTTACTATCTCCCCTGAGCAAGGCGATGGGTAATTGACAAATATGATTACCTAACCCACGTTTTTGTAAATAGTCAAGTGTCTATTAAAATGCACGGCAACAACGTACCTACAGAGAGTAGAATGTAGGCAAGGACACTGGTAGTCCGCTGAAACCGGCCCGCTCAAGCCTAATCCTCACCTGCAGGCAGAGGGATACGAACCCTCAACACCTAAGCTGGGCACTTCAAATACATAATGCTGAGTGCGCTCGGCCACCGTATGTGCGTATGTGTGTGTGTGTATGTGTGCGAGTGTGTGTTACTCAGTTACTTGTTCGTCAAGGGGAATCCACGCAATGCGAGCTAAGCTCATTATTATCGCGCCTCCTTAACTGGGAGTGTGTGAGTGTGTGTGTGTGTGAGTGTGTGTGTGTGTGTGTGTGTGTGTGTGTGTGTGTGAGTGTGTGTGTGTGTGTGTGTAATAATAACTATACAACCTTTCAGATGTCGTGGTCCATGGCTAAGACCTTCTGCCACGGTATGTTTGGGGATCTGTACAGCTTCCACACCATTCACCAGTATTTGGATATGGTCACCTATCTGCAGAATCAAGGTAAACTTCCCATTAAGGGGGAACTACTCGATTTTAATGGATCCCCCTTCTCCCTCATGTTAGTTTTGAGGTTTTAAGACATTCGTTCCGTTAGTTTGACGATTTTGAGACCTTTCGCCTTATTTGTTTGTCAATATTAAGGCCTTTCGTGCCCTTTAGGTGTCGATTTTTTCCTGACGAGCGATAGCGAGCCGGGACATTTTTCTACCAAAAAATTTATAAATTTATCTTGAAATGGGGTCTAGGGGGTGTTTTTCTAAGCATCATGGAAGTCTAGCGAGGAAACTCAAAAAAAAAAATATATATATATATATAAATACATATATAGACCAAAAACCCAACACTACCCCCTTAATATTGTATTCATTATGTCTGTCAAGCCCGGGCAACTTGACCTAGTGATTTGTGACAAACGCCTTCTCTGGAATTACGTCGTCTGCCGCCCCCCCCCCCCCCCCCACCCCCCAAAAAAAAACAAAAAAACAAAAACAAAACAAAACAAAAATAAAATAAAATAATAATAATAATAATAATAATAATAATAATAATAATGTCAGACATCAAGGTAAAGCTATGAGTGTTGCCTTTTTAACACTTTCAGTATCTGTGACGTCTCCTTTATTCAATTTCAACTACATTTAGACGATTTTATGAAGATTGGGAAGGATATATGGATGCTAAAAGGATTAATCGAGATAATCTGTAGCCTTTTAATTGGCAGACATCCTTCTTGAGCTGAGTATAATTATCTAATAGTTGCCAGAATGTAATGAAAAGGGTGTCGCCGGTACAGTTGGCCAAATAAGTGATGTCGCGGCACCAAGTATATTTCGATCAATAATTGGTATCAGCACCATCTGATCATCGTTTCGAGTGAGATATACAAACATGTCCCTATCTATACACATCCTAGTCAACATCCCACAGACATTAATACAGCACACAGAGAGTAAAACGTAATTACAGCGGCGACACAACTTATTTGGCCAATGGTACTGAACGGGTTAAGGGGGTTCACCTGCTTATTTTCTCTCCTTTTCTCTCTTTCTCTGGCTTGTATCCATTCGGCCCCATTCAGCCAACTGTTTTAAGACGTTTATCCCCATCCAGGTGTCGATTTATTCCTGGCGAGCGATAGCGAGCCAGCATTGTATGGAGAAATCCGGCTTCGCCGGAGAAAAGTTTCCATCAAAAATTTACAAATTTAGCTTGCTGTCAAAACAAAATATATATATATGGTGGCTCGCTACCGCTCGCCAGGAAAATATTGACAACTGGATGGGTGTCTTAAAATAGTAGGCTGAATGGGGCCGAATGGATACAAGCCAAAGAGAGAAAAAAAACGAGGTGGGCTCCCTTAATATAGCGAACGTCATGCCAAATCCAGAATTCGAACCTACGCCCTCAGGATTAGGAGCTAGGGTTTGTTAACACTAACGCTGTGGGCATATTTGCGCTATTTAAGGCATATTCAGGCACTCCTGAATGATTATTCAAGCATCTGCATTAAATGAACTGTATTCTGCCGAAAACTAGGCGAAAATAGCTTCAAAATGAGACCAGAACGAGCTTCGTAGGTGGCTGGGTTCACCCGCAGCGTTGCCATAGACATTCCGGAAAACTCGCTAATTATTAGCTTGCTGTCAAAACAAAAGTATATAATTATATGCTGGCTCGCTACCGCTCGCCAGGAAAATTTTAATATCTGGATGGGGGTAAACGCCTTAAAACAACCCCCAACCAACGTTACGATACAACCAACATCTAACCCCCGACCAACGTTACGATACAACCCCCGACCAACGTTACGATACAACCAACATTCAACCCCTAATCAACGTTACTAAACAACCATCATCCAACCCCTAACCAACGTTACTAATCAATCCAACCCTCAACCAAAGTTACTAAACAACCACCAACAAACCCCCAAACAACGTTACTAAACAACCACCATGAAACCCCTAACCAACGTTACTGAACAACCACCATGCAACCCCTAACCAACGTTACTAATCAACTACCATCCAACCCCTAACCAACGTTACTTATCAATCCAACCCTCAACCAAAGTTGCTAAACAACAACCAACAAACCCCCGACCAACGTTACGATACAACCAAAATCCAACCACTAACCAATGTTACAAAATAACCACCATCCAACCCCTAACCAACGTTACTGAACAACCACCATCCAACCCCTAACCAACGTTACTGAACAACCACCATCCAACCCCCAACCAACGTTACTGAACAACCACCATCCAACCCCTAACCAACGTTACTGAACAACCACCATGCAACCCCTAACCAACGTTACTGAACAACCACCATCCAACCCCCCACCAACGTTACTGAACAACCACCATCCAACCCCTAACCAACGTTACTGAACAACCACCATCCAACCCCTAACCAACGTTACTGAACAACCACCATCCAACCCCTAACCAACGTTACTGAACAACCACCATCCAACCCCCCACCAACGTTACTGAACAACCACCATCCAACCCCTAACCAACGTTACTGAACAACCACCATCCAACCCCTAACCAACGTTACTGAACAACCACCATCCAACCCCTAACCAACGTTACTGAACAACCACCATCCAACCCCTAACCAACGTTACTGAACAACCACCATCCAACCCCTAACCAACGTTACTGAACAACCACCATCCAACCCCAACCAACGTTACTGAACAACCACCATCCAACCCCTAACCAACGTTACTGAACAACCACCATGCAACCCCTAACCAACGTTACTGAACAACCACCATCCAACCCCCCACCAACGTTACTGAACAACCACCATCCAACCCCTAACCAACGTTACTGAACAACCACCATCCAACCCCCCACCAACGTTACTAATCAACTACCATCCAACCCCTAACCAACGTTACGAGACAACCACCATCCAACCCCTAACCAACGTTACGAGACAACCACCATCCCACCCTTAACCAACGTTACGAGACAACCACCATGCAACCCCTAACCAACGTTACTGAACAACCACCATGCAACCCCTAACCAACGTTACTTATCAATCCAACCCTCAACCAAAGTTACTAAACAACCACCAACAAACCCCCGACCAACGTTACGATACAACCAAAATCCAACCCCTAACCAATGTTACAAAATAACCACCATCCAACCCCTAACCAACGTTACGAGACAACCACCATCCAACCCCTAACCAACGTTACTAAACAACCACCATCCAACCCCTAACCAACGTTACGAGACAACCACCATCCAACCCCTAACCAACGTTACTAAACAACCACCATCCAACCCCTAACCAACGTTACTAATCAATCCAACCCTCAACCAAAGTTACTAAACAACCACCAACAAACCCCCAAACAACGTTACTAAACAACCACCATGAAACCCCTAACCAACGTTACTGAACAACCACCATGCAACCCCTAACCAACGTTACTAATCAACTACCATCCAACCCCTAACCAACGTTACTTATCAATCCAACCCTCAACCAAAGTTACTAAACAACAACCAACAAACCCCCGACCAACGTTACGATACAACCAAAATCCAACCACTAACCAATGTTACGAGACAACCACCATGCAACCCCTAACCAACGTTACTGAACAACCACCATCCAACCCCTAACCAACGTTACTGAACAACCACCATCCAACCCCTAACCAACGTTACTGAACAACCACCATCCAACCCCCAACCAACGTTACTGAACAACCACCATCCAACCCCTAACCAACGTTACTGAACAACCACCATGCAACCCCTAACCAACGTTACTGAACAACCACCATCCAACCCCCCACCAACGTTACTGAACAACCACCATCCAACCCCTAACCAACGTTACTGAACAACCACCATCCAACCCCCCACCAACGTTACTAATCAACTACCATCCAACCCCTAACCAACGTTACGAGACAACCACCATCCAACCCCTAACCAACGTTACGAGACAACCACCATCCCACCCTTAACCAACGTTACGAGACAACCACCATGCAACCCCTAACCAACGTTACTGAACAACCACCATGCAACCCCTAACCAACGTTACTTATCAATCCAACCCTCAACCAAAGTTACTAAACAACCACCAACAAACCCCCGACCAACGTTACGATACAACCAAAATCCAACCCCTAACCAATGTTACAAAATAACCACCATCCAACCCCTAACCAACGTTACGAGACAACCACCATCCAACCCCTAACCAACGTTACGAGACAACCACCATCCAACCCCTAACCAACGTTACGAGACAACCACCATCCAACCCCTAACCAACGTTACTAAACAACCACCATCCAACCCCTAACCAACGTTACTAAACAACCACCATCCAACCCCTAACCAACGTTACGAGACAACCACCATCCAACCCCTAACCAACGTTACGACAACCACCATCCAACCCCTAACCAACGTTACGAGACAACCACCATCCAACCCCTAACCAACGTTACTAAACAACCACCATCCAACCCCTAACCAACGTTACGAGACAACCACCATCCCACCCCTAACCAACGTTACTAAACAACCACCATCCAACCCCTAACCAACGTTACTAAACAACCACCATCCAACCCCTAACCAACGTTACTAAACAACCACCATCCAACCCCTAACCAACGTTACTAAACAACCACCATCCAACCCCTAACCAACGTTACTAAACAACCACCATCCAACCCCTAACCAACGTTACTAAACAACCACCATCCAACCCCTAACCAACGTTACTAAACAACCACCATCCAACCCCTAACCAACGTTACGACAACCACCATCCAACCCCTAACCAACGTTACGACAACCACCATCCAACCCCTAACCAACGTTACTAAACAACCACCATCCAACCCCTAACCAACGTTACGACAACCACCATCCAACCCCTAACCAACGTTACGACAACCACCATCTAACCCCTAACCAACGTTACGAGAAAACCACCATCCAACCCCTAACCAACGTTACGAGAAAACCACCATCCAACCCCTAACCAACGTTACGAGAAAACCACCATCCAACCCCTAACCAACGTTACGACAACCACCATCTAACCCCTAACCAACGTTACGAGAAAACCACCATCCAACCCCTAGACAATGTTACTAAACAACCACCATCCAACCCCAAACCAACGTTACTAAACAACCACCAATTTCGCGGCCCTCTCAGCCTTGTCATTACTGTCATTACTCGCTTTTTTATGGACCCTCATTTTTTGCATATTAATGTTCAGGTTTTTAGACGTTCGTCCCATTATTTCGGTGATTTTAAGACCTTTCGCCCCATTTCTGTCAATTTTTAGACCTTTCGTGCCATATAGGTGTAGATTGTTTTGCCTGTGAGCGATAGCGAGATTGTAGACAACCAATCGAGCAGGGAAGGCCTCATAGGCATGTTATAAGGAGTTGCTGGAACTCCTGTGGGCAAAATGGGGCAAAAGGTCTTAAAAGCACCAAACTAATGAGGCGTCATAATATTTCAAAGCTAATGGGATGAGGGAGAAGGGCTAGATTGTCGGCAAACTATTATCTTTGACTGTAGAGTTTAACCCCTTCTGTACCGGTGACGTAATTTTTATTCTAGCTATATATAGACGATTTTTTGAAGCTTAAAAAGGATCTGTGATAGTAAAAAGGGGTTAATGAAGATAGTTCGATGACCGTTTTTCTGGACCCCCTTCTCCCTAATGTTTAGCCCCACTAGTTTTGAGATTATAAGACATTCAGCCCATTAGTTTGGCAATGTTAACACCTCATTTCGTTGTCAATTTTAAGACCTTTCGTGCCATTTAGGTGTCGATTATTTCCTGGCGAGCCTGCAGTTTTAGAGGGGAACCGGCCTTCGGCCGGGACATTCTTCTACGAAAAATTTACAAATTTATCTATGGGGTGTTTTTCTAAGCTTGATGGAGGTCTAGGGAGAAAACTAAAAAAATATATGAATAAATTAATTAATAGACCAAACTCCAGACCAGTCTCCCCTTAAGGATGATGAACATAATTATTTTAGACATGAGCAACGGAAACATGCAGTGATTAGGGTCCTTAAGGGAGCCCACCTCGTCTTTTTCTCTTTCTCTCCCTTTCTCTTTGGCTTGTATCCATTCGGCCCCATTCAGCCTACTGTTTGAAGACGTTTACCCCCATCCAGGTGTCAATATTTTCTTGGCGAGCGGTAGCATATATATATATATTTTTGTTTTGACAGCAAGCTAAATTTGTAAATATTTCGATAGAAAAATGTCTCCGGCGAATCCTGATTTTTCCATACAATGCTGGCTCGCTAT
Organism: Paralithodes platypus; assembly: GCA_032716605.1. Lineage (NCBI taxonomy): Eukaryota > Metazoa > Arthropoda > Malacostraca > Decapoda > Lithodidae > Paralithodes > Paralithodes platypus. The sequence goes on along the minus strand of CM064483.1, from coordinate 62,214,366 downwards.
CGCTCGCCAGGAAGAAATCAACACCTGTATGGGGATAAACGTCTTAAAACACTTGGCTGAATGGGGCCGAATGGATACAAGCCAGGAAAAAGAGAGAAAAGGAGAGAATGATAAAAAAAAAAGTCCGGTGACCCTCCTTAAGGTAAATAATGATTATCCCTCTTAATATTATTATTACTATCATAATATTGGTTACAGAGATGATGAGCCAAGAAGAAATGTGGATATCCGGCCACTACAAGGTGGGAGTACTAGGACATGCCTTGGGTTGGTTTTGGTCGGACGGGCGCGGAATGCCCAATGGAACGCCCTATTGGCTACCAAGGTCAGTATATAGGTATTTGGGTTCTGGATTGGCTACCAAGGTCAGTATACAGTATAGGTATTTGGGTTCTGGATTGGCTACCAAGGTCACTATACAGTATAGGTATTTGGGTTCTGGATTGGCTAAGAATAATACGCCAGGATTTGAGATTTCCTATTAAGTAAGTAATGTAAGAAAAGGTAAGTTACCATGATGGATACATGGTTTTAAGGGGGGTCACCTGTTTTTTTTTTCTCTTTATCTCCTTTTCTCTCTTTCTCCATTTGGCCCCATTCAGCCAACTGTATTAAGACGTTTAATCCCATTCAGGTGTCGATTTCTTCCCGGCGAGTGATAGCGAGCCAGCATTGTATGGAGAAATCCGGCTTCGCCGGAGACGTTGTTCTATCGAAAAATGTACAAATTTAGCTTGCTGTCAAAACAAAAATTTATACCGGTATATATATATGCTGGCTCGCTACCGCTCGCCAGGAAAATATTGACACCTGAATGGGGGTAAACGTCTTAAAACAGTAGGCTGAATGGGGCCGAATGGATACAAGCCATAAAGAGAGAGGGAGAGAAACGGGGAAAAAAAGCGAGGTGGGTCCCCTTAAAATGATACGTGTTGCTGGCCCCAAATTCCTATTGTACAGTACCTCTTTTTTTCTTTTTTTCTTTGTTTTTTTTTTTTTTTTGCCGCTCCCCCCCCCCCCTCCCCCATACCCCTCTCCATCTCTCGCTCCCCCCCCCCCATACACCTCCCCCCCCCCCCCTCTCGCTCCCCCCTCCCCCCATACCCCTCCCCACCTCTCGCTCCCCCCTCCCCCTCCCCCATACCCCTCTCCACCTCTCGCTCCCCCCTCCCCCCTACCCCTCTCCCCCAACACTAAGAAGCCTATAAAGGGGCACTGTGTATTATTACCGATAAGATAACAAGGTAGCTGTGGGACCTGCAGACCTGTATGGATTTAAGGGGACATGGGCTGTTTTTCTGGTCACCCTTCTTCCTCATGCTTACCCCCAATATAGTTTTCAGATTGTATGACGTTCGGCCCATTAGTTTGGCGATTTTAATACCTTTTGCCCCATTTCGTTGTCAATTTTAAGACCTATCGTGCCATTTAGGTGTCGATTTTGTCCTGGCGAGCGATAGCGAGCCTGTAATCTTAAGAGTAAACGGCCTTCGGCCGGGACATTATTGTACAAATTAATCTAAAAGGGGGATCTGATGGATGTTTTTTTAAGTGCGATGGAGGTCTAGGGAGGAAACTAAAAAAGAATAATAAATAAATGAAAAAATCTACCAAAAAGTGAACCATCCCTCCTTAAGGGTGTACCCCTAGCTCTCAGTACTTCTCCAAAAATGCCAGACTCCAGGTACCTTCTCAACACAACCTTTAAAAACCCCATTGAGTACCAGCGACGTGTGGTGTATTTTATTCTAGCTAAATTTAGACGATATTTTGTAGCTAAGGATGGATCTGTCGTAGTTAAAAGGGTTGGTTGAGATGGTTTGAAGCCTTATTATCGGTAGAGGTCCTTCCTAAGCTAAATAAAGTCGTCTAATAGTTATCCAGAATAGGATGAAAAGTACGTCCCTGGTACTGGATGGGTTAATACCGCATATGTGGAACCAGTTCACTAATTAGTGATTCTGGCACTGGTATAATTGGTCCTAAAATTATTACAGTAATTGGAGAATCTCAGGAAACCCTTTGGTTCAAGCAAAACCAAAGGCTAGCCATTCTCTGAGGCAATGTCACCAGTGTCAATAGTGTCTCCAGTGTCAATAGTGTCACCAGTGTCAATGTCACCAGTGTCAATGTCACCAGTGTCAATAGTGTCACCAGTGTCAATGTCACCAGTGTCAATAGTGTCACCAGTGTCAATGTCAATGTCACCAGTGTCAATAGTGTCACCAGTGTCAATGTCACCAGTGTCAATAGCTCAGCATGACAGAACCAGGACATTGTGCACTGTCCGGGGGTTCGAAAATGGATATTTATCCTTTGAGTACGGTACCAGCGACGTGTGTTATCTTATATTGTAGCTAAATTAAGACGATATTATGCAGCTTAGGAAGGATCTGCAGTAGTTAAATGGGTTGGTTGAGATAGTTTGAAGCCTTATTACTGCTTGAGGTTCTTCCTAATCTGAATAAAATCGTCTTATAGTTGCCACAATACACTGAAAAGGACGTCACCGGTACTGTATATGGGTTAATCGTGATCGTGTACTCAACCTTTAACTGTGTTGCTGGTGTAATAGTTTAGATGCTTATGTTCTGGGTGTGGTATCCCCGAGTTTATTCAAGTACATTGGGGTTTGTAATGAATGATAATGTTAAGAACGGGGTGTTACTTATAACCAAAACAAACAAATATGTTAACCCCTTCTGTACCAGCGACGTCTTTAAAACAAAATTCTAGCGATATTAAGGGGAGAGAGATCGGTTTTTGTTTGTTTTTTGGTCTATTCATTCATATATTCCTTAGTTGTCTCGCTAGACCACCATCAAGCTTAGAAAAACACCCCCTAGATAAATTTATAAATGTTTCTAAGGCCGTTTCTTCTTAAAATTTCAGGCTCGCTATCGCTCGCCAGGAAATATCCGACACCTAAATGGTACGAAAAGTCTTAACATTGACAACGTAATGGGGCGATAGGTGTTAAAATCGCCAAACTAATGGGCCGAACGTCTTGTAATCTTAAAAAAATGGGGCTAAACATGAGGGAGAAGGAGGTCCAGAAAAACGGTCTGCCTCCCCTTAAGACGATTGAGTGCAGTTTAAAAAGGATCTGGGGGTAGTAAAAAGGGTTCAGTGAGACAGTACAAGGCCTGTTAATTGTTGGAGGAGCTTATTAAACTGAATAAAATCGTCTAACTGTAGCCAGGATATAATGGCAAGGATGTTACCGGTAATAAATGCTTTATTATATTTGTTATTATGTTATGTTATGTTATATTATGTTATGTTATATTATATTATGTTATATTATATTATATTGTTATGTTATGTTATATTATATTATATTATATCATGTTATATTACAGTATATTATATTATATTATGTTATGTTATATTATGTTATATCATGTTATATTATATTATATTACAGTATATTATATTATATTATATTATGATTATGTTATATCATGTTATATTATATTATATTATATATTATATCATATTATATTATATTATGTTATATTATATTATATATTACCGGTATATTATGTTATATTATATTATATTATATTATATTATATATTATATTATATTATATTATGTTATGTTATGTTATATTATATTATGTTATATTATATTATATTATATTATATTATGTTATATTATATTATATTATATATTATGTTATTTTATATTATATTTTATTATATTATGTTATATTATATTATGTTATATTATATTATATTATACTATGTTATATTATATTATATTATATTATGTTATATCATGTTATATTATATTATATTATATATTATAATTATATATATATATATTATGTTATATTATATATATTATATTATATGTTATATTATATTATTTATTATATATATATATTATATTATGTTATGTTTATTTATTATATTATGTATTTATCTTATTTTATCTATTATGTTTATATTATATTTTTAATGTTATATTTATTATATATTATATTATATTATTATATTATGTTATATTTATTATCTAATATTATGTTATATTTATTATCTAATATTATGTTATATTTATTATCTAATATTATGTTATATTTATTATATTATTTATTATGTTATTTATATTATTTATTTGTTTATTATTTATATTATATTATACTTATTATCTAATATTATGTTATATTATTATATATATTATATATATTATATTTATTTTATTTATATATATTTATTTTATTATATTATGTTATATTATGTTATATTATTTATGTTATTTTTTATATTATATTATTTATTATGTTATATTATATATTATGTTATTTTATATTATTATATTATGTTATATTTATATTATTATTATATTATGTTATTTATTCGTTATATTATGTTATTTATATTATATTTATTATATTATATCATATTTATTATGTTATATTATATTATTATATTATATTATATTTATTGTTATATTATATTATTGTATTTTATATTATATTATATTATATTATGTTATATTATATATTATATTATATTGTTATATTATATTATTGTTATTTTATATTATATTATGTTATATTATATTATGTTATATTATATTATATTATATTATATTATGTTATTTTATATTATATTATATTATATTATGTTATATTATATTATGTTATACTATATTATATTATATATTATGTTATTTTATATTATATTATATTACATTATGTTATATTATATTATGTTATATTATATTATATTATACTATGTTCAATGATTGATGGCTACATTTGCTCACACGCTTAGGTGTCCATACTGTTGTCTATTCGTTGTAAGTAGGCGAAAAATCATGAACTCTATCCTCTGTAACTCAAAAACGACTAGAGTAATCGAGCTAATATTTCTACCATTTGGGAAGAGTCAGTCAAGGAATAGATGTGGAAATTTGCAGCCAATTTGCTCTAGCCCTTTTTGAGTTACAGAGGATAGAGGTCATGATTTCTCGCCTACTTACAGCGAATAGACTATAGTAGCCACAGCCCCTTGAGGATTATGACAAGATTTCACATTATATTCTGGCTATCATTAGGCGATGTTATGCAGCTTGTGAAGAATATATACCATAAATAGTTGTTAAAAATATCTTACTTCAACGTTCAATTTCCACAATATCATCCTAATCAGATTCAAGTCGTATAATGAATAGGCAACATAGAAGAAAGAATAATAGGCAACATAGAAGAAAGAATAATAGGCAACATAGAAGAAAGAATAATAGGCAACATAGAAGAAAGAATAATAGGCAACATAGAAGAAAGAATAATAGGCAACATAGAAGAAAGAATAATAGGCAACATAGAAGAAAGAATAATAGGCAACATAGAAGAAAGAATAATATCCTCGAAAACCTGGTTGAAAGAGTTAATCTGGTGTCTTTGTGTCCCCCAGATCAATAGCCGTGGAACTTCCAAAAAGGCAAGCCACAAACGACAACAAGCTCCAATATTATTACGAAGGTAAAGACTGGTGAGTAGTAGAGTATACATTTAAGTACATTATCAAAGTATAAAGTAAAGTAAAGTAGATATGTATAAAGTATAGTTTAAAGTGCATACTAAAGTAGGTACTGGCACATAGAAAACAACAAAAAATAATAATAATAATAATACTTCAGTGACATATTCATGACACATGTGTATTTGTGAGATATACTTCATATTAATTTAACTCTCGTACTTGCCTGTCGTGTGGAAATAGTTGTAAAAATACCTTGTACGGTACTATGGATTATGGGTCCTACGACTTGGTATGGAATGGAATATTTCCTACAAGTTGGATTTCTCCATTTTCCAAATATACTGTATATAGGAAATGGTTAACTATTCTTTATCACACCGTGGTGGAGTAAGTTAAAGCATGGACTCTAGTCCTGACTGTCCGTGGTTCGAATGATATATATACTGTATATATATATATATATATATATATAGAGAGAGAGAGAGAGAGAGAGAGAGAGAGATTATTTTGCTCACCAATGTGTCAGTGTTAACTATGAAAACCTTTAAGAATATGGCCGTGATAGACTTAATGTATCCCCTCTGAGGTGTGCCACCATGGACTCTGCCAACTTCTACTACCTGGACAACGCAGACTGTACCAGCCAGCGGTCTCCGGTCTGTGTGCTGCGGGAGAACGTCACCTTGGTCCTAATTAAAGGTACGCTAGACCGTTTGTTTGGTCTATTAATTAATTTATTCATATATTCTTTTAGTTTCCTCCCTAGACTTCCACCAAGCTTAGAAAAACACCCCCTAGACCCCCCTTCAAGATAAATTTGTACATTTTCCGGTAGAAAAATTTCCCGGCCGAAGGCGGTTCTTCTTAAAATTGCAGGCTCGCTAACGCTCGCCAGGAAATAATCGACACCTAAATGGCACGAAAGGTCTTAAAATTGACAACGAAATGGGGCGAAAGGTGTTAAAATCGCCAAACTAAAGGGCCGAACGTCTTATAATCTCAAAACTATTGGGGCTAAACATTAGGGAGACGGGGGTCCAGAAAAAGGTTTTCCCTCCCCTTAAAGGTACGGTAGTGCTAATTAGTCAAGTCTCACCTGTCGTTTTTTGTTTCGTTTTTGTTTTGTTTTCTATGTGAGTGAGGGAGACTATCACTTTGGTCCAGGTAGAGGTAGAGCTAATTAAACTCAGCTGTTTTATTTTGTTCTCTCTCTTTTTTTTCTATGTGAGTGAGGAAGACAAAAGGCAGAACTGCTTGTAGCGAGTGCCTCCCCCAGATTGGCTCGCTCTGTGCTGTATTAATGTCTGCCAGATGCTCAATAGGGTGGGTAAGGGTAGCTAATAAGTCAAGTCTCAGCTGTCGTTTGGCTCGCTCTGTGCTGTATTAATGTCTGCCAGATGTTGAATAGGGTGCAGGTAAGTGTAGGAACATGTTTGTATATCTCACTCTAAATTAATAAATCCAGTTTAGATATTGCTGATACCAATTATTGATCAAAATATACTTGGTGCCAAGACATCACTTATTTGGCCGACTGTACTGTCACACTCATTTACTATAGTCTACCCGGTTCCAAACAGGCAGGAGAGCAATCGTGAACCCTAACCTCTGTAGCTCAAAAAGGGCTAGAGCAAAAGGGTTGTATGTTTCCAAACCTATTTCCTGGCTGACCCTTCCCAAATGGTAGAAATATTAGCGCGGTGTCTTTAGTGAGTCAAGCCGATATCACACGAGAGCTTTTATAGTCAACATTCGATCATCAACATTTTTCTGGCAACATTTCTGGAATATTTGGGACTGGTATCGGAAACTAGACAGGTGGTAGATGAACTTAGATGACAGAAATATTATAATTGTTGACCTCATAAGCTGCCAGACCAGTGTTGAGGTTGAATGTTGAGGGAAAAAGCGCTCATGTGATACCTGCTTTATGAAGGTTGATGTTCAAGATTGTTTAAGGGAGCCCACCTCGCTTTTTTTCTCTTTCTCTCCCTCTCTCTTTGGCTCCATACAGCCTACTGTTTTAAGACGTTTACCCCCATCCAGGTGTCAATATTTTCCTGGCAAGCGGTAGCGAGCCAGCATATATATATTTTTGTTTTGACATCAAGCTTAATTTGTACATTTTCTGATAGACAAATTTCTCCGGCGAAGCCGGATTTCTCCATACAGGGAGGATGGGCCGGTTTTCTGGACTACTTTCTCCCTTATGTTTAGCCCCATTAGTTTTCAGATGTTAAGATGTTTGCCCCATTAGTTAGTCATTTTAAGACCTTTCGCCCCATTTCTTCGTCAATATTTAGACATTGTTTAGCCCCATTAGTTTTGAGATTTTAAGACGTTCGGCGCATTAGTTTGGCGATATTAACACCTTTCGCCACATTTTGTTGTCAATTTTAAGACCTTTCGTGCCATTTACCTGTCGATTTTTTCCTGGCGAGCGATAGCGAGCCTGTAATTTTAAGTGGAAGAGGCCTTCGACCGGGACATTATTCTACCTAAAAATGTAGACATTTAACTTGAAGGGGGGTCTAGGGGGAGTTTTTTTAAGCTTGATGGAGGTCTAGCAAGGAAACTAAAATATATATCTATCTATCTATCTATTGCCTGACGCCAATAGATAGATAGGTAGATAGATTGTTTAGTTTCCTTGCTAGATACGAATAACTGAATATATAGACCAAAATAACAGCCATTATCCCCTTAATGTTAAAACAATAACAATGGGTGTAACCTTATTGATCCTCAGTTGGAGTACTAGATTAATATTTTGGCTGCTGTGCTAGCAAAAGGATGAGATCAAATGTCTTAAGGGGAGGCAGGCCGTTTTTCTGGACCCCTTTGTCCCTCATGTTTAGCCCCACTAGTTTTGAGATAATAAGACGTTCGGCCCATTAGTTTGGCGATTTTAACACCGTTCGCCCTATTTCGTTGTCAATTTTAAGACATTTCGTGCCTTTTAGGTGTCGATTATTTCCTGGCGAGCAATAGCGAGCCTGCAATTTTAAGAGAAACCGGCCTTTGGCCGGGAAATTTTTCTACCGAAAAATTTACAAATTAATCTAGAAGGGGGATCTAATGGATTTTTGTTTAATTTGATGGAGGTCTAGGGAGGAAACTAGAAAAATAATGAACACATGCAAAAATCGCCCAAAAAGTGAACCATCTCCCCTTAAAGGACAAATTTGCATCAAGTTACAAATCATTAATCAGTATGAGTGTCTAGTTTATGCTCTTTCTTGTTCATTTATTGAAGATGTTGTTGAGCGTGAAACTGGCCTCTACTTAACCCCTTCTGTACCAGCGACGTCTCTCTCATTTAATGCTAGCTGTATTTAGATGGTTTTGTGTAGCTTAAAAAGGGTTTGTAGTAGAAAAAGGGATAAGTGAGATAGTTAGAAGCCTGTTAAGTGCTGGAAGCCCATTTCAAGCTGAATATAATCGTCTAATAGTAGGGAGAATAAAGTTAAAAAGACGTCGTCGGTACAAAGGGAGTACAAAGGAAATCAAGCAACAACAGGTCTATTGACCCTTCTAGGCTGCTTGTCCTCCAAAACACTGAGGATCAAGTGTCCAAACAGTGGTTTAGAGTGGGTAAGGGAACATTGGAAAGGGAACTACTGCCCTAGAACTAATGTCCGTGGCAGAATAGGAAGTTAGTAGGGGACAGATGGGTTAGTAACTGAGGGGGGGATAAAATAAAGTTATTCATTTACAAACGCAGTCAGTCGCGGGTTTGATGCGAGATATTTGTCTAAGCGGAGTTTAAATGAATCAACGGTGCTGCAGTCTATAACGTCTCGGGGAAGCCCATTCCACAAGTTGACAACTCGATTGAAGAAGAAATTCTTAGATTCGTGTGAGTTAAAAGATTTACCAATAATTTTGCAACCGTTTCCCCGCGTGTAATTAGATTGGTCGATAGTGAAGTACTTACTACAGTTCATATTGTCGATGCCTTTGATGATTTTGAACACTTGAATTAAGTCACCTCTTAATCTGCGCTGGGTTAAAGGAAATAGATTTAATTCTCTAAGACGCTCTTCGTATGGTTTGTTCTTTAGGCTAGGTATCATTTTGGTAACTCTACGTTGAACTCGTTCTAGCTTGTTTATATCTTTTTGGTAATAAGGGCACCAGGATTGAACGCAGTATTCCAGAAGAGGGCGGACTAATGAATTGTAAAGGGTTAGGATAACTTCTTTGGATTTATGCTCAAATGACCTGCCTATAAAGCCAATTATTTTGTTTGCCTTCTTAACAACTTCTGAACATTGTTGACTCGGTTTTAGGTTACTCGATATTGTTACTCGCAGATCGGTTTCTCTGTTTACATTCTTAAGCTGAGTGCCATTCATCGAATAGTTTGCTTTCTCATTTAGGTATCCGATATGTAGTACTTTACATTTATCCGCATTGAAACTCATTTGCCAAATTTGGGCCCAACATGACAATTTATCTAGATTGTGTTGCATATCGTCAACTTGTTCTTTTGAGAGTACGCTATTTGCAATTTTTGTATCGTCAGCAAATTTTGAGATTGTACAGGTGAGACCCTCATCTATGTCGTTGATGTAAATTAGAAAGAGAATTGGTCCTAGTACCGATCCCTGGGGTACCCCGCTACTTACATTGGTCCATTTAGATGCCTTACCGTTTATGACTACTCTTTGCTTTCTGTCGCTGAGCCAATTTTCTATCCATTTCAACACACCGTCTTGTATTCCATGCGCTTTTAGTTTTAGCAGTAAACGTTTGTGGGGAACTTTGTCAAAGGCCTTTTGAAAATCAAGGTTATATAATATCTACAGCTTTACTCTCATCGTAGAGGTTAAGGATATCGTGGAAGAAGTCTAAGAGGTTTGTTAAACAGGAGCGTTTTTTACGAAAGCCGTGTTGAGTATCTTTAAGTAAGTTATTTGCCTCTAAGTGATTTACGAGTCTGTCTCTTATGACCGTTTCTAACATTTTACATACAATTGAGGTTAAGCTAATTGGACGATAGTTACTGGGTAGGGATTTGCTGCCTTTTTTTAATATCGGTGTTACGTTGGCTAGCTTCCACTGATCAGGCATAGTCCCAGACTGCAAGGATTCATTGAATAGCAATGTCAGTGGTTTAGAGAGCTCATCCTTAGCTTCCTTTAGAACTCTAGGCGAGATTGTATCAGGTCCAGGCGTTTTATTTACCTTGAGTTTATCTAAACAATTCAATACTTCTCTCTCTGTAACGGTGATATTGCTTAGAACATCTGAATTATCAATCTGAATCGGCGATGGTGTAGGGATATCACTGAGGTCTTCGGTTGTAAAAACTGATGCAAAGAAGGTATTGAGGGCATTACTCATTTGTACTTCGTCTTTGGTGTATTCTCCATTTTCATCGACTAACGGTCCAACAGTTGAAGTAACTACTTTTTTCTTTCTGATATAACTATAGAATTCTTTCGGGTTTGTTTTACTTTGATTCGCAACATGTAACTCCAGGGTCGTTTTACTTTGCTTAATTAACTTTTTGGCTTTGCGTCGTAGCTCTACAAATTTCACCCGTTCTTCGTCATTTTGTGAGGATTTTAATCTATCATTAGCAAAATTTTTAGCAAGCAGACAGTCTGAAATATCTTTATTCCACCATTTGGGCTTATCATTATGGCCTGGACGCCGTATTTTCGATGGTATGCAGTCTTGCACTGCCTTAAGGTAAGTGGTTGTGAAACACTCCCAAGATGTATTTATGTCGTTATTGTTAGTCAGAAAGCTCCAGTCAGTTTCTTTAAGCTTTGATTTAAGTTTATGAAAATTTGCTTTCTTGAAATTAGGGACTTTCTCAATACTGCTATTTGATTTGTTACTAGTAAACTTTAAAGTGAAAGTTATCGTACGATGGTCGCTGTTACTGAATTCATCACCAACATTCAAATTCTTTATTAATTCTTCTTTTGTTGCGAGTACAAGGTCAAGCACATTATTACCACGGTTCGGAGATTGTACAAATTGAAAAAGTGAACTCTCTTGCAAGTTAGCATAGAGGTCATGTCCAGAGTGTGAAGTAAGACTATCGCCCCATTTAGTCACGGGTAAGTTGAAATCGCCAAGAATTACGGTATCTTGTATGTTAGTTATTTCTGCAATTTGTTCATAAATTTCACTGTCAGTTTGCACTGATTGAGATGGGGGTCTGTATAATAAAGCTAGTGTTATTTTAGTTCCTCGTTTATTATTTAATAGTACGTAAGATATGTCTATATTCGCAATTTGAGGTTTTGACATTAAGACGGGATTAAGACTTTCCTTTATAAAAAACAGAACTCCTCATCCATTTCTATTGATCCGACTTTTCTCAAACATTGTATAACCAGGAAGCGTATATTCGGCTAAAAAGTCTCTGTCTTCCGTATTTAACCAAGATTCTGTAATGCCGATTATATCATAATGTTCTGTAATCACGATTTCCTCTAGATCTGAAAATTAATTGCGTATGCTACGAGCATTTACATAAAACACCTTAAGAGTATTAGAGTTGGATGTTACCGATTGTGCATTGTCTGAATTTTCAGTTCGTATTTGACTTACACTACCCTGTCTGGGGTCTGGTTGACCCCGTTTTTTGAATGGAAATCCTTGACTGCATCGTTCAGCAGACGACCAAGACGTGCAGCTCGTACTTCATTGAGATGTACACCATCTCCTGAAAACAAAGATTTATCATAGTAAAAATGATCCCACGTGTCGACAAAGCCGATGTCCTCCTCCCTGCAGAGTTTGGCTAGTCGGCGATTTGTACTGGTAGCTATGTTGTAGAATCGGTTTTCTACATCAATCCGGGGAACAATTCCTGAAATTAAGATTCTATTAGATTTTTCCTTGAAGGACCTGATCAGCCGCCGGTACTTGCAAAGTAGTTCCTCTGACCGCGTCCGTTGAACATCGTTAGATCCAACGTGGATGACATACGTAGTGCTTGCGGGGGCGAGCCTTGAAACCTCTTCCACAGCCGCAACAATGTCGTCCACGCCGCCACCTGGGATACAGAATCGCTTTCTGGTCCTGGGTGCCCTGGCGCAGAACTCGGTTAGTTGGCCACGGACCATGGAGTCGCCCACAAGCCGAACTTCTTCCGTTTCCTCTTCCTCGTCAATAGCCAGAATTTTGAAGCGGTTTTGGCATGTTGTCGGGATGACCTTCCTGGTACTGGTACTGGGATGCACATTGTTTCTCACTAACTGAAAATTGTCCTGGGGGGGAGTGAGAGTAGAGTCATTATTATTTTCTGCAACATCTAAGGTAGCTGCTGGTGAGGGTACCGGTACCGGTACAGAAGGGGTTAAGGGGAGGCTGGCCGTTTGTTTGGTCTATTAATTCATGTATTCATATTTTTTTTTTAGTTTCCTCCCTAGACCTCCATCAAGCTTAGAAAACACCCCCTAGACCCCCCTTCAAGATCAATTTGCACATTTTTCGGTAGAAAAAAATTCCGGCCAAAGGCCGGTTCCTCTTAAAATTGCAGGGTCGCTTTCGCTCGCCAGGAAATAATCGACACCTAAATTGCACGAAAGGTCTTAAAATTTACAACGAAATGGAGCCAAAGTTGTTAAAATCGCCAAACTAATGGGCCGAACGTCTTATAATCTCAAAACTAGTGGGGCTAAACATTAGGGAGAAGGGGGTCCAGAAAAACGGTCTTCCTCCCCTTAACAGTCGTAAGTACCAATAAACACACACACCAAACTGCATCAGTATCAGTTTTAAGGATGGATGGGTCTTTTTTCTGGACCACTTTCTCCCTCATGTTTAGCCACATTAGTTTTGAGATTTTAAGACGTTCGGCACATTCGGCCGATTTCTTTGCTTACAATTTAGGAAGAACCAGTCTCCTTTCACTACCGAAATAAAGTATACATTTATCTCGAAGCGGGGCGGGGGGTAATAGAGGGTATTTTTCAAGCCCGATGGAGGTCTAAAAAGCAAACTAAACCCCTCCCCGCATTTTTTACAGTTTATTCTGGCTATCATTAGACGATTTTATGCTGTTTAGGAAGGATCTGTTGGAGTTATAAGGGTAAAGACTATCTCAATTAACCCTTGGACTTCCATACACCCTTTCTAATATGAAACAATGGGTTCTTGAAAGGGTTAAGTTGTGGAACTTGTTCTGGAGACTGACGCCATTTTGTTATAAGAACTACACACATATAACTGTGCTCCTGGATACGAAGAGTAGGAAAATCACCAAAAATAACACATGTAAGTAACGTATGTAACCTAACCTAACCTTAATCTAGGTTAGGTTTGGTAAGATTAGGTTATTATTCTAACCACTTCAGTACGGGTGATACCATTCTTCCTTTTTTCTGGCTATTGTTATGTGGGGGGTCGGTTTTTACACCATACCCGAAAGAGGATTTATGGAGCTCCGATCTTACTCTCAACCATCTGAACAATTTAACCAGCACACCTAAACTTCGTTAAATGCGGAAATAGCCTCACGAAAATATCATGCCCTGGTGGGGGCACGAACTCTCGACCCTTGGGTGAGGCAGGCACCTTACCAGTTAGACCAATAGAGATATCCCACTTGGCCTGTTCGGCTCAGGGTATTTCCGCATCCAAGGTCTGTTTAGGCTAGCCTATTTTCACTGACTTTACACTACTTCACCTTCCGGGAAGCGAAAGCTCCGAACAGAGAGGAACGAACAGAGAGGAACAAGCTTGAGCCGAATCGACCGAGAGTCCGTCAGAGAGATGAACGGGAATGGTGAGTCAACTTCACTGAGCGATGCTACACGCACCTACAAACTGCCCAGTTGGCAACTCGCTTGGGAGGCTGGCAACTCCACAACCCAACCCAATCGAGTCTCACAACACTCCCTGCTCTCTCCTATCCTCTTCCTTGTACTGTGGGGATCGGTTTTTACACCATACCCGAAAGAGGATTTATGGAGCTCCGATCTTACTCTCAACCATCTGAACAATTTAACCAGCACACCTAAACTTCGTTAAATGCGGAAATAGCCTCACGAAAATATCATGCCCTGGTGGGGACACGAACTCTCGACCCTTGGGTGAGGCAGGCACCTTACCAGTTAGACCAATAGAGATATCCCACTTGGCCTGTTCGGCTCAGGGTATTTCCGCATCCAAGGTCTGTTTCCCTGTGGGGATCGGTTTTTACACCATACCCGAAAGAGGATTTATGGAGCTCCGATCTTACTCTCAACCATCTGAACAATTTAACCAGCACACCTAAACTTCGTTAAATGCGGAAATAGCCTCACGAAAATATCATGCCCTGGTGGGGGCACGGACTCTCGACCCTTGGGTGAGGCAGGCACCTTACCAGTTAGACCAATAGAGATATCCCACTTGGCCTGTTCGGCTCAGGGTATTTCCGCATCCAAGGTCTGTTTAGGCTAGCCTATTTTCACTGACTTTACACTACTTCACCTTCCGGGAAGCGAAAGCTCCGAACAGAGAGGAACGAACAGAGAGGAACAAGCTTGAGCCGAATCGACCGAGAGTCCGTCAGAGAGATGAACGGGAATGGTGAGTCAACTTCACTGAGCGATGCTACACGCACCTACAAACTGCCCAGTTGGCAACTCGCTTGGGCGGCTGGCAACTCCACAACCCAACCCAATCGAGTCTCACAACACTCCCTGCTCTCTCCTATCCTCTTCCTTGTCCTGTGGGGATCGGTTTTTACACCATACCCGAAAGAGGATTTATGGAGCTCCGATCTTACTCTCAACCATCTGAACAATTTAACCAGCACACCTAAACTTCGTTAAATGCGGAAATAGTCTCACGAAAATATCATGCCCTGGTGGGGGCACGAACTCTCGACCCTTGGGTGAGGCAGGCACCTTACCAGTTAGACCAATAGAGATATCCCACTTGGCCTGTTCGGCTCAGGGTATTTCCGCATCCAAGGTCTGTTTAGGCTAGCCTATTTTCACTGACTTTACAGTTAGACGATTTTAAACACCTTGGCAAGGACGTCTAGTAATCAAAGGGGTAAACTATATTTCCCTTAACTCTCTGATTATCGCATATCCTTTGTAAGGAGAATGTATTCTTATAATGATAGCCAGAATAAAATGTAAACGGCGTTTTCGGTACTGAAAAGGTTAAATGTATTGGTTTGTGATAAAACCAAACCAAGTCATACACAAATAGTAGCCAATCTTTGGTTTCTGATGCTCAAGGGGATAATTCGGTAAAATAGAACAAACCGTTTACTTTTTTTTATCCATAGCAGTTTTATAATCGATATACCTGCAGAATAACAGCATTAATATAAAGTGGTTCTCTCTCTATATATATATATACAGTATATATATAAACAAAAAAATCGGAACCTGACGAGTCTCCGGCAAAAAATATCTAAATTAATAACCCGTAATTCTTTCATTTTCTTAAATGACACTATAAAAAACGACCTAATATTATGGGTAACTAAATTAATTTTTTGATAAATATTGTCAACAAAGTTACATTTTTATTTTGTTAAGAAACTACAAGGACATTTAGCAAATATTTGTGTATTAGTAATATTATACATATTATATAAAACAAAGTTAGTGTGAAATAAATTTGATACAATGTAATGTAAAACATCAAGCCTATGTAGATATTTTAGTTGAAGGGTTTGGAGCGCTGGAAGTAGTTCATTGTCAACTTGATTTGATCTCCCGTCGCACGGTAACCGAAACCTCTCTATATCTTCTTCCTTTATACCTGATTTTCTGTCATTTACTGTCTGTTTATTGTTTAATTATACGCACAGAGGAATGTGTCTCCTTAAAATGTTCCTGAATAAGAAAAAGCAGGGCTTGAAATTTGTGAATGGGTTACTAAAATCTATTGGTGTGGATTGGGAGGAAAAATCAAAAGCCTACCCTAAACTGATTGAAACCCTCGTCAATGAAATCATTAATCTTCGAGCAGTGGTGGAAATTTGTGGTATTACCAGGCAAAAGAATGAAAATGAGTTAGATTTGTGTCGGCAAGAGATGATTGATAATAAGCAAAAGTACGCTAGTTTGATCGACGAGGTAAAGTCAAAATCAGAGTCTTTGCTTAACGAATTGAATGACATGAAAATGAGCTTGTCTGATATGTGTGAACAAATCGAAAAGGATAAGTTGAAAATTGAAGAACACGAGCAGAGTATAAAATATCTACAGAAGACCCTTTCCAAAGTAAAGAAAGAGGCTGAGGAGCAGGCAGAGTTGTTGAACGAGTCGACTCAACAGGTAATAAAGGACAAGGCAAAGATAGAAAAATATGAAAGCAAAATAGTTATACTGGATGCAATAATCAAGGAGAAATTTTTTGAAAAGGAAAATATAAAGGGCGATAATAGATGTTTGCAAAATGAACTAAGGCAAGTTAAAAATGACTCTCGGTCAACCACTAGTATTTTGGATGATAAAACAAAATATATTCTGGAATTGGAGGAGAAGATTGAAGGAAAAGATAAAAATATAACTCGCTTGCAGTCATCCCTTTCAACAGTTAAAAAGGAAAATGCGGAAAAATCTCAGATAATAGATCAGCTACGTCGTTGCTTCTTTCAAAATAAAACAAGCAAAGATAATTCTAAAACTTGGTTGTCAAAACTTATGGATAAGAAAGAGACTTAATCTTTCTGCTTTATTATTTGTAAATGATTAGGAAAATGTATTCAGTTTATTTATTATTTTTAGTTGATAAGGATACTTGATTATAATGGTTCGATTATTAATTTTAGTTGATAAGGATACTATATTCAGTAATTCAATTTATTGTATTATTTGTAATTGATTAGGAGTCTAGGAGTCAAATGAATTTATGATTTTAGGATAATTTTTCTGCATTAATATACAGTAGCCTATTCAGTCAAGGGCCAGGTCGGTATTCTTTATTAACCCTTATGTGGGCTGTCCAACATAATTTCAACTTTGTTATTTCTAGATATCTGTCAAGGCTTTGGATTTCTAACATTTCCAGTAAGTTAGGTTTTAGCCATATACGGCCCTTAGTACTTCCATATATCAATCTCTCTCTCTATCTATCTATCTATCTATCTATCCATCCCCATGACCCCCATACCGAAAAGTGCCCCGGCCGGTTCGAAGCTCGCCAGAAATTCGACACCAAAAATCTTTGTCAGTTGTAATTCAGGTCTTACAACTGACAAAGAAATGGGGCGAAAAGTCTTAACATCGCCAAACCAATTGGACAAACATCTTAAAATCTAAAAAATAATGGGGCTAAGCATGAGGTAAAAGGGGGTCCAGAAAAAAATGCCTCCTCTTTAACACTACATGGTCCGACGTTTTGGGGGAGATCATCGATGCTATTTTATTACTGTTCGTATCCAAGTGTTCCTACTAAAGTACTGTACTTACAACATGGACGTTATTTTGATATATTCTAGCTATATTTAGACCATATTGTGCAGTTTAACCCTTCCTACCCGGGCTGCCTGTTAGAAGGACGGTCGCCCGTACCCAGGCGAAATGGCCGAAAAACGTCTAGGCCTAGGCTACCGTATTTTTGTTTATTTTAACTGCTAGAAATTTCCCACGCATCCCTAAACGTAGTGCGGTTTCCAATCTGTAAACTGGCGTTGAGTAGAGCTCTAAGTC
The DNA here is from genome assembly GCA_032716605.1 of Paralithodes platypus. Taxonomy (NCBI): domain Eukaryota; kingdom Metazoa; phylum Arthropoda; class Malacostraca; order Decapoda; family Lithodidae; genus Paralithodes; species Paralithodes platypus. The sequence goes on along the minus strand of CM064483.1, from coordinate 62,196,239 downwards.
AACTGGTTCAGTTGTGATGACGATTTTAGTGGAGCATTTTCAGGCAATGTTAGCAATACGACGATCTTTTCACTAATGAAACTACGACATACAGACGTATAATAACAAACGAGTCTTCTCCTTCTTGTTTTCGGAGGTGCGGTGACAAAGCGACCGACTTTGTTTACATTCGTCCGACGCACGGCGTTCGGATCAAGCTTGCAAGGCTTGCAAGCTTACTGTCTGTCAGAAGGACGCCCGGGTAGCTGCCCTTCTGTCGAGCTGTCCTTACCTAAGGCAGCCCGGGTAGGAAGGGTTAAGAAGGATCTGTGGTAATCAAAAGGGTTCAATGAGATAATTTGAAACCTGTTAACTGCTGGAGGTCCTTTTTATACTGCAGAAAGTCGTCTAACAGTAGCCAGAATATAGTTAAAAAGAACGTCGTCGGTACCGAAGGGGTTAATACGGAGTTACAGGCGTCCTTTTGAGTCGGGGTCCGCATATCGTTCTGAACCAATACTTAACCCTTACAGTACCGGTGACTTCTATTTATATGTTATGTTAAAACTGATACTGATGCAGTTTGGTGTGTTTATTGGTACTCACGACTGTTAACCCGGGAGCTGCGGGGAGACTCTTAAGAGTTCCCCCGGCGCACTGCGGGGAGACTCTTAAGAGTCAGAGAAAATAAAAATCAACTTTTGACATCGAAAAAAAAATATTTTTTTATATTTTTTTTTTTTTTATTTTTTTTTTTTTTTTGGCCCCTGGGCCATGCAAAATCTCAGTCCTCTACCTCCCCTCCTTCCCCACTTTCCTCCTCTCCTTCAGTTATCACCTATTTTCCCTGTTATTCCCTTATTCTGAGGTATATTTTCGTGCTAACATTAGAAATCCGATTGGAGGGTGTGGTCATCACTGATAGCAAGCGAGTGCAAGAGAGAGAGAGAGAGTATCGATCGACTGTGTCTCAGTGGCCTTGGGGGAAATTGGCGGGAAAGCAGATTGCCTCACCCATACATTATACAACTCGCGGGCTATATCTCCGATTTTGACCATCCAAACGCTGTTTTCACTCGTTTTATTGTTGTTTCAGGTTAATACCTTTATAATCAACCCATAATAGGCGCATATGGATAAGTATTAATGCTATTAATGGCACAATGAATATTTTAGTGGCGGAAACACCTCAAATACGTCAGCACAGGGGGACGTTTCCAATTACCCCCATGCGCACTTCAGAGGTTAAGGGGAGGCAGACCGTTTTTCTGGACCCCCTTCTCCCTAATGTTTAGCCCCACTAGTTTTGAGATTATAAGACTTTCGGCCCATTAGTTTGGCGATTTTAACAACTTTCGCCCATTTCGTTGTCAATTTTAAGACCTTTCGTGCCATTTAGGTGTCGATTATTTCCTGGTGAGCGATAGCGAACCTGCAATTTTAAGAGGAACCGGCCTTCGGCCCGGCCGGCACATTTTTCTACCGAAAAATTTACAAATTTATCTTGAAGGGGGGTATGGGGGGGGGGTTGTTTCTAAGCTTGATGGAGGTCTAGGGAGGAAACTAAAAAAATATATGAATACATGAATTAATAGACCAAACAAACGGCCAGCCTCCCCTTAATTTTAGTAGTAGTTCAACAGGAAATAATAAGTTAGCTAAACACAATAGAAAATTAGTTGCAAATAAAAGTAATAGGTTGAGGGTATATTATACAAATTGTAGGAGTTTATGTAACAAAATGAACGAACTTAGAACACTCGTTAGCACAGAAAATATAGACATAATAGCGCTAACTGAAACGTGGATTAATACAGAATCTAGGCATTTTTTAGCAGAATTTGATATTCCAGGATATAGTTTGTTTAAATATGACCGAACAAGTAGGAGGGGCGGGGGTATAGCAGTGTTTGTCAGGAGTACATTAAAAAGCTGTATAAAATCAGGTATTAGACTAAATAATGATAATGAAAGTGTTTGGGTAGAGGTTAATGAAGGTAGTGAGACCATAGTTATTGGAGTTATATATACCGCCTAATATGAGTAGAAATGGCGGAACATCGTTATGGGAGGAAATTAAAATAGCATCAAGGTTTAGCAATGTGTGCATTATGGGGGATTTTAATTTTCCGAACATTCATTGGCAGCACCAAATAGGCGACTCCGATTCAGTAGAGTTTATTGAGGTAGTACAAGATAGTTTTTTATTTCAATTCATAGATACGCCGACTAGAGGTATTAATATTCTTGATTTAGTTTTCAGTAACAATGAACATATGATAAATAATGTAGAGATTGGTGACCACCTAGGAAATAGCGATCATAAATCTATTTATTTTAATATACAATGGACAGGGAATGCTAAAGAGAATACGACACTTATCCCAGATTTCAGAAAAGCCGATTATGGTGGGCTAAGAAGAGACTTAAGGGTGGACCCTATTGTTAAGCAATTAAGTCAGGATATGCCAGAGTTAAACTTGCCACCTACATATAACCAGTTTATTGCTTCACTCCATAATGCTCAATATAAATATATCCCTAAAAGAAGATTTAGATCGACGCAGAACCAACCAAAATGGATGACTAATAAGCTAATAGATCTTATAGGAAAAAAGAAAGGAATATATCGAAAAATAAAGAAAGGCAAAAATCATTTACATATATACTGTACTATCAGACTCTATCAAGACAGGTCAAAAAGGAAATCAGGAAAGCAAAAAGAAATTATGAAATAAGGATAGCCAGTGACTAAAAAATTAACCCTAAAGCTTTTTACCAACTACAGTAAAAGTCCTTTAATCCGACGACCGATGATTCGAATCTCCCAATAGTCCGAATTTTTCAATTTGAGGCCAAATCCGAATTCACCCGATGGTCCGAATTTCAAGAAGTCCCAAAGTCCCCTTTTTGAGGCATTAGTCCACTCAAATGACACATAATGGAGCACACACATATCATATGTTCATGAATTCACTTTAAAAGTTTACCATTGTCATTGTAGCCTATTACCTACTTCAAAACATTCAGATTAATGGTCAAAGGAAGCTACTGATATAAACGTAAACACCACATCGTCTGCTAGAGAGTTTGTTTTGCTCTTGAACGCATCCTTGGGATGCTCCGATGCGCTACTGGCTTGCACCGCATTTTCTGCAAGCGCATTCAGTCTTGAGCTTGAAAACGCACCTTTGGACGTTCCGATACGCTACTATTTATAGTTCAGTGATCGGAACGTCCCAAGGGTGCTTTCAAGACAAGACAAGGGTGCTTTCAATACAATATAATATAACGGAGCACGTCACAAAAGGAAAATCACAAAAGGAAAATTACAAGAACCTCTCAGGGAAGTGCCGTTGTTAAGGCATTACTTCCCGAACCACATCTGATCTGATCTTCAAGAGCAAGACAAACTCGCTAGTAGACGGAAGAAGAAGAAGAAGACGATGCAGACAAATGGTGTTTACGTTTATATCAGCAGATTCCTTTGCCCATTAATCTGAATGTTTTGAAGTAGGTACAGTAATAGGCTACAATGACAATGGTAAACTTTTGAAGTGATTTCATGAACATATGAGCCGATATGTGTGCACCATTGTCATTTGGGTGGCCTAATGCCTCAATGTTTTCGTCAGGCCACAGGTTCATAGGGGTAAAGTCCGATAATCCGAAAAATCCACTAATCCGAACGAGGGCCGGTCCGCTGCCCTTCGGATTAACGGAAGTTTACTGTATATAAATCTAAAGTTAGAGATATAATAGGCCCCCTAAAAACTTCAATAGGAGAAATAACAGAAATTATTTAGAAATGTGCAGTACAACTCCTTCAGACATATTATTCTTACAGTTTCTTACAGTAGATCCTCTGGAAAAAGGCAAACTATGCCTGTGTATCCAGCTCAGTACCAGTACTTGCACTGCTGCGGTCGTTCACGGTGTTGGCGGCGGCGGTAGCAGACGCAACATTTTTACTATTCTGTATTTTTGTTTTATAATCAAACTTCAAATCTTGTCTTCCCCATGCTTTATCAAGATTACTTTCAAACTCCCTTATTGATTCGGAATCGACTACATACTGGGGCAGTGCGTTCCACTCATTTACCACTCTATCACAAAATGAGTTCTTCGCCTTCTCAAGCCTATTTCTTTCTTTGTAAATTTTCTTAGAGTGTCCTCTCGTTCTTGTTCCCTCCCGCATCAAGAAGATACCTTCACACACATCCTCATCGTACTTTCCTGACACTATCTTAAAAGTCTCTATCATATCCCCTCTCTTTCTCCTATATGCCAGTGTCGGAAGTCCCAGTGTCCTCAACCTCTGCTCATAGCCCGCGTTCTTCAACGTTGGTACCAGCTTGCTAGCTCTTCTCTGCACTTTCTCCACTGCTTCTATATCCTTTACCATATATGGAGCCCACACCTGGTTTGCATATTCCAGGTGTGGCCTAACCAGCGCTGTATATAGATTCCTGAAGATTTCTTCGTCAAGTGACACAAATGTCCTCCTTATCAGCCCTACAATTCTATTGGCTTTGTTTATCTTTTCCGCTAAATGTTCTGAGAAATTTAACTATATGTGTATCACCACTCCTATATCCTTTTCTGCACTCACTTCCTCCATCGCTTCATACATACTGTATCCTACCTTGTCTATCTTGCTGGTCCCAATCCGCATGTACTTGCATTTTTTTGGATGAAAAGGCATTAACCAATGCTCAGACCATCCCTTCATGCCCTCCACATCTCCTTGAAGCAAACCCATATCTTCCTTACTCCTCACTCTTCTATACAGTTTAGTGTCATCCGCATACAGGTATACCTCACTTCCATTAGTTATAACTTCAGGCAAGTCGTTGATAAATATAACGAACAGCAGTGGTCTCAACACAGATCCCTGAGGTACCCCACTTGTAATTTCCCTCCACCCCGAGCCTATTCCATTCACCAATACCCTCTGTCTCCGATCTTTCAGGAAGGCTTCTATCCATTTCACACATTTCTCCCCTATATTATAGCTTCTAACTTTCTCTATTAACCTTTTATGTGGGACCTTATCGAAGGCCTTCATAAAATCGCAATATACCACGTCTATTACATCACCATCTTCTAGAATTTGCATCCAATCATCTACCACCTTAATTAGCTGTAGTACCGTCGACCTCCCCGGCAAGAATCCAAACTGTCTCCCACTGAAAAGTTGGTTTGACTTCATATGATCCATTATTCCTTCTCTAATTACCGTTTCCATTAGTTTACACACAACACTTGTCAAACTGACTGGTCTATAATTCCCTGGGTCATTTCTCTTTCCCTTCTTAAATATAGCTGTTATGTTCGCCTCTCTCCAGTCCATCGGGATTTGTCCTGTATTAAACGATACCTCAAATAACATTTTCAATGGCTCTACTAACATCTCCCCTCCTTCCTTTATGATTCTTGGGTGTATCCCATCCGGTCCCGGTGACTTACTTCTGTTCATTTTTTCTATAGCCCTTCTTATTCTAGCATGGGAAAACTCTACTAGTTCTAGTGCCGGTGCCTGTTTGATGGGAATAGTAGGCACTGCATCCTCCGACTCCACTGTTAGTACCCCCCCAAAGTATTTCCCCAGCACCTCTGCTTTCTCCTTATCAGTCTCCGCTCTACTCCCATTATTCAACCCCCCCACCAGCTCTGGGATCCCTACTCTTCTTGTTAATTTTTCCTGAATGTACTTCCAGAATATTTTTGGATTATCCTTCACATTTCTAGCTATCTCTCTCTCCCTCTCCTTCACCCCCCTCCTTGTTTCCCACCTTATTTTATTGTTTATTTGTCTACGTTCCAGATCCACTTCCTTAGCCTCTATACTAGACCCCCTGTTCTTTTTTAACAATTTTAATCTTTCCCACAATCGTTTCTTTCTTCTAATCAATATCCAAAGCTTTCTTTTCATTGGCAATTCTGGGTTAGTTCTTTTCCTCAATTTTGTTTTATCCTTATATTCCCTTACTGGTACACTTTTGGATACAGCATTCTCCAGTTTGACTCTAATTTTCCTCCACATTCCTTCAGCGTCTTCACCGTTCAAATATTCCCCCCAGTCAATGTCCAAACACCATCTCAGCAGCTCATAATCTGCTCTATCATACATGTATATTTTTCTATTGCTTTTATTATCCCTCTCCGATTTAATGTTACAACTAAAGCTTATACAGGCATGGTCACTACGACCTATAGGGCTATCCACATTAACATGTTCCACTATATCCTCTTCATTGCTAAAAATCAAATCAAGTACACTCCCCTGCGTCCCATCTCTATATCTTGTCATCTCTACAATATGTTGCGTTAAAAAACAATCTCTCACTTTCTCTATAAACTTATTTTCCATCGATTATGTTCCAATAAGTCCGAGGAGGCGGGAGCCCCGGGATCATTGCCACTGCCTCGCACTACACCCACAACACTGCGGCCGTTAGAATTATCGGAGGAGGCTGAGGTTGCCACCAACGGTTTTATCGTAAGCTAACTTATCGGACTTACTGAGCTCATATGACACAAAATCGCGTCATAAACTTATTGGAGAGGCATGGAGATAAGTCCATATGACGCGATCGTGTCATATGAGTTTTTGGTTATAAGTTCCATATGACGCGATCGCGTCATATATGTCGCAAGGAGTTAAATAGTCAGTTTCTTTCCGTTTTCACTAATGAAAATTTGGCACAGATTCCAGAAGTCAATATGGTATATAGTGATAGTATAGAAAATATGTTAAGTACAGTTAGTATAAGTAGAAATGATGTGCTTAAGGAAATTGACAGACTGAAACCTCAAAAATCGCCTGGTCCTGACAAGGTATATGCTAGAGTATTAAAAGAATGCAGAGATGAGTTAAGTAGCCCATTAGCATTTTTATTTAACAAGTCATTAGAAACAGGTTTAGTTCCAGAAGCTTGGAAGCTTGCAAATGTAGTTCCGATCTTCAAAAAAGGTGATAAATCAATAGCATCCAATTACCGTCCCATTAGTCTCACATCAATCATAGGAAAGTTGCTAGTCTATTATTGCTAGGAAAATTAGAAGTCACTTAGTAAAATTTAACTTAATAAATTCTTCTCAGCATGGATTCACTCAAGGATGTTCTTGCCTTACTAATTTGCTTAGCTTTTTCTCAGAGGTATATGAAGCAGTAGATAGTGACAAGTCATATGATATTATATATTTAGATTTCAGTAAAGCTTTCGACAGAGTCCCTCATGAGAGATTGATGAGAAAGGTTGAGGCACATGGAATAGGAGGGTCGTTGTTGGGATGGATTAGGTCATGGCTAATTGGTAGGAAACAGAGAGTAACCATAAATGGTACCAAGTCAGAGTGGGGAGCAGTCAAAAGTGGTGTCCCCCAGGGATCGGTATTAGGTCCCCTGTTGTTTCTTATATACATAAATGAAAAATGACCTAGATTTAGGTATAACTAGTAGGATAAGTAAATTCGCAGATGATACTAAAATGGGGAGATCAATTGATTCAGATAGCGATATAGAGTGCCTCCAAAGGGATCTAGATACCTTACATGAATGGTCAGTAAATTGGCAGATGATGTTTAACATTGACAAATGCAAGGTATTAACACCTTACGAGCGGCCTAGGCGGTATATAATATGTAGCCACCAGCGGGGTGTTTTTACCCAAAATAGGGCTGTTTACGTGATCATTTTCATGCCTAAATAAGACCCAGAGCGTAAAACAAGTATCTATCCCTGAAAGGGCATAAACAGAGCTTTCCAATGACACCATAACGATCCTTTTATGATGGCTAGTTTTCTTGCAACAACCGCGCAACGCGAGTGCAAAAAGCATGTAATTCGGCACTTTCCCCATACAATTCCGTATGTAGCGAGTGAGAGAGGGAGGGAGGAGGTGGGATTCGTGTCAGTAGGTTCGCCGCGGTGGTCTGGAGCAGTCATACGCTCGCTACTCTCCTGCCACCACTTGTCTCTCTCTCTCAGCAACATTACGTGCTGAAATTGCCACACGACCTATGTCGAGCGCCGCCAGATAGTCCAGATTTATTATACTCGACTTATGTTGCGCGCCGATAGTTATGGGTTAAAGATAGGGAGGATGCAAACAAATGTTAAATATAAACTAGCTAATTTAGAATTAGAAAATTCAGACTGCGAGAAAGATTTAGGTGTGTTTGTTAGCAATGATTTGAAGCCTAGAAAACAGTGTATAAGCGTTCGTAATAAGGCAAACAGGATTCTCGGGTTCATCTCTAGGAGTGTGAGTAACAGAACTGCTGATGTTATCTTAAAACTTTACTTGTCATTAGTGAGACCCCATATGGATTATGCTGTCCAATTTTGGTGTCCTTATTACAGAATGGACATAGATTCATTGGAGAGAGTTCAGCGTAGAATGACAAAAATGATCCATATTAGAAATCTTCCGTATGAAGAAAGGTTGAAGAAATTAGGTTTACATTCGTTAGAGAGACGCAGAGTTAGAGGGGATATGATAGAGGTGTTCAAGTGGGTTAGTGGGATTAACAAAGGGGACATGACAAATGTACTAAAGCTCAGTGATAGCGAAAGAACTGGTACCAATGGTTTCAAATTAGATAAATTTCGTTTCAGAAAAGATATAGGCAAATATTGGTTTGGTAACAGAGTTGTAGATGGGTGGAATGGACTACCAAGTGCTATAGTGGGATTACAAACGGTAGGGAGCTTTAAGATAAAATTGGATAAGCATATGGACAAGAAGGGTTGGGTGTGAAGGGGGATCAGCCGGGTTGGGCCAATCAGCACTCTGCAGACCCCCGTAATCCTGCGTTAATCTCTAACCGTTTTGGTAAGATGATCCTCAGGGTGTTAGAGTGTTGAGCCTATAGTTGGGCTTTGTAGTTGGGGTTGTGTGGGACAGGGATCTGCCTTCCTTAGGCCAATCGGCTTTCTGCAGACTCCCATTTTCTTATGTTCTTATGTTCTTATGTTCTTAACCTCTTCTGTACCGACGACGTCTTTTTAACTTTATTCTCCCTACTATGAGACGATTATATTCAGCTTGAAATGGGCCTCCAGCACTAACTATCTCACTTATCCCTTTTTACTACCACAAACCCTTTTTAAGCTACACAAAACCATCTAAATACAGCTAGAATAAAATTAGAGAGACGTCACCGGTACAGAAGGGGTTAAGTAGAGGCCAGTTTCACGCTCAACAACATCTTCAATAAATGGACAAGAATGAGCATAAACTCATACTGATTAATGATTTGTAAACTTGATTCAAATTTGTTCTTTAAGGGGAGATGGTTCACTTTTTGGGCGATTTTTACATGTGTTCATTATTTTTTTAGTTTCCTCCTCCCTAGACTTCCATAAATTTTTTAAAAACATCCATTAGATCCCCCTTCTAGATTAATTTGTACATTTTTCGGTAGAAAAATTCGGCCGGTTCTTCCATTACAGGCTCACTATCGTTCGCCAGGAAAAAATTGACACCTAAATAGCACGAAAGGTCTAAATATTGACGACAAAATGGGGCGAAAGGTCTTAAAATCAACTAACTAATGAGGCAAGCATCTTAACATCGGAAAACTAATGGTACCAAGCATGAGGGAGAAAGTGGTCCAGAAAACCGGCCCATCCCCCCTTAATATTGAACTACAAAGACTGAAGTCATGTTTATTCAATGTATTTGGATATACAGTACTGTATACTATGTGATTGCCGGTATACCCTATTCAAAGCAAATAGGCCAAAAAATCTTGAACATCAACCTCTATAACTCACAAAAGACTAAACTAATCAACCTAGTATTAAGGGGGGTCACCGGCTTTTCTTATCTTTCTATCCTTTTCTCTCTTTCCCTGGCTTGTATCCATTCGGCCCCATTCAGCCAACTGGTTTAAGAGCGTTCGTGGTCACCCCTTCGGGGATCAAGGTGTCCGGCAATAGATACCGGTATAGATAAATTCATTTTTGGGCTATTTCTTCCATTTTATTTATCCTGTTAAAGTGCTTGATTGATTTTTGTGCTAATGTACTGTAGTTGGTATTTGGTGTAATTTTACATATTTTAGCTAAAGCTGAAGAGCACATGCAATATATTTGTGCATGTTCAGTAAGTATTGCTGGGGAAAGGGTTAACGTATTCATCTTTTAGGGTATTTGTTCTATGTTTTTATCCTGTTACTGCGTTTGATTGATTTTTGTGCTAATGTAGTTGGTGTTTGATAAAATTTTACATATATTTTAGATAAATCTGAAGAGCACATTCAATATATTTGGGCATTTTCAGTCAGTATTGCTGGGGAAACGGTTAACATACAGTATTCATCTTAGGAAGGGAAGAGGATGTGTAGCTCAGATCTTTGCCCTGAAATATGTTGTGGAGAAATATCTGGAGAAGGGACAAAAGTTGTATGCTGCCTTTATGGACTTGGAGAAGGCCTATGACATAGTTGATAGAGAAGGTATGTAGAAAGTACTTGGAATATACGGAGCAGATAGTAAGTTGCTGAAAGCAGTGAAAAACATGTATGAGGGTGCAAAGGTGTCAGTATGTGTTGAGAATGAACAGAGCGAGTTCTTTGATCTGAATTTTGGGTTAAAGAAAGGGTGTGTGATGTCCCCATGGTTGTTCAATATATATTTTATATGGATGGAGTCATAAAAGAAATGCAAGGAAGAGTAGTGGATGTTGGTGTACCACTAATAAGGGAAGGCAACGAGTGGAATGACAGAGTTGACAGAGAAGGTATGAGGAAAGTACTGAGAATATACGGAGTAGATGGCAAGTTGCTGAAAGCAGTGAAGAGTATGTATGAGAGCGCAAAAGCATCAGTACATGTGGAGAATAAACAGAGGGAGTTCTTTGATCTGAATGTTTGGTAAAGCAAGGGTGTGTGATGTCCCGATGGTTTTTCTCTATATACAGTATATGGATGGAGTCATAAAAGGAAGGAAGCGAGTGGAATGACAGAGTTGATAGAAAAGGTATGTGGAAAGTATTGAGAATATACGGAGCAGATGGTAAGTTGCTGAAAGCAGTTGTTGTTGTTATTATTCCCTAGGCAGCCTGGCTGAACAGCCCTGACTGAAAGCAGTGTGGAGTATATATGAGGGTGCTAAGGCGTCAGTATGTGTGGAGAATGAACGGAGCTACTTCTTTGATCTGAATGTTGGGCTAAAGCAAGGGTGTATGATGTCTTCAATGTTGTTATATATATACCGGTATATATATATATATATATATATATATATATGGATGGAATCATAAAAGAAATTCAAGGAAGAGCAGTGGATATTTGTGTACTGCTGTTTGGTGACGATATGTATGGAAGTTGCAGGGTCTGGTAAATATGTTTGGAACAGTGTGTGAAAAACAGAATCTGAAGGTAAATGCGGGGAAGATCAAGGTTATGGTTTTTGAAAGGGGTGAAGCCACAGAGTGTGAGGTGAAGTTGAACGGTCAGGCTATGGAGAATGTCAGCTCATTTAAGTATATGGGCAGTGTGTTGAATAAAAATGTGAGTATGGATGAAGAAGTGCGTGAGAGGGTGCAATAGAGGAAGAGGGTTGTAGGAATGCTGAAAGCAGTAAAAAGAAATAGGGTAGTCAGCATTGAAGTAAAGAAGTCCTTGCATGACAGTGTGGTAATCCCGGCATTGACTTACGGGAGCGAAGCATGGACGTTGTTGGAAAGATTCAAACCAAGAGTGAAAGGGATGGAAATGAGTTACTTGAGAGTTATATGGAGGGATAGACAAGACGAATGAGGAAGTACGAGAGAGGTGTGGTGTGAATGTACTGGAAAGTGCGAAAAAGAACACCTTGAGATAGTTCGGCCATGTGGAACGTATGAGAAGCGAGAAAATGACTAAGAGAGTGTACAAGTGAAATGGAAGGACAGAGAGAGACATACAGTAAATCGAGAGAGAGATGGAAGGATGGAGTTAAAAAGTATATGCGTGAAAGCGGTGCTGGATGGGAGGAGGGGCGTCGACTGTCTGGGGACAGAGATGCATAGGTGCGTTTCGTTCGTGGTCACCTCTTAAGGGATCAAGGCGTCCGGCAATAGATAGATAGATAAATTCATCTTTAGGGCTATTTCTTACATTTTATTTATCCTGTTGGTGTACTTGATTGATTTTTGTAATAATGTAGTTGGTATTTGGTGTAATTTTACAAATTTCAGATAAATCTGAAGAGCATATTCAATCTATTTGGGCATTTTCAGTCAGTATTGCTGGGTAAAGGGTTAACATATTAATCTTTTGGGGTAATTCTTCCATTCATTTATCCTGTTAGTGTATTTTATTGTTTTTTGTGCTACTGTAGTTGGTATTTGGTGTAATTTTACATATTGTAAATAAATCTGAAGAGGACATGCAATTTATTTGGGCATTTTCAGTCAGTATTGCTGGGGAAACGGTTAACATACTGTATTCATCTTAGGAAGGGAATAGGATGTGTAGCTCAGATTTTTGCCCTAAAATGTGTTGTGGAGAAATATCTGGAGAAGTGACAAAAGTTGTATGCTGCATTTATGGACTTGGAGAAGGCCTATGACAGAACTGATAGAATAGGTATGTACAAAAGTACTGAGAATATACAGAGAAGATGGCAAGTTGCTGAAGCAGTGAAGAGCATGTGTGAGGGTGCGAAGGTGTCAGTATGTGTGGAGAATGAACAGAGCAAGTTCTTTGATCTGCATGTTGGGTTAAAGCAAGGGTGTGTGATGTCCCCATGGTTGTTCAATATATATATGGATGGAGTCATAAAAGAAATACAAGGAAGAGTAGTGGATGTTGGTGTACCGCTGATAAGGTAAGGAAATGAGTGGAAGTTGCCTGGACCCGGATTCACTAACGGTTGTAGCGTGCGATGTCGTACAGCAACCTACGATCGTTCCTAAGGGAGTGCGGAAGGTGTATTCACATATGCATCATTGAGCTCCCTTACGGCTTCCTTTCGGTTATTTTCACCGAGGCTTCTCTTGACCAATCAGGCACTTGGCCTTTGTAAATAAACAATATGTCACCCACATGACCGAAGCGCCAAGAAGAACCTAATATAATTTAATTTATGAGCTTTTCATTGTTTAGCATGGCTAATTCGATCCACCACAGCCAGCAGGAAGAAGAATAGAGTATCTTGTGAATTGATGATAAGAAATTAGCCTAGGTAGGCTACAGGGAAGCCTGTTAGTGGCCCAAGTTAAAGGATTTCCGACGGATTGATCATTGATAATCATCTGTTAGGCTAGTTGGGAAATTAGTGTATTATTTATACCTTAACCACAGTATATTGTTCTATTTTACCATGTCTACACCTAGACAGGGCGAGCCAAACCAAAATGCCAGACTTTACTATGTCTATGCCTACACAGGCAGTTCTAGCCAAGCCAAAATGCCAGACTTAGCCTAGGCCTAATATTTCAAAATAGGCCTAGGGTAATATTTGTGTATTCACAACACCTCAAGGCCTATCTACCTTTTTCAAAATAGGCCTAGTATAGGCCTCCTCAACCTATTACCAAACAGTTGGCCATGGGATATAATGATAGGTTGAGGGGGGCTTTGTCCCCCTCACCTCCCATGACTTATTGCCATCATCAAATATATTACCAGCATGGGACTAATAACAGCTAGTTAAGTGGACAGTGGACAGTACGCCTGCAAACACCATCTTTACCTGCTAGGCTTCTACTTTACCATGCTTAGGCTACACCAAGCTAGGCATTGCTAGCCTAACCAAACTACCATATGTAGGCCTAACTTTTCTAGCCTAAATAGCCCTAACTTTTTCAAAATAAACCTAGGTTTTAGCCTAGGCTAGGCTAAATAAAATATTCACACCATATAGGCTAGCCTATTATTTTTATTTTTTTAGGCTATTAGGGTAATTCTTTTCATAATTTGTTTCCTGTGATACTTTCAAATTTGTTGAGGAAATAGGCTACCCTAATCTAACCCAACTAGGCATTGCTAGCCTAACCAAAATACCATACATAGGCCTAACTTTTCTAGCCTAAATAGCCCTAACTTTTTCAAAATAAACCTAGGTAATAGCCTAGGCTAGGCTAAACAAAATGATTCACAACCGTTTATTATTTATTTATTTTTTAGGCTAGGCCTAGGGTAATTCTTTTCATAATTTTGTTTCTATGATACTTTCAAATTTGTTGAGGAATAGGCTATCCTAATCTAACTCAGAGGTGGTGGAGAGTTGGAATAAAACATTTCCGCAATAAATGAAGGTTAAAATCTACTAATGGTAGGCTACGTGTTGTCGCAGCACATGAATTTGTGCATCAATTAACCTTGACTAGGTCTAGGCTGGCATATGTAGGCTATTCATAGCTTAATTCGGCCTGTCATAAGACATTAAGGATACAAATATATTCATACTTTGTATTAAATGCCTTGACCTCTGAAGTGCGCATGGGGGGTATGAGACACCACACTCCTGTGCTGACGTATTTGAGCTGTTCCCATCACTAAAATATTTATTTTTACCATAAATAGCATTAATACTTATCCATATGCGCCTATTATAGGTTGATTATAAAGGTATTAACCTGTTACAACAATAAAACAAGTGGAAACAGCGTTTGGATGGTCAAAATCGGCGATACAGGCCGGGAGTTACACAATGTATGGCTGAGGCAACCTCCCAGCCCACCACTTTCCTCCACCTCTGGAGAGAGACTGTCGATCGATACTCTCTCTCTCTCTCTTGCACTCGCTTGCTAACAGTGATGACAACGCCCTGCTACCAACTCGCTAATGATAGCACGAAAATAGACCACAGGAAAAGGGAATAACAGGGAAAATAGGTGATAACTGAAGGAGGGGAGGAAACTGGGGAAGGCGGGGAGGTGGAGGAGTGATATTTGGCATGGCCCAGGGGCCCCCCAAAAAAAAAAAAAAAAAAAAAAAAAAACGGTGTTTTAAATTGATTTTTTTTTTCCCTGACTCTTAAGAGTCTTCCCGCAGTCCGCCGGGGGAACTCTTAAGAGTCTTCCCTCAGTTCCTGGGTTAATGGTGTTGTAAACACAAGTTAACAATCATATTGCGCTTATCGTATAAATACGATAGAATATGACTCTTTTGTGATCTCTTATGTCTCTGTGACGTCATAATCTCTCCTACAGAACGACGTAGGACGAGTAGATCGTATATTATAAGATTGTAAATAAGTTAAGTTATAAAAGGCCTAATATGCTATTAAGCAATATTGCCATGGTCTTATGTAGTATATATGAATTTATCGTATATATTAATATAATTTATCGTATAGAGCAACCTAAATGCGGTACGATAATTTGGGCTCCTGGCGGTTTGCCAAGGCAGCAAGGTGTGCTTTTGAGGTACGTCAGAGCCTTCACGAACACCAACCAGTTAACATCTAATTTTCCGCCCTCAGTTGATCGTGCTTTTGTGCCTCTAATCACAATACACATACAGCAATACACACAGCTACACCATCACGACGCTCTCATCGACATCATGACTGACTGATAGATAAGCATAATATTCATGTCCATTCCCATGTAATCATTTATTCTTTCTTTAACTTGACTCGTGTCTCGGGACCGAAGTCTCGTTCCCCATTGTCCACCACCATATTGGGTAAAACGTTCTCCCTTGCCTCATTGCCACGTGGAACTATTGGTGAGTTAATTCCTGGCTAATATTAACCCTTATAACCTTACCCTATAATTATATACATTTATTATGTGAGACCTTTGGATATAAATTAGCTTGTTTCAGATTGAATTCAATTTAGATATAGAGTATTCATTTAGATTGATTTTATTTGATTCATTATAGCTTAGTAATATTTAACTTCCATTGATAGTTTGCCACATTGGTGCCCAGACCCGGGAATTAGCTACCAGTAAGGGATTTTAAGGCAATGAACAAGGGGACATATAACAGGATGCAGGAACAACTCTATGATAAACTGGCAAGGCTAGCCAAGCGATGGTTAGAGCCGGAATGCAGGGTCACATCATTGCACCTGCCCAAGTCCTGCTTCCCCCCCATCATCTTTCCCCAATAATTTTCTTTTCCGTTTCAGACTTCCTGTGACATATGACCTGACCTAACATTTTTTCTTGTTCAATATGATCCATTAGTAGGTATTGCTATTTAGTGTACTATTTGTTCTCCATAACATAGAAGTCCGCAGGTTGGCGTCTCTTAATTAGACTATTGATTTGCCGTTGTCCTTGTAACGTAACATTTAGATACATAGCCTATAGGCTCACATGCAAAATGGATAAAGACCATAAAGAGACACCGTCTAGTGGGGTGCTAAGCAAAGCCCCTAAAAATCAAAGGGCGGGACTTCGGGGAGTGTTAAATAGGCTAATTGTGGACTTAAACACTTTCATCACTACTGCTGATCTAGAGGAATTGGAGGCTAGATTAGATAACGTCCAGGCTACCCACGGTCGTATTACGGCTCTGAGTGAGGTGATTGTGGCTGACATGATAGAGGAGGAGATAGTTACAGAGTGTGATAATCGCGCCCTCTATGACGAACCTGTCTTTAGAGCGAAGCGCCTATTACAGCGTGCTGTCGCAAGTAAGAAGGGAGGCGATAATGAGGCCCATAGAAGGGCTGACCCAAAACATACTGTACACCTCCCAAAGCTCAATCTTCCTACATTTGGGGGCAAGTTAACCGAGTGGTTAGCTTTTTGGGACGTATTTCGATCTACGGTTCATGAATCCTCTTTGGATAATGTCCGCAAGTTTCACTATCTGAAGGGACAAATGGAAGGAGAGGCCTTACATTTAATAGAGGGTTTTGCAGTAGTAGGTGGTAGTTATCTTGAAGCGGTACACTTATTAGAGTCCACATACGGGGATAGAGAGCAGTTGAGGATGGCCCATGTCGTTGCCTTGTTGGGGCTCGCAGAACCACAGTATAAGGTTGATGAGTTGACAAACTTCAGGGCAAATATGGAGTGCCATACTCGATCGCTAGATACCCTAGGGCTTACCACGCAGGAAATGATAGTCATTATCTTGCGTCAGAAGCTTCCTATGGCAATACTTGATAAGGTAAGATCATTTGAGCTGGGGGAATTCAAAACTCAGTTCAGTAAGGAGATCAATAATCTACAGTTGAACAAAGGGAGAATGTATGTGTCGGGAGGGAGTGAGAATGTGGAGAAGAGGGGAACAGTAAGCATGACAGTGGGGACTAAAGTAAAGAAAGAGGGTGTGTATAAGAAACCTGCTCAGATTCTATGTAAGCTATGTAACAACAAACATAAATGGAGTTTCTGTGTAAAATACCCGACAAATGAGACAAAACTAGCACAGGCGAGAAGATTGAAGCTATGTGTAGGTTGTCTAAGTGGGGAACATGGTAAGCAGGGACAATGTACTGCTACATACTTTAGGCCCTGTCGGCACTGCAAAGGACATCACTTTGATAAGTTGTGTCCTACTGCAGATAAAGTCAAAGACGTCAAAAATGAGGGTACTACAACTGTGGCACTAGGTAGCACGCAAGACACCACTATATTGCCCACAATACAGATTCCCATGGAAGGTAATGACATTAACAAAGTTTGTCGGGTACTTCTAGATCAAGGGTCTCAACGTTCCTTTATAAAGAGGTCCGTACTAGTGGGACTGAAGCACCGAATCGTAGGGGCTGAGACTCTTCGATTACAGGGCTTCACAGGGGTTACTGATAAACAAGACTACGAGATAGCGGAGATTTCATATTTCTATCGTAAAAACCGGTACTTTATGACTTGTATCGTAGTAGACACCCTACCAGAATATGTATCTGTGGGTGTGAAGAAGGTGGAACACGCATTACGTAGCAAAGGGGTTAACTTGTCAGATCCCATGGGAAATCAGAGTGAGGTGCATGTTCTACTTGGTGTGGATCATTATTATGAAGTAGTATACCCTGGATTTAAAAAGATGTGTGGTGTAATTTTAATCCCCACTAAATTTGGATACTGCATGAGCGGAAAGGTGCATACTACACAGTCAAAGGTCCTGGTCGACACGGTCTCGATATATAGAGTCAATGTAACCGCGGCAGAGGAGTTGGGAAGGGAGGATTCCCAACCTAGTGACCCTAAGATGGCTGCCGAGTTCGACCTGGAACGACTGTGGAGATTGGATCACATAGGCATTAATCCTATAGAGACTGATTATGACTCGGAAGTTGCGCTACAAAGGTTTGACGAGTCTGTGTGCTACTGTGCCTCAGACAAGCAATATAAAGTTAGTTTACCTTGGAAGAACAGTGAGATAAGCCTACCTACCAACTATGGTTTGGCATTAGGTCGCTTGCGCGCATTGCAGCGGAAATTGTCTAACGAACCGAGCACGCGCCAGGCGTATGACGATGTATTTCGGAGTTATGAGGATAGGGGTTTTATTGAGAGAGTCGATGTCAAGGAACCGTGTAAGAAGGGTAGGGTTCACTATCTGGCCCATCATGGGGTAAAGAAAGACAGCGTCACCACACCAATACGGGTGGTGTATGACTGTTCTGCCCACCAAGGTCAACAACCCAGTCTGAATGACTGCCTGTTGACAGGTCCGTCCATGGTGTCGGACCTGTCCCAACATCTATTGCGGTTTAGGCTGGGAAAGTACGCCTATACCAGTGACATCGAGAAAGCATTCTTGATGGTCAAGCTAAAGGAGGAAGATAGAGATGTTACCCGCTTTCTTTGGTTCAGCGACATTAGCGACTCTGAAAGTCCCATCATAATACTGTATACCGTTTTCGGGTTGTACTCTTTGGGGCCACTTGCTCGCAGTTTTTGTTAAATGCCACAATCAGAAAACATCTAGCTGACACTCATGAGGACACAAGTAAACTATCTCGCGGATTATACATTGACAATTTGCAGGGTACTAGCGATAGTCAAGATGATTTGTTGTATGCATACTGGCAAGCACGCAGATTGTTTGCGGATGCACATCTATTTCTCCGCGAGTGGGTTACTAATAGTGAAGATCTTCAGAGTTTAATACAGGTGGATGGTACGGCATCTCTTAACCAGGAAAAGTCCAGAAATTTGGGGATGATCTGGCAACCTAAACATGACATACTAACTTTTCAAACAAGGTCTTTTGCTCAGCAGACAGGAGCGCACACAAAAAGAAGTCTGTTGAGCAAAGTTGCGCAATTTTTTGATCCTTTGGGTCTAGCATTACCTGTTACCATAAGAGCTAGGATTCTAATGCAGGAAGTTTGGAGACGTAAAATAGGATGGGATGACAGTTTGCCCGAGGACCTGAATGACCAAGGGACATTGTTGTTGAATGAATATGCCATCCTATGTACTAAACCTATACCTCGTAAAGTGGCGGCGTTCGGTGACGTTACGTTACACACGTTTTGCGATGCTAGCGCCACGGCATACGGGGTAGCCATATATGTTGTTACTTCATTTGGGGCACATTTAGTTACAGCCCGGGCCAAAGTAGCCCCGGATAAGAAGGTAACTATCCCTAAAATGGAATTGACTGCCATGCTGCTATTAGCACGTCTGGTGCAACATGTACGCGCAGCATACGAGAGCGAATTAAATATTGAAATCGTTCACGTATGGTGCGATAGTCAGGTCGCACTCAACTGGATACATAGCAAGAAGTCTCTGCCAGTTTATGTGCGGAATAGGGTAGATGAGATTAGAGCCCTTTTGCCAGACGTTGCTTATCATTATGTAAATACAAAGGAAAACCCTAGTGATCTCATAACTAGGGGTATAACGGCTAGCCAGTTAATGAAGTCCGAATTGTGGTGGCATGGTCCAAAGTGGCTGCTCCATGAAAGTGAATGGACGATATGGCATGCTGTTGGTGAGGGACTTCTGCCACTGGAAACAGTGGCAGTTACAGCCCAACCAAATGAGCCACCGGGTCCTATCATGAAGTGGGCAAGATTCGGTGACTATAATAAACTAGTCAGAGTTGTAGCTTGGGTGTTGCGATATGTATCCAATCTCAAGCTTAAAGTAACGGGCCAACTCTGCAACAGGGGTCACAACATTGATGCTCGTGAATTTAAAGCAGCTGAAGTAACTTTGATCAAATGGGTTCAAGTAGAAACCTTTTCCAATGAATTAGAATCCTTGAAAGGCTCGAATAAGACATTAATGCCTAATATAGTGCGTCAACTAAGGTTGCACCTAGACAATGGCCTCATCAGGTGTGAGGGTCGCCTGAAGTGGTCGGGTGTACCAGACGGCACAAACCGACCTATACTTATGCCAACAAGACATCACGTTACTGATCTATTGATCATACGTGCACATAGGGAAGTAAAACACTACGGGGTATGTCATATTATATCAAATTTACGTCTCATATGGTGGATACCCAGAGTTCGACAAGTAGCTCGACGCGTAGTGAGAAAGTGTGTAATATGCCAGAGACTAAAGGGTAAACCATATGCAACTGGACCAGCTCCACCTCTACCTGAATGCCGTGTAAAGCACGTAGAACCTTTCCAAGCGGTAGGATTAGATTACACAGGGGCATTGAAGACGAGGGAGCATGAGAAGGTTTATATATTATTGTTTACCTGTGCGACGTCTCGAGCGGTACACCTAGAACTATGTGATAATATGTCTAGCGAAGAATTTATGCTGGCGTTTAGACGGTTTTGTGCCCGTCGTTCATTCCCTCAACTCATTCTTAGCGACAATGCTCCCACTTATGTCCAAGCATCAAAATATCTAAAGGATATGAGTAGTGATCCTACTATCATCACTTTTTTGGGAGAGAAGAAGTGCGAATGGAGGTTCATTCCAGTTAAGGCACCTTGGTTTGGTGGCATGTGGGAACGGTGTGTCGGCATAGTAAAGTCAGGACTAAGAGCGGTTGTAGGACGTGCTCTATTAAAGAAGAGTGAGTTGACGACAGTCCTCACAGAGATAGAGGCAGTCGTGAATGATCGCCCGCTTACATATGTGTACACCGACCTGCAAGAACCACTACCATTAACGCCAGCTCACTTGCTATATGGAAAACCATTGACTGCGTTTCCATCTGATTTTCAGTCCATAGTAGAGTTAGAGGATCCCTCGTTGTACTCTGCGGTAGCGGTGTCTAAGAGATACCAGTATATATCCAGGATAATCGAGGATTTTAGGAAACGGTGGATTAGTGAATATCTGCTAGCATTGAGGGAAAGGAGTGTTACTCCCTCTGGTAGACCAACGGCCCCTACAGTTGGTGACGTTGTTTTAATTAAAGAAGATAGTCCTCGTTTATACTGGAAATTAGGCCGCGTATTGGAGGTATACAAGGGGGCAGACTCTGTAGAGCGGGTGGCGCTATTAAAGACAGCCACTGGAAATACTGTTCGTCCTATCGCACGTTTGTACGCTTTGGAGCTCGATTCGGCATTGCAATCTGAGGCTCCACCTGTTATTGCTGGGTCCGAGAATTCTCTAAGGAACGACTCGCCTCTTACTGATGGTGATCATTCTCGGACCGGGACGCGTCCCAGACGCGCTGCTGCTGGCGCCGTCGACTTGTGGCGTCAGAAGATAGCCTCTGGGCAACTTTAGGTTTAAGGTGGGGTTCAGGTCTTTTTTGTGGGGGGAGTGTATCGTATAAATACGATAGAATATGACTCTTTTGTGATCTCTTATGTCTCTGTGACGTCATAATCTCTCCTACAGAACGACGTAGGACGAGTAGATCGTATATTATAAGATTGTAAATAAGTTAAGTTATAAAAGGCCTAATATGCTATTAAGCAATATTGCCATGGTCTTATGTAGTATATATGAATTTATCGTATATATTAATATAATTTATCGTATAGAGCAACCTAAATGCGGTACGATAATTTGGGCTCCTGGCGGTTTGCCAAGGCAGCAAGGTGTGCTTTTGAGGTACGTCAGAGCCTTCACGAACACCAACCAGTTAACATCTAATTTTCCGCCCTCAGTTGATCGTGCTTTTGTGCCTCTAATCACAATACACATACAGCAATACACACAGCTACACCATCACGACGCTCTCATCGACATCATGACTGACTGATAGATAAGCATAATATTCATGTCCATTCCCATGTAATCATTTATTCTTTCTTTAACTTGACTCGTGTCTCGGGACCGAAGTCTCGTTCCCCATTGTCCACCACCATATTGGGTAAAACGTTCTCCCTTGCCTCATTGCCACGTGGAACTATTGGTGAGTTAATTCCTGGCTAATATTAACCCTTATAACCTTACCCAATAATTATATACATTTATTATGTGAGACCTTTGGATATAAATTAGCTTGTTTCAGATTGAATTCAATTTAGATATAGAGTATTCATTTAGATTGATTTTATTTGATTCATTATAGCTTAGTAATATTTAACTTCCATTGATAGTTTGCCACAGCGCTATTATTGCCTCAATAATGACTTAGTGCGTCATAAAGAACTATACTGCAGACGAATTTGTTATGGTCGTGGGTTGTGTATCGATATTTGTGTACCTATATCCGGGTCAAATTCATGTAAGGGTGGTCCGGACCACCCTTTGCGAAAGGGGCTTCCTACGATCAAAGATGGCCGCTATGACACTTCGTGAATACCAGCGTTGAGTCGTAAGGGAACGGTAAGGGAGTTTTCGGATCGTACGACCGTTAGTGAATCCACCTCTTGAACTGTACAGTACAGTACTACTGTTTGCTGACGATACAGTTCTGATGAGCGATAGTGAATGAGAGCTGGTAAATATGTTTGGAACAATGTGTGAAAAATGGAATCTGAAGGTAAATGTGTGGAAGAGCAAGGTTATGGTCTTTGAAAGGGGTGCAACCACAGAGTGTGAGGTGAGGTTGAACGGCTATGGAGAATGTCAAGCTCATTTAAGTATTTGGGCAGTGTGTTGAGTAAATATGCGAGTATGGATGAAGAAGTGCAGGAGAGGGTTCAGCAGGGGAAGAGGGTTGTAGGAACGCTGAAAGCAGTAAGAAGAAAGATGGTGGTCAGCATGGAAGTAAAAAAGTCCTTGCATGACAGTGTGGTAATCCCGACATTGACTTACGGGAGCGAAGCATGGATGTTGTAGGAGAGATTCAAACCAAGAGTGAAAGGGATGGAAATGAGTAACTCGAGAACTGTGTGCAGAGTTACATGGAGGGTTAGACAGATAAATGAGGAAGGTGTGGTGTGAATGTACTGGAAAGTGCGAAAAAGAACACCTTGAGATGGTTCGTCCATGTGGAACGTATGGGAAGCGAGAGAATGACTAAGAGAGTGTACGAGTGAGGTGGAAGGACAGAGGGAGACATAAACCGAGAGAGAGGTGGAAGAATGGAGTTAAGAAGTATATGCGTGAAAGCGGTGCTGGATGGGAGGAGGGGCGTTGACTGACTGGGGAAAAAGGTGCATAGGGGTGTTTCGTTCGTGGCCAATCCTTCGGGGATCAAGGCGTCCGGCAATAGATAGATTGATAAATTCATCTTTAGATCTATTTCTTAAATTTTATTTATCCTGTTAGTGTACTTTATTAATTTTTGTGCTACTGTAGTTGGTATTTGGTGTAATTTTACATATTTCAGATAGAGAATGTCAACAGAATAACAAATGATGAGCTGAGGAGACGTTTAGGTATAAAGAGTATTAGCGAGGAGATGCGTACAAGTAGACTGGGATGGTATAGACATGTGGAGAAAATGGATGAACAAAATTGGGTGAAAAGATGCAGGTATGTGATTGTGGAGGAAGCTGCACCAAGGGGTGGACCGAGGAAGACCTGGGATCGGACTATACGTGCCGATCTCAAATCCAAAAACTTGACAAGTGAAGCATCCCTTAACAGGGTTACCTGGAACGCCGCCATTAGGACAAGAGACTGAAACTGCACGTATGTCTGGAGCACTCAGTCTTAAAATGTTATGTATGTATGTAGGTATCATGTATGCATAAATCTGAAGAGCACATGCAATCTATTTAGGCATTTTCAGTCAGTATTGCTGGGTAAAGGGTTAACATATTAATCTTTTGGGGTATTTCTTCCATTTATTTATTCTGTTAGTGTGTATAATAGTAAATATTGAGCCGGGCCATACAGGCAGAATAGCCTCCTGCCCGGGTATCATCTGTGAGTATCTGTGAGTATTTACAGTATTGATTTGTGTGCTACTGTAGTTGGTATTTGGTATAATGTTATATATTTTAGATAAATCTGAAGAGGACATGCAATTTATTTGGGCATTTTCAGTCAGTATTGCTGGGGAAACGGTTAACATACTGTATTCATCTTAGGAAGGGAAGAGGATGTGTAGCTCAGATTTTTGCCCTGAAATGTGTTGTGGAGAAATATCTGGAGAAGCGACAAAAGTTGTATGCTGCATTTATGGACTTGGAGAAGGCCTATGACAGAATTGATAGAGAAGGTATGTGGAAAGTACCGGTACTGAGAATATACGGAGTAGATGGCAAGTTGCTGAAAGCAGTGAAGAGCATGTATGAGGGTGCAAAGGTGTCAGTATGTGTGGATAATTAACAAAGCGAGTTCTTTGATCTGAATGTTGGGTTAAAGCAAGGGTGTGTGTGATGTCCCCATGGTTGTTCAATATATACCGGTACAGTATATGGATGGAGTCATAAAAGAAATACAAGGAAGAGCAGTGGATGTTTGTGTACCGCTGATAAGGGAAGGAAAACGAGTGGAAGTTGCCTGAACAGTACAGTACCAGTACTACTGTTTGCTGACAATACAGTTCTGATGAGCGATAGTGAATGGGAGTTGCAGGGTGAGGTAAATATGTTTGGAACAGTGTGTGAAATATAGGTTTGATTCCCGGAGGGAAGTAATGAAAACCTAATAATTAGTAGGGCCCCGAAATCATTGACGATATTGCCTATTAATATAATAGTCTCCCTTCAACACCCGCGTCAGCAGTTTTGAATCTACCGCGCGGAAGGGTCGGAATACTATACTTCATAAATGCAAAGCTAAATTCTCTTATGGAATAGTCTTATGATTGGGTACTCTACGGAAAAAAAATTGTAAAAAAAGAAAAAAGAAAAATTAACTTAATATCTGTTATACTATGGCTTTCCATGTGTGGATTTCTTGCATGTGGATTCCAGACGCCAGCCCCCTAGCGGCCATAACTTCCTTCAATGATATACCAAGATACAACTTTAGAAATCAAACGAATGGGAAGGGGATGGTTGGGAGGGCCCTGCATCATCAATGATTACAGGGCCCTACTAAATATTAGGTTTTCATTACTTCCCTCTGGGAATCAAACCTATAATTTAATAGTGGCCCCTCCATCATTGACGATATTGCCTGAGTACCAAGACTGGAGGGGGATATTCATGACAATATCCTATAACTCCTAACCTCAGGAACAAAAGAATCTGTATAACATTTTAAGTTATTTAATGTTTGCATACAATAGTATACAAAATATGAAAGAGGGCAGGCAGTGCATTACTTCGAAGAATGCTGTATCTGCTTGTTCATCTACTGTATCTATAACATGAAAAAACTGGGAACACTCTTGTGCTCCCTTAACCCGTACTGTACCGTAGGATACAGTTTGTTGTTGTTGTTGCTGTTCCCCAAGCTGCCTGGCCGAACAGCCCCAAGGCCCCGAGCAAGGCCAAGGCCATAACCGAGCGCCCCCACAGAACCCTTCCTGCCGACCACAATAAAGCCTGGGTGACCGAAGCCACTCCATGGCGGGGAGCTGAGGAGGGTGCGGAAACGCCCGGAAAACCAAAGCCCCACCCAGGGCCCTGTGCCCCTCAGCAATTATGAAGAGAAAGTTGAGGGGCAAAGGAAAAATGTGACGCTTTGGCTTCCAATCTTGGTAGATTGGGAAGTCAATCCACGGAAGAGACGCCGTCACTTGAGATCTAGAAAATATATAAGTAAAAGGAAAAGTCAGAGTAAGCTATGGGTATGGCAGAGATCGCTCAGTTCTCTCTGATAGACCAGCCCATCACCACATGACTAGAACCCAATCCTCTCAGCAACAGCTAGGAAAGGCCCTAGAAAGCCGCCTTTGGCGGGGGGATAGCTCCCCTATTTCAATCCCTTTCGGGGTTGGGCACCCGTAGGATACAGTAATTAAATTCACCAGCAGTCCCAGGCAATGTGGCAAAAATGACAGGAGAGACCACCTTTTCACCTCAAGAGAGGAGGCAAGAGTGGACCTGTCACCTTTTAAAAAAAAAATATATATATATATATATATATATATATGGATGGAGTTATGAAAGAAATACTATCAAGAGCAGTGGATGTTGGTGTATCGCTGAAAAGGGAGGGAATTGAGTGGAAGCTACCTATACTGCTGTTTGCGGATGATACAGTTCTGATGAGTGATAATGAATGGGAGTTGCAGGGTCTGGTAAATGAGTTTGGAACAGTGTGCGAAAAACGGAATTTGAAGGTAAATACGGGGAAGAGCAAGGTTATGGTCTTCGAAAGGGGTGAAGTCACAGAGTGTGAGGTGAAGCTGAACGGTCAGGTTATGGAGATCGTCAACTCTTTTAAGTATCTGGGCAGTGTGTTGAGTAAAGATGGGACTATGGATGAAGAGGTGCGGGAGAGGGTACAACAGGGGAAGAGGGTTGTAGGAACGCTAAAAGCAGTAACAAGAAATAGGGTGGTCAGTATGGAAGTGAAGAAGTCCTTGCATGACAGTGTGGTAATCCCGACACTGACTTACGGAAGCGAAGCATGGATGTTGGTTGAGAGACTCAGACCAAGAGTGAGAGCAGTGGAAATGAATTACTTAAGGAGTGCGTGCGGAGTTACATGGAGGGATAGACAGACTAATGAGGAAGTGAGAAGGAGGTGTGGTGTGGAGGTAGATGTGCTGGAAAGTGTGAAAAGGAACAACTTGAGATGGTTCGGCCATATGGAACGTATGGAAAGCGAGAGAATGACTAAGAGGGTGTACGAGAGCGAGGTGGAGGGACAGAGGGGGAGAGGTAGACCGAATATGAGGTGGAAGGATGGAGTGAGGAAGTACATGAACGAAGGCGGTGCTGGTTGGGGGGAGGGGCGTCGACTGACTGGGGACAGAGGTGCATGGGGGCGGTTCGTTCGTGGCCACCCCTTCGGGGATCACGGCGTCAGGCAATAGATAGATAGATAGATAGATAGATATATATATATATATATATATATATATATATATATATATATATATATTAGCCTTGTACAGGCAGTTACAAGACAAATACATTACTGACGGCTATAACCGTCGCTGGGACTTGGGAGTTAATTAACTACTGACGGCTATAGCCGTCGCTGGGATTGTACGGGTTAAATAGAACTATAACTCTTTGGAATCTTGTTCTAACCTTAACAATATTTGTACAGTTTATATATGTTTGTACATTCTGGTAATCCTATATAGTTGCAACTATGATAGATCTCTTAAAATATAATATTTTAAACTGTAAAACCAGTTCGATTAATATCACAGCTCGTGATTTATTATCACAATCTCCGGCAGAAGGGGTCCTAGTGGGGCTTTGACGCCCACAATTGAGTGTTGGCAATGTCTTCAATAAAGATAGCGTAGTAGGGAAGGTATACAGTAGGGTAGTGATTGAGAGAGTGAGAGTAAGAACGGAGAAATGGATAGGCGACGAGCAGGGAGGTTTTAGGAAGGGAAGAGGATGTGTAGATCAGATTTTTACCCTGAATTGTGTTGTGGAGAAGTATCTGGAGAAGAAACAAAAGGTGTATGTTGCCTTTATGGACTTGGAGAAGGCTTATGACAGAGTGGATAGAGAAGGTTTGTGGAAAGTACTTAGAATATACGGAGTAGAGGGCAAGTTGCTGAATGCAGTGAAGAGCATGTATGAGGGTGCAAAGGTGGCAGTACGTGTGGAGAGTGAGCAGAGCGAGTTCTTTGACCTGAATCTTGGTTTGAAACAGGGGTGTATGATGTCCCCGTGGTTGTTTACTGTATATATGGATGGAGTCATGAAAGAAATACTATCAAGAGCAGTGGATGTTGTGTATCGCTGAAAAGGGAGGGAATTGAGTGGAAGCTACCTATACTGCTGTTTGCGGATGATACAGTTCTGATGAGTGATAATGAATGGGAGTTGCAGGGTCTGGTAAATGAGTTTGGAACAGTGTGCGAAAAACGGAATTTGAAGGTAAATGCGGGGAAGAGCACGGTTATGGTCTTCGAAAGAGGTGAAGTCACAGAGTGTGAGGTGAAGCTGAACGGTCAGGCTATGGAGATCGTCAACTCTTTTAAGTATCTGGGCAGTGTGTTGAGTAAAGATGGGACTATGGATGAAGAAGTGCGGGATAGGGTACAACAGGGGAAGAGGGTTGTAGGAACGCTAAAAGCAGTAACAAGAAATAGGGTGGCCAGTATGGAAGTGAAGAAGTCCTTGCATGACAGTGTGGTAATCCCGACACTGACTTACGGAAGCGAAGCATGGACGTTAGTTGAGAGACTCAGACCAAGAGTGAGAGCAGGGGAAATGAATTACTTAAGGAGTGCGTGCGGAGTTACATGGAGGGATAGACAGACTAATGAGGAAGTAAGAAGGAGGTGTGGTGTGGATGTAGATGTGCTGGAAAGTGTGAAAAGGAACATCTTGAGATGGTTCGGCCATATGGAACGTATGGAAAGCGAGAGAATGACTAAGAGGGTGTACGAGAGCGAGGTGGAGGGACAGAGAGGGAGAGGTATACCGAGTGAGAGGTGGAAGGATGGAGTGAGGAAGTACATGAACGAAGGCGGTGCTGGTTGGGGGGAGGGGCGTCGACTGACTGGGGATAGAGGTGCATGGGGGCGGTTCGTTCATGGCCACCCCTTCGGGGATCACGGCGTCAGGCAATAGATAGATAGATAGATAGAATGTCTTCAATGGAGAAATTTTGTAAAAATCTAAGAGAGACGGCCCACTTCCTGATGTCGTGGGCCCTGCCCACCACGCCGGGATTACTTTCTTTAATAACATCTACTAAAAGAGAAGCTAATTTCCTCCTAATAACACCAGTACCTGTCTGGTTCACCCATAGAAAGCGTGGTTGTCGAGGGTGAGCTACCCTCATAAACTTAACTAAAGCCTGCACTGGGCATAAAATATGATGTGTGTGTCCGCGTTTCAATGCCGGGACAGAAAACTCTGAGAAAACATGATCAGAGTGCTCATTTTTAGCAATAAATGTGGGAGACGGCGCGATCTGGACATTGTCGTGCAGTCTCCCAAACCTAAGGCAATTAGGTTCGTTGCTCATCGCCGCCAGCTCAGAGACCCTATTTCCTGTTGCCAAAGCCATAAGGAACACAGCCTTTTTTAATAGTGACTCAAAATCCGGCGCATTATTATATTTGCGCGATTGAAGCAATGATAGGGCTTTATCTAGCGACCAGGTGGGCATGAGCTGACGTGGTGGTGGGTGTAGCTTGAAACACGCCCTCATAAACCCTTTCTCCTCCGCCTGTGGTATCGATAGACCTGTGAGATCGAAAAAGAGGGTTCTGACGGCAGATAAGTGATTCTTTAAAGTAACAACTGAAAAGTGTCTCTGTTCAAACAAGTAATCTAGGTACAGTATTTGAAAATCAAGGCCACTGAGGCATCAGCTTGCACCGATTCTACTATCCAGGTTGTGAAAGTTTTCCAATGCGATTGATATTGTCTCCTGGTAGACATTGTATATTGATTCAGAAATTTACTTGTGACACTTTCCCCGTACTGAGCTAGCCATTTTGCATTGTAAACGTCCATAAGGCAAAAGTCAGCGAGGTCTGAAGGTTGCCAATTGTCTCTAAGTGGAATGCGGAGACCGGGAGCGACACCGGGTTCCTGCACCATTCTTGCAACTGGTGATACCACACCTGAGCCGGCCATAACGGCGCGATCATCAAGACTACGCCCCGGTAATCCCTTAGTTTGTGAACTATCCGACACATTAGTACAGAATCTGGAGGAGGAAATAGATAGATTGAATTCCACCTGTTCCAATCCTCCAGTAACGCATCGGGACCCCCTGCCGGGGTTACCTCCTGGCGGGCTAGGAAGAGAGGGAGCCTGTATTTACCTAATTGTATTTACCTAATTGTAGTTTACAGGAGTTGAGCTAAGCTCGTGTTGTCCCGTCTCTCAGTCTACTTTTTATCCAATTTTTTCTTGAAAATATGGATGTTCCTTGCCCCTACCACCTCCTCCTCCAGCCCATTCCATTTGTCAATACATCTATAGGGGAAGCTAAACTTCCTGATATCGTTCTTGCAGGTAGGTCTTTTTACTTTGTAGCTGTGGCCTCTAGTTATTCCTGTATCCATAATTAATATATCCTCCCTATCCAGCCTCTCCAGCCCCCGGGTACATTTGTACATCATTATCATGTCTCCCCTCTCTCTCCTCTCTTTTAGACTCGGTAGATTTAATCTACCGATTCCCCTCGGATGCAAATAGATCCACTTGTGGACGGTAAGGCTTGGCAATCATCTTGTCGAAGACGGTTTGTTTGAGAGCCCATTCTACTAAAGTGCTCTGTCTCCGAGACAGAGCGTCTGCCCAGACGTTCGACACGCCTGGGAGATATGATGCATGCAGATGAATGCTCAGCGATTCGGCCAGAGGAAAAATCTGTTCTGACACTACTAGCAACTCTCGAGACCTCACTGACCCCTGTTTCTGAATACAATGGACTACAATTAAGTTGTCCATTCGAAAAGCTATTGACTTCCCTTGCAATGAAGAGCCGTGAGTTTGGAGAAAGAACAGAGGGACTAGAAGCTCTTGTTTGTTGATGTGAAACAATTCGTCTTGGGACCAAGTACCCTGCCCTTGATGGCCTAGATTGGACTGATACCCACATCCTAGTATACCTGAAGCATCTGTGTCTACCCATACCACAGGTGGAGGAGAAACCCATGTTGTTATGGAGTGCAGTGTTTCGGTCTTTGCCCAGACCGACAGTAAGTCGTGGATTAATGGAGGAATCGGCCATAATTTTCCTTCCGGCAAGAGAGGGAAAACTTTGTTGCCTTCCATAATTAATCTCTTTACTTTCAACCGGCCCAACTTCACAATTAATTGGATCCAGTTGAGTGAGCTGACCAGGGACTCCCACGTCCTCCTCGTCGTATTCAGACTGTGGAGAAAACGAAACAGTTTCCTGCGAAATCTGTTGCGATTGTCCACACTCTGAGTAAGAGTTAGATTGGCAGTATCCCAGACCAGCCCTATCCAAGGAATTTTGCTTGTGGGAACAAGGAGAGACTTTGCCAAGTTGACCTTCAACCCTAGGGTTTGTACATAATTGATTACTTGGTTGACATGAATTTGACATAACTCTTCTGACTCCGCCACCACTAATCAGTCGTCTAGATACCACAATGCCTTTATGCCCTGATCCAACAATGGCATGAGGGTTTGCCGGACTAATTTCGTGAAAATTCTCGGTGCCAGGTTCAAACCGAAAGGCATTCTCTGAAAGACGTAGGTCTTTTGCCTTATCCTCAAGGCAAGGAATTTTTGGAACCTTTTGTTGATGGGGACATGCCAATAGGAGTCTTTCAGGTCTAATGAGCACATCCAACCCTGCGGCGGAAGTGTAAGCCTGATTTGATTTACTTAAGCATTTTGAAAGGTGAATTTTGAATGTACAGTACAGTACAGTATATGTTCACACGCGAGAGATCTACTACTGGTCGCATCTGCACACTGTCCCTCTTTAGCACTAAGAAAAGTCTGGAAGTGAATACATGGCAAGTTGGATTTATTGGGACAATGACCTGCTTGGAGATAATTTCCTGGACCACGGCCTCCACCTCTCGTGAAACATTGTTGTGTTCTAGCGCCTGACGCAGTCGAGGTCGCCATATCCACCGCCAGGTGATTCCTTTGCTTACTAGGCCTACTGTTCTGGCCCAAGTTCGCTTGGGTCAGGCCTTGCGGAATACCTGGAACGAACCGGTTTGCAAACTGGGTCTGTCCGGTAGAGATACTCTCGTATCCAACATGCCTGAGCACGGCCCTGGGAGAGAGAGTTTGGTGGACTAGTTTTTTGGAGGGGGTGGTGGGTTGGTATCAGTCGGCTGGTTAGTTTTGGCTGGTGTCTGTCCCTGATTTGGTTTTGGGTGTGACTTACCTCTATAACCTGAGTATTTACCTTGTTTTGGCTTGTGCTAATTACCTCCCTGCTGTGGGGGAGGCCTGGGATCCCGAAAGGACTGTTTAGCATGCGAAGGTTGGGGCTTTCCACTGCTTTTGGGCTTATTGTAAGGTTTCTTAAACGGCTCTCTCTTAGGCTGGGAGGTAACCTGCTTCAACCCATCTACCATATTGAAAACTACACTCCACGTTTCTGCATTGAATAGGGAGGCAGTTAAGACTGGGGAAAGAGTTACCCGGCGACCAATATCATCCGGTAACTTCTTGACCAAATACACCCTTAAATCCTGGCGAGCCCTAACCGCCTCCATGATAGCTATTCTAATATCACCCAAAGGACTGGATTGAATTTTGTAATAAAATCCTACGTGATAGTTCTGTGGCCTTCCTAACATTTTGGTCAGCAATGGCCAAAATAGTTCTACTGAGAGACACGGCAACCTGGCACTGACAATATATTGGGAAAACAATCTGAAAGCCTTGTTACGTAACTTAAAGTCTCTTTCCAGATGGGCTGGGGGAGGGGTACAAAGAGGGTCATCTAATTGGTGGAGTGCCAGTTTTGGTGCCGTCAAAAATACAAACAGGGCCAGCGACACCCTCTCTGCCTTATTCACAGGTAAAGAGAACCAAGCATGTGTTTCTTGAGGGACCTGATGGGAGGATTTAGATGTAATAGTGGAAGCAAATATCTGCGCCTCTGATTCCCAGTCTATCCAAGGGCCTATCCCTACCCGCCCCATCTGCAGAACTGGCGAGTGTGACTGATCTAGTACCGGGACTGTATCCAGTTCCGGCATAAGTGCATTCAAAGCTTTGATGTTATTAACCCCATCAGCTTTAGACCAGTCTGCAAAGAGTCGTGCAGATGAGGCCGGCGGTACTGCCGGAGAAGCCGAAAACACAAAGAAGTCAGCACTATAGGTACTAGGTACAGTATGGCCTTAATAGTAACGTCAAGTAACCTCCCTACCTCATCCTTAGCTCTGAGCTTTCTATTCTTATTGATTTCAATAGTCCACTCACTAGGGACCGGTAGGTCCCCCGATATGGTAGGTTGTGCTAAGTGGTTTCAATGGTTTTACCTGAATCCATGAGCAATCTGGACCGTAATGGAGAGGCATAGGGCCTTTCCGCTGTGGTACCTTATGCAGAGGGGGAGGAGTGATGTCAGAAATTACTCGAACGTTAGTGGTAGTCATAGAGGCTGCCACTGTAGTGCCGCTAGCCGTGGTTGTCGCCGGAATTACGTTAAATGCAGGCAAAGAAGACTGGGGGATTGTAATACCTGAAGGCTCTAACGGTCTTATCGTGCAGTTACTCGGGGGAACTATCGATGGACTAGAGGGAGGATCTGGTGAAGTAGAGACATGGGGGGGGGGGAGCCTCGGTAATGTCACTCTCATTACTAGATTTAGATTTAGCTTTAGGTTTAGTAGATTTAATTCGAGATGATTTAACCCAGTGGTTGTTAACCTTTTTAAGTGCTCGTACCCCTTGTGCTTCAATAATATTTTCCCGTACCCCCTGTCTAAAATTGACGATGAAGATGAATTTATTATACTGGCCTGCTGGGACAAGCCCTGATTAGGCCAGTGAGGAGTGAAGGGGTGAAGAGCAGGGGGGATGGGGCAGAATGGACTTGATAAAAACACCACTTGGTTGCAATATATATACCATACAAACCCCACTCTGCAACAGTACATACCTGTTCCTCCGAAGCCCAGAACACAACTGACCAATGTCCAACTTCCAAGCAACAGCGCCATTCATATAACTGAACACGTATTATACGAGTAAAACTGACGATGTATGAAACACATAAGTCTCAAACCGTAGGTATAAGTGAGATAACACTCATACAAATAAAATTGCATCATAGTTTTGAGTTAGTAAACTGTACAATTTTAAAATACTACCTCAAACAATATTTAATAATTTTAATTACTAACTTAAAACATTTATTAATATTTTTGTTTTAATTTTATTTATTTGAGACCATGTCTCGTACCCCCAGTTAAGAACCACTGCAATATACCATACAAACCCCACACTGCAACAGTACGAACCTGTTCCTCCGAAGCCCAGAACACAACTGAGCAATGTCCAACAGTCCAACTTCTGAGCTAAGCAACACTGCAACAGCGCCAGTCATAATTATAACTGAGCACTATATTACGAGTAAAACTGACAACGACTTATGAAACATGTTAAGTCTCAAACCAGTAAGTATAAGTCGGGTAACAATTATACATATATATTTAAATCATAGTTTTGAGTTAGAAAACGGTAAACTTAAAATGAATACAGTACAGTACTACCTCAAAAATACCTGTAATTATAATAATTTTAATTATTCATAACTAGAAACATTTATTATTATATATATTTTTGTTTTGTTTAATGTAAGTACTATACAGCATTGGAATTTGACACCATGTCTCGTACCCCCTGCTTCGATGTTTCGTACCCACAGGGGGTACACATACCCCCGGTTAAGAACCACTGATAATTTTAACCAAAGGTGATTTTATGACTAAGTGTTCCCACAGAGCGTTGTCATCACAATGAAGGGCCTTATGGGCTGTATCCTTTGCGTAAACGTTAAAAATTTTCTTTATTTCTTTTAACGCTGCCAAGCAAGACAGGTCTTTCTTATCAAACACCGCCGCTCTCGACTCTGAACAAACGGAACGTTTAGATACCCATAACCCTCTTGAACGATCAAGACATTTCACACATTTAATACACAATTTGTGAGCAAAAACTGTTAAAAGTGAACAGGTAGGAGTAGCACACAGATCAAACCGAGGCATGATGGAACTAGTCGCCCCCCCCCGCCGGAATCAGCCACCCACCAACCGCCGGTACTGCTGCTACTGAAGTACTGGGGATTCTGGAAATAGAACATTTCCAGGAATCAATGCTCATAAGGATAACCTGCGAGGTGTTAACACATCCTACCTCAAGCCCGCCGGAAAATTAGCTGTAGCCACTGCTACTCTAATCTTCCGCTGGAACCGACTATGAAAAACCTGGGGTTTTCCGTCTATACTGATTGGAACTGCTTACCTGTGACAAAGTGTCACTGGTCCTAGTGACCTTAAGTGTTTGACTATCCATGACTATTTGAACTAGAAAGATAGGTAACGTGCTTGTATGAAGTATCATAACACTTGCACACTTGACTGTTACGCCGGGCGAGGAAAGTCTTGCCGCATGAAAAATCGGTCAGGGCGAGTGGTTCAGCATATCACGCCGGGACATTTGGTTGCTCCCTTACCCGTCTTCGAGACGAGAAAACAGAGGCCCTGCTGAGAAGGCCGCCGGAGAGAACCAAAAATTTTCATAGGGGAAGACTTATATAGGAAAGTCACACTCCTCCAAAAAAAACTCCCATAAACAGGGACGTCTCCCAATAGCCCCCCAACAAAACATGTAGCGCACACATGTTCCACAACCCAGGGGCACACATAGGCTTAAGAATAAACACAGAGAATTTATAATAATAAATTACCCCTAGCCTACACTGGAGACCCCTAATGAGGCTGGCCACGAGGCACCGAAGAAACATCACAGGAAGAACTGACGCTCCGACGCACCAACAGCAGCAGCATGGAGAGGTGAGGCCCACGAAAGGGGCCTAAAAGCAAATACGGACTCTAGAAGGCTCCGCACCACGTGCAGCCACCCTTGAACTAGACGTTACTAGAGCATCCGCTAAAAAATCAAAACTTTATATGCAACTGCCTCAAAGTGACGGCCTGAAGCATAATCTTGCAGAGTAGTAGCCTCCTAACTAGAATATCAGAAAGCTAAGGCGCAAAAATAGCATAATAATAACACACGTGGCGCGCAGATCCTGGGATACGTAGGCGCCTTGTTATAATACTGTAGTACCCTAATTTACACACTTCCTGCGGACGTACCAATGGGGTAGCCGGTGCTAGCTAATCTAAACTCTGTTCAATACAACGCAGATGTATATAAATGGGTAAGGACTCACGAGAAGCGAGGGAACAAAAAATGTAGCTGGAGCACTGGGACACCCGACCGCCTGGGACAGACGCGGAAGGGAGAAGGAAGTTATGGCCGCTAGGGGGCTGGCGTCTGGAATCCACACGCAAGAATTCCACACATGGAAAGCCATAGTATAACAGATATTAAGTTAATTTTTATTTTTTACAAAGTTTTTTCCGTAGAGTACCCAATCATAAGACGATTCCATAAGAGAATTAAGCGTTGCACTTATGAAGTACAGTCAGTCCCCCTAATACCTGTACACGTATCCTCAGTCCGCGTTTACCCTATTCCGCGCCGAGGGGTAAAACAGGTACTCAAAATCCCTAAAACACGTATTGACCCCACAAAACATGAATCATAGTTGAAGAGTGGTGTAAAAATGCTGTTTTTAGTATTCCGCGCCACCCCCCCCTCCCTACTCCGTGCGCACACCCCTCAGAGGCCTAGGCTTCCCCGGCCCCGTCACTGTCACTGGCCCCGTCCCCATCTCCGGATATACCCATAGATTTCCCGATCGCAGTAGTGCCTTCACCAGTTTATTCTTCCTAGGCATTTTTAAGTTGTTGAAGGGTGTAGGAAGGCAGTTGTTACACAATAAATGGGTCAAGTCTCAGCGCACGGACACTTAAGGATATTGGAACTGAGAAGGAAGCACGCACACACACACACACACATACGCACACACGAGACACGAGACACAGTGGGAGAGGAAGCGGTCCACAGGCTCCATCTGATTTCTACTTACATGGTTGCAGGCGGGAGTGAGCTATAATCTATCTCTTATTCATATGTCAAGGGAACTCCAGGGATGAGGTTGGTGATAAAAAACAAGTAAACTTTGGCTGGCAAGTGGGAAATTAGTGACTAATAATAGAGGGTGTGAGTGAATCATCGGAAGAGATGCACAATATTGTTGTTTCGGCGCGGGAAGTTCTCGGCTCAGTATGGTGAGTATAAGTATATGCCATATGTAAGTGTATTACCCAGCACAAGAGGCAAGATAGTTAATGAAGGTGACGAGGGGGCTGAGGAAGAGAGGGGTGATAAGGGCGGGAGTGACGAATCGGAGGGAGAGCCGGATTTTCCCGGTTTCAAGAAAACATGGACTGCAGAGGACACTGGAAAATTTTGCTACATGCTATTGAACAAAATCAAGATCTTGGAGGACCGAGTGACTGGCTTGGAGACAGTTAAGAAGGAAATTGTTACAGAGAATGGTGAGTTGAAGAACAGGTTGGAGTTAGTGGAGAGAGAAAAGGCAGTGATAATGACTAGGCTAGACACCAGTATCTCGGAAGGTAAAAATGCTTGGGGCATGACTAGAGACCAAGTGGTAAGAGATTTAGACAGTGTAAGGACGGCAAACAGTGACGAATTCAGGAAGATAATAGATGAACAGAAACAGCAAGATGTTAGGATAAAGGACCAGGTAAAAACAATGGTTAAGCAAGGCATCCACGAAAACTCTCAGGCCATCCAGGAAGAAAGTCGTAGGGCTAACTGCCTCATAATAGCAGGGGTGGAAGAAAAGGAGGAACTAGACTGGACAAAAAGAAGAGAGAAGGATGAAGGTCGCATCAACAAGATTCTGGAATCTATTAAGGATGAGGAGGACACCTGGAAGGAGGAAATATCAGACATGTTTAGGCTGGGAAAATATACAAAGGAATACAATAGACTGGTAAAAATCGAATTTAAGTCAAGGACATGTGATGAAATCATGGCAGTAGCAGCTAAGCTAAAAGGGTTAGAGGGTATGGACAAAATCTACATCAGGCGGGACATACCAGAAGAAGAGAGAAAAAAGGAGGCTGAACTAAGGAAAACCGCCAAAGAGGAAAATAGCAAGAGGACAGAACAAGAAAAGAATAAGTTTTTTTACGGAGTAAGAAAGGGGAAAATTATGAAACTTCCGGTAAAGAGAAACTAAAGGAAAAAGAGGGTAGGGAACAGACCGCCGCAGATAAGGCACTTCGAGCAGGAAATGGGGGACTAGAAAGTATAAGGATTCTATATAGCAATGTCGATGGGCTAATCTCTAAGAAATTAGAACTAGCAGACTTACTCAATACTAAGAAACCAGAAATAGTATGTCTCACTGAGACAAAACTAAGAGAGGAACTTGATATAAATCTGCTGGGATGGTCTGAATACAGGATTTGGAGGAGGGACAGAAAACTTCAACATGGAGGAGGAGTGTGCATCCTTACTAGGAAAGATTTGATTGTGTCTGAGATAAAACTAGAAACTTCAACAGCGGAAGTTTTGGCACTAGAAATTGGTGGAAACGAAAAATTAGTGGTGATAGTAGCGTATGTACCTCCCAAGAACTAAGACATGGAGTAAGGAGGAGCATAGCCTAATGCGTAAGGAAACAATTAGTGTGCTAGAAAATATCTTAGCCTCAAAGGATGAAATAGTCATGTGTGGGGACTTTAACTGCAAGGAAGTGAACTGGGAAGAACTTGAACCCGGAACAGGAGAGGAAAGTTGGGGTTATGAATTTTTAAGTATGGCCATGGAAAATTCTATATATCAACATGTAAAAGAGTCAACAAGAGTAAGGGGAAGTGATCAACCAGCTAGATTGGACCTTCTCTTCACAAGAAGGGAGGAGGAGGTTCAAAGTATTCAGTACCTATGCCCACTAGGAAAAAGCAACCATGCAGTTCTCGACATAGACCTACTATTGAAGCATAATCTACCCAAGGAAAGGGAAAAACACAAGGAAAATCACTGGATGTATTCCAGAACCGATTTTGCAGGACTACGGGATTTTTTCAAGTCACAAAATTGGGATCAGGTGTTATCTGAAAGTGAGGTAGACAAAAAACTCAAGGCATTCATGGAGATCTATGATACTGGTATAAAAACTTTTGTCCCAAAGTACAGTACTGTACATTAATAACAGAAAAAAAGGAAATCGCAAAGAATGGTTTAACTGCGAATGTAGGCAAGCACAGGAAGCAAAAAAAAAAGCCTGGAAAAAGACGAGAAACTGGGATTCGGAAGATTACAGGCAAAAGTATAAAGAGGAGAGAAACAAATACACAGAAATGAGGAGGAGGTCAGAGGCAAACCATGAGAAAGGGATAGTGGAGAACTATGAAAAGAATCCAAAAAATGTTTTTCAAGTTTGTAAACGGCAAAAGGAAGATAAAAGCCACAATCCTAAAGATTAAAAGTGGAAACAGAATCATAGAAGAGGATACAGAAATTGCGGAAGAACTAAATAAAAAAATTGCATCAGTATTTACAAAAGAAGGAGAATTCATTGCACCAGAAACCAATGAGATAGGTACAGAGGAAATGCCGGAAGTCACATTTAACAGAGCAGAGCTCATAGACATAATGAGTAAGGTGGATCCAAACAAAGCCGCCGGACCGGACGGAGTATCAGGCTGGATTATTAAAGAAAATGCCAAGGAACTGAGTATAGGCCATTATTAAAGAAAATGCCAAGGAACTGAGTATACCATTATATGATATAATGACCAAATCATTGGACACAGGGATAGTACCTACAGAATGGAAAAGAGCAAACATTATTCCTATATTTAAGGGAGGAAGCAGAGATAAACCACTGAACTATAGACCTGTATCACTATTGAGCATCCTCATGAAGATTCTGGAAGGATTAATAAGGGATAAATGGGTGAACTACCTGGAATCCAAAAGATTAATTACTGACTGACAATTTGGATTCAGAGGAGGCAGATCATGTGTAAGCAACTTGTTGAGTTTTTACTCTAGAGTAATAAACACAGTGGACCAGAGGGAAGGATGGGTAGACAGTGCCTACCTAGACTTTAAAAAGGCATTTGACAAAGTTCCACACAAGAGATTGCTGTGGAAATTAAAACATGAGGGAAAGGTAGGAGACAAACTGCTGAAATGGATGGAGAGCTACCTTAGCGGAAGACAGATGAGAACAACAGTAAGGGGGAAATCGTCAAACTGGACTCAAATTACGAGTGGAGTACCACAAGGATCTGTCCTACCCCCAATCATGTTTTTGATATTTGTAAATGACTTACCTGAGGGACTAACAAGCTACATGAGCATGTTTGCGGACGATGCTAAGCTGCTTAAAACGATCAGAACCCAGGAGGATTGCCTTGAGCTCCAAGCAGATTTGCAAAAGATCCATGAATGGAGCATCAAATGGAATATGGAGTTCAATGCAGGGAAATGTAAGACTCTAGAAATGGGTAAAAGCAAGTACAGACCTAGAAAAGATTATAAACTAGGTAACGAAGTGATTCCCAAAGCAGAAAAAGAAAAAGACTTGGGGATAGAATTTAAGGATAACATGTCTCCAGAAAGCCACGTAAATAAGATAGTGAGAGAATCACTAGCACTATTGGCAAATATCAGGATGTCTTTCAATTATCTTAATGAAAACACTATGAAACAAATAATAACGGCAATAATAAGACCCAGGATGGAATATGCATCTGTAGTGTGGTCCCCTCACATGAAGAAACATATCCACAAAATTGAGAGGGTACAGAGAGCAGCTACGAGGATGATCCCAGGTT
Organism: Paralithodes platypus; assembly: GCA_032716605.1. Lineage (NCBI taxonomy): Eukaryota > Metazoa > Arthropoda > Malacostraca > Decapoda > Lithodidae > Paralithodes > Paralithodes platypus. The sequence continues at coordinate 62,155,559 of CM064483.1, read as the reverse complement.
TGGAAAATTTGGAGTACCAAGAGAGGCTCGAGAGATTGAATCTACCTACACTGGAACAGAGAAGGAAACGAGGACAGCAAATTCAGATGTACAAATGTGTTAGAGGTATTGACAAAATCGACCAAGAAAACTTCATAGAGAGGGATGGAGGTGAGAGAACAAGAGGTCACAGCTACAAACTGAAAGTGCCTAATAGTAAATCTGATCTGAAAAGTAAAAGATTTCCTACCAACTCGATTAGTGGGTGGAACAAATTGCCAGCCGAAGTAGTGTCTGCACCATCAGTGCATAGTTTCAAAGTACGGTATGACAAACATATCTTAGGAGGCGGGAATTAACGAGCATGCTCACTCCCGCAAATACAACTAGTGTAAGTACACACACACCTCCCCGTGGCGTAACTGATAGCGCGTCTGGCTCACAACCAGAAGGTCCCGGGTTCAAGACCCGGGCGGGGAAGAGACATTTGGGCAAGTCTCCTAACGGTGTAGCCTCTGTTCACCTAGCAGTATAAATAGGAACCTGGTATAAGTGGACGAAGTTGTGACGTCCCATCTGGGGTTGGTGATCGGTTACAAGTTGAGATGGGTATCGTACTGGTCAACCTAAGCCTTCGGGTGAGACTGGTACCGTAGTGAGAATGGTACCGTACAGATTAACCCTAAGCCTTCGTTTCCAGATGTCGCCAATTGGCTAAAAAATACAGACTACACACACATCCACAGCCATTCCAACGATACATAAACACTTAACATGCATTTCACGCAATCCATTCCCAGTTAAGGAGGCGCGATAATAATGAGCTTAGCTCGCATTGCGTGGATTCCCCTTGACGAACAAGCAAGTGAAAAACACACACATAGGGTACGAGTACCAATGCAGACGCAAAAATGGGCACTATTTATTTTTATCGAGTTGCTTCTGTCAACCTATAACAGATTGAAAATTGGGGGTAGGGGGATAAATAGCAAAAAGGCTATATTTTTAAAGCAAATCAACAATTTTCTTGTATCTCTTATTCTTTAAGAGAGAGAAGACAAATAAGAGATGCGTCTCCATTTTTTCACAAAACCATAAGGAGACGCCCCTGGACCTAAGGAGACGCAGGTATGTTTAAAACACAAAAACACACATAAAATGATATAAGTACTTACCTTATGGGTACCAGAAAGAAAGCATGGTACTTTTGGTTGTAAGTTGACAATGCTAAAGCAATAAAACGGACTGACATAGGCCTTATAATATATATTATTAGAGAGACATAAAATATTACTAAACATACTAATTGCTCATTGTAGGCCAATAACAAAACAGTTTAGAGGATGCAGGGAAGTTATATATGTAACATTCATGCTAATACGAGGTTAAAATCAAGCACCAGTCGCCAACCCGGGCATATTTGGGGAAAATAGGGATAGGAAATGGGCGGAGGGCCTGGAAATATAGTATATTTTTTCATCACTAGGCTGACAGGGCCCACACAAACATTTGACTGCTGGCAAGAACATGCTTAATGTGATTTTGAATTGCTGAGGGGGTAAAAGGGGTGCGTCTCCTTAGGGCCAGCAAAAAATTCTGGAGGTCCAATAGAGATGCATTTTTCAAACTGTTGCCATACCTCAATGGTAGAAAGCCATTCTCCCCACTATGTATGGTGTAATTAGGGTCGAGTTTCCTTCACCCAGGATAAAAGAAAAGGTTATTATGTTTAATAATGTTAACAAAATAAACACACATTTACAAGGACCTAAGGAGACGCAACCTGGCTACCCTAAGCAGACGTGTGCGTCTCTATAAATGCGTCTCTATAGGGCCCAGGGTTCTAGTTAAGGCAGCTTCGTCAATGGTGAAGGAAACTCAACCTTATTTATACCAGACATAGAGGAGAGTATGCTATGTTACCAGTGTGGTGTACGACCTTCTGGCATCAATTTGAAAAAATGCGTCTCCATTGGATTTTACTATTTTTGCTGGACCTATGGGGACGCACCCTCACCCCCCTTCAGCCGTGCAAGTAAAAGCCTTTTGATCATGCAGTGTTATACTTCAACTCATGCACTATGAACCTGCAGTAATAGAAACGAGATTCAAATTAGGGAACTGTAAGAAATTTAACTTTTAAAAAAAAAAAATCCTTAGGTTTTCGTAAGGAATTTGCGAAAACATGAAATTTTTTTAGTTCATCTCATCTCACACAATAACATATGAAAATAATAAGCTGGTACTATGTGAGCATATTAGGTGATAGTTAAAGAATATTTTGGCCCATCATTCATTCATCTATCTACTCATCCTATGCCTGTGCAAGTTTTTTTGTTTCAAGTGCGTCTCCATTGGTACTCGTACCCTAACCACACGTACGCTTCCTTCTCAGTCCCAATATCCTTAAGTGTCCGTGCGCTGAGACTTGACCCATTTATTGTGTAACAACCGCCTTTCTACACCCTTCAACAACTTAAAAATGCCTAGGAAGAATAAACTGGTGAAGGCACGACTGCGATCGGGAAATCTATGGGTATATCCGGAGACGGGGACGGGGCCAGTGACAGTGACGGGGCCGGGGAAGCCTACGCCTAGGCTATATGAACTCGCCTGTCGCGGGGGTCTGCCTCGGAGCCCCCACTATTCTCACCTACTTATAGCATTTATTTTTAGTGTAAGGAATGACTTGTTTATGTTTCTATTATTGTGTATGCTTGGTTGTCCAATTAGTATTGATTTTTATCAAAAATTACCGTCAAATGTGGGTGGAAATGCGGGCTGCCGCCCATATGTATTTTTCTCCATAAGTTATGTTATCCCCAATGCGCGAATTCCCAAAACCCGTCGTGTAATGCGGCCCATATAGGCGCGGATTGGGGGGACTGACTGTATAGTACTCCGACCCTTCCGCGCGGTAGATTCAAAACTGCTGACGCGGGTGTTGAAGGGAGACTATTATATTAAGCCCTATAGCCCTATAGGTCGTAGTGACCATGCCTGTATAAGCTTTAGTTGCAATATTAAATCAGAGAGGGATAATAGAAGCAATAGAAAAATATACATGTATGATAGAGCAGATTATGAGCTGCTGAGACGGTGTTTGGACATTGACTGGGGGGAATACTTGAACGGTGAAGACGCTGAAGGGAATGTGGAGGAAAATTAAAATCAAACTGGAGAATGCTGTATCCAAAAGTGTACCAGTAAGGGAATATAAGGATAAAACAAATTTGAGGAAAAGAACGAACCCAGAATTGCCAATGAAAAGAAAGCTTTGGACATTGATTAGAAGAAAGAAACGATTGTGGGAAAGACTAAAATTGTTAAAAAAGAACAGGGGGTCTAGTATAGAAGCTAAAGAAGTGGATCTGGAATGCAGACAAATAAACAATAAAATAAGGTGGGAGACAAGGAGGGGGGTGAAGGAGAGGGAGAGAGAGATTGCTAGAAATGTGAAGGATAATCCAAAAATATTCTGGAAGTACATTCAGGAAAAGTTAACAAGAAGAGTAGGGATCCCAGAGCTGGTAGGGGGGTTGGATGATGGGAGTAGAGTGGAGACTGATAAGGAGAAAGCAGAGGTGCTGGGGAAATACTTTGGGGGGGTACTAACAGTGGAGTCGGATGATGCAGTGACTACTATTCCCATCAAAAGGCACCGGCACTAGAACTAATAGAGTTTTCCCATGCTAGAATAAGAAGGGCTATAGAAAAAATGAACAGAAGTAAGTCACCGGGACCGGATGGGATACACCCAAGAATCATAAAGGAAGGAGGTGAGATGTTAGTAGAGCCATTGAAAATGTTATTTGAGGTATCGTTTAATACAGGACAACTCCCGATGGACTGGAGAGAGGCGAACATAACAGCTATATTTAAGAAGGGAAAGAGAAATGACCCAGGGAATTATAGACCAGTCAGTTTGACAAGTGTTGTGTGTAAACTAATGGAAACGGTAATTAGAGAAGGAATAATGGAGCATATGAAGTCAAACCAACTTTTCAGTGGGAGACAGTTCGGATTCTTGCCGGGGAGGTCGACGGTACTACAGCTAATTAAGGTGGTAGATGATTGGATTCAAATTCTAGAAGATGGTGATGTAATAGACATGGTATATTGCTATTTTATGAAGGCCTTCGATAAGGTCCCACATAGAAGGTTAATAGAGAAAGTTAGAAGCTATAATATAGGGGAGAAATGTGTGAAATGGATAGAAGCCTTCCTGAAAGATCGGAGACAGAGGGTACTGGTGAATGGAATAGGCTCGGGGTGGAGGGAAATTACAAGTGGGGTACCTCAGGGATCTGTGTTGGGACCACTGCTGTTCGTTATATTTATCAACGACTTACCTGAAGTTATAACTAATGGAAGTGAGGTATACCTGTATGCGGATGACACTAAGCTGTATAGAAGAGTGAGGAGTAAGGAAGATGTGGGTTTGCTTCAAGGAGATGTGGAGGGCATGAAGGGATGGTCTGAGCATTGGTTAATGCCTTTTCATCCAAAAAATGCAAGTACATGCGGATTGGGACAAGCAAGATAGACAAGGTAGGATACAATATGTATGAAGCGATGGAGGAAGTGAATGCAGAAAAGGATATAGGAGTAGTGATAGACAATAAGTTAAATTTCTCAGAACATTTAGCGGAAAAGATAAACAAAGCCAATAGAATTGTAGGGCTGATAAGGAGGACATTTGTGTCATTTGACGAAGAAATCTTCAGGAATCTCTATACAGCGCTGGTTAGGCCGCACCTGGAATATGCGAACCAGGTGTGGGCTCCATATATGGTAAAGGATATAGAAGCAGTGGAGAAAGTGCAGAGGAGAGCTAGCAAGCTGGTACCAACGTTGAAGAACGCGGGCTATGAGCAGAGGTTGAGGACACTGGGGCTTCCGACACTGGCATATAGGAGAAAGAGAGGGGATATGATAGAGACTTTTAAGATAGTTTCAGGAAAGTACGATGAGGATGTGTGTGAAGGTATATTCTTGATGCGGGAGGGAACAAGAACGAGAGGACACTCTAAGAAAATTTACAAAGAAAGAAATAGGCTTGAGAAGGCAAAGAACTCATTTTGTGATAGAATGGTAAATGAGTGGAACGCACTACCCCAGTATGTAGTCGATTCCGAATCAATAAGGGAGTTTGAAAGTAATCTTGATAAAGCATGGGGAAGACAAGATTTGAAGTTTGATTATAAAACAAAAATACAGAATAGTAAAAATGTTGCGTCTGCTACCGCCGCCGCCAACACCGTGAACGACCGCAGCAGTGCAAATACTGGTACCGAGCTGGATACACAGGCCTAGTTTGCCTTTTTCCAGAGGATCTACTGTAAGAAACTGTAGAAATTAATAGGCAATATTGTCAATGATGGAGGGGTCACTATTAAATAATGGAATCTGGAGTTAAATGCTAGGAATAGCAATGTTATGGTCTTTGAAAGGGGTGCAACCATAGAGAGTGAGGTGAGGTTGAACGGCTATGAAGAATGTCAGCTCATTTAAGTATTTGGGCAGTGTGTTGAGTAAAGATGTGAGTAGGCCTATGGATGAAGAAGTGCGGGAGAGACAGGTGAAGAGCGTTGTAGGAACGATGAAAGCAGTAAGAAGAAATAGGGTGGTCAGCATGGAAGTAAAGAAGTCCTTGCATGACAGTGTGGTAATCCCGACATTGACTTATGGGAGGGAAGCATGGACGTTTCTGACTGGGATTGATAATCATCGGTTGTTGTTGTTGTTGTTGTTGTTGTTGTTCCCAAGCTGCCTGGCCGAACAGCCCCAAGGCCCCGAGCAAGGCCAAGGCCATAACCGAGCGCCCCCACAGAACCCTCCCTGCCTACCACAATAAAGCCTGGGTGACCGAAGCCACTCCATGGCGGGGAGCTGAGGAGGGTGCGGAAACGCCCGGGAAACCAAAGCCCCACCCACGGCCCTGTGCCCCTCAGCAATTATGAAGAGAAAGTTGAGGGGCAAAGGAAAAATGTGACGCTTTGGCTTCCAATCTTGGTAGATTGGGAGGTCAATCCACGGAAAAGACGCCGTCACTTGAGATCTAGGAAATACATAAGTAAAAGGAACAGTCGGAGTAAGCTATGGGTATGGCAGAAATCGCTCAGTTCTCACTCTGATAGACCAGCCCATCACCATATGACTAGAACCCAATCCTCTCAGCATCAGCTAGGAAAGGCCCTAGAAAGCCGCCTTTGGCGGGGGGATAGCTCCCCTATTTCAACCCCTTTCGGGGTTGGGCACCCACCCATATATCATCGGTTATGCTAGTTGGAAAATTAGTGGGGTAGAATGTAGAGTTCGGGCGTACCGCCAGCCTTGTTTACACTACGCGGAGCGACGGCGGACGCTTGCAATCATGTTCCCGTCTATTGTGACTGCTTTTGGATACAATAATATGTTGAATATTAATATATTGCCGGCAGGGGGCAAATAACCGAAAAATTGTCTTCAAAATAGACGCGAACTTAACCACGGCGATTGACATATGTAAACATGACGGCGGCGGTGTCGGCGGCGGACGCTTGCGATAATGTTCCCATCTATTTTAAATGCCATTGGATACAATAATATGTTGAGGGGAGGGGGGGCAAAGCCCCCCCCCCCCCCTCAACAGGACATGACATGTCATCATCATATATATTGCCAGCAGGGGGCAAACAACCAAAAAAAATCGCCGTCAAAATAGACACGCGAACTTAACCGCGATGATTGACCATGTAAACATGACGACCGTACGCCCGGACTCTACATCCATCCCAATTAGTGTATTATTTATACCTTAACTCCAGCATATTGTTCTACTTTACCATGCCTACACCTAGGCAGTGCTAGCTAAACCTAACTTTTCAAAATAGGCTTAGCATATTTGTATTTCTTATTTTTAGGCTATAGCCTAGGTACCGGTAATATATTTTGGGAAGGATGTACTATCCGGGCGTACAGTCGTCATGTTTACGTTGTGTTCTGGTGGTTATGTTGCTGTCTATTTTTACTTTTTTCTCTGTAACTAGCCCCCTGCTGGCAATATAGGATACCGGTATATGATAATGACAATAAGTCATGGGGGGGGGGGGATTCCCACACCAGTCAAAATAAAAGGGGAGGTGATCACGAGCCTGAAAGTACGGTAGCGTAAACAAGGGGGGCGTGAATACTACATCCTTACCTATGTTTTATTTTAAAGAATCACCTCCACTTTTGTTGACTGCGTAGGATACAATAATAGGCCTCAACCCCCCATGACTTATTGTTATCATCATATATATTGCCAGCAGGGGGCAAATAACTGAACAAATAGCCATCAAAATAGACGGGAACTTCACCGCGAGCGATCGACCTATGTAAACATAACGACCGTACGCCCGGATACTACATCCTTCGGGATGGATGTAGATTCCGGACGTACGGTCGTCATGTTTACATAGAGCGATCGCCGGGATTAACTTCGCGTCTATTTTGACGGCGATTTTTTTCGGTTATTTGCCCCCTGCTGGCAATATATATGATGACAATATGTCATGGGGGTGTGTGGGGGCAAAGCCCCCCCCCCCCCCCCCTCACCATATTATTGTATCCAGTGGCATTCAAAATAGACGGGAACTTGATTGAAAACGTCCGACGCCTCCCCCGCCGCCGTCATGTTTATATTTGTCGATCGCCGTGGTTAAGTTCGCATCTATTTTGACAGCGATTTTTTTCGGTTATTTGCCCCCTGGGGGGCAAAGCCCCCCCTCAACATAATATTGTATCTAAAGGCAGCCAAATAGACGGGAACATGACGGCTAGTAGACGGGTAGTAGAGGGAATGAAGATTTCGAGAGACAGAAACGAGCGAGGTACGTGGAGAGTAAGAGGGTGGTGAAGAGAGTAGTGAAGGAAAGTAAGAGAAGAGTAGATGAGGAATTTGGAAGGAATCTGAGTGTAAAATGGAGGGAGAGTAAGAAACTGTTCTGGAAAGAAGTCAAGAAAGTTAGGGAAGGTAGCAGGGGAAGCAGTAAGGGTGTGAAAGATAAGAATGGGAGAATGCTAGCCGAGAAGCAAGAGAGAGTCGAAAGATGGAGGGAGTACTTCAGTGAGTTGCTAAATGTAAGGAATGAAGAGCCAGCAAACATAGCTGGATATGGTATGGAAGGGAGAAGAAGAGAAGTAGTGGAGGAGGTGGGGATCAGGAGGTCAGAAGTGTGGGAAGCCATGAAAAGAGTGAAGTTGGGGAAAGCACCAGGAACAGATGGAGTGTGTGGGGAAATGTTGAGGTATGGTGGTGAGATAGTGATAGAAAGGGTATGGAAAATGTGCAAACTAGCATGGGAGAAGGGGAGTGTACCCGAAGACTGGCATAATAGTCCCCCTATATAAGGGCAAAGGGGAAAGAGGAGTGTGGGGGAAAGAGGAGTGTGTGGTAACCACCGAGGAATATGTCTTCTAAGCGTAGTAGGGAAGGTATACAGTAGGGTAGTGATTGAGAGAGTGAGAACGGAGAAATGGATAGGCGACGAGCAGGGAGGTTTTAGGAAGGGAAGAGGATGTGTAGATCAGAGTTTTACCCTGAATTGTGTTGTGGAGAAGTATCTGGAGAAGAAACAAAAGGTGTATGTTGCCTTTATGGACTTGGAGAAGGCCTATGACAGAGTGGATAGAGAAGGTTTGTGGAAAGTACTTAGAATATACGGAGTAGAGGGCAAGTTGCTGAAAGCAGTGAAGAGCATGTATGAGGGTGCAAAGGCGGCAGTACGTGTGGAGAGTGAGCAGAGCGAGTTCTTTGACCTGAATGTTGGTTTGAAACAGGGGTGTGTGATGTCCCCGTGGTTGTTTACTGTATATATGGATGGAGTCATGAAAGAAATACTATCAAGAGCAGTGGATGTTGGTGTATCGCTGAAAAGGGAGGGAATTGAGTGGAAGCTACCTATACTGCTGTTTGTGGATGATACAGTTCTGATGAGTGATAATGAATGGGAGTTGCAGGGTCTGGTAAATGAGTTTGGAACAGTGTGCGAAAAACGGAATTTGAAGGTAAATCCGGGGAAGAGCAAGGTTATGGTCTTCGAAAGGGGTGAAGTCACAGAGTGTGAGGTGAAGCTGAACGGTTAGGCTATGGAGATTGTCAACTCTTTTAAGTATCTGGGCAGTGTGTTGAGTAAAGATGGGACTATGGATGAAGAAGTTCGGGAGAGGGTACAACAGGGGAAGAGGGTTATAGGAACGCTAAAAGCAGTAACAAGAAATAGGGTGGTCAGTATGGAAGTGAAGAAGTCCTTGCATGACAGTGTGGTAATCCCGACACTGACTTACGGAAGCGAAGCATGGACGTTGGTTGAGAGACTCAGACCAAGAGTGAGAGCAGTGAAAATGAATTACTTAAGGAGTGCGTGCGGAGTTACATGGAGGGATAGACAGACTAATGAGGAAGTAAGAAGGAGGTGTGGTGTGGAGGTAGATGTGCTGGAAAGTGTGAAAAGGAACAACTTGAGATGGTTTGGCCATATGGAACGTATGGAAAGCGAAAGAATGACTAAGAGGGTGCACGAGAGCGAGGTGGAGGGACAGAGAGGGAGAGGTAGACCGAATGAGAGGTGGAAGGATGGAGTGAGGAAGTACATGAACGAAGGCGGTGCTGGTTGGGGGAAGGGGCGTCGACTGACTGGGGACAGAGGTGCATGGGGGCGGTTCGTTCGTGGCTACCCCTTCGGGGATCACGGCGTCAGGCAATAGATAGATAGATAGATAGATAGATGATGGCTAGCGTCCGACGCCGCTCCGCGTAGTGTTGTTGTTGTGCTGTTCCCCAGGCTGCCTGGCCGAACAGCCCCAAGGCTCCAAGCAAGGCCATAACCGAGCGCCCCCACAGAACCCTCCCTGCCTACCACAATAAAGCCTGGGTGACCAAAGCCACTCCATGGCGGGGAGCTGAGGAGGGTGCGGAAACGCTCAGGAAACCAAAGCCCCACCCAGGGCCCTGGGTCCCTAAGCAATTATGAAGAGAAAGCTGAGTAGGGGCAAAGGAAAAATGTGACACTTTGGCTTCCAATCTGCCAACTTCTAGGTTGGCAGATTAGGTCAATCCACGGAAGAGACGCCGTCACTTGAGATCTAGAAAATATATAAGTAAAAGGAACAGTCAGAGTAAGCTATGGGTATGGCAGAGATCGCTCAGTTCTCACTCTGATAGACCAGCCCATCACCATATGACTAGAACCCAATCCTCTCAGCATCAGCTAGGAAAGGCCCAAGAAAGCCGCCTTTGGGTGCCCAACCCCTGGGCACCCGCCCTAGTGTTGTTGTTGTTCCCAAAGCTGCCTGGCCGAACAGCCTAGAGTCCCTGAGGAAGTCCATGGCCACGATCGGGCTTTCCCACAGAGCTCTCATTGAGTGTAGATTGTGTTGTTGGCATATGTGGTTGTGTGAAATGCAGTCTTCTATGATGTGTTTAATGGTATGGGGTGCTGTGTTACATCCCGGGCAGGTGTCGACGACGGAGTCATCCAGTTTCTTCTGATAGCTCAGGAGAGCTGGATGGTGTCCGCATCTCAGCCTGGCCAGGTGGACTCTGTCCTCGCGAGGAAGGGATGATTCGGAAGGATGGATTTCGGGAGGTCGTGCTTGCAGCTGCGTGTTGTCTGTGAGTGAGTGGATGGATCGGCGAGAGATATGAGTATGGATGTGCTTCTGGAAGTTGGTTCGGGGTGGGCAGGGAGGGAGAGAGGACAGTAATTGTGTGTGATACCGTGTGCTGGGTGTTGTTTTGATATTTCTTGGTGTCTGTGGGTGTGTGTTGCCATGTAGTTTAGTAGTGTAAACAAGGCTGGCGGTACGCCCGAAATCTATATTCTACCCCATCCTTCCCCATTGTTGTATCTCACGGCTGGTAACAAAACAATTTACCCAACACCTGGCCGTGGGATACAATAACTAGGGCCTACCGTATTTTGAAAAGTTAGGCCTTGAGGTGTTGTGGATAAAAAATATTACTCTAGGAATCTAGGCCTACAATATTTTGAAAAGTTTGGCCTAAGTCTGGCATTTTGGCTTGGCTAGAACTGCCAAAGTGTAGGCATAGTAAAGTGTGGTATTTTGGTTTGGCTAGCTCTACCTAGGAGTAGGCATGGTAAAGTAGAACAATATACTGTAGTTAAGGTACTGTATAAATAATACACTAATTTCCCAACTAGCCTAACTGATGATTATCAATGATCAATCTCATTCAGAAATCCGGTACGAGTTGTGTTAGCGGGCGTACCGTCCGCTTTGCTTACATACAGTAAGCCTAGGCACGCTTGGATAATATTCAAGACCTCTTTCGCCGCCCTATTAGAAATAGTTTATTAGGGAAAATAGGGACCTATAGACGTGCCATACTTTTCTCATTATAGTCCGCATGGAGGAATTTTGTTATCGACACTTGAAAAAACCCGACTACAGCACATCGAAAAATAACACCAAAATAATAAGTCCCGACCGTAAACAAAGCATCGCGCACAATGAATCCTTCGACTTGACTCTCCTCATTTTTCTTGTTTTGAACGATGGGGTGGGTGCGATTCACCCAATAAATGGCGTGAGCGTTACTCACAAAAACTAAATACCGGCAACGTTTTTGCCCCCTTACTGATCTACATATATGAGGATAACAATAAATCAAGGGGGGTTGAGGGGGGCATTCATCGTGTATCCAATTTACCCCACAATTTCCCTTACGTACTGTAAAAGCACGAGTCACCCAATAAATGGCGCCATTTGATGTTGTATCTTCAGATTAATGAATAATGGGTAAGTTAATGCAAATCCTCCACTCCAACCATGAAAACATCAATAAAACACTATATACAGAAAACTTGGTAAATAAGGCGGCTCTAGCTGTCTTGAATTTTACCCACGCTTGCAGTTACATTCGCATCTAATTTGACTGCTATTATTTGGCCCTGCTGGTAATATGTAATTATGATGATGACAATAAGGCATGGGGGTGAGGGGGCAAAGCTCGCCTCAACCCATTATTATATCCCACGGCCAGGTGTTGGGTAAATTGATTTGTTACCAGTCGTGGGATACAATAATGGGTTGAGGGGGCCTCTGCATCCCTCATCTTATTGTCATCATCATATATATTACCTGCAGGAGCAAATATCAGCAGTCAAATTAGACGCGAATGTAACTATGTTAACAAAGCGAACAGAACGCCTGCTAACACAACTCTTGCCTTCCTTTCTTCTCTTACTCAATTACTGAAGCCTTTCACACCAACATGCCAGCTGACAATACACCAACAATCAAGGAATCAACTGGGGACACTGGCCTAGGCCAAGGCCTACTCAAAAGCCCAGAAGTAGCCGTAGGCAAGAGTGACAGCGACAACCTCAATACCAGTACCACAACAAACAAGGCTTTAGATCTAGGTCTGGGGAACACACCAGAAGATATTAGCCTCACAATGCTAGATGCCCATAGTCTCCCCCCCGCAACACTAGCAGACACGGCAGAGCCTCCTCAAAACGCAGCAAGACAGGTGAGGTCGGGGACCCCAACGAGCACACACCCCACATGCAACGGATGCAGCCATAATGCTCCTACATACAGGACTCCAGCAGCAACTGAACCCACAACCACAAGAACAGGTGAGACTAGTGCTGTAAATTCAAATCCATGGAGACCTAGGACCAGAGCTGAAAACAAGGGCACTTATATTATGAGGAAAAGCATGGAAGTATGCAATTTCTACCTAAGAAATGAATGCCGATATGGAGTAGTTGGCATGGGATGCAAACAAGACCATCCAAAAATATGTGCAAAATTCATGAAGCACGGGCGGGATGACAGGATCGGCTGCAAGTGTGGATGGAAGTGCATCGACTACCACTCATTTGTATGCAGAATCTCGCTTAACAAAAGGGCATGTGATATCAGAGACTGCAATCTTCCACACATCAAGGGAACTAAAAGACTGACGCCCAGCAACAATGTCAACAAACCAAGGGAACATGCTACAGGACACATCCAAAGGGAATTTGCCTACACACCAACACATGAGGAAAAACTAGAAAGCCAACGCAATGCCCTCAGAAGCTGGCCAGCCATCCATCAAACTCAAAAGGACAGACCAACAGCGGTACACACGGCTATGCCCGACCAAAGTGCTTTTTTAGAGGTACTAATGGGACGTCTTCTGGAAGTGGAAAAACGGTCTCAAGCGATAATGGAGAGATTCCTAGCCCAAACCGAGGGGCCAGACATGAAACACAGAGGAAGGTGCAACTACCACTAAATAGTTTTTTTGTGGGCAACATCAGAGGACTCTACCCACGAAACAATCAATGTAAAGTCCCCATGTTGGAAGAAATTGCAGAGGAAGATAACTCAATTTTTCTAGCCCTCACGGACACACACTTGAACGAAAAAAAATTGGATGCAGAGATCTATATCCATAATTTCACACTATTCAGAGCCGACAGAGCGGACAGAAGCCACGGAGGAGTAGCACTCTACCTAAGGGAGGATATGGCTGCAAATACCGAAACTTTAGTTGCATTCTCAAACGGCACAACAGAGCTACTAGCAGTGCACATAAGACAAACCGACATGCTCATCATAATTTTGTACCGACCTCCAAACACCACAGGGGAAATTTTCAAGGTCACAGAGAAGATACAATCACTCCTACAAAATCTGCCAACTCCCGCTACAGATGTCATCATCACAGGAGATGCCCATCTGCCCATCATCAATTGGGCAACCATGAAAATAGACGGGAGGATCCAGGGATGAAAAACAGCAAGCCAAGGAGCTAATGACTATCATGGACACTGCATACATGAAGCAATACATCGAGGAACCTACAAGAGGCAACAACACACTGGACTTACTATTTGGCAACAACTTCGACCTCGTACACTCGTACGAAACTGTAAAAACTATAATGTCCGACCACAGCCTCATCAAAGTTAGAACCCCCACACCAGCCACACCACCCAGAAGATGTCAACAGGAATCAAGCCAAATCCCCTGCACCTCTCTGAAAGATCTCAACTTCTACAGCAAAGAAATAGACTGGGACAGACTGAGAGCAGAACTGGCAGTAACTGACTGGAGGGCACTATTCGAAGATAAAAACGTCGACGAAACTCTCAGTATCCTCCAGAAACAATGTCTGGAGACCTGTAAAAACACCATACCACCCAAATCAAGCAGGAAGCAGATAAAACAGATTACCAGAGATAGAAAAATACTAATGAAGAAAAGGACGTACTTGAAAGCCAAGCAAAGGAAGACCAGCCATGCGCACACTATCACCAAACTACAAGAAGAGCTCGATGAAGTTGAACGAAAACTCATCAAGTCACACCAAGAGCAAAGAACACGTGAAGAACTCCAAGCAGTTGCAAACATACGAGTAAATAGCAAATTCTTCTATGCATACGCAAAAAGGAGACTCAGGAACACCTCAACAATAGGACCGCTTGCAAAACCTATGGGCGAACTTGAGAGTGACCCAACCAAAATGGCCAAGATACTCAAACAGCAATACGAAAGTGTCTTCAGCCCGCCAAATGAAGACAAGAAAATCGATAATGCAACGACCTTCTTTGACAACGCTCCTGGGACACCACATTAACTCTCCTCGGTAACAGTATCAACAGAGGACATAATAGCAGCCATCGACAAGATTGGACCAAACTCTGCAGCAGGACCAGACGGCTTTCATGCCCAACTGCTGAAAAACTGCAAACATCAGCTAGCCTTGCCTCTAAAACTGCTGTGGAGCAAGTCCCTCCAAACTGGATATGTACCACAATCCCTAATAGAAGGTACCGTCACACCAATCCACAAAGGGGATAGTAAAGGCATAGCCAAAAATTACAGACCAGTGGTGCTGACGTCACATCTTATTAAAATCATAGAAAGAACAATACGAGTTAAGATGGTCAGCTACCTGGAAGATAACGAGGCATTCAACGAGGGTCAACATGGCTTTAGACAAGGCCGCTCCTGCCTTTCACAACTACTATCACACTACGACAAAATCCTACAGGATATTCAAGACGGAGAAAATGTAGACGTCATATACCTAGATTTCGCCAAAGCTTTTGACAAGGTGGACCATGGGATCCTTCTACATAAACTCAAATCACTGGGAATAGGGGGAGACCTTGGAAGATGGCTCCACAGTTTCATCACCAACAGAAAACAAAGAGTCACGGTTCAAGGAAGCCTATCAGAAGCAGGTGGGGTCATCAGCAGAGTACCACAAGGATCAGTACTGGGACCTCTCCCATTCCTCATCATGATAGGAGACATCGACAGGGACCTGGAACACTCAACAGCCTCATCGTTTGCAGACGACACCAGAGTCATGAAGAAAATCACCTCACAACATGATGCACAGCTACTACAACAAGACTTGGACAAAATCCTGAAGTGGGCAGAAGAAAACAACATGGCCCTAAACGGAGACAAGTTCGAGCTTCTAAGGTACAGGAACAAGAGAGCACTACAAAACGCCACCAACTACAAAAGTGGACAGCAAGAAATTACCGCCAAGGACACAGTGAAGGATTTGGGAGTAAATATGAGCAGTGACGCCACTTTTTCCCAGCACATTACCAAAGCCACAACAACAGCAAAACAAATAGCAGGCTGGATCCTGAGAACCTTCCACACAAGAAATGAGAGGTGTATGTTAACACTGTGGAAGTCACTGGTCCTACCACGACTGGAGTACTGCTCTCAGCTCTGGTCTCCCCAAAAAGTAGGAGAAATAACAGAAATTGAAGCCACCCAGAGGACATTCACCAGTAAAATCCATGGGTTTCAACACTTTAACTACTGGGAGAGACTCAAGGAGCTGCAGCTGTACTCACTTCAAAGACGTAGGGAGAGATACATCATCATCTACGTCTGGAAGATTTTGGAAAAAGGTACCAAATCCAAACATCCAAGAGACTCAACACCAAAGGCGAGGGAGGCTGTGCTATGTGAGGACTACGCCGGGATCAACACAAAAAATCAAATCCCTGATCCATCACAGCTTTGCATACAATGGAACCAGACTGTTCAACTGTATACCAGCGAGCGGGTGCCCAACCCCGAAAGGGGTTGAAATAGGGGAGCTATCCCCCCGCCAAAGGTGGCTCTCTAGGGCCTTTCCTAGCTGATGCTGAAAGGATTGGGTTCTAGTCATGTGGTCATGGGCTGGTCTATCAGAGTGAGAACTGAGCGATCTCTGCCATACCCATAGCTTACTCTGACTGTTCCTTTTACTTATATATTTTCTAGATCTCAAGTGACGGCGTCTCTTCCGTGGATTGACCTCCCAATCTACCAAGATTGGAAGCCAAAGCGTCACATTTTTTCCTTTGCCCCTCAGCTTTCTCTTCATAATTGCGGAGGGGCACAGGGCCCTGGGTGGGGCTTTGGTTTCCCGGGCGTTTCTGTCGCCCTCCTCAGCTCCCCGCCATGGAGTGGCTTCGGTCACCCATGCTTTATTGTGGTCGGCTGGGAGGGTTCTGTGGGGGCGCTCGGTTATGGCCTTGGTCTTGCTCGGGGCCTTGGGGCTGTTCGGCCAGGCAGCTTGGGGAACAACAACAACAACAACAACAACTGTATACCAGCCCCTCTCAGGAACATGACCGGGGTGTCTCCAGACACCTTCAAGAAACACTTGGACATGTGGCTGGCCAAAATACCGGACCGGCCACCAACACCAGGATACCCCAGCGCCAACTCCAACCGACTTCTGGAATGGAGAGTGGAAGAAAGGGAGCTGCCTGGTCGCAGTGGAGCCCCAGCTCAACTGTGTCACTAACGGACGGAATACAACAAAGTGTAACAAAGTGTAAGTGTAACACTTAGTGAGATTAGGCCTAGGCCTAGCCTAGGGCTTAACATAGGATACTGTTTGGGGGTTGGGAATATGCTCAGGCTGCTTTAGGCTTACTGTAGGCCTAATTAGGTAAAAATAGTCAAATCGAGACAATTGCACAGCCAACATATTAAGCAAATATTTTACCAATCTACTATAGTCTATTCACTGTAAGTAGGCATGAAATCATGACCTATAACCTCTGTAACTAAAAAACAACTAGAGTAATCAAGCTAATATGTCTACCATTTGGGAAGAGTCAGTCAAGGAATAGCCTAGATGTGAACATTTACAACCAATTTGCTCTAGCCCTTTTTGAGATACAGGTGATTTCTCGCCTACTAACAGCGAATAGACTATAACAGTACAGTATGTGTTTTCGCAGCACAAATTTGTGCATCAATTAGCCTACATTAGGTTTTGGCTGGCATAGGTAGGCTACTCTTAGCTTAATTAGGCCTGCCATAAGAATGATTAAGACATTAGGCCTATGAATAAAAATATTATCATTCTTTATCATTCTTCGGCACGGCCATTCGGCCGTGCCGAATGGTCAGAGCCTGCCTATCGTCCTCCCAACGCGTGGACTCTCTCTCAGAGCCGATAATGTGCTCAAAATCCCTTCCGACATATGTCGAGCACCGGGGCACTGCAGGGATGACCATTATTCGGGACGGATGTAGAGTTCGGGCGTAGGGTCGTCATGTTTACATAGGGCGATCGCCGCGGTTAACTTCGCGTCTATTTTGATGGCGATTTTTTCAGGTTATTTTCCCCCTACTGGCAAAATATATGATGATGACAATATGTCATGGGGGGGTGAGGGGGGGGGCAAAGCACCCCCCCCCCCCCCCTCAACATGTTATTGTATCCAATGGCATTCAAAATAGACGGGAACATGATTGCAAAGGTCCGACACCTCCCCCGCCGCCGCCGTCATGTTTACATTTGTCGATCGCCGTGGTTAAGTTCGCGTCTATTTTGACGGCGATTTTTTTTGGTAATTTGCCCCCTGCTGGCAATATATATGATGATGACAATGTCATGGGGGGTGAGGGGGGCTTGAGTGTTAATGGTGTTTTAAACACATTTGTGTACCGGTACCCTATGTCCGGGTCGCCAACGTTGAGCCGTAAGGGAGTTTTCGGATCGTACGATCGTTATGAATCCAGGCCTTGGCTAGCCCCTGGGCGGCTATAAAAAAAACTGCAGTAAAATCCTGTGTAGCGAGAGGAACTGTTTTTCAGATGCCTATTTACTAAGAAACATTGAACAATATCGTTAACCTACTGTAATTCTCAAAGTCAAAGACCATCTGGACATGAGAGGCACTCAATTCCTGGCAGCAGCCTCCACGAACCAAGACCACCCACTAAACTACATGGCAACACACCCACAGACACCAAGAAATATCAAAACAACACCCAGCACACGGTATCACACACAATTATTGTCCTCTCTCCTTCCCTGCCCACCCCGAACCAACTTCCAGAAGCACATCCATACTCATATCTCTCACCGATCCATCCACTCACTCACAGACAACACGCAGCTGCATGCACGACCTCCCGAAATTCATCCTTCCGAATCCTCCCTTCCTCGCGAGGACAGAGTCCACCTGGCCAGGCTGAGATGCGGACACCATCCAGCTCTCCTGAGCTATCAGAAGAGACTGGATGACTCCGTTGTCGACGCCTGCCCGGGATGTAACACAGCACCCCATACCATTAAACACATCATAGAAGACTGCATTTCACACAACCACTTACGCCAACAACACAATCTACACTCAATGAGAGCTCTGCGGGAAAGCCCGATCGTGGCCATGGCCTTTCTCAGGGACTCGGGGCTGTTCGGCCAGGCAGCTTAGGGAACAACAACAACCTACTGTAACCTAACCAAAACCTAAACTAACCTAATCTAGTATATTAGTGGACTATTTATGAATGTAAAATGTAAAAATATATTTTAACATTACCAAAATATTGATATACTGTATATATGCAGGTCTCCACCCGCTACACAGGATTATGGGGCAAGAATGTTAAGACCGGGCGTACCGTCTTAATTGTTTACACTAAGTGTACTGGCGTCGGACCTTTGCCATCATGTTCCCATCTATTTTGACTGCCTTTGGATACAATAATATGTTGAGAGGGGGCTTTGCCCCCCCCCTCACCCCCCTATGACATATTATCATCATCATACATATTGCCAGCAGGGGGCAAATTACCGATCGTCATGTTTACATAGGGCGATCATCGCTGTGAACTTCGCGTCTATTTTGACGGCGATTTGTTTTCGGATATTTGCCCCCTGCCTGACAATATATATGACGATGACAATATGTCATGGGGGGGTGAGAGGAGGCAAAGCCCCCCTCAACATAATACTGTATTCAATGGCATTAAAAATAGACAGTAACATGATAGCAAACATCCAACGTCACCGCCACCGTCATGTTTACATTTGTCGATCGCCATAGTTAAGTTTGAGTCTATTTTGACGGCGATTTTTTCGGTTATTTGCCCCCTGCTGGCAATATATATGATGATGACAATATGTGAATGCCCCCTCAACATATTATTGTATCGAAAGGCAGTCGAAATAGACGGGAACATGATGGCAAGCGTCCACTGCCGCTCCGCATAGTGTAAGCAAGGGTGGCGGTACGCCCACACTCAACATTTTTGCCCCCCCTAGCAACATAGATGACGATTTCAATAATTCATGTGGGGGGGGGGGGGAACCCATCGTGTATCCCATATTGGAATTAGGCCTATAACTAAGGCCATGAATACACTCAATTTCTCAAAATCTGAAAGAAAAAACATGAAAAATAGCCTAAGGGTGCGAGCCTATTTCCTATAATTACCATATAAATCAATATAAATATAAAAGTAGGCTAGGCCTAAAAGCACGATTCACCCAATAAATGGCGCGATTTGACGCCGTATCTTCAAATTGATGAATAATGGGTAAGTTTATGGAAATCATCCACTCATATCATGCAAAACAACTATGAAACACTATAGGCCTAGGCCTATTCCTTGAAGAAAAAAAACATGGTAAATAGCCTAGGCTAGGCCTAAGGCTAGTCTTGTTGAACGTTACGGAAAATATAACCGAAACTACCACTAATTTTCCCATGGTTTTTCTTTTTGGTTTTAGGTAGTTTTCATCATTATACAGTAGCCTAGTTGAAATTAGGCCTAGTTACAATCCCCGGAAATTTTTATTTCTCCCATTATCCAACGATCTTAGAACACTTAGATATACTGTAGGCCTAAGTTATTTTCAGAGTAAATATACAATTTTCTTTGCCTTTGGATACAGGATGGGTTGAGGGAAGGCTTTGCCCCCCCCCCACCCCATCCATGAATTATTGAAATCAGCATCTATTTTAACAGTAAGGGGCTTAATAAGAATTTCACTCCCGTCAATAGGGAGAGTTATAGGCTAGGGAGTTTTTTATTTTAACAGTACTTTATATAGTGCTCATAAAATATATCTCCGGAGGTTGAAACACATTTTAATATGATCTTTGCAACATCCTTATTCTATACTAGCCTTCAAATATTGAGAAATAATTAGTGGTAGTTTCGGTAATAAGTACCAACGTTACCGGACTTTATATCAGTAATGGCTCAGAAAATGGGTAAAATTCTAGATCTGGTTGCACAGCGAATTTAGCGTTTTGTGTTTTTGTTTTTCTCAGTTTTCTTTAATATACAGTGTTGTTTTATACTAAGGACTGGCGGAAATGAGTATTTACCCATTATCCAACAACCTAAAAACACGGCCCCCACTAGTGGGGAGGGCTATGAAGATCAGGGAAATTGGGGGGGTAAAAGACGAAAATAAGGGGTAATATTAGCCTAACCTAACCTAACCTAGTATATTAGGTGGGGGCTGCCGCCCCCACACCCCTGCTGGTTGGTAACAGGACGATTCGACGGTGCGCCAGTTCGACGATGCCGTCGAAATGTCTAAGCTCACGATCGTCGAAATGTCTCTTGTCAGAACCGTCGAATCGTTAAATAATACCGGCCATCGTCTAATTGTACTTTTCAACCCCTTGGGGTTCATGTCGCATTCCAAGTTTTTTTTGTAGAATGATTTATATTAATTACGAAAGTTCCACAATACAATACCTTCCTAAACTGTATATTATCGTCGAATGATAAACAATTCAACTTTAATGTCACAACGCATTAGTTGGAATGTTTGAAGCTTTGGGACATACATTTGATTTTGCATTGTTTATTTGCTTTATTAGCTTTGGGTCATATATTCTACCATTTCTATGTGTATAAAATTAGGACCATTGAAGCGTTCATTTGAAAGTATTTAACCGTTTCGAAATTTGTGTGTGTTGTCTGTGTGTTTGATTAGAACAATACAATTTCTTAATTGGAAGGTTTAACTGTTTCAAAATTATGCGTATACAGTATCTGTGTGTGTGTGTGTTGGGTTAGAACAATTGAATATCAATTTGAAGACTATCTGTTTCGAAATTGTGCGTATGACGCGTGTATCACTGTATGTGTATAGGCCTATATTAGCTGAATATTGTTTCAAGTTATTATCATAACGACAATGGACAACAACTACCGGTACTGCAAGTGTGAAAGACCTGTCCGTTTAATAACTTATCCAAGCCGATACATTTACGTAAATGCATTACGTAGTCATACCCTCATGTTATAGAACTTAAATTAATAAAACAAAAACATAAACTACGAACTGTAAACATAGACAATTTGGGAAGGATGTAGTTACCGGGTGTACCACTACCGACATACAACATAAATCATCTATAACTACTTATAATAAAATAAATACTTATAAATCTATAATACTAGGTTAGGTTAGGTTAGGTTGTTTGGTTAGGGTAATGTATTTTTGTATCCAAAGGCAGTCAAAATAGACGGGAACATGATAGGGTACACCCGGTAACTACATTCTTGCCGACAATTTATATGAAAACATATACTGTAGGCCTGTCTACGAAATGAAAAACCTGATTGTAACCCCTTAGACAATCTATATGAAAACATATAGCCTAGGCCTGTCTACGAAATGAAATGCCTGATTGTAACCCCTTTCCAATATGTCTGTAAATATATAATTACTATTAGCTAATACCCAGTAGTGCTAACAGGGGAGTAGGGTACGGACTGGAGGAGCGGGATGGTGTAATTGCTGGAGGAATGGTAGATGGATTAAGGATTATGTTTAGTAATGTGGATGTGTTTACTCAGGACAAGAAAAGAGAACTGATATGTAGGTTGCAGGATGAAGAGGAAAAACCTGATATCATAGCCCTACAGGAAGTAAGACCAAAAAATGTTAGAATTGAGAGGGAACTGGTGGAATATAGTTTGGAGGGTTTTGAGTTATATGAGAGAAATGCTATTAGAGCAGAGGTTGGAAGAGGACTGTTTATTTATGTAAGAAAAGAGCTCAAGGTTAATGAGGTGGATATGAGACAGCAGTATTGTGAGTATTTGTGTATTGAAGTAAAATGTGTAAGAGGATCAATTCTAATTGCCTCTATATATAGAAGCCCAAATAATAGCAGGGGAGAGGATGATAACCTACTGAAAGCAATGGAGGAGATAGATAATAGAGAGAACAAATATAAAATTTTGATTGGAGATTTCAATTTGCCAAGGATCAACTGGGCAAATTGTACTACTCCAGCGGGACAGGGTAGCATGGAAAATAAGTTTATAGAGAAAGTGAGAGATTGTTTTTTAACGCAACATATTGTAGAGATGACAAGATATAGAGATGGGACGCAGGGGAGTGTACTTGATTTGATTTTTAGCAATGAAGAGGATATAGTGGAACATGTTAATGTGGATAGCCCTATAGGTCGTAGTGACCATGCCTGTATAAGCTTTAGTTGTAACATTAAATCGGAGAGGGATAATAAAAGCAATAGAAAAATATACATGTATGATAGAGCAGATTATGAGCTGCTGAGACGGTGTTTGGACATTGACTGGGGGGAATATTTGAACGGTGAAGACGCTGAAGGAATGTGGAGGAAAATTAGAGTCAAACTGGAGAATGCTGTATCCAAAAGTGTACCAGTAAGGGAATATAAGGATAAAACAAAATTGAGGAAAAGAACTAACCCAGAATTGCCAATGAAAAGAAAGCTTTGGATATTGATTAGAAGAAAGAAACGATTGTGGGAAAGATTAAAATTGTTAAAAAAGAACAGGGGGTCTAGTATAGAGGCTAAGGAAGTGGATCTGGAACGTAGACAAATAAACAATAAAATAAGGTGGGAAACAAGGAGGGGGGTGAAGGAGAGGGAGAGAGAGATAGCTAGAAATGTGAAGGATAATCCAAAAATATTCTGGAAGTACATTCAGGAAAAATTAACAAGAAGAGTAGGGATCCCAGAGCTGGTGGGGGGGTTGAATGATGGGAGTAGAGCGGAGACTGATAAGGAGAAAGCAGAGGTGCTGGGGAAATACTTTGGGGGGGTACTAACAGTGGAGTCGGAGGATGCAGTGCCTACTATTCCCATCAAACAGGCACCGGCACTAGAACTAGTAGAGTTTTCCCATGCTAGAATAAGAAGGGCTATAGAAAAAATGAACAGAAGTAAGTCACCGGGACCGGATGGGATACACCCAAGAATCATAAAGGAAGGAGGGGAGATGTTAGTAGAGCCATTGAAAATGTTATTTGAGGTATCGTTTAATACAGGACAAATCCCGATGGACTGGAGAGAGGCGAACATAACAGCTATATTTAAGAAGGGAAAGAGAAATGACCCAGGGAATTATAGACCAGTCAGTTTGACAAGTGTTGTGTGTAAACTAATGGAAACGGTAATTAGAGAAGGAATAATGGATCATATGAAGTCAAACCAACTTTTCAGTGGGAGACAGTTCGGATTCTTGCCGGGGAGGTCGACGGTACTACAGCTAATTAAGGTGGTAGATGATTGGATGCAAATTCTAGAAGATGGTGATGTAATAGACGTGGTATATTGCGATTTTATGAAGGCCTTCGATAAGGTCCCACATAAAAGGTTAATAGAGAAAGTTAGAAGCTATAATATAGGGGAGAAATGTGTGAAATGGATAGAAGCCTTCCTGAAAGATCGGAGACAGAGGGTATTGGTGAATGGAATAGGCTCGGGGTGGAGGGAAATTACAAGTGGGGTACCTCAGGGATCTGTGTTGGGACCACTGCTGTTCGTTATATTTATCAACGACTTGCCTGAAGTTATAACTAATGGAAGTGAGGTATACCTGTATGCGGATGACACTAAACTGTATAGAAGAGTGAGGAGTAAGGAAGATATGGGTTTGCTTCAAGGAGATGTGGAGGGCATGAAGGGATGGTCTGAGCATTGGTTAATGCCTTTTCATCCAAAAAAATGCAAGTACATGCGGATTGGGACCAACAAGATAGACAAGGTAGGATACAGTATGTATGAAGCGATGGAGGAAGTGAGTGCAGAAAAGGATATAGGAGTAGTGATAGATAATAAGTTAAATTTCTCAGAACATTTAGCGGAAAAGATAAACAAAGCCAATAGAATTGTAGGGCTGATAAGGAGGACATTTGTGTCACTTGACGAAGAAATCTTCAGGAATCTATATACAGCGCTGGTTAGGCCACACCTGGAATATGCAAAACAGGTGTGGGCTCCATATATGGTAAAGGATATAGAAGCAGTGGAGAAAGTGCAGAGAAGAGCTAGCAAGCTGGTACCAACGTTGAAGAACGCGGGCTATGAGCAGAGGTTGAGGACACTGGGACTTCCGACACTGGCATATAGGAGAAAGAGAGGGGATATGATAAGAGACTTTTAAGATAGTGTCAGGAAAGTACGATGAGGATGTGTGTGAAGGTATCTTCTTGATGCGGGAGGGAACAAGAACGAGAGGACACTCTAAGAAAATTTACAAAGAAAGAAATAGGCTTGAGAAGGCGAAGAACTCATTTTGTGATAGAGTGGTAAATGAGTGGAACGCACTGCCCCAGTATGTAGTCGATTCCGAATCAATAAGGGAGTTTGAAAGTAATCTTGATAAAGCATGGGGAAGACAAGATTTGAAGTTTGATTATAAAACAAAAATACAGAATAGTAAAAATGTTGCGTCTGCTACCGCCGCCGCCAACACCGTGAACGACTGCAGCAGTGCAAGTACTGGTACTGAGCTGGATACACAGGCATAGTTTGCCTTTTTCCAGAGGATCTACTGTAAGAAACTGTAAGAATATATTAAATTAAACATAAGAATATTATATAGCCCAGGCCTAGTCAACAAATAGTAAAAAAAGCACTATACAAATATAATAAAAATAATGAGACACTTCGACGGAGGTTCGACGGTATCGTCGAATCGCCCTATTAGCGCCGTCGAACTGGCACACCGTCGAAACGTCCTGTAATCTGCTGGTTTGGTATTAAAATAATAAAAGATTGACGTTCGCCGAAAAAAAAAAAAATTATGAAGTCTCCGGTATTTACTCAGCAATCTTCAGCTTTGGCTGTGGATAACAGGAGGTAAATATTAACTTTTTCACAGTAATTATAATTCCATTTCCGCCGCTACTGACCGATATAGGAATGAAGCATGGTAGGCTATAGGCCTATGACAAGTTTATAGAAGACTGAACATAAAAAAATATTAATTTCCATGTAGGGTGGTAGATACATGGAATAGGCTACCAGGGTGGGTTATAAATTCAGACAGGGCGGGTGCCCGACCCCGAAAGGGGTTGAAATAGGGGAGCTATCCCCTCGCCAAAGGCGGCTTTCTAGGGCCTTTCCTAGCTGATGCTGAGAGGATTGGGTTCTAGTCATGTGGTGATGGGCTCGTCTATCAGAGTGATAACTGAGCGATCTCTGCCATACCCATAGCTTACTCTGACTGTTCCTTTAACTTATATATTTTCTAGATCTCAAGTCTTTTCCGTGGATTGACCTCCCAATCAGCAATCTACCAAGATTGGAAGCCAAAGCGTCACATTTTTCCCTTGCCCCTCAACTTTCTCTTCACAATTGCTGAGGGGCACAGGGCCCTGGGTGGGGCTTTGGTTTCCCGGGCGTTTTCGCACCCTCCTCAGCTCCCCGCCATGGAGTGGCTTCGGTCACCCAGGCTTTATTGTGGTCGGCAGGAAGGGTTCTGTGGGGGCGCTCGGTTATGGCCTTGGAATTGCTCGGGGCCTTGGGGCTGTTCGGCCAGGCAGCTGAAGAAGAAGAAGAAGAAAAGAGCTTGGGGAACAACAACAACAAATTCAGACAGTACAGACACGGTGGAAATATTTGAGAGGAATTTAGACAGGGTATGGAATAATCAAGAACAAAAATATAACTATAGGCCTAAGGCATCAATAAAGTCCCCCACCACCGCCACCAGTTACCATCACGGACAACAAAGTAATGTAACCGTAGAGCTGGAGCCACAGGCCTGATAAGGCCTCTTCCAGAACTTTTAGGACTTCTGTGAGTATCTGTGAGTATATAAATTGACGAGTGTGCTGTGAAACCGGATCTAGAATTAAACCAGAAAATGTTAGAAAGAGGGAGTCTAGGCCTATTATTATTATGGGTAGCCTAGGCCTAGCCTATTATGGGGAGCATTTTGAGCTTTATGTATAGCCTACGATAACATGCAATGGGAAAATATAAACGAAATATTCAATGACACGAAACAGACCACTTGCGAGTTTTGGGATATAGCCTAAGGAAGTTAGAGAAATGAACATCGATGTAGGCTAGGCCTAGGCCTAAATCAGAAATAGACCTAGCCTACAATAATAATGTAGGTTTCTGATGGATGCAAAGTAGGCCTATGTCGAATTGGGTTTTAGCCTATGTATTTATGTATGTACTGCAACCGTATTTTAGCTGATAATTTGCTAAATATCGATGTCTACAGCTCCAACTTCCTTATAGAACGAAACTAATTTGCCGACTTGCTAGTTTCGTTCTAGCCTAGGATATAAGGAAGTTGGAGTTGTAGACACCGACATTTAGCAGAATTACCAGCTAAAATACGGTCGTAGTACATTCATAAATACATAAAATCCAATTCAACAAATCTTTTATCCATCAGAAACCTACATTATTATTGTATTTATGTTTAATATCGATATTTATGGCTCTAACTTCCTTAGCCTATAGCCTGAAACTCGCAAGTGGTCAAATGCCAAATGGCCAAAGTATATAATTATACACTAACGGCAGAGGTTCAATTGCGTATTTTCATAAAATATATACAGTGTATATAGGTTTGTATCACAAAGATAAAATCCATACATCATATTTGGATATACTACGAATGAGGAGTCTCTGAATTTAATCAGATAAGCTGTATGTGTACGATTACATCCAATAGTGAAATATATACGAAGTATTAAAGGACACGAACACGACAAATATGTGCTTATCGTCTGAGTCTTCTTCTTCTTATTGTTTAAATGTGCAGTTTGCTTGGAGGGTTGTGGTGTCTCCAGATTACTGCACAGGCGTTTTAGGAGGGGTGAAAAGAACAATTGTTAGTATAATAGGGGTTAGGAGAGATAGTAAAGGTGGATTTTATACTACTGTACTGTATATGGGGGGTAAGTTTGTCGTTGTCTTTTGAGGTCAGGGTGATTTAAGTCTAGGTGAGGGTGAGGTCAGAGATGATGATGATCAGTTGTAGTACAGTACAGTACTGCTCTATGTGTACTGTGTGATTCAAGTCAAGGTGAGGGTGAGGTCAGAGATGATGATGATGATGATGATGATCAGTAGTGGTATAGTACAGATTCAGTTGGATGGTAATTTTATATGCTTGTGATTTTGTTTGTTGTTCTGATGTAGGTTCCTAGGGCTGATGCGATGACATGTTTACTGTGCTGTGGTAGGTCTCCTCCACCTAGGATATGCTTGATGTTGAATGTTCCTCCTTGTTGGGTTACTACACTTCTGAGGTGGGTGCGGGCACCGTAATGTCTGTGGCAGTGGAGTAGATAATGCTCCACTGTCTCAGGTGTGAGGCAGTACGGGCAATTTTCATTTGCTTGCAGTCCTGAGTCAGTGTTGCCTTCTTCTTCTTCTTCTTCTTCTTCTTTTGAACCCGCCCGCAGACCGTGCAGATCCGCAGGGCTGACCTTTGTATCGGTACTGGCTCAGAAACGTTAGTAGGAGGGAAAGTTTAGAGTAGAAGGATAGTTTAAGAGACAGTTTTTGTTTTGTTTGTATAAACCCCCCCTCACTTCCTCCCCCCTCCCCCTCACCTCCGCTCCCCCCCCCCCCCCCTCACTCATTTCTCTTCCTCCACATTTTCTCCAATATCCTCTTCATCATCTCCATGTCTTGTGTTTCCATCTCCTGTGTTAACCCCAATAGCGCCCCTACCCCTCTATCTTCCCTCTGCTTAATCTCCTCCCACCCCCTCTCCCCAACTCTATTCCTCATGTACCTCTCCAACTCCTCTCTCTCCTCATTATATCTTGTACACTCGGTTACTATGTGTTCTACATCCTCCACTATTGGATCCCCTCCCATTTCACATTGACTGCAGTGCGGTCCCACTCCATTCCATCTCCTTGTTCTCTCATTTGTTTCTAGCGATCCTGTTCTTGCTTTAAATAGGAGTTTCGATCCCCATCCCCCATCATAGTACAGTTCTCTAGCTGGTTTTTCCTTCTCTCTATAATATGCCAGCGTGGCTTTATTTTCTACCCCCTCCCTCCATCTTCTTCTCCCCTCCTCCTTTATCCCCTTCTCTATCTCTCTGACACATCCCCTCCCATTTTCTAGTATGACCCACTCCCCTCTCTCATTTCTTTTTCTAAATTCCCCCCCCCACCCGGTGTCTTCTTCTTCTTCTTCTTTAGAACCCGCCCGCAGACCGTGCAGATCCACAGGGCTGACCTTTGTATCGGTACTGGCTCAGAAACGTTAGTAGGAGGGAAAGTTTAGAGTAGAAGGATAGTTTAAGAGACAGCTTTTGTTTTGTTTGTATAAACCCCCCCCCCCTCACTTCCTCCCCCCTCCCCCTCACCTCCGCTCCCCCCCCCCCCCCCTCACCCATTTCTCTTCCTCCACATTTTCTCCAATATCCTCTTCATCATCTCCATGTCTTGTGTTTCCATCTCCTGTGTTAACCCCAATAGCGCCCCCACCCCTCTATCTTCCCTCTGCTTAATCTCCTCCCACCCCCTCTCCCCAACTCTATTCCTCATGTACCTCTCCAACTCCTCTCTCTCCTCATTATATCTTGTACATTCGGTTACTATGTGTTCTACATCCTCCACTATTGGGTCCCCTCCCATTTCACATTGACTGCAGTGCGGTCCCACTCCATTCCATCTCCTTGTTCTCTCATTCGTTTCTAGCGATCCTGTTCTTGCTTTAAATAGGAGTTTCGATCCCCATCCCCCATCATAGTACAGTTCTCTAGCTGGTTTTTCCTTCTCTCTATAATATGCCAGCGTGGCTTTATTTTCTACCCCCTCCCTCCATCTTCTTCTCCCCTCCTCCTTTATCCCCTTCTCTATCTCTCTGACACATCCCCTCCCATTTTCTAGTATGACCCACTCCCCTCTCTCATTTCTTTTTCTAAATTCCCCCCCACCCGGTCCTGTTTTATATTTATCCTCCCCAATCTTTTTTTGCACTCTCTGTTCCATTTACTTTGCTCGCTCGCCCATCTGTATACCTTCCCCGGCCACCTATCTTCCTCCATCCCCTCTAGTCTCACTTTGTACTTCCCTTTCGCTTTCCCAATCCTTTCCTCAAACGTACTCCACCCCATCTCCCCTCGGATTGCTTCTTGAGCTACGTATTTATTTGCCCCCAATCCTGTCCTCCCGATTTTATTCTGTATCGTTTCTAATTTCTTCGTTTCCGCCTCTGTTGTTTCTACCGCCTCTAAGCCGTACATTATTGCAGGTACTCCCAATCCTTTCCACAGCCCTCGCACTATTTCATAGCTATTCGCTCTTAGCCTTGTCGCGCTCCATAGTCTTCCATTCCATTGTTGCATTTGTCCCACCTTTTCACTTTTCGCCTTCTCAAACCCTTTCTCCGTGATCGTTACCCCCAGATATTTATACTCCCTTGTCTGCTTCATTCTGTTTCCTTCCAGTGTCCATTCCTCTTCTTCTTGAAGCCCTCCATTCATTTTCATCACCTGGCTCTTTTCTTTACTAAATCTTACTTCAAGTTCCTCCCCGAATCTCGTTGCTTCCTCTAGTAGTCTCTGCAACCCTCCTCCCGTTTCTGCCATCAGAACTACGTCGTCAGCAAACAGCAGTACCCCCAGTCTTTCTTTGTTTATCTGAATCCCCTCCCCAACTCTTTTCATCCTCTGTGTCATTTCTTTCATATATAACGCAAATAATAACGGCGATAATACGCACCCCTGCCTTACCCCCCTCTTGCTTTCTACCCATCCCGTTTCTATATTTCCTAGCGCGTACTTCGCTTTTGTTCCTTGGTACATCGATGTTATGATGTTTATATACTTTTCTGGTATTCCACTCCTTGCCATTATTTTCCATAGCAGTTCCCTGTTTACTCTATCATAGGCTTTTTCTATATCCAGGAATGCACAGTAACCCATTTTTGTCTTTTTTCATTTTCCCCATCACTTCGCTCAGTATATAGATATTATCTGTCCCCCTCCTATCTCTTCTGAACCCATTCTGCTCATCACTTATTAGCCCGTTTCCCTCTATGGCTCTATTCATCCTTTCCTTCAATATCCCGCAGAAGAGTTTCCCTATTGTGTTTGTCACTGTCACTGGCCTGTAGCTTTTCATTTCCTTCTTACTCTTGTACCCTCCCTTGTGCAATAGTGTTACTCTCGCTTCATTCCATCTTTCTGGTACTCTCTCATTTCCCATTACCTCATTAAACATTTTCTTCAGTCTTCTTGCCATTTCTTCCCCCCCCCCCCTCTATGTACATTTCATTAGGTATCCCATCCGGGCCGGTTGCCTTTCCCTTTTTTAGTGCTTTGATCCCTCTCCTTACTTCTTCTATTGTGAGCTCCCTTTCCATTTCCATCTTATCCTGTTCTGGTAGCCTTCTCTCTCATTTCCAAGTTCCATTCCCTCTCCTCCCCTTGTTCCTTTACTCCCCCTATTTCCTCCCAGTATCGCTTTATTTCAATCTTTATTTCTTCTTCTGTCTTTATTATTCTATCTCCCACTATTAGTTCCACGCTTTCTTCCTCTCTACCGGTCTCACCTCTTAACATCCTATACCACTCCTTTTGGCCCTCTTTCCCCTTGCTTCTGATCTTTTCTACTTCTTCTTTCTCGTGTTTTATCATTGCCTCTTGTATTAGTATTTTTACCTTCTTCCTTTTCTCCTCGTATACCTGTACCACTTGTCTTTCTTCTCGTTCCCTCTCTCCGCCTTCCCTCCTATTTCTCTCTATCATCCTTCTCCTTTCTCTGTTCGCATCCCTTCTTTCACTTCTTGCTTGTTTTATTTCCCCATTCCACCATGGTTTTTGTTTTCTTTTTCCTGTCCATCTTCTTGTGTACAAGTAGTGTAGTGTAGTGTTGTCAGTGTAGCAGTGTTTACTGCTACATCTTAAAAAGCTACATACTTAAATTTAGCTAACATTTTCCCATAACTCCCACGGATACTCTATAAATATCTAGAACCATAGTAAATTGTAAAACATGCAAAACAAACCAACAAAAACCCTTCCAGAGTTGTAGCATCTTTCTAGATTTGGTTTGCATTGACTATGTAGCAACATGCTAGCGACTTTTGAAAAAGGATCTAGCGGTATTTTGTGGTAACACTTAGTACCTAGCTAAAGTTGGTTCCAGGTTTCCCTATTCCCTATTCCTTATTCGAAATAATGCACCAATTATACTGCATACATCTCACTATAATAATAATAATAATAATAATAGTTCTTAAAGCTAGCGCATGCTAAGCTAGCTAAGGATAGCTCAATAAGGCCGATTAGGCGTATTTCCATTGGGGTCCTGTAATACTACCCCATCCCTTTGCTCATGAGGGATGGTAACGACTCGGTGCTTGTGAAAAATCTTTAATGCGCCGAGCGTGGGCGCGAACCCGGGCCTTCTGGGTGGAAGTCCGAGACGCTAGTCACTACACCAAGCGAGCCGTTATAAAGAGTATTCATTAATTTCATTAAAATATCCAATGGTATCATTAGATAAATTCTAATAAATTTAAAGTGTTATTATGACGAATAAGGAATAGGGAAACAGGAACCAACTTCAGCTTAAGTTAGGGTTGAGGGAGGAGGGTTAAAATATGAGTCACACAGGCAATTGTCAAAACTTTGAAGGTTCAGATCATTGTTATTAAAATAAGCATTTGGCAATGTGAGGAATTGTTAAAAACCTTAGCCTATAGGCCTACTCTGCTATTCACCAACAATAAATTTGAATTATCATTATTTGGTAGGGTAGGTATGTAGGGGTAGGCCTAGGTTGGTTAAATAATTGGTGGAATTCGTAGGGACTCGAACCTATTTGAGAGTTAAATTTTTAAAAATGCATGGATCTGAACGATGAAATGAAGAATTGTTAAGCAAAACTAGGGGATGCGGGGAAGCCGAGACTGAAGACTGAAAACGTTGTGTAGGTACAGATAATTATATGTATATACTAATTTCAGAATAGACAGTTTTCAATGCTGCGGCCAAACTATTCCACCAATTTCTATTCTTTCGGTACCAAAACGTTCAGAATTGCGAGCCTCACCCAACTATGCAAGCATGGCTTTGATCATCCGCATAGTTTTCAAGATATGGATTTTTAAGTGTATTTCGAGTTTTTTTCAAGATTGACGAAAAAAAAAACACGTGCAAAGCAAAACTTTTTCCATAAAATTTGCGGAGCATTAGTAGTGGAGTCCATAATTGCCAAAGCCCAATCATTTTCTTTGAGTGGGAGAGAGTCCAGAGACGGTATTTAAGTATTAATTTTTTCTGGAAAACAGCTGCCACAGACCTGTTTGGCCGCCATTTTGGATGTTTAGCATATTAAAAGTTGCCCAATACAAAAACACACCTTGTATGAAAGTTTGGTCCCGATCCGAAAAGCGGTTCCGGAGTTATTGCATAAAAAGCGGCGTGAAAAAATAATTTGGAAGATTTAATGATTACAATAGGGGTTCCCTGCAGGGCTCGAACCCCTAATAATAATAATAATAATAATAATAATAATATTAATAATTAATAACAACAGGTAGCGAGTTCTCCTACCCGGCCTTGGAGCTCCCGAAGACTAACACCACCAGTCCTGAAACATCAACAACTGATGCTTCTTCATCGCACCTCGACACCACCCCCAAGCCCTCCAGTACGGAAGACAGCAGCTCGAGCGAGGAGAGCGACGAAGACACTGAGAATCAAACGGAGGAGGGATCGGGTGGAACAGGAGGCGAAACGGAAGGGTCTGGGTCCGGAGAAAGCCTTTACTTCCAAGGGGGCGGTTGGGATACAGTTATGGATATCTTCGTGGATCAGGAAAAATAAGGAAATTGGAATATTCAACCTTTGGAAATAGCTTAGTATAATATGAAGCAGGAGACTTCAGTATCATATGAAGGAAAGTATTTAACAAACAAAAAATAACGAGCATTATTTCAAGTAGGATAGTTTTTGTTTAGTGTATTGTTGTTTCGATAGTTTTTAATTTTAATGAGTTAGTTATATTAATTTGAACAGTAACTTTTGAGTTCGTTTTCAAGTTTTATATTTTAATAATCATAAGAGGTAGAATGGTCAACCTCACCGACAGAAATGAAACTCCGACATTCAAAACTTAAACCATGACACCCAAGTCTGCAACCCCGACAACCTATGCTTTTCCTCTGCACCCCGTCACCACCTAGCTGCGTCCAGCACTAAAAACGGCACCTCAAATCAGGAGAGCGGCGAAGAAACTGGGAAATAAGGGAGCCCACCTCGCTTTTTTCTCTTTCTCTCCCTCTTTCTTTGGCTTGTATCCATTTGGCCCCATTCAGCCTACTGTTTTAAGACGTTTACCCCCATCCAGGTGTCAATATTTTCCTGGCGAGCGGTAGTGAGCCACCATATATATATTTTTGTTTTGGCAGCAAGCTAAATTTGTAAATTTTCGATAGAAAATGTCGCTATCGCTCGCCAGGAAGAAATCGACACCTGGATGGGGATAAATGTCTTAAAACAGTTGGCTGAATGGGGCCGAATGGATAAAAGCCAGGGAAAGAGAGAAAGATAAAAAAAAAACGGTGACCGAGAACAAGGAGGGATCGGTTGAAACAGGTGGCAAAACGGAAGGGTCAGTAGTTAGCCCATTCAGTACCGGTGACATCCTTTTCATTATTTTAAACTTAATATAATCGCCTAATAGTAGCCAGAATTAAGTTAAAAGGACGTCGCCGGTATGGAAGGGGTTAATTAGTAATATTATACTTTTATTGATAATATTAAGCGCATTTCTCGGTTTCATCATGCCACATTTCTTCTTGCGTTGTTTCCACATAGTGATTTTGATAAGTTGTTTTGTCTTTTTACTGTGTTCGTCCAAGTTTTGGTTTGTTTATTTTACAAGTTTTACATTATAACATACATTTGTGATTAATAAAACATAGGATTGAATTGCATTGATTTGATTTGTTGAAGGAAAAGCCTAAATAATATTATTGCAAGATTGTATGTGGCAGTAGTAGAGACACGTATGATAATTTCCTGATAGGGTTACCGGCTTTTTTTGTATCTTTCTCACCTGTTCTCTCTTTCCCTGGCTTGTATCCATTCGGCCCCATTCAGCCAACTGTTTTAAGACGTTTATCCCCATCCAGGTGTCTATTTCTTCCTGGCGAGCGATAGCGAGCCAGCATTGTATGGAGAAATCCGGCTTCGCCGGAGACATTATTCTATCGAAAAATTTACAAACTTAGCTTGCTGTCAAAACAAAAATATATATATGGTGGATCGCTACCGCTCTCCAGGAAAATAATGACACCTGGATGGGGTTAAACGTCTTAAAACAGTAGGCTGAATGGGGCCGAATGGATACAAGCCAAAGAGAGAGTGAGAGAGAGAAAAAAGCGAGGTGGGCTTCCTTAACCTGACAAGCGCGATATAGACCTAGGTGCTAGGGTAGTTATTTGTGCATTTCTAGCCCTGGATTCTGACAGAATTCGTTATATTTACAATATAAAGCATTATTTGTTTTCGGTATGCTTTTATTTTACATATATGATGTATATATGAACCTTCAAGAGTGCTAAAATAAGTGGGAAAAGCATTTGGGTGGTGAAAAACGAAGATATTGGCCACCCGGTCATAATCTCAGGCGAGAGAGAGCCACAGGCAGCCCTCCCCTCTCGCTGTCTGGGAGTCAACTGAGACGAGCGGGGCGGTGTGTGCCGGTGTCTGGGTGTTGCATAACGATCTTTTATGCAACCCACTTGTGCTACATTATCGCGGGAGAGAAAAATAACCGATAAATAAATATAATAAGAGGATAAATAGGTGATAATTGAGGAGGGGGGGGAGGGGGGAATAAGGTGGGGAAGGAGGGGAGGGGGAGGGGTGAGAAACACATGGATGAGTACTAGAGGGGAATTATCTCACCTAGAGACAAAATCCTTTGTTTTGATAGGCCCTTTTTTTTTTTGGAAGGCTTTTTTTATGGTCTTGCTTCTGTGAGGCCTATCGCGTTCCCTATAGGAAGCCTTCCGTGAGGCCTATCGCGCTTGCCGGGTTAAGTCAGACCCACACAACAAGCGGCGGAGTGAATACAGAATTGTTTGTTCGTGAAGAGAATTATGAAATAGTTGCAATATCTCCAAGCCAAACTTAAGAGGTGCTTCCCAGACAGCGCTTCCATGGCTGCTAAGTACCAGAGAGGATGCAGGTATGTGAATTTACAAGTAATTAATCTGAAATCTGGAGTTATGCAATATATTTCGTCAATTAATCAAGAGAAACTGTAGGTTCGAGCCAGGATGGAGTTTTCGTTTCGAAGCAGGTAAGTTTGTGAAGCATCGATATCTTTTCGTTGATTAAACAGCCACAAATAGACTGGATGACAAAATTGATAACGTCAATATTAATTATTTCTTGTTTTTGGACATTATTAAGGGGAGACTGGCCTTTTTTGTTTTGGTCTATAAATTAATTTATTCCTATATTTCTTAGTTTCCTTGCTAGACCTCCATCAAGCTTAGAAACACCCCCTAGACACCCCTTCAAGATAAATTTGTACATTTTTCGGTAGAAAAATGTCTTGGCCGAAGGCCACTTCTTCTTAAGATTTCAGGCTCGCTATCGCTCGCCAGGAAAAAATCGATACCTAAATAACACGAAAGGGCTTAAAATTTACAATGAAATAGGGCGAAAGGTATTAAAATCACCGGTAAATCTATAGTTATACTACCCCTCCCCCACTATCCCCACCCCCCACCTCCCCCCTTCAAAACACACTTTTTTGCGTATTTTTGGATGGTTCAGCAGACGCGGAAACAAAAAAACCCGGAATTTGTTTATATTAATGTCACTAATTTTCCCATGGATTTATAGTTTTCTGTGTTAATTTTCATCAATATATAATGTTTGGAAGTAATTACAAGCCTCTGAAAAACCTTTTCCTCATGAGGGGGGCTTTGCCCCCCCTCACCCCCCCATGACTTATTGTCATCATCATATATATTGACAGCAGGGGGCAAAAAACAAGTACGCAGCGGCCCAACAGCCCAACCGACTGTACACCCAGGTAAACAAACCTCACTTTGCCGAAGGTTTGTAATACTGTACTTCAATGTATCTATTTCAAGTCAAATTTACATTTCCGCACATCATCAAACCATACTATGTCTACTACTAATAATATTAACCTATTAGTACCAACAGAATAGCGACAAAATAGGGGTAGTATAACTGTAGATTTATCAAATCGCCAAACTAATAGGCCGAACGTCATAAAATCTGAAAACAAATGGGGCTAAAGATGAGGAAGAAGGGGGACCAGAAAAACGGCCCCTTCATGGTGCTTGTATAGTTTAGTGGGTCAACATTTTAATTTTCCAGGTTATCAACTGCTCCAAAATTTCAGACCTAAAGGAGGTGTATGTTGCTTCACAAAATCTGAAATTGCCCTGGAGGAGGTTACTAGTTTCAATTGTCCCTATTTTGATTATTCTATATACAAATTAATTTCTGCTGGTAAATTTAAATACATATGTTGCATCTACCGTTCCCCAAATACTCCTCCAGAGCAAAGTCTTTTTGATTCTCTGTCCTCACAACTCAGTGTCCTCAACTTCAATGCTTCTTCTGAAATCACTGTGTTGGGTGATTTTAATGTCCATAATGTTGAATGGCTCACTCATTCAGCCAGGACTGATGATGCTGGTCTTGAATGTGAGCTATTTGCAGACTCATTTAATCTCACTCAACTAGTCAACCAACCCACCCGTGTACCAGATAATCATAATCATAATTCCCACCTACTGGACTTATTTTTAACAACCAATTCAGAAAATTATTATGTTACAGTGAGGTCCCCGCTTGGATCTTCTGATCACTGTCTGATACAGGCCACCTGTCTATCACCTACCACACCTTCCGACTCTGAACCTGTTTTGGTGACTAAATGGCATTACAATAGGGCAGACTGGGAGGGTCTTCAAGGTTTCTTTATTGATATTCCCTGGACCTCTTTCTTTTCTAATGATGCACACTCCACCTTGAGCCACATACAAGATTT
This sequence comes from Paralithodes platypus, assembly GCA_032716605.1. Lineage (NCBI taxonomy): Eukaryota > Metazoa > Arthropoda > Malacostraca > Decapoda > Lithodidae > Paralithodes > Paralithodes platypus. Next base: position 62,117,974 of record CM064483.1, on the reverse strand, counting down.
TGTAAAAATTGGAATGGAAACTTTTATTCCTCATCAAAAGTACAGTAAAAGATCTAATTCACCTAAATGGTTTGACCATAATTGTGCTAGAGTAACTGAACAAAAAGCAATAGCCTACAATGCATACACAAGATCAAAAACACATGAAGCCTTTAATTACTTTAGAAACATCAGAAATCATGCCAAAACTGTATTAAACCGAACTAAATCAAACTTTCTCCACAAGCAGGCAAATAAACTTCTAAATAATCCAAATGATAACAAAATATTTTGGTCTACTCTTAACTCATTTAAATCCAACTTCACTACTGCTTCATCCATTCCACCATTAAAATCTCCGACTGGCAATCTTGTAAGTGACCCACGAGGTAAAGCTAACCTTCTTGCGGATATTTTCTCCACCAACTCAACCTTAGATGAAATAAATCAAGATGTCCCTGTACTTAATTTTAATTCGCCTGAAATTCCCTCACTTAACCTCTGAAGTGCGCATGGGGGTAATTGGAAACGTCCCCCTGTGCTGACGTATTTGAGGTGTTTCCGTCACTAAAATATTCATTGTGCCATTAATAGCATTAATACTTATCCATATGCGCCTATTATGGGTTGATTATAAAGGTATTAACCTGAAACAACAATAAAACGAGTGAAAACAGCGTTTGGATGGTCAAAATCGGAGATATAGCCCGCGAGTTGTATAATGTATGGGTGAGGCAATCTGCTTTCCCGCCAATTTCCCCCAAGGCCACTGAGACACAGTCGATCGATACTCTCTCTCTCTCTCTTGCACTCGCTTGCTATCAGTGATGACCACACCCTCCAATCGGATTTCTAATGTTAGCACGAAAATATACCTCAGAATAAGGGAATAACAGGGAAAATAGGTGATAACTGAAGGAGAGGAGGAAAGTGGGGAAGGAGGGGAGGTAGAGGACTGAGATTTTGCATGGCCCAGGGGCCAAAAAAAAAAAAAAAAATTTTTTTTTTTTTTTTTTCGATGTCAAAAGTTGATTTTTTTTTTCTCTGACTCTTAAGAGTCTCCCCGCAGTGCGCCGGGGGAACTCTTAAGAGTCTCCCCGCAGCTCCCGGGTTAAGATCCACACCAGACATGTCAAAACTATTTTGCAGAATCTCTCGGTAGATAAGGCTCCTGGTCCAGATGAAATTCCTCCAATAGTACTTAAGAATTGCTCCTTGGTGCTCGCTCCTGTATTGGCAAAAAATGTCCGTCTATGTACTCATACCTCATGCTTCCCAGTACCCTGGAAAGAAGCAAACATCCATCCAGTTCCTAAAAAAGGTGCCTCTTCAGATCCATCAAACTACAGACCAATAGCTATAACTTCCACTCTTGGTAAAGTCTTTGAAATTATATTAAATAATCAGCGGCTCGCTTGGTGTAGTGACTAGCGTCTCGGACTTCCACCCAGAAGGCCCGGGTTCGCGCCCACGCTCGGCGCATTAAAGATTTTTCACAAGCACTGAGTCGTTACCATCCCTCATGAGCAAAGGGATGGGGTAGTAGTACAGGACCCCAACGGAAATACGCCTAATTGACCTTATTGAGCTATCCTTAGCTAGCTTAGCATGCGCTAGCTTTAAGAACTATTATTATTATTATTATTACATAATTAAGCATCTTGAGAATAATAAATTAATCAGTGATAGGCAATATGGTTTTAGACGATGTCGATCAACTGCAGACATGCTTTGCCTTCTTACGCATCAAATCAACCAAGCTACAGACCAACATGGTGAAACACATACAATAGCACTGGATATATCAAAGGCATTTGATAGTCTGGCATCAATCCTTATTGTCGAAGATGTCACACTACGGCCTTGCATCATTAGTTCCACTAATTTCTTCTTATCTTCATAACAGAAAAATATGTGTAATGGTAGATGGCCTTTATTCTCAATTTCACTCAATAAATGCTGGTGTTCCCCAGGGATCAGTTTTGGCCCCAATTCTGTTCCTCATTCATATCAATGATTAAAATGTAAAACTTGCAAACTAAACAAACCAAAATTGGGACAAGGACAATATAAAGTCAAATTAAATTATCAAAATCGCTATGTGGAAACAACGCTTACTAAAATGAAAATTATTAAATAAAAGAACACAATCCACCACATAGGGTGTACATCACTACATGAGCAAGTTAATCTGTTTCCCAAGCAAACCAATCGCACATATAACAACGCACTATCGTCACGTTAAAGGAAGTAGTCAAGTTTGGGAAGTCCGGGACGTTCTGGCAAATTTTACTAAACTCTGCATGAATAAAGAAACTACATGTTAAATGTCAAAATATTATTTAAAATCAAATTTGCAACATGACAAGACATTAACAATAGTAAAAAATACAAATATTGATAAGATATCTATACTATTACAAAATAATATATAAAATACAGTACAGCACTCACTAACGATAGTGCTATCGGGTAGGTACCTGTAAGCATAGCATGCCTCAAGTGACCCCTATCAATAACTACCCTACAAATAACCTACATTTATAGCACAAATAAACTAAGGAAATCGCAAAAGTAAGCAATTGATACTATCGACAATGAATACATATAATATAAAGAGAAATAATTGCAAAATATGAAGTAACAACAGATTTAAACAAAGAGTACTCTTTTAACAAGAACAATAAATTTAAAAAATCATCAATATTAATAATAATAATAATAATAATAGAAAAAGAAAAAGAAAAAGATAAACAATAAATACAGACAAAAAGTAAGCAGAGGTTATACAAGAAACTTCAAGTTAAAAATGCTTGATTAAAATTATTGATGTCAAATTTTAGAATACAGTCACAATAATTGACCCTAAAAAGATTAAATTTATGGAACAATTTACTTGCCTCAAAACCTCTGTCCACTAAGAGTCTGTATAGTAACCTAGCTCTAGCCCAAAAGTCATCTACTTTAGTGCAGATTTTACAAAATCTTATTAATTGGAAATAAAAACAATTATAAGTGATTTTACTATCGATATTACTACTAGGGAAAGGAAAGTTTATTACGTTAAAATTAAAATCATCAACTTTGTGATATACTTTAAGTATGCACTGTTCATTAACAATCTCTATATTTATATCAAGAAAATTTTCAACTTTATAATTTACGTTACATTGTGTGAGGGGAATAGAATTAGGGTAAATAAGTTTAGCAACTTGATTAAAATTTAACAAATTGCAAACAAGAATATCATCAATATATCTACTATTATTACTTAACAGTTTAGCAAGTGCTAATTTTTCTGGAATTTTATTTTTCTTGCTACTGTCAACTAAGTCTTTTATATATTTAAATTCTAAAGCAAGCAAGAATAAGTCTGCAATTAAAGGGCTAGCATTTCCACCCATAGGAATTCCTAATATTTGTTTGAAAATGTACGGCCCGAATCTAACATAAGTATTGAAAAGGAGGAATTTAAGGGCATCTTTAAGTTTAGTTCTATCAAAATATACAGAACTAGTGGGAGTAGAGCTAAGTGATGCATTATTAAAATATGTATAAACATTTATGAAATAATTACCATTCCTAACGAACCTGTCAAAGTGCAAATCTATAATAAAGCAAAGCTCTGAATATACTAAATCTAAAGGCAAATTGGTATACAAAGTTGAAAAGTCGAAGCTATGTACCGAGGTAACTTTCGGCATGGTATTTATTTTATCAATAACTTCTAACGAATTGTCAACACTCCAATAATAGTTAATGCCAGTTCTTCTCATGATGGTATTACAATATCTTTTATGAGTACTTTTAATGTATTTTAAGCAATTTACTACTTGTTCTGATAGAGTTTTAGTGGTAGCAAATTTTGCTCCGGCAATAAAGCGATATTTATAAGGTCTTTTATGAAATTTAGGTAACATGTATAATTTTGCAATGCACTTGTTCTTATCAGAAAGGTTAATATCAAATATTATATTTTTCTTGGTATGTTCATCGATTAAGTTATCAATATTCAGATTATTTTGAATTTCATAAACAGAATTACCGCAAATATTTTTACGTAATATGTTACCCTTAATACCTAATTCTTTTTTCATATTTTCAAGATAAAATTTCTTACATGTGAAGCTATAATTATTGCTGGCTTTATCTACTGTAGTGATTACAAAATGTTTATGTAAATTTATTAAATCAGCTTTAAGCTTATTATAATTATAGTCTATAAAATCTGAAAGATTAAATTCATTTTTAAGCGAGAAAATTTTATTTCTAATTAACTTAATTAATAATTTAGACCATGCTTCTAGTTCTCTCGCATTGCAGCACGCAATTTTTAACAATTTATCTTTTAATTTATTGACTGAAAAAACAATATCTTTTAAAATTATGTCCCATGTTACTTTATTACTCCCTATTCTAAATTTAAACCCTTTACGACATAGCTCCGCTAATTTGTCGTTTGCAAAATGTTTAACTAGTTCTACATCACCTGTTAATATGTGACATATCGGACTATAAATGAACTTTGCTAGTGCATCACGTCTGCTAGCTGGCATATCCATGACTCTTTCACACACGCATTTATTATTATTGAAAATATCATTATCTCATATCTACCACTCATAATCCAATACATTCCTACGCAGATGACTCAACACTCCACAGTTCCTTCACATTTACCAATTCATTCACCCAACCCGATCTTATAAATTCAAAAATAAACACTGCAATTTCTCTGAACCAGGACCTTTCTAGAATTAATGGATGGGGACAAAAGAATCTAGTTTCCTTTAATGCACAGAAAACAAAGTACATTCAATTTTCTAACCGACAGAATCTCACTGACTCCCATATATTTTTTAATTATGTAAATATTCCCACTTCCCCTAGTATTGACATTCTCGGTGTAACATTAACTACTAACTTGAGCTGGACACATTATGTTAGAAGCATTGCTAAGAATACCTCTAAAAAAATGGGACTCCTGTACAGAGTTCGAGAATTCTTCACTGACGAGCAGTTGGCCGTAATATATAAAAGTCATGTGCGTTCTCAGATGGATTACTGTTCACCTCTGTGGGGTGGAAGTGGAGTGGTTGCATTGAGGCAGTTGGACAAAATTAAAAATAAAGCTATTAGATTAATCAATAACCCTGCAATCACACAGGACCTTCCTACATTATACATACGAAGAAACGTTGCATCCCTTGCATTATTCTACAGATATTTTCACAGCAATTGTTCCGAGGAACTTGCTTCTATTGTGCCGCCTCTCCACATCTTTCCCCGTAGAACTAGGGCAGCTGAGAGCGCCCATGAATTTACACTTTCTCCTCCACAATGCAGAACTTCTGCTTATCAGAATTCATGTATCCCCAGAGCTACTACTCTTTGGAATTCACTTCCCTCGAATTGCTTTCCACAAACTTACAATCTACAAATGTTTAAATCCAGTTGTTACAAACATTTTATGAATGGAGGATGCCTTTAGTTTTTCCTTCCTCCGTTCATTGTCTCTTTAAAAAAAAAAAAAAAAAAAAAACATGTATACTCTTACACATACAGTATATTGTGGCCTACATTTTCGAAGCTACATCATCACGAGCTGAATCAAATTATATTTGCCTACGACATGCATTTCAAAGGTTCATTTTATTCCTCAAAACATTCGGAAAGGATTCATAAAATGCCATGACTTTTGTCCTAAAGTGTACACTCTAGGACTTAAAGTCGTGGCCTTAAGATTTCGAAACTATCCCAAACTGAATTGAATCTATTATTATACTGAACTGTGGCTTTCAACTCAAATGAAGGTGTACTGTACTTAGACTAGAGCAGTAAACATGTATTAACCTTTGGCCAGTTTTACATTTTTTTTTTACCTAAAAAACTGGTGTATTTTTTCTAGAAGTGGAGAGCACGCTCGCGTGTGAATTTGCTTGACCTGGGTTAGATCCCAGCCAAGGCAGACATTTAGTGGGTGTGGTAGTACGTCCTAGCGTCTTTCACATGTTCGCACCCAGTCGTGGGACACCTCGACGACATGTACAGACTAATAACATACATAACAAAGCCACTCTAACAGCTTCCTCTCTCTCCAAGTAAATAGGAAAAGTAGAAAGTAGCTACGAGGTGCCGTTGTAAAGGCTTATCCCTCAATACCTTCACCTGACCTGCCCTTGTCCATTCGAGCTAAATCTGGTTAAGTTAGCTTAGATTAGCATAGAGCAGGTAAATTAAGTTAAGTTTGGTTAGGTAAGCTAGGTTAGGTACATTAGGGTTTTGTTAGCTTAGTCAAGTTTGACAAAATTATGTAACAAGTGATATCAGACATAAAATTTGATTATATCACAACTCTTTGATTATATTTAAACTCTTTGTTTAAATCTGTTGTTACTTCATATTTTGCAATTATTTCTCTTTATATTATATGTATTCATTGTCGATAGTATCAATTGCTTACTTTTGCGATTTCCTTAGTTTATTTGTGCTATAAATGTAGGTTATTTGTAGGGTAGTTATTGATAGGGGTCACTTGAAGCATGCTATGCTTACAGGTACCTACCCGATAGCACTATCGTTAGTGAGTGCTGTACTGTATTTTATATATTATTTTGTAATAGTATAGATATCTTATCAATATTTGTATTTTTTACTATTGTTAATGTCTTGTCATGTTGCAAATTTGATTTTAAATAATATTTTGACATTTAACATGTAGTTTCTTTATTCATGCAGAGTTTAGTAAAATTTGCCAGAACGTCCCGGACTTCCCAAACTTGACTACTTCCTTTAACGTGACGATAGTGCGTTGTTATATGTGCGATTGGTTTGCTTGGGAAACAGATTAACTTGCTCATGTAGTGATGTACACCCTATGTGGTGGATTGTGTTCTTTTATTTAATAATTTTCATTTTAGTAAGCGTTGTTTCCACATAGCGATTTTGATAATTTAATTTGACTTTATATTGTCCTTGTCCCAATTTTGGTTTGTTTAGTTTGCAAGTTTTACATTTTAACTAATAACCATCTGAAGCCTCTAGGTTTAATCTACTGGATTATGGAGGTAAATAAAATAATTACCATGTTCCGTAGTTATTGGCCAGATCATCTCTTTATAAGTTGACCAAGTCATGGTCGATGGGTCAGGCAAATTCCCAGGTGTTTGAAAATCGTGAATTAATCATAAAAAAAAATTGTATTCGATAAAGTGGCATGTATGCACATTTTCTGTACAGCACTTCTGCTATCAAAGAAAACTTGTTGAAGTTCCTATAAAATAGTCCTAAATAAGTATTATATTATGGTTCAGACATGTTTGCTGTAGTATTGACAATATGGCTTTTGTCTTCAATGTCCTTAGTATACACCATGACTATTACTTTCAATGTATGTATCTTGTACCGTTTTAAATTTGTTTTTGTTTTTCTTGTTCCATTTTACACTATTTTCTGATATTGTAACTGCAAGTGAATACTCTAGTGTAAGTTTTGCTATTACTGCAGTTCCTAGTTTGCTTTGATAAACCATTACCCCTTAGTACAAAGTATCTCTGTGATCTATGCATTTATTCTCCTCTTGTACTTTAACGAGAATGCCCTGGTTAGTAGAGATAATTTCAATTATTGTACTGTCCAATCCATGTGCAGCTTGTAGTCTCATATATTCCCATTTTTTGTTACAAAAAATTGTACAGTACTTTTTAACACCTGGCATTCTATTTAGTTATCCAAATTGTACTTTTTAACGCACAGCGATTCAATTAGTTATCTCAGTTTGGCTAATGTTTATGTTGTGAATATTGGTATAGTTTAGTTTAGTCTGGCAGACATAATCAGTTTAATTGTAGTCTTGTAGAGTTTCTAAAATAAATAACTATTTTGTTCACAGATAATGTCCGAGCTAACTAAAATTGAGAAACACTTTAATTAAAACTGTTTATCACATATAATGTACCGGTAATAAGTAATAATAAGACAACCATTTTATGTAATTAAAGACATTATAGAAATAACATACATTGACTTTTTATTGAAGGCGAATACAATAGAAATCATTTAACCCAGTTATGTATTAAAAATGCAATCACATACACTTATTTATTGAAGGCGAATAAAAATAGAAAGCTTTTAAACCCATTATGTATTAAAAATGCAACTAACTATATACTTATTTCACTCAATTATTAACCATCCGTGAAGCAAGAAATATAATATTTGTGGGCGACACACATTGGAGGTGGAGTATTTGGTCTTCCGATTTTGTCTATTAGTCACCTTAAGGGGAGATTTTCACTAAACAGGGTTTTTTTCTGGTCCCTCTTCATCCACATATATAGCCCCATTAGTTTTATGATTTGTATACTTCAGTTTTGTCAATTTAAAGACCTTTCATACCATTTAGGTATCAATTTTTTACTAGCGAGCCTTATATTTAGGAGGAAGGCTGGGACAATTTTCTAAACAAAAATTACACATTTATCTCGAAAGGGGGTCTTGGGGGTATTTTGTAAAGGTTAATGGAGGTCTTGGGAGCAAACTAAATACCTCCCCTTAACCAAATCATAATTATTCTGTAACTCCTATTACAAGGCACTTCATTATTTGTGTTCCTGTGAAAAAGAACAAAAAAATGGGTATTTCACTGAGCCTTCTTTTTTCATAGTTATTGTTTAAAAAGTAGATTTGTATATTAACGAAATGTTCACGCTCTCATGGGGAAAGTTACTTAACAAAAAAAATAGCATGCTTATGAAAAAATTAAGTACATAATACATAAATACAAAATATAAAAATAATATAATGCAAACAAAAAAATACATACAAAATATATAAATAATATACAACAGAATTTTCAATATTTAGGGCTGATCTGCAGAAATATAGTATGTATCACTAATTAATATTACCCCTTTCAGCATGGTGATTCATGTTCTAATACTAAACTGGGCATTATTAGACAATGTATTTTCAGCTTGGGAAGTAAGTTTAGGAATCTAAGGGGCACAAGATATTTGAGTCGACCACAAGAATTCTACAAGTCTTTCCAAATCTGTGCAATATCTTCTAATGTTAGCCACAATAAACTGCCAAATTGAAATATTTAATTATTGTATGCAAAATAGACAATATTAATGATACTTTCAATATCTTTAAATTAAAATGTAAAACTTGCAAACTAAACAAACCAAAATTGGGACAAGGACAATATAAAGTCAAATTAAATTATCAAAATCGCTATGTGGAAACAACGCTTACTAAAATGAAAATTATTAAATAAAAGAACACAATCCACCACATAGGGTGTACATCACTACATGAGCAAGTTAATCTGTTTCCCAAGCAAATGTGAGCAAGATTAATATACAATATAATTTTTTTGGTTTAAAACAATGCCTATTGAATTATTGTTAATACTCCAAAGGCATTCTTAAAATAATAACTACAAAATGTAATGTAATTATAATTGTTCATATTTATCCTTTTATTATCAATTAAATCAAGCCAACTGAAGTTTCAATTTGATGCAGAACCGATAAATTATAACCATTGTATTCCAAAACTAATTAACGATTAACAAATTGTTTTGTGAGAATGCAGAACCATAGATCTCACCATCAATATACATCACATTAGCCTACACTTGATAGGTCATGTATAGCACTAAGCAATGTTCTAATTCATTTAAAACACATTCTTCATATAAAACTAAATGGAGAATAAATCACAAATGCAAGTGATCAAATTATGTAGTAAAACTTGCAGGAAAAATTAAACATTGGAACACCATGTTTAATTTTTCCTGCGAGTTTTCTACATAAAACTAAATATTGTACTTATATTTTCTCTATTCCTTACAAACCTATCAAACTCAGTTTTTAAACATTCACAATTCTTAAAATTAAAAGTTTGTAGATACAAAAAAAAAAAATCCATCATTCCTCAGTGATAACTAGTCAAAATAATAACAGAAATATCAAATTAAATTAGATGGGTTCATATGCTACATAATTATTAAATTAGATGGGTTCATATGCTACATCATTATTTGCTGGAAAGAACTTTAAGTAATCAGTAAACATGATCAAAATAGGATAATACCAAACCCTATCCCTTATTATAAACTAAAATATTGTTTCAGAAACTGCATTAGAGCTAAGTAGCCTACACATTTCTCAGTAGGCCTAACATAATATAGCAGTAAATTAGTCAACAAAATCAACTGGATAGTACTATTTAGAAACTTTCTCAGTAAAAAATGAACAGCAGATTATACAAACTGGGCATTTCTTACTATATAATGTTCTTCCTATAGAACATGCTTTACACTAGACATCCTGGCCAAGGGAGAAATCAATACCATGACCAAAATATGAGAGGAAGCGAGAAAAGGAAAACAACAAAGAAAATGCAACAAGAACAACTGGGAGTTATCATGGGCAAGCCTTCATATATGGGGAGGTTGTCGAGCCCGTAAGTACTATCAATATTACTGTCCAGTCTGGCAGGAACTGTTACAGGCTGAGAAACGGGAAGATCAGAAGTAGAAGAGGAACTATTGACTGGAGTAGGGGAATGAGCAGGAGAATCTGAAACAAGTGAAGAGAAATGAACAGAAGAATAATCATGAGTAGAACTATCAGGGTTTGTGGGGTCAAGAGGCAGAAACAGGTGATTAGAAGCAATGCGAGAAGAATCAGAAGTGGGAGAAGAAGGAATAACTGGGGAAGTGGAATAAACATAGAAAGAATCAAGGGTAGTTGGATGAGTTGGTGGAGAAGGGCGATTGGAAGGAATGGCAGAAGAAACAATAACTGGGGGAGAGGAATGAAGAGAGAGAGAATTAAGGGTAGTTGGATGAATTGGTGGAGAAGGGTGATAAGAAGGAATGGAAGAGGAAGAGGAAGTGAAAGGAAAAGCAAGAACTGTGGAAGGAGAATAAACAAAAAAATCAGGAATAGAAACATCAGGGGTAGTTGAAGCAGGAGGTAGGAAAGTATGATCGAAGGGAAGGAGTAAGGGATCGGATACAAGAGAAGTGTAATCATTATCAGTAAGGGGTGTTGAAGAAGGTAGGGAAGCAGAAGCAGAGACAGAAGTTGGAGAAAGGGATGCAGGCTCAGAATCAGAGGTTATGAAAGAAATCCTATTCTCGATAAAAACAGAACTTTCTAAGGCACAGAAACCTCCACATAAGAAAGCAATAGTGGATTCGGAGCCGCAGATGATACTGCCAAAGTCATGCGGCCCTTGTATTAATTTTTTGACTCGAAGTTGCGAAGTTCTACGGCGAGGTTTTGCAGGGCGGCAGCTGCATCTTCACAGCTGTTGGCAAATAGAGAATTGTTTAATTAAGGTGGCCGATATAATTAATAAAGTAGAAGTGCCGCTTTTTCCAAAATCAAAACGGCATTGGCTACCTAATTCTGCGATGGGTTACTATCACTACTATTACCATCCTCTTCTCATTCCGTTCCATTCTATTGATTACTCTGCTTTAACCGGCCACATCTCTGAGGCATAAGTCATCGCACTCCTAACACGCGAGGTATACACCTTCCCTTTAAGGTGAAGTGTGAGTTCTCTCATGGTCAGGAGTGACAAACAGCTCTCTAAACTTCCCCCAGCCACTTCCAAGTCGAGCAATGGACCCAGCTTCAGTGCAACTTCCGGCAGAAACCGTATCGCCCAAATAACAGAATTTATTCACACACTCCAGCGCTACACTGCCGAAATCAACACTAACTGGCAGGTTATTTAACACAAGTTCTCCCTTGCTCACTGTACATTCAGTCTATCTTGTGTACCCAGTCACTACAGACGCAAAATTGAATTGAATCACATCCCACCTCTTTCCCATTAAACTGCGCATGGATAGTCGCCGCTAATTTCCATAGTTCCGTGTCCTACTCCACTAATCACCAGGAAAGATATCTGCTTAAAGATAGGGATCTGTATCTTGTGTTTGTAGACCTGGAGAAGGCCTTTGATAGGGTGCCCAGAGAAGTTGTGCAGTGGGCTATGAGAAAACTTGGCGTAGAGGAGTTCCTGGTGCGTGTGATAATGAAGATTTATGATGACTCAATAACAGCAGGGAGGGTGAAAGCATGTGATAATGAAGATGTACGAGGACTCAAAAAAGTCAGGGAGGGTGAAAGGTGTACCGAGTGAAGAGTTTACAATTCACATCAGAGTTCACCCTCTCCTCTTTGTTATGGTTCTGGAGGCACTATCTGGTAATTTCAGAATTGGGCTCCCCTGGGAACTGCTGTACGCAGATGACCTAGTACTTATCGCAGATAGTGTGGAGGGTGCCGAGGCCAAGTTCAGAAGATAAGAGAGGGCATGGCAAGTAAAGGGTTAACTCAGAAAAGGGGTGGGATGCGCAGAATGCAGAAAAAGGGTGGGCTCGAACTCAATATAATGTAGCGTCTGCCGCAGCTGGGTACATCACAGGAAGAAGCGCTGCACTAGAATAAAGGGACCTCTACCAAGGAAGAAGGCCGAAATTGAGAAATTTGTATGCATAGTATGCAAAGACGAGCTTGTATTCAATGACCAGCTCGAGAGTGTTAACTTTGGCAATGAGGCACTGGAGATGGTGGACAAGTTTTGCTACTTGGGTGATACCATCTCTTCCAGTGGTGGGGGTGAGGCCGCTACTATCGCCAGAATAATGCGGCTGGGGAAAGTTTAGAGAACTTTTGCCACTACTCACCATGAGAAGATTCCCTCTCCCCTTGAAGGGAAAAGTATACACTTCATGCATTAGAAGCGCAATGACATATGCTTCAGAAACGTGGCCTGTCAAAGCGGATAATATCAACAGAATGGAACGCAATGAGATTATTAAGAACGGTCAGATGGATGTGTGGTGCCAATTTGCAAGATAGGATATCAAGTGAAGAATGAGATGGATGTGTGGTGCCAATTTGCAAGATAGGATATCAAGTGAAGAGTTAAAGAGGTTAGGTATCAAGAGTATCAGTGATGATATGCATACTAGCAGGCTTTGATGGTTTGGACATGTGGAGAGGATGGATGAACAAAGCTGGATGAAAAGATGCAAGTTCCATGATTGTGGAGGGAGCTGCAACAAGGGGCGGACCAAGAAAGACGTGGGATCGGACTTTGTGATCTGATCTTAAATCAAAGAACCTGACAAGTGAGGCAGTCTTAACAGGGTTGCCTGGAACGCTGCTATTAGGATGTGAGACCAGAACCGCATTTTGTGTGCACTCGCTCTTTAAATTTGGGTATGTATATGTATATTTTCTATGTGCATTCCAAACATTTCATCAATACACCTCCTCCTCCTATCCACTTCACTACACTAAACATGCACACCACACTTCATTCCTCCACACCAAAATTAAAAAAACACAAAATGATGAATTTTAGCCCAGCCTCGGAGTCCCCAGGGGGGGGGACCATAAATGCCCCCTCACCCGACCGACCATCCCCTGACGACCCCACACAATTACCTGGACCTCGGCCTGTTACTCTTTCTATTAATTTCTGCAACATTCGCGGACTTTCCTCTAACTTTCACTCTGTTGAGCACCATCTCTCCTCCTACAAACCTGATCTTCTCTTCCTCACCGAAACCCAGGTGTCTGTAGCAACATCCAGCAACCCCTTCTCTGTATCCTCCTACTTTCTCTATCCTAGTTTCAAAGCCAAAGGCGGATGTTGTGCATATGTGCACAACAAACTCACTTGCTCTCGTGTTCCCGATTTGGACTCCTCTGAATTCTCAACTTTATGGCTCAAACTTTCCTGTCATTCTCTTACTTTTCTATTTCTGTGCTGTCTATCTTTCCCCTAACTCTACCAACTTTCCTAAATTCTTTGACTATCTAAACTCTACAGTGGAACACATTCTATCCATTTCTCCTTTCTCAGAAATCTCCATCTTAGGAGATTTCAACGTTCACCACCGCCAATGGCTCTCCTCTCACACTACTGATCCACCTGGTGAACAAGCCTACGTCTTTTCTATCCTAAATGACCTAGAGCAGTTAGTTCAGCAACCCACCCGTATCCCGGATCGAATCGGAGATCGGCCCAACATTCTTGACCTGTTTCTAACTTCTAACCCTTCTTCTTATACTGTCGATCTTTTCTCTCCTTTGGGCTCCTCCGACCATAAACTTATCTCTGTCACCTGTCCTATCTCTCCAGTACAGCCACCCGATCCTCCTAGCCGGCGGCGCTTGTGGCACTTTGGCGCTGCCGACTGGGAGGCTCTTCGGCAGTACTTCTTTGATTTCCCATGGAATGATTTCTGCTTCCATGGCCGAGGACCCTCGGAGAGTGCTGAACGCATTACCGAGGTAATCCTATCGGGCATGGAAGCATACATTCCATTCTCTTTCTCTCAGACTAATGCTAAAAAATCTTGGTTTACTCACGCCTGTTCTACTGCTGTCCGCAATAAGGAGGAAGCATTCAAACGGTACCGACGCCTTAAAACTCAAGACTCTCATTCTTCATATGTTTCTGCCCGGAATCAAGCCAAATCTGTTCTTCGACTTGCCAAACACTCTTTCATCAATACTAAATGCACTGAACTATCCAACTCTAGCTCTTCCCAAGCTTTCTGGCATCTAGTCAAAAACCTCTCCAACAATTTCTCTTCCTCGTCTTTCCCTCCCCTTTCCCACTCTGATGGCACAACCATCACTTCTTCCTCTGACAAAGCTAAACTCTTCGCTCAAACTTTTGCTAGAAACTCCACCTTGGATGATTCCGGTGCTATTCCTCCCTCTCCGCCCTCCTCTCTCTTACTTATGCCTAATATCCTAATCTCTTCTAAAGATGTACTTTCTACCCTCTCTGGGCTTAACACTAATAAGGCGTACGGTCCGGACGGTGTTCCTCCTGTTGTTCTCAAAAACTGTGCTTCCGTGCTGACTCCCTGCCTAGGCAAACTCTTTCGTCTCTGTCTATCCTCTAACATCTTCCCTTCATGCTGGAAGTTTGCTCACATTCAACCTGTCCCAAAGAAGGGTGACCGCTCTCAACCCTCCAACTATCGTCCAATCGCTCTTATCTCTTGTCTTTCTAAAGTTTTTGAAACTATTCTTGCTTCCAAATTTCTTAAGCATTTCTCTTCTCATAATCTGCTCTCAGATCGCCAGTATGGCTTCCTTAAGGGTCGCTCTACTGGTGATCTTCTTTCATATCTTACTAACTCTTGGTCATCCTCCTTTCGGGACTTCGGTGAGACTTTTTCTATTGCACTAGACATATCGAAAGCCTTCGATAGAGTCTGGCATAAATCTTTAATTTCTAAACTACCCTCCTTCGGTTTCTATCCCTCCATCTGTGCCTTTGTCTCTAATTTCCTTTCCAGCCGTTCCATAGCTGCGGTTGTGGACGGCCATTGTTCACTTCCTCACCCTATAAACTCCGGTGTTCCTCAGGGCTCTGTCCTATCTCCTATTCTCTTTCTAATTTTTATAAATGATCTCCTTAACTGTACCTTAATTCCCATCCATTCATACGCAGACGACTCAACCTTACACTGCTCCATTAGTTTTTCAGAACGCCCCAGCCAGCAGTCCCTCAACGACAAACGTAATGAAGCCATAGAACTCTTAAATTCTGATCTAAATACTATTTCCAATTGGGGCAGAGAAAACCTTGTTAACTTTAATGCTTCCAAAACCCAATTTCTCCATCTATCTACCCGTCAGGATCTCCCAGCGGACTATCCCTTATTCTTCAACAATACAAAAATCAACCCTTCATCTTCTCTCAATATTCTTGGTGTCTCTTTTTCTTCTGCTCTCATTTGGAAGGACCATATTACCAGTCTTGCTAAGGCAGCCTCCCAGAAGCTGGGTGTGCTCAACCGCCTTAGGGGGTTCTTTTCCCCTACACAGCTTCTTGCTCTGTACAGGGGCATAGTGCGCCCTTGTATTGAGTATTGTTCACATGTGTGGGGAGGTTCCTCTCACACCGCTCTCCTAGACAAAGTTGAAAGGAAGGCCTTTCGTATCATTAACTCCCGTCCACTCACCAACTCTCTGCAATCTCTCTCTCTCCGCCGCAATGTTGCATCTCTCTCGCTATTCTATCGCTACTATAATAATCAGTGTTCCTCAGAGCTATCCCAGTGCATACCACCTCCTTTACGTAGGGCACGTGGTACCCGTCTTGCAACTCAATCCCACCCCTACTCTGTGCAACTCTCCAACCCAAGAGTGAAACTTTACTCTCAAACTTTCTTCTACTCAACATCTGAGCTCTGGAACTCTCTCCCAGAATCAGTCTTTCCCTCTTCCTATGACTTAAATTGCTTCAAGCTCCGTGTGTCCAGGCATTTTGGCTCGAACGTCCCTTGATTTTGGCCCTGTCACTCTTTCAACTATGGGGGAGGCACTCGCTATAGGCAATTATGCCTTTTGCCTCCCTCAATCACATAGAAAAAAACAAAAAAAAAATCATCAATACTGTAGTTGTTTTATATAGATATTTTAAAACTTGGTACTAGGTGGGCTATTACTTAGTACCTATCTATCTATCTATGTATATAGATAGATAGGTAATACACGAATAAAAATTATGCATGCATAACCAAAATATTCACTCTAATGTACGGTACATTGATTTTCAACATCAAGACTATCGTTTAGTACAATCTATTATATCTCAATAGAAATAAGAAAGGCCAATCTACTATATTACAGTAGCAACACAAAAAGTAAATAATTATTAATACAAATGTTGGGAACTAAAAATTTTTTGCTTTTCCTACATGTTTCGACTTTTTGCAGTTATATGTCAAAATGTTCAGTAACAATAGGTTTATATAAATGATATGGTATGATAGGTATTTTTCACACAATTTCCAAAAATGTAATCAGAATTATCTATTGTCAATAGTTTATTTTATATGAATATAATAGCATAAGAGCATACGCACGCGGTGCTACGACTTGCACTCGTATGCACTAGCTTACATCGCTCTCGGATTATTTTGTAGTTATGTGTTTAAGAGCTATAAATCATAGTGATATGTATATCTCATGATATGAAGAGAATATAACAAACTTGAAACAAACTCAAGTCCTTACTCCTAATATTTAATTTTATATGAATATTTATCAATAGGAATTCGCCTGATAGCACTCGTGTCTCTTAACGCTTTTATATTCAAACAAGTTATAAGGTAGGGCCTAAATGGATAATAGCTTACACTATATCTATACAGTATTTAAAATATAACTATTTAAAGATATATAACCCTATCAAATAGTATTTTAAATGCACTAACCCGTAGTCCAGGCGAATTATCAGACATGTTTAAAGGGATCATCCTGCGGACTGTCCTGCCTGCCTGCCCCAGTATTTTTATTTATTTTTTCTATGTGAATGAGGGAGGCAAAAGGCAGAATTGCCTATAGCGAGTGCCTCCCCCATAGTTGAAAGAGTGACAGGGCCAAAATCAAGGGACAATCGAGCCAAAATGCCTGGACACACGGAGTTTGAAGCAATTTAAGTCATAGGAAGAGGGAAAGACTGATTCTGGGAGAGTTCCAGAGCTCAGCTGTTGAGTAGAAGAAAGTTTGAGAGTAACGTTTCACTCTTGGGTTAGAGTTGCACAGAGTAGGGGTGGATTGAGTTGCAAGACGGGTAACACGTGCCCTACGTAAAGGAGGTGGTATGCACTGGGAAAGCTCTGAGGAACACTGATTATTATAGTAGCGATAGAATAGCGAGAGATGCAACATTGCGGCGGAGAGAGAGATTGCAGAGTTGGTGAGTGGACGGGAGTTAATGATACGAAAGGCCTTCCTTTCAACTTTGTCTAGGAGAGCGGTGTGAGAGGAACCTCCCCTCACATGTGAACAATACTCAATACAAGGACGCACTATGCCCCTGTACAGAGCAAGAAGCTGTGCTGAGGAAAAGAACCCCCTAAGGCGGTTTAGCACACCCAGCTTCTGGGAGGCTGCCTTAGCAAGACTGGTAATATGGTCCTTCCAAATGAGAGCAGAAGAAAAAAAAGACACCAAGAATATTGAGAGAAGATGAAGGGTTGAATTTTGTATTATTTTTGTATTATCAGTATGACTGAGGCTCTCCGCTTTCTCCTACCGCAAAGTGCTAGGTTGATGGAGAGCAGTGCTAACAATGATTTCACTCATCGTGCCACTAGCAAAACGTATCGTAGCCCAATTTAAACGCAATTCAAGTATTCAGTGTTAATTCAATATATTTCTAAAGAATCCAATTCATGAATCGCTTATTCGTGTATTTAGGGACATCCTTTCTGAATATGCTAATTGCGGTTTCAATTGCGAGTGTTAACCCTTTCAGGCTCCTAAGATGCCGCTTAGTATTTATATAAAAAAAAATCCATATCTCATAATTATTTTTCTGCCAATGAGCTCATTCAGAGAAAACTGCTTGGGTTGAGAAAACAAAAATTAACTAATGGTTTCTAAACTACCGATGGTCACAAAAACTTTCAAGTATCCCAGGAAGACGCACCTGGTGAGTCTTCCCATACAAAAAGGGTTAAGAAGCAAACTCATAGGTCCCTAAAGTCATTGTTAGTTTGAAAAGTTACTCAATACATGTACCTTAACACTCATACAAAATGTATCTTGCTATTCATCGTAGGTAATGGAAAGTTACGTAACGTATTTATTCACCCCTCTTAAACTAAATCTTGCCATAAATCCATGACCAATTGTTCGTCAGGAATTTTTGAAAATTATTTAGCATACTGTATGTACAGTATATTCACCCCTCTCCAACTAACGCTCACCTTTGATACGTGTCCTGTTGATCGTTAGAATCATGGTCTCCTCCTTCAGCCACGCCGCCGTCTTCGTTCACGGCTTGCACGCCACCAACTGCACCACTGTCTTCTGCACCATTTCCTTCACCCTCGGCTTGGTCAATCTTATCTCCACTGTCAGTTTCTTTTCCTTCATCCAACTCCAGGGTGTTCAGCAGTTGTCGCACCTCTACCACGTTCTTAGCCTTGTCTAGTTTCTTCAAGCTAATTTCAATCTGTGTCATTGCCTGAGAGGAACAAGCAAGATCTATATTTCGCTTCTCCATGGTGTGTGAGATCTTAGCCAGTGCATAATTGATTACATGAATCTTGGTGGCCATAATGTTTGTGATCTCCTCCAAGGATTTTGTCTTCTCGTGGCGAGATGTGACCACCTGTTTCAACTCGGCTCTTGTAGCTTCCTTCATGCTCTCCAAACCATGTCTAGCTGATCTGATTTTGCATGTTTGTGCAGCATGTTCAGTTATGGTGCAGTCCCTACACACCCAACGGCGACAAGGGAGGCAATAGAAGACCCTGAAGTAACCATGGTCATCACACATCCCATCATTTATAGGTGGAGCAACTAAAGGCACAAGATCTTGAGAGTGAAAAGAGAGCGATGAATGTAACGGAATTGAAAGGGTAGAGTTTGCAGGAGAAATCATCGGCTCGGATTCCTCTAAGCCACTTCTCTTCAGCTCATGCAGAGCTTTAAGAAGGCCGAGACTGACCGGCAGATCGTCCAAGGAGTCAATAGCCTGCTTGCACCGACACTGGGGACACACAACGATCTCCCCACTGGTTACAGATACAATCAGACATCGGCGGCAGCAGACATGGCCGCATCGCAGGTTTCTTGGCTCGTGCTCGGCCACAGTGTACGACCCAGAACAAGATATACAGTCCATTCTGTGAACAAAGCAAATAATTTAATAAGAAACATACAGTACTTACAAATTAATCTTATGAATTATTGCATATATACCACACACACTCAATTATGTTAACTGAAAAAATAATTTAATACAAAAATACTTGCAAATTTATCTTGAGACTAATTGCAAATCTTCTATCACACACTTCAATCAAATTATTTACCGGCATGCCTATTTGTTGTTGACCTATTATGACTAGTGGAATAATTGGGTGGCAGGTGAACACATACATGCTGCAACACTTTGGGTATTAATATAATTTTGTTTAATTATTATTGTGGGAGGTGGGCTGACTCTTGTCAGAGTGAGGGTTGGTGTCTTCTACTTACCATATCCCTTTCTATCTTTCTCTCCTACATTTCTACAATTTCAAATGGCGTTAGGATGCGGCGACCCCAGCACCCACCACTATCTGGTGCAGATAGCCTCCTCTGTGGAGGGGTGAGAATTTTCCACCACCGCATTCTCCTGCGAGGGGTAGAAGACGGCTAAAGGGGATCGGGGGTGGGGGGCCAGGTGTCCTTCTCCCCTTAAATAAAATCTACCTTAAAAAAAAAAAAAAGAGACAGAGATAGGGGCGAGGGAGCGCGTTCGTGGTCCCGGACCCTAAGAATAAGAGCTTTAAATGTGCGTGGATGTAGTACAAATGAGAGGCGAGAGGAGATTGGAACGGTATTTGAAAGAAGGAAGTATGATGTGCTTGCGCTGAATGAAACAAAGATGAGTGAATTTTGGAAATGTAAAAGGTAGAAAGTCTGGAGTAGAAGAGGGAGTCAATGCGAAAGAGGGAGTGGCTATTATTGTGAAGGAAGAGTTGAGAGTTTATAAAAGAGTGAAGAGAGGTTTTATCAAGGTTAATGTAGGTGCGAATGTAGTTTTAAGAATAAAAGGTGGGTTTTTGCGAGTGCATATGGGCCAGTAAGTGAAAAAGAGTTAACGTACCCTTTCAGTACCAGCACGGCTCCCTGCCGTCAGTAGATAACTCACTCCCCCAGTCCCAGCAACGGCAGGGAGCCGCCAGTAATATACTTTCCTTGTAACTGCCAGTATCAGGCAGTGCCTGGTACCACAACCGTTTGAGCACTGCTCTAGAGTTGGCAACACTTCTCAGCTTATATCCAAGCCTCTGCAGCTCAGAGAGCCAGTATTTCTCAATCTTATGAGGTGGGAGGTTGTTCTATCTTGCCATTTTGGCCACATTGCTTGGGACTGGGGGGGGACTTTTATTACTGTACCCTACGGTACAGTAGGGGTTAAGAGGAGGTGGAGGATTTTGGGGAAGATATGAGGAATTGTCTACAAGGATTTGAGGAAAATTAAAATGCTGTAGTTTTAGGGGATCTAGGCCTAAATGCTAGGGTAGGAAATGAGCCTGTTGAGGGAGTCATCAGTAGTTTTGGTGTGGATGGTGTAAACAAGAGTGGAGAAAGATTTATTGGTGTATGTGAAGAGTGTAGAATGAGTAGGTAAAACGTTCTTTAAAAAAAACATGTATACACATTAACACATGGCTTAGACTTGTGAGGAGAGATTGTAGAGAGGGCATTGATGGATTATGTGTTGGTGACAAAGGAAAGATTGTGTAGATTGCTGGATGTGAATGAGCTGAGAGGTGAGGTGGAGGGTATGTCTGATCATTATCTGTTGGAGGGAAAGCTGAGAGTTAGGAGTTCCAGAAGAATGCGAGACAAACATGGAGTAAGAGAGGTAATAGGTTAGTGAGTTTGAGAACAGACAAAGAGAGGGAGTACGAGACTAAATGAAAAATGGATGGAAGAGAGAGAAGTATAGGCTGCATGGAAACAGTTTAAGGAAGGAGTGAAAGCAAGCGCAGAGGAAGTAGGCCTATGTGGTAAAAGGAAAGTAGGAACAGAGGTAACAGGAAGGGCAGCGAGTGGTGGAATGATATGCAGTTGAGGAAAAGAGACAGTGGTTTGAGAGGGTTTTTACAGGATGGTAGTGTTGAGGTAAGGGAGATATACAAGGAGAAAAGGAGAGAGGCAAAACTGAAGATAAGAGAAGCGAAGAAAATTGCAAATGAAAGGTGGGGTCAAAGATTGAATGAGAATTTTGAGGAACGAAAGATGTTCTAAAAGGAGGTAAATAGAGTAAGGGAAGGAGAACAAAAGAGGGAAGAGTCGGTGAAAGATGCAAATGGAGAATTACTAGTGGAAGGAGTGGAAGTGAGGAAAAGATATGCAGAGTATTTTTAATCTTTGATAAATGTAAGAGTGGAAGGGAGGCAGTGATTGAAGCAGTAGTTAACCCGGGAACTGCGGGGAGACTCTTAAGAGTTCCCCCGGCGGACTGCGGGGAGACTCTTAAGAGTCAGAGAAAACAAAAATCAACTTTTGACATAGATTTTTTTTTTTTTTTTTTTTTTGGCCCCTGGGCCATGCAAAATCTCAGTCCTCTACCTCCCCTCCTTCCCCACTTTCCTCCTCTCCTTCAGTTATCACCTATTTTCCCTGTTATTCCCTTATTCCGAGGTATATTTTCGTGCTAACATTAGAAATCCGGTTACAGGGTGTGGTCATCACTGATAGCAAGCGAATGCAAGAGAGAGAGAGAATATCGATCGACTGTGTCTCAGTGGCCTTGGGGGAAATTGGCGGGAAAGCAGCTTGCCTCACCCATACATTATACACCTCGCGGGCTATATCTCCATTTTGACCATCCAAACGCTGTTTTCACTCGTTTTATTGTTGTTTCAGGTTAATACCTTTATAATCAACCCATAATAGGCGCATATGGATAAGTATTAATGCTATTAATGGTACAATGAATATTTTAGTGAAGGAAACACCTCAAATACGTCAGCACAGGGGGACGTTTCCAATTACCCCCATGCGCACTTGTTAGGTTAATGGAGATATTGTGCTCAGGCCACCCAGGTGGCAGGGAATGAATGAAAGGATTGAGGAAAATGAGGTGCAAGAAACAGAGCCAAATGAGAGAGGGAAAAGCAGAAGGTATGGATGTTGTTGTTGTTCCCCAAGCTGCCTGGCTGAACAGCCCCAAGCCCCCGAGCAAGGCCAAGGCCATAACCGAGCGCCCCCACAGAACCCTCCCTGCCGACCACAATAAAGCCTGGGTGACCGAAGCCACTCCATGGCGGGGAGCTGAGGAGGGTGCGGAAACGCCCGGGAAACCAAAGCCCCACCAAGGGCCCCTCAGCAATTATGAAGAGAAAGTTGAGGGGCAAAGGAAAAATGTGACACTTTGGCTTCCAATCTTGGTATGATCCACGGATGAGACGCCGTCACTTGAGATCTAGAAAATATATAAGTAAAAGGAACAGTAAGAGTAAGCTATGGGTGTTATTGCTGTGGAGTGTATTAATAAAACTTACTATCATATTTAGTTACGTAAGTTAGGGGTTGCCGCCCCACAATACTCCTTCTCGCACTGAGGGACCGTTAGAAGTCTGAGGAATTTGGGGTTGCCACCAACCGACAGATTATGATCTAACTTACCTAACTTACTGAGCTCAATATGACGCAAATTGCGTCATACTTATTATTGAGCTATTTCACTAAGTTCATATGACGCGATCGCGTCATGATACTTTTGGGCGAAACCGCCATATGACGCAATCGCGTCATATATGACAGAGTTAACCCTCTCACGTTCTTGACGCAATTTTGAGCCTATTAGGGATACTTTAAAGCCTTTGTTACCATCGGGGGTATTTAGAAAACTTTAGTTTAGTTACTTCAACCTCTGCAGTTGTCTTTGAATTAGCTGTGGGCAGAAAACTAATTTTGGAGAGGTAATTATAAGAGGGAGAGTACTCTATTTATTGCTAATCTGGCAACCTCTGCGTCATATGGTCGTGAGAGGGTTAAGAAGGGTGATGTGATAATAGATTGGCTGGTGAAACTATTCAATGTGTGCTTTGTTGTGTCAGTGGTACCACTAGACTGGGGGAGTGCATGTATTGTGCTGTTGTACAAGGGGAAGGGAGACTGGCAAGAGTGTTAAGTTATAGAGGTATTAGTTTATTATCAGTTGTTAGAAAGCTGAAGGCAAAGGAGAGAAGAAAGCTGGATGTAATGGAAATGAGCTGCTTGAGGAGTTTGTGTGGAGTGACTCTTAACCCGGAAACTGCGGGGAGACTCTTAAGAGTTCCCCCGGCGGACTGCGGGGAGACTCTTATGAGTGAGTGAAAAAAAAATCAACTTTTGACATCCGAAAAAAAAACCAAAAAAAAAAAAAAAAAAAAAAATTGGCCCCTGGGCCATGCAAAATCTCAGTCCTCTACCTCCCCTCCTTCCCCACTTTCCTCCTCTCCTTCAGTTATCACCCATTTTCCCTGTTATTCCCTTATTCTGAGGTATATTTTCGTGCTAACATTAGCGAGTTGCAAGCAGGGTGTTGTCATCACTGATGGCAAGAGAGAGAGAGAGTATCGATCGACTGTGTCTCAGTGGCCTTGGGGGAAATTGGCGGGAAAGCAGCTTGCCTCACCCATACATTATACAACTCGCGGGCTATATCTCCGATTTTGACCATCCAAACGCTGTTTTCACTCGTTTTATTGTCGTTTCAGGTTAATGCCTTTATAATTAACCCATAATAGGCGCATATGGATAAGTATTAATGCTATTAATGGCACAATGAATATTTTAGTGACGGAAACACCTCAAATACGTCAGCACAGGGGGACGTTTCCAATTACCCCCATGCGCACTTCAGAGGTTAAAGAGACAGATTGAAGAATGAAGAGATATGTAGGAGAGTGGAGCAGCAGGAACATTTGTCGGCCAGAGTGGACAGAAGGGTGCTGTGCTGGTATGGACATGTTGAGCGAATGAGATGAAAGGCTTACAAAGAGAATATGAGTCAGATACGAGGGGAGGTAGAGGATTAGGTAGGAAGACCCCCATTGAGATGGAGAGATTGTGTTAGTACAAGGCTACAAGCGTTGGAAGAGAGGAATGACTATAGATTAGGCAAGAGAAGTGGTAATAAATAGGAATGAATGGAGAATGTTGGTGAATAGATGAGTGAAAACGCTGTCGTTTAGGAGAGGGGGTTGGGCACCAGTTGGACTAGATAATAGTCTGTCATGCGCTTGGCCCGGGGAGCCGGTATATATGAAGGGTCATGCCTGGATGTGTGGTGGGCGGGCCTCTGTTGTCTTGTGTGCTCCGCTGCGTGTCAGCCTGCCGAGACCGGAACTTCTCCGGGAGGTCGGGGGCCCGGGGAGTGCTGGAGCGCCCTTAGTGATCCCTAGTCTCTGGGTCTTCTCCTGGGTGACCAGATGTGTGTGAATTTATATTTTGTTTAGTGTTGTGTTGTCCCAGTTTGGGCTGTCTCGAGTTGGCCACCACCAGCTATGGGGTATGTACGTGAGTACAGTCAGTCCCCCTAGGCTAATACACGTATCCTCAGTCCGCGTTCACCCTATTCCGCGCCGAGGGGTAAAACAGGTACAGTACTCAAAATCCCTAAAACACGTATTGACCCCACAAAACACGAATCATGGTTGAAGAGTGGTGTAAACATTTTGTTATTTGTATTCTGCGCCACCCTTCCTTCTCAGTCCCATCACCTCTTTATTTATATCCCTCTTAAGGTGAACTACAGGAATGAACGAAAAAAAAAAATTAATGCAGGGTCATAACTTGGCATGAATATACTGTAATATGTAGGCCCTATAATATGGGCAATATCGATATAATTCCATTAAACTCGAGAAAAAAAATACTAACATATAACGACTAGAGGGGATGGAGGAAAATAGGTGGCCAAAGAAGGTATACAGATGGGCGAGCGAGGGAAGTAAATGGAACAGGGAATGCAAAAGAAGGCTGGAAAAGATAAATATATACAGGACCATGTGGGAGGGGAATTTAGAAAACTAAATGGAAGGGGTGATTGGGTAATAATTGAAAATGGGAGAGGATATATCAGATAGAGAAAGGGATAAAAGAGGAGGGAAGACGGAAATGGAAGACAACAAAGCCACGCTGTCGCATTACAGAGAAAGAGAAACCAGCTAGATAACTTTTTTATGATGGGGGATGGGGATCTAAATTGCTGTTTAAGGCAAGGGCAGGATCCCTAGAGACAAATGAAAGAACAAGGAGGTGGAACGGGATAGGACCGCACTATAACCAATGTGAACTAGGAGACCCAATAGTCGAGGACATTGAGCACATAGTAACAGAATGTACAAAATATGAAGAGAGAAATATGAGGAATAGAGTTGGGGAACTAAGGTGGGAGGAAATAAAGCAGAGACGATAGAGGGGTAGGGACATTACTGAGGTTAACAAACGATATGGAAACGCAAGACATGGAGATGATGAAGAGGACGCTAGAGAGGATATGGAGAAAGATAAATGGGTAGGTGGTGGGGGGGGGGGGGGGGGAGGACGTGGTAGGTAGGTCCAAAAAACTGTCCCTAGTACTATCCTTCTACTCTAAACTTTCCCTCTTACTAACGTTTCTGAGCCAGTACCGATACAAAGGTCAGCCCTGTGGATCTACATGGTCAGCTGGGCGAGCTCGAAAGAAGAAGGCATTCTCGGCGGAGTTCAGCTGATCGGGAGTGACGAACGAATGTGGAAAGGCAGTTTGTAAACAACACACGGAGTCATGGACTGTCAGGTCTGTTTTTCGTAATTAATAACTTTCAATTCATTACTCAAGCTCTGCAAAATATCGAACAACGTCCTGAAGATGTGGTGCACATCAAGAAATAATCCCATCTCGCCAACAATAAACATAGGCCTACAGGCAGTGTTTTCGAGTGCTTTGTTGTGGTCCAGAATCGAGGGAGGTCTCTTAGCCTATAAGGCCTATTTCTTAATGGAAACAAACCGTTTTCTGTTCAATTTATATATCGCGGTCCCTTGACCAGACAGTGGTAAGCCAAATGTTGAACCTTATAAAATAGGTAATTAGCCTATGTTAATTGTGTAGGGAAGTGTAGTTTGTGATGTAGCTTCACTTGTTTTATTTACGAATCCATATAGGCCTAGGCCTACCATGTTTATCGATGCCAAGTTTATAATTATATTATATATAATTAGGCCTATATATAGGCTATATCAAACTTTTATTTAATTAAAGATACAATAGGCCTATACTAACAATTGCTACCATACACCTGGGGACATAATACATGTCTTAAAAGAAAAATCTAAAAGTATGTAATTTCTTAATAGGCTAGCCTAATCAGTAATTTGCCTATTAGGACTATTAAATAAAAAAACTGATGTGGCACAACTCATCTTCCTCACTCACACTCGCCCTTCCAAACAGTCTATCTGGCAGTCAAAAATGGAAATCTGACTTGCTAAAAATTAAATACAAATAAACCAACCACAATATTAGGCCTAAGATTATAGACAAACAGTTAAGAGTAGCCTATTCACCATGAAATGCATTCAACGAAACCCCTCCCGCTCGCTCGCTCACTCACTAAACCAAAGGCTATTCACAGGCTTATAATATTCGTAAATATCCTACATAGGCCTACTACGAGATGGTACATAGGCTATTGTATAATATTTACTGTTAAAAGTAAATGTTGCGCCTTTGCTCCATCAAAAACATCATCACATGCTCAAAAATAGGCTACTCCTGATCTGTTTACTATATAGCCTATAATGTTGTAAAATCATGTACTATAGCCTATTATTTACCCTTTTAGTAGGCTACCAGCGACGTGTATTGTATTATATTATATTCTAGCTATATTTAGACCACAGCTTGGGAAGGATCTGTGGTAGGCTAGTTAAAAAGTGTTGGTTGAGATAGTTTCGAAGCCTTATTATTGCTAGACGTCCTTCCTAAGCTTAATAAAATCGTCAAATAGTTGCCAGAATAGGATGAAAAGAACGTGCATGGGTTAAGGGTTCTAGGTTGCGGAGCGGAAACGGGCAATTAGAAACATATATATCCCGTATCATAAGAATAGGCCTAGTCTATAAATGGGCAGTTTCGGGTTTTAGGTCGCGATGTGAGAACGGGTAAAGCCGGTATCACACGCGCGTTTTTTGACCTCAACATTAATCCTCAACACGTCTTGCAGCTTATGAGGTCAACATTAAATAGTTTTGTCACCCAATTTAACCAAATTCGTCTATCATTAGTCTAGACCTAATTTCCGATACCGGTGCAAAATATTTCAGAAATGTTGCTAGAAAAATGTTGATTATCGAATGTTGACTAATTAGCCTAAAGCTCTCGTGTGATACCGGCTTAGACTAATAAGTAAAACATAAATGTTATAGGCCTAGGCTAATGATAATGTTAGCCTACTTTTTCCAATTAGTAAAAACACGGTTGTTACTTCTTGCATTAGGCTAAGTAGCCTAGGCTACATGTTAAATTAAAATAAAGGAAATAATACTTGTGTCACGGTGTGAAAACGGGTAATAAGTAGAAAATCATATAGCCTACTCTTGACATTGTTACTCCTTGCAATAAGTAAATGTAGGCTAAATGTTAGACCTATAAGAAATGTTGTACTCCAACCCAGGCACGCAACATCCCGTACCGTACGGCGTACGAGTATTGGACATGATCAACAGTAGCCACACGGAGTAGCTAATTAACGAAATTCTTCTAGTCAAGAAATTAAATCGTTAATTTCAAATACAGGAGTAGGCTACAGTACTTAAGTCTTGCTTTTGTGTTCTCTCTTTCTCCAGATCCTCCCACGACCCTCAAAAAAAACCTTGTAACCTGGGTTTGAGAACAACTATAGCCTATAGGGCCTAATGGATTTCCGGCGATAAGAACATGCAAGAAAAGCATTTATTTTCGTTAACCCTAACCTATCCTGGGGATAGGCTAGATTTACCTAAAATATCCCTACTAACCTTACAGACCGAGGATACCCAAAGAAACGGAGTGCGAAGGACGAATTCTATACGACGTAACCACTGGAGTTGTGCCTGACCACTGGAGTTGCGCCTGCCCTCTCTGGAGTCTGTGATGCGAATGATGGATAATCTGAGGCTGAGCTGGCCTCAGCTGGGGGACCGGGACGAGGCTCACACTCAGTCAAGGTAAGCAGGTTCCCTCTTTGTAATGACAAAATAGCGCTAGATATGTCATCAAAAGTCGCTAGAATCAGTAGATAGTAATTTATAAAAAGAGATATTGCTACAAAATTTGGCACAATATTTAGAATATCGTATAAAACACTACTCTTATCCACATAATGTGTCTAGAATTATTGTCGCTAGATTAAAAACATCCTCGCTAAGTTGAAGTAAGTATCTCTATATCTAGCGGTAAAGCATCTCAATTAGCAACACTGGTAAATTCAAATCCCTCCCGTTCTCGACATTGGGTTACCCAGCAGAAAAGCGTGATATGGCAACACTGAATTACTTATTTCGTACTTAAATTACCACAATTTAGGCCATTTTCGCATAGATAATTATTGATTTTCATGTCAGTAGATAATGGGTAGGTCAGAGTAATTTGGACTAGGTTTTAAGTTAGGTGTAGCTGGGTTAGGTTGATAAATATGGAGGCTGCCAGATGTTCGATGTGCTTCGGTGGGAAACGGTATGGGTGTTTGACGGAGATCAAACCTGTTGAACCCCCCACGCCCTTCTACGCCTACCCCTCTTATTCTGTGTTCCTCTCGTCTCTCACTCTTCATAATATTTATCGTATAATGCTTCGATTTGTTAGCTTCCTTTTTTCCAGGTTGGATTAAAAACGAGGTAAGATGAATGAGCAGTGATAAGTAAACAGTTATCAGAAGGAAGAATTACTGCATCATTCCCTCCATCGCTCTCTCTCTCTCACCCCACCATTGCTTCTCCTCCTTCACGCTTCCCCCCGTCTATGAACCCCCCCCCCTCCCCCCTTCCCCCTTCCCACCCGTTTCCCCCTCTTGCATACCACGTTCGTTACAAGTCTTGTTCACGACTTGCCCCTCTTGCTCCCCATGCGGTTACGCATTGATCAAGAGACCCTTAACCCCTTCTGTACCGGTGACGTCTTTTAAATATATTCTTGCTATATTTAGACGATTTTATGAAGCTCAAGAAGGATATATAGAAACTAAAAAGGATAAATTGAGATAGGCTGTAGCCTTTTAAGGGGAGGCAGACCGTTTTTCTGGACCCCCTTCTCCCTAATGTTTAGCCCCACTAGTTTTGATATAAGACGTTCGGCCCATTAGTTTGACGATTTTAACACCTTTCGCCCCATTTCGTTGACAATTTTAAGACCTTTCGTGCCATTTAGGTGTCGATTTTTTCCTGGCGAGCAATAGCGAGCCTGTAATTTTAAGAGGAACCGGCCTTCGGCCAGGAAATTTTTCTACCGAAAAATGTACGGTACAAATTTATTTTGAAAGGGGTTTAAGGGGTGTTTCTCTTAGCTTGATGGGGGTCTAGCGAAGAAACTAGGAAATAAAGGAATACATTAATTAATATACCAAAAATGCAGCCACTGTCACCTTATTGTAAATTAAGTTCCGTGCATAGGTTAGGCTAATGCGTGTGTAATCTGAACCGCCCGTGCACTTACCATCCATCAAGATCAGAATGTCCAAAATGTTTAGTTCATAACCCTTTGAGTACCAGCGACGTGTTATATTTTCTTCTAGCTATATTTAGACAATATTATGCAGCTTGGGAATGATCTGTGGTAGTCTCAAAGGGTTGGTTGAGATAGTTTGAAGCCTGATTATGACTATAGAGGTCCTTCCTAAGCTGAATACAATCTTCTAATAGTTGCTAGAATATGATGAAAGGGACGTCCCTGGTACTGAACGGGTTATTAAAACTTCCTGCCTCGCCAACAATACAGGACATCAAGCTATAGATTTCAGATGCTTAAGGGGGACGTACTCTCTGTTTTTTTGGACACCCCTCTCCCCCATGTTTAGCATATTAGTTTTGATATTTTAAGACGTTCGTTCCATTAGTTTGGCAATTTTGAGACATTTCGCTTCATTTCTTTGTCAATTTTAAGACCTTTCGTGTCAATTTTTTCCTGGCGAGCGAAAGCGAGCCTGTAATTTTAGAAGGAACCGGCCTTCGGCCGGGAAATTTTTCTACCGAAAAATATACAAATTTATCTTGAAAAGCTGTCTAGGGTTTTTTGTAAAGCTTGGTGGAGGTCTAGCGAGGAAACTCCAAAATAAATTAGTAGATAAATATATAGAAAAACCAAGCACTACCCCCTTAAGGTTTAAAAAAATACCACAAATATGTGATAATTTGATATATATTCCTAGTTCCTACCATTATAATGTATAAACCCCCCCATATGCTTTGCTTGACACTTCAATTGTTCATACGACGTCATGGGGGTTATTGTATGATGTATATTTGTTATTGTGGGTTTTGAGGGCTTTGGCTATAATCGAGCCATTTGTATTTAATTTTTCCCCTAGGCTATCTTATACCAAAAAATTAAAAATAAATAAAAGTAAATACATAAATAAGTAAACAAATGTAATAATAATAATAATAATAATAATAATAATAATATACATAATAAATAAACTCCCCCCCCCCCCCCCCCCCCACCGAGATCCCCTTCCTAAATGTGTACATCTTTTCGCTGGGATCCCCAAAACGGCCCCCCCCCCCCACCCCCCCCCCCCCCCCCACCCCCCACCACCCACCCCCCCCCCCACCGAGAGAAAATGTGTACATCTTTCGCTGGGCTCCAAAATGGCCCCAGGAAGAAGAGAAGTCCGCCCTGTTATTGTAAAGAAACCCCCACCCAATCCCACCCCCTTAACCACCCCTCCACAGCACTCGCCACTCAGCACCCTAGACTAAACAGCAAGGCGGTCACACTATAAATGAGTGCTGAGTCTGCTGTACAATCAGACTCAATAGTTCGCAGACAACTTATTTGCTCATAAACTGTGTTATTGGAAGTTACTATAGGTAGCGCCAACGGACTTGACAATAATCTTGATCTCTGACTTTTCTGTAACTCAAAAAGGCCTAGAGCAAACTGATTGTAAATATCCATACCTATTTTCTGGTGGACTCTTCCCAAATGATAGAAACGTCAGCCCGATTGCTTTCATTCATTTCGAGTTATAAGAAGTTAAGGGTCAAGATTATTGTCAAGTTCGCTGGCGCTACGTAGCCTATATCACTTATCCTTGGCAGTCCTCGTGTGTTTCTAATAACCCGTTTACTATAGTCCATTCATTATACTTTGGCCAGAAATCGTGACCCCTAACCTATCTAACTTTAAAAGGGCTAGGGCAAATGGGCTGTAAATTTCCACAACATTCCCCTGGCTGACTCTTCTCAATGGTAGAAATAATAGCTCGATTAATCTAGTCGTGTGTTGAGCTACAGAGGTTAGTGGTCACGATTTCAGGCCTACCTATATTGGACAGGGTATAGTACTATGTATTTCTAATAGCCCATTTACTATAGTCTATTCGCTGTAAGTAGGCGAGAAACTATGACCACTAACCTCTGTAACTCAAAAACGACTAGAATAATCAAGCTAATATTTCTACTATTTGGGAAGAGTCCGTCAAGGAATAGATGTGGAAATTTACCGCCAATTTGCTCTAGCCCTTTTTGAGTTACAGAGGATAGAGGTCATGATTTCTCTCCTACTTACAGCGAATAGACTATAGTACTATGTTGCTAATAGTCCGTTTACTAGTACTATGTGTTGCTAATAGTCCGTTTACTAGTACTATGTGTTGTTAATAGTCCGTTTACTAGTACTATGTGTTGCTAATAGTCCGTTTACTAGTACTATGTGTTGCTAATAGTCCATTTACTAGTACTATGTGTGGCTAATAGTCCGTTTACTAGTACTATGTGTGGCTAATAGTCCGTTTACTAGTACTATGTGTGGCTAATAGTCCGTTTACTAGTACTATGTGTGGCTAATAATCCGTTTACTAGTACTATGTGTTGCTAATAGTCCGTTTACTAGTACTATGTGTGGCTAATAGTCCGTTTACTAGTACTATGTGTTGCTAATAGTCCGTTTACTAGTACTATGTGTTGCTAATAGTCCGTTTACTAGTACTATGTGTTGCTAATAGTCCGTTTACTAGTACTATGTGTTGCTAATAGTCCGTTTACTAGTACTATGTGTTGCTAATAGTCCGTTTACTAGTACTATGTGTTGCTAATAGTCCGTTTACTAGTACTATGTGTTGCTAATAGTCTGTTTACTAGTACTATGTGTTGCTAATAGTCCGTTTACTAGCACTATGTGTTGCTAATAGTCCGTTTACTAGTACTATGTGTTGCTAATAGTCCGTTTACTAGTACTATGTGTGGCTAATAGTCCGTTTACTAGTACTATATGTGGCTAATAGTCCGTTTACTAGTACTATGTGTGGCTAATAGTCCGTTTACTAGTACTATGTGTGGCTAATAGTCCGTTTACTAGTACTATGTGTGGCTAATAGTCCGTTTACTAGTACTATGTGTTGCTAATAGTCCGTTTACTAGTACTATGTGTGGCTAATAGTCCGTTTACTAGTACTATGTGTGGCTAATAGTCCGTTTACTAGTACTGTGTGGCTAATAGTCCGTTTACTAGTACTATGTGTGGCTAATAGTCCGTTTACTAGTACTATGTGTGGCTAATAGTCCGTTTACTAGTACTATGTGTGGCTAATAGTCCGTTTACTAGTACTATGTGTGGCTAATAGTCCGTTTACTAGTACTATGTGTTGCTAATAGTCCGTTTACTAGTACTATGTGTTGCTAATAGTCCGTTTACTAGTACTATGTGTGGAAAATAGTCCGTTTACTAGTACTATGTGTGGAAAATAGTCCGTTTACTAGTACTATGTGTTGCTAATAGTCCGTTTACTAGTACTATGTGTGGCTAATAGTCCGTTTACTAGTACTATGTGTGGCTAATAGTCCGTTTACTAGTACTATGTGTGGCTAATAGTCCGTTTACTAGTACTATGTGTGGCTAATAGTCCGTTTACTATGTGTTGCTAATAGTCCGTTTACTAGTACTATGTGTTGCTAATAGTCCGTTTACTAGTACTATGTGTGGCTAATAGTCCGTTTACTAGTACTATGTGTTGCTAATAGTCCGTTTACTAGTACTATGTGTTGCTAGTAGTCCGTTTACTTGTACTATGTGTTGCTAATAGTCCGTTTACTAGTACTATGTGTTGCTAATAGTCCATTTACTAGTACTATGTGTTGCTAATAGTCCGTTTACTAGTATTATGTGTTGCTAATAGTCCGTTTACTAGTACTATGTGTGGCTAATAGTCCGTTTACTAGTACTATGTGTTGCTAATAGTCCGTTTACTAGTACTATGTGTTGCTAATAGTCCGTTTACTATGTGTTGCTAATAGTCCGTTTACTATGTGTTGCTAATAGTCCGTTTACTAGTACTATGTGTTGCTAATAGTCCGTTTACTAGTACTATGTGTGGCTAATAGTCCGTTTACTAGTACTATGTGTTGCTAATAGTCCGTTTACTAGTACTATGTGTTGCTAATAGTCCGTTTACTAGTACTATGTGTTGCTAATAGTCCGTTTACTAGTACTATGTGTTGCTAATAGTCCGTTTACTAGTACTATGTGTTGCTAATAGTCCGTTTACTAGTACTATGTGTGGCTAATAATCCGTTTACTAGTACTATGTGTTGCTAATAGTCCGTTTACTAGTACTATGTGTTGCTAATAGTCCGTTTACTAGTACTCTGTGTTGCTAATAGTCCGTTTACTAGTACTATGTGTTGCTAATAGTCCGTTTACTAGTACTATGTGTTGCTAATAGTCCGTTTACTAGTACTATGTGTTGCTAATAGTCCGTTTACTAGTACTATGTGTTGCTAATAGTCCGTTTACTAGTACTATGTGTTGCTAATAGTCCGTTTATTAGTACTATGTGTGGCTAATAGTCCGTTTACTAGTACTATGTGTTGCTAATAGTCCGTTTACTAGTACTATGTGTTGCTAGTAGTCCGTTTACTATGTGTTGCTAATAGTCCGTTTACTATGTGTTGCTAATAGTTCGTTTACTAGTACTATGTGTTGCTAATAGTCCGTTTACTAGTACTATGTGTTGCTAATAGTCCGTTTACTAGTACTATGTGTTGCTAATAGTCTGTTTACTAAGTGTTGCTAATAGTCCGTTTACTAGTACTATGTGTTGCTAATAGTCCGTTTACTAGTACTCTGTGTTGCTAATAGTCCGTTTACTAGTACTATGTGTTGCTAATAGTCCGTTTACTAGTACTATGTGTTGCTAATAGTCCGTTTACTAGTACTATGTGTGGCTAATAGTCCGTTTACTAGTACTATGTGTTGCTAATAGTCTGTTTACTAGTACTATGTGTTGCTAATAGTCCGTTTACTAGTACTATGTGTTGCTAATAGTCCGTTTACTAGTACTATGTGTTGCTAATAGTCCGTTTACTAGTACTATGTGTTGCTAATAGTCCGTTTACTAGTACTATGTGTGGCTAATAGTCCGTTTACTAGTACTATGTGTTGCTAATAGTCCGTTTACTAGTACTATATGTTGCTAATAGTCCGTTTACTATGTGTGGCTAATAGTCCGTTTACTAGTACTATGTGTGGCTAATATTCCGTTTACTAGTACTACGTGTTTCTAATAGTCCGTTTACTAGTACTATGTGTTGCTAATAGTCCGTTTACTATGTGTTGCTAATAGTCCGTTTTCTAGTACTATGTGTTGCTAATAGTCCGTTTACTAGTACTATGTGTTGCTAATAGTCCGTTTACTAGTACTATGTGTGGCTAATAGTCCGTTTACTAGTACTATGTGTGGCTAATAGTCTGTTTACTAGTACTATGTGTGGCTAATAATCCGTGTACTAGTACTATGTGTTGCTAATAGTCCGTTTACTAGTACTATGTGTGGCTAATAGTCCGTTTACTAGTACTATGTGTGGCTAATAGTCCGTTTACTAGTACTATGTGTTGCTAATAGTCCGTTTACTAGTACTATGTGTTGCTAATAGTCTGTTTACTAGTACTATGTGTGGCTAATAGTCCGTTTACTAGTACTATGTGTTGCTAATAGTCCGTTTACTAGTACTATGTGTTGCTAATAGTCCGTTTACTAGTACTATGTGTTGCTAATAGTCCGTTTACTAGTACTATGTGTTGCTAATAGTCCGTTTACTAGTACTATGTGTTGCTAATAGTCCGTTTACTAGTACTATGTGTGGCTAATAGTCTGTTTACTAGTACTATGTGTGGCTAATAGTCCGTTTACTAGTACTATGTGTGGCTAATAGTCCGTTTACTAGTACTATGTGTGGCTAATAGTTCGTTTACTAGTACTATGTGTGGCTAATAGTCCGTTTACTAGTACTATGTGTGGCTAATAGTCCGTTTACTAGTACTATGTGTTGGTAATAGTCCGTTTACTAGTACTATGTGTTGCTAATAGTCCGTTTACTAGTACTATGTGTTGCTAATAGTCCGTTTACTAGTACAATGTGTTGCTAATAGTCCGTTTACTAGTACTATGTGTGGCTAATAGTCCGTTTACTATGTGTTGCTAATAGTCCGTTTACTAGTACTATGTGTTGCTAATAGTCCGTTTACTAGTACTATGTGTTGCTAATAGTCCGTTTACTAGTACTATGTGTGGCTAATAGTCTGTTTACTAGTACTATGTGTTGCTAATAGTCCATTTACTAGTACTATGTGTTGCTAATAGTCCGTTTACTAGTACTATGTGTTGCTAATAGTCCGTTTACTAGTACTATGTGTTGCTAATATTCCGTTTACTAGTACTATGTGTGGCTAATAGTCCGTTTACTATGTGTTGCTAATAGTCCGTTTACTAGTACTATGTGTTGCTAATAATCCGTTTACTAGTACTATGTGTTGCTAATAGTCCGTTTACTAGTACTATGTGTGGCTATTAGTCCGTTTACTAGTACTATGTGTGGCTAATAGTCCGTTTACTAGTACTGTGTGGCTAATAGTCCGTTTACTAGTACTATGTGTTGGTAATAGTCCGTTTACTAGTACTATGTGTTGCTAATAGTCCGTTTACTAGTACTATGTGTTGCTAATAGTCCGTTTACTAGTACAATGTGTTGCTAATAGTCCGTTTACTAGTACTATGTGTGGCTAATAGTCCGTTTACTAGTACTATGTGTGGCTAATAGTCCGTTTACTAGTACTATGTGTGGCTAATAGTCCGTTTACTAGTACTATGTGTGGCTAATAGTCCGTTTACTAGTACTATGTGTGGCTAATAGTCCGTTTACTAGTACTATGTGTGGCTAATAGTCCGTTTACTAGTACTATGTGTTGCTAATAGTCCGTTTACTAGTACTGTGTGTTGCTAATAGTCCGTTTACTAGTACTATGTGTTGCTAATAGTCCGTTTACTAGTACTATGTGTTGCTAATAGTCCGTTTACTAGTACTATGTGTGGCTAATAGTCCGTTTACTAGTACTATGTGGCTAATAGTCCGTTTACTAGTACTATGTGTGGCTAATAGTCCGTTTACTAGTACTATGTGTGGCTAATAGTCCGTTTACTAGTACTATGTGTGGCTAATAGTCCGTTTACTAGTACTATGTGTGGCTAATAGTCCGTTTACTAGTACTATGTGTGGCTAATAGTCCGTTTACTAGTACTATGTGTTGCTAATAGTCCGTTTACTAGTACTATGTGTTGCTAATAGTCCGTTTACTAGTACTATGTGTTGCTAATAGTCCGTTTACTAGTACTATGTGTTGCTAATAGTCCGTTTACTAGTGCTATGTGTTTCTAATAATCCGTTTACTAGTACTATGTGTTGCTAATAGTCCGTTTACTAGTACTATGTGTTGCTAATAGTCCGTTTACTAGTACTATGTGTGGCTAATAGTCAGTTTACAAGTACTATGTGTTGCTAATAGTCCATTTACTAGTACTATGTGTTGCTAATAGTCCGTTTACTAGTACTATGTGTTGCTAATAGTCCATTTACTAGTACTATGTGTTGCTAATAGTCCGTTTACTAGTACTATGTGTTGCTAATATTCCGTTTACTAGTACTATGTGTGGCTAATAGTCCGTTTACTATGTGTTGCTAATAGTCCGTTTACTAGTACTATGTGTTGCTAATAGTCCGTTTACTAGTACTATGTGTTGCTAATAGTCCGTTTACTAGTACTATGTGTGGCTAATAGTCTGTTTACTAGTACTATGTGTTGCTAATAGTCCGTTTACTAGTACTATGTGTTGCTAATAGTCCGTTTACTAGTACTATGTGTTGCTAATAGTCCGTTTACTAGTACTATGTGTTGCTAATATTCCGTTTACTAGTACTATGTGTGGCTAATAGTCCGTTTACTATGTGTTGCTAATAGTCCGTTTACTAGTACTATGTGTTGCTAATAGTCCGTTTACTAGTACTATGTGTTGCTAATAGTCCGTTTACTAGTACTATGTGTGGCTAATAGTCTGTTTACTAGTACTATGTGTGGCTAATAGTCCGTTTACTAGTACTATGTGTTGCTAATAGTCCGTTTACTAGTACTATGTGTTGCTAATAGTCCGTTTACTAGTACTATGTGTTGCTAATAGTCCGTTTACTAGTACTATGTGTTGCTAATAGTCCGTTTACTAGTACTATGTGTTGCTAATAGTCCGTTTACTAGTACTATGTGTGGCTAATAGTCCGTTTACTAGTACTATGTGTTGCTAATAGTCCGTTTACTAGTACTATGTGTTGCTAATAGTCCGTTTACTAGTACTATGTGTGGCTAATAGTCAGTTTACAAGTACTATGTGTTGCTAATAGTCCATTTACTAGTACTATGTGTTGCTAATAGTCCGTTTACTAGTACTATGTGTTGCTAATAGTCCGTTTACTAGTACTATGTGTTGCTAATATTCCGTTTACTAGTACTATGTGTGGCTAATAGTCCGTTTACTATGTGTTGCTAATAGTCCGTTTACTAGTACTATGTGTTGCTAATAGTCCGTTTACTAGTACTATGTGTTGCTAATAGTCCGTTTACTAGTACTATGTGTGGCTAATAGTCTGTTTACTAGTACTATGTGTTGCTAATAGTCCGTTTACTAGTACTATGTGTTGCTAATAGTCCGTTTACTAGTACTATGTGTTGCTAATAGTCCGTTTACTAGTACTATGTGTTGCTAATATTCCGTTTACTAGTACTATGTGTGGCTAATAGTCCGTTTACTATGTGTTGCTAATAGTCCGTTACTAGTACTATGTGTTGCTAATAGTCCGTTTACTAGTACTATGTGTTGCTAATAGTCCGTTTACTAGTACTATGTGTGGCTAATAGTCTGTTTACTAGTACTATGTGTGGCTAATAGTCCGTTTACTAGTACTATGTGTTGCTAATAGTCCGTTTACTAGTACTATGTGTTGCTAATAGTCCGTTTACTAGTACTATGTGTTGCTAATAGTCCGTTTACTAGTACTATGTGTTGCTAATAGTCCGTTTACTAGTACTATGTGTTGCTAATAGTCCGTTTACTAGTACTATGTGTGGCTAATAGTCCGTTTACTAGTACTATGTGTTGCTAATAGTCCGTTTACTAGTACTATGTGTTGCTAATAGTCCGTTTACTAGTACTATGTGTGGCTAATAGTCCGCTTACTATGTGTTGCTAATAGTCCGTTTACTATGTGTTGCTAATAGTCCGTTTACTATGTGTTGCTAATAGTCCGTTTACTAGTACTATGTGTTGCTAATAGTCCGTTTACTAGACCCTGTTTATTTTCAACTGACGGTAAAATGCAAAGTTCCTATCAAGATTTCTCTTCTATTTAGA
The DNA here is from genome assembly GCA_032716605.1 of Paralithodes platypus. Lineage (NCBI taxonomy): Eukaryota > Metazoa > Arthropoda > Malacostraca > Decapoda > Lithodidae > Paralithodes > Paralithodes platypus. The sequence goes on along the minus strand of CM064483.1, from coordinate 62,078,511 downwards.
CGATTTTGTAGTGAAATATGGTGCTAATTATATAAACTTAGTCTTAATGTGATGCCGAGACATAGTAGTTTCATATGTTTCCATTAAGTATCGAGAAATTAGCTGCTAAAGGATTAAATTTACCGTCAGATAAATTGAAACAGAGTATATTTATGTGTTTCACGTCAGAGCGGTGTCTAAGTCAACACTATCTGATCCGACGTCGTGTGGGTTATTATGCTATTTTGTTTATTTAGTATTGAAGATTATTATTATTATTATTTTTTATTTTATTTTTTATTTTTTTATTTTTATTTTATTTTTTTCCCCGAGCAATGTATTTGAGTGTTTCCCCTAGTCTAACAAAACTGCCTTCCCAGACTTCCTTCAAACTCAAAAATACCCACCCAGACCTCCTTCAAGCTACCTTTGTATATTTGTCGATAGAAACAAGTCCCGGTCGACGGCTGGTTTGAGTCCTTGGAGTACCACTTGTATTCATTACTTTCATAGATGTCATTAGTTAGGTTTATTTGTAAATTAATTGGTGGGTTGGTGAAAACAAATATGAAGTTGTAGGCTCGCTATCGCTCGCCAACAAAAAATCAACACCTGAATGGGGTGAAGTGTCGTATTATCGCCAAACTAATGGGGTGAAGCGTCTTAAAATCTTCAAACTAATGGAGGGAAACAGCGAAGATCCAAAAAGAACTCCCTCCGACCAAGTACGGTACACTCGGATACCATAGTCTCTCGCCCACTCATAAATATTCGTGGACCTAACCTATTTCTTATTATGGAAGTATATCTCTGGAAACCAATGTATGAATATAATTGTCTTTACCTCAACTACAAAACTCTATATACTATTTATTGGAAAGCTAATTATATATAAAAAATTATCCAGGTTATAATTGCATAGAAAAAGGCAGAGGATATCCAAGAATTCTCATGAGTGGGCCAGAGACTACGGTATCCTATAGTCTATTCGCTGTAAGTAGGCGAGAAATCATGACCTCTATCCTCTGTAACTCAAAAAAAGACAGCAAATTGCCTGTAAATTTCCACATCTATTCCTTGACGGACTCTTCCCAAATGGTAAAAATATTAGCTCGATTACCCTAGTCGTTTTTGAGTTACAGAGGTTAGAGGTCATGATATCTCGCCTACTTACAGTGAATAGACAATAGTGTACTCTCTCTCTCTCTCGTTCTCTCTCTCTCTCTCTCTCTCTCTCTCTCTCTCTCTCTCTCTCTCTCTCTCTCTCTCTCTCTCTCTCTCTCTCTCTCTCTCTCTCTCTCTCTCTCTCTCTCTCTCCAGGTATAACACAAATTACCATCCAAGTTTTTCGGCCAACTATTAATTTTGGCTGTTCATTTTCACCATTAATTTTACTATTAATTTTTACGGACAGACTGAATATATATATATTTTTTTTTTCTCTCTCTAGGACTTTACCAAGCTTAAAATAAAACACCCTCAAGAATCCCTTTCGAGATAAATTTGTACTTTGTTTTGGTAGAAAAATTTCGTTTCCGTCTAAATTATAGGGTCGGTATCCCTCGCCAGGTGAAATTCGACGCCTGAATGACAGGAAAGGTCTTAGAATTGACAAAAAATGGGGCAAAAGTTCTTAAAATCTCGAAACTAATTATTGGGCGAAGGTCTTAAAATCTCAAAACTAATGGGGTTAAACATGAGCGAGAAGGGAGAGGGGCGAGCGAAGCAAGCCTCTACAGCTGGGGGGATTGTAAGCCCCCCCCCCCCCCACACACACACACAAACACCATTATTTTATTTTATTTTTAAGTAAGTACTTTTAGGGGCATTTTGAGGCGTATGGAGGGAATGAAATTTTGTAATTAATAATAGTGGTTTTGATATGACCATAGTGCTTCTCATCCTTGATAATCAAAGACAGATCATATATCTGAAGAAATTATCTTCTCACTATCTGAGAAAGTACTGACTGGGCAGACTGGCTGAACGTCGAGTGAGCTGTCAGCAATGTTAACCCGTACACGTACTGAACGAACGTGAAACGATCCTGTCCTACATACCTCAAAACGCTGACAATTTTATGAACCTTATTCTCTCTCTCTCTCTCTCTCTCTCTCTCTCTCTCTCTCTCTCTCTCTCTCTCTCTCTCTCTCTCTCTCTCTCTCTCTCCAGTATAAATGTATGTCTAGATATAGATAAATAGATGAATGGTTGGACACGTGAGAACCACCTATTGGTCCACCATTGGTTCAAGAGGTAGATCAAAGGTATAACTGTTTATACTGTATTCACTTGGAAGCCCAAGTATATCCAGACGCAATCCATGAGTAATCCATTAGGCAGAGTTAGGCATGACTGTGAAGTAGGGTGGAGTATAATAATCATTAACTCTTTCAGGAACGATGATGTTTTTCCTTTCGGTTTTCTGGCAATTATAGAAAACTTTCTTCAGATTAGGAAGGATATCTTAAAGTCAGAGGGTGAACTGAGATAGTCTTGACCCTTTTAATCCCCCCAGTTCCCCCCTAAGCTGTATAAAATTGTCTAAATATACTGTATGTAATAATAGTAACTATAATAATATAATGTATCATAATAATAATATCGTAATATATAATGAAATACTCGGTGTGCACTTAAAACAAGGTGCTGACACACTGCGCGACATATTAGTTTCAGTGGGCCCCCAGACACTGGTGGGCCCTCCCCAGACCAATGGCCTACCTGGTCTATTGGGAAATCTGGTCCTGGTTTAGGAGATGGATATCATTGTTGTTCTGAGTCAAGGATTATCATCGTTGTTCCCTCTGTTGTGATCAGTACTTAAGGGGACATGGGCCGTTTTTTTGGCCTATTAATTCATGTAGGCCTATTCCTTTATTTCTTAGTTTCTTCGCTACACCTCCATCAAGCTTAGAAAAATACCCCCTAGACCCCCTTTCAAGATAAATTTGTACATTTTTCGGCAAAAAATGTTCCGGCCGAAGGCCTGTTCCTCTTAAAATTACAGGCTGGCTATCGCTCGCCAGGAAAAAATCAACACCTAAATGGGACGAAAGGTCTTACAATTGACAACTAAATTGGGCGAAAGATGTTAAAATCGCCAAACTAATGGACCGAACGTCTTATAATCTCAAAACAAATGGGGCTTAACAAGAGGGAGAAAGGGGACCAGAAAAACGGCCCATCTCCCCTTAACGCAAAGGACAGAACAAAAAATTAATATACACACGATCTTTGCCTTTCAGACTCCATTTGTTATCTCATAATATCGTTAGTACCCTTGTGTACTTATTGTATTGTTACGTTACTGTCTTTCGTGTCACTTGTCTTATAAACTTAAATTATTATTTTTTTGTTTTCCACCAACCAACTTCACCTCTAAACTCAATTAATGAAATCAACAAATACATGTGGCACTCCAAGGACTCGAACCTAGGATACTCACATCGAAAATCCGGGCACTTATGCATTACGCTATCAAGATGGTAATACGTGTTTCCTGTTTTAGTTTTACGTACCGGTACCCTCATTAGAGTTGAAACCCACAGCATATTTAGAACGACGTTAAAAATGTATTATGTTTTCTTTCTATTACGGGCTCTAGTTACCTCTAAATATTGAACGTTTTATAATTACCCTTTAAGTATACCATAATGCATTCTTTACATTCAATCTGGTTATTATCAAAAGATATGTTTAGGTTGGGAAAGATTTTTTATATTTTACCCCTTTGACTTCTAGAAATCCTTTCTAAGGTACATAATCTCGTCTAATATTATCCAGAAATCTCAGAATAAATGAAAGAGTAATATGACAATTGGCGGAGTTCTTTTAAAATGAATTAGTTAACTACTGGTTATTCGTTTTCTTCACCGAACACTAATAAAAGAAAACTATTTGAAGGCACTAACTAATATATTGTATTATCGCACTAGGTTTATACAAAGAAATACAAAGGAAAGCAAGCAACAAAATACCTACTGATCCTTACTAGGCTGCTTGTAAAAAAAATCATACTGAAGGACTTCATCCCCACAATGACTGTAGTCAGAGCCTTTATTACTATATGTACGATACTAAAATGTTCACATCACATTACTCGGGCACAAACGCAGTCAGTCGCGGGTTCATGGCAAGATATTTGTCAACTCGATATTTAAATGTTTGGACTGTATGGCACTCTACAACATTTCTAGGCAATTTATTCAACAAATTGACCACTCTGTTGAAAAAGAAGTGCTTCGCTGTGTGTGAATGAAACGCCTTTCCAACAATTTTGTAACCATTATTTCTTGGGTAATTTGAGTTATCTAGTGTGAAGTACTTACTTGCATCGATGTTGGCATGGCCTTTGATAATTTTAAAAACTTGAATTAGGTCCCCTCTCATTCTTCGGTTTGTTAAAGTAAATAGGTTTAACTCTTTTAGTCGTTCCTCATACAGTTTTTTGAGGGAGGAAGGAGTGTCAAAGAGAGGGAGGGAGGGAGTAAGGGGTGTCAAAGAGAGGGAGAGAGGGAGCGAGTGAAAGAGAGGAAGTGGAGAGGGAGTAAAGAGTGTTGTCTGAGAGAGGGAGTGAGGAGTGTCAAAGAGAGGGAAAGAGGGAGTAAGGAATGTCAAAGAGAGAGAGAGGTATTGAGAAGTGAATAAGAATGAAAGAGTGGTTGTGTTAGGAATGAACATAAGAACATAAGTTAAAATTAAGGGGACCGACCTAAAGAGAAAAAGCAGGTCGGTCCCTTTAACTTATGTTCATTCCTAACACAACCACTCTTTCATTCGTATTCACTTCTCAATACCTCTCTTTCTCTTTGACATTCCTTACTCCCTCTTTCCCTCCCTCTCTTTGACAACACTCTTTACTCCCTCTCCACTTCCACTCTTTCACTCGCTCCCTCTCCCCCCCCCTCCCTCCCTCCCTCTCTTTGACACCCCTTACTCCCTCTCTCGCTCCCTCACTTCCTCTCTTTGACACTCCTTACTCCCTCTCTCCCTTCCTCTCTTTGACACCCCTTACTCCCTCTCTCCGACACTCCTTACTCCCTCTCTCCCTCCTTCACTCCCTCTCTTTGACACTCCTTACTCCCTCCCTCTCTTTGACACTCCTTACTCCCTCTCTCCCTCCCTCACTTCCTCTTTTTCACTCGCTCCCTCTCACCCCTCTCTTCCTCCCATTCCATCTCTCCCACTCACTCACTCTATCTCTCCCACTCACTCACTCTATCTCTCCCACTCACTCACTCTATCTCTCCCTCCCTTCCAATCACTCACTCACTCGCTCCCTCCCTCCTACTCACTCACTCACTCTATATCTCCCTCCCTTCCACTCACTCACTCTCTCCCTCCCTCCCACTCACCCATCTCCCTCCCTCCCACTTACTCACTCTTTCCCACTCCTCCTTTTCCTCTCACTTTCTCCCTCACCTCCATGTATCTCTCTCTTATTTCCTCCTTCTCCTCCTTCCCCCCCCCCCTCTACGTCTATCCTTTATCCTTCCTGTATTATATCCTATCCTTTCTCCATCCTTTATCTCACCCATCCATCTTTTCCTCCCTATCTCCTTTCTCTATTATTTCCCCTTCCTTCCTTCCTTCCCTCTCTCCTTTCCTTCCCTCTCCCCACTACTTTCTCTCTCCGTTTTCCCCTTTCTCTCCTCCTTTCCTCCATTGTTCTTCTTTCGTATCTCCATCCCACGTCTCCTTTATCCTCTCTCTCTCTCTCTCTCTCTCTCTCTCTCTCTCTCTCTCTCTCTCTCTCTCTCTCTCTCTCTCTCTCACCTTTCACCTTTGGACTTCGGGATAGAGAGACAGAGGAGGGTGGGGGAGGGAGGGGAAGAGAAGCCTACCCGCAGACTGGCACAGAAAAACAAACGTACACGGAAACAGACATAACAAACACATATATAAGCATCTCCTCTCTTTCTCTCTATCTATCTATCTATCTATCTCTATCTATCTATCTATCTATCTATCTATATCCATCTATCTATCTCTACTAAAATTAAGTCCTGACCAACTCGCTGGGATCGTAAGGTCTGTGTGGTCAGTGTATCTATGTAAATTTATGTAAATCTTACTCTCTCTCTCTCTCTCTCTCTCTCTCTCTCTCTCTCTCTCTCTCTCTCTCTCTCTCTCTCTCTCTCACACACACACACACACGGATAAAAGCAGAACCAAACTAAACATAAAGGAAAACGTGCAGCCAAGACGTAAAGTAAAAATAATAATAAATCAAAGATGAAGCTATATTATTAAAGGTGGTGGGCGTATATATTTTCTCATTTATGTATCATGTATTGTAAATATTGTAAATATTGTTTTAGTTTCCTCCCTAGACCTCCATCAAGCTTAAAAAAAAACATCCCTTAGACCCCCCTTCCAAATAAATTTTTACATTTTTCGGCAGAAAAATGGACCGGCCTTATTACAGGCTCGCTATCGCTTGCCAGGAAATAATCGACACCTAAATGGCACTGAAGGTTCTAATATTGACAAAGAAATGAAGCGAAAGATCTTATAATCAGAACACTAATGGAAAGAACGTCTGCAAATCTCAAAACTAATGGGGTTAAGCATGAGAGAGAAAGGAGTCCAGAAAAAACAACCATCCCCCCTTAGAGACGCCAAAAGAAGTTTGTGTGGGCGGGAGTGGGTGTGATGGGGAACACTGTACTGTACTTGATTGATGATTTGCCCCGGTTCGAATCTAGTTTATACCGAGATCTTTTATTGGATTAGTGCCCAAGGTGTATGTGTTTATGTATGTGTGTGTGTGTGTGTGTGTGTGAGAGAGAGAGAGAGAGAGTGAGAGTGAGATGAGTGTACATGGGTGTTAGTGTCTGTATGTGAGAGAGAGAGAGTGAGAGTTTCTCCCCGTTAGAAGAATCCACAATTCTGTTGTCAATAATACTAATATTAAAAATACTAATAATAATAATAATAATAATAATAATAAGAAGAAGAAGAAGAAGAAGAACAAGAACAAGAACAAGAACAAGATGGAGAAGAATAGACAGAATGATATAGAGCGAATAAGAAAATAGTGCAAGTATATTAAGAAAATTAAAACAAAATAATTAGTACTTTAATGATGAATATATTTTATAAATAGAAGATGAAAGGAAGGGAAGAGAAAGAGAGGGTTAATAGAAAACGTAAATAATGATAGGAGGGACTGATTAAAAACTAGGGGAAGAAGAGAGAGAGAGAGTGTGTGTGAGAGTGAGTGAAAGGTTGCGAGAGTATTATACAAAGGGCTTCAAAGACTGTTAGTATTTTCATGGCCTCGCAGTCCATTCTAAGGAGATAATTTGGAAGGGAAAGTATGTGAGACGAAGAGATAATATAGTAGTAGCAAAATTAATGGGATTTACAGTTTACAAAGATTAGTCAGTATCTGGATGGTCTTGCGGTCTATTCCAAGGAGATAATCTAGTTTTGGTGCGAGAGAAGTTGAGTGGGATTTAGAGATAGAGAGATGTGCAAGTGAATGAGTTACAATGCAAATAAAAAAATAAGAAAGAGAGAGAGAGAGAGGACAATGAGAGGACCAGGAGGATGAGAATCGACCTTGGTTACTCTGTGTGGGTGGTGAGATAGAAAGAGAGAGTGAGAGTGAGAAAAGGTAGAAGAGAGAGAGAGGGGGGTGGGGAGAGAGAGAGGGGGGGGGGGGGGAGGGTGAGAGAGACAAAAAAGAGGGCGCAAAGATAGTGAGAGTGAGAAAAGGTAGAAGAGAGAGAGAGAGAGAGGGGGGGGGGAGAGAGAGAGACTAGAGAGACGAAAAAGAGATGCAAGAGAGACAGAGCAGGTAGAATAAAGAGAGATTGACTGAAGAGAGAGAGAGAAAGAGATAATATGTATAAGAGAGAGAGAGAGAGAGAGAGAGAGAAGGTAGAATAGGAATACGGTCATAATACATTTATATATCCATAAAACCAAATTGATCATACTTGTTATCCATCAGAAACCCAAATTATTATTGGATTTCTCTTAATTATCGACGTTCACGGCTCCAACTTCCTTATAGCATGAAACTCGCAAGTGGTCAATTCCTCTACTCTGCGGAAATATAAAACTATGCCTAATTTACCTACTCGGTATAGATCAACCGTTCGTCCCAATAGGCGGGGTCACATAGGCAGTGTTATGGGACAAGTGGCTTAAAATGTGGCGCAGATACTTGTTGACCTCATTCGAAACCTTACATTTGCTCCCATCACATCCAAGCAACCCAACCACATTGCACCACAACATGCCAAACCAAATCACATTACAACACAACCACATAACACCACAACACAACCACATAACACCACAACACAACCACATAACACCACAACACAACCACATTACACCACAACATGCCAAACCAAATCACATTACAACACAGCAACAAATCTGATATTCCGTGGCTTTTGTCTTTGTAGTTTGGAAATAACATCACACCCATACCTCTACACTCTCTTTCTACACACACACACACACACACTCTCTCTCTCTCTCTCTCTCTCTCTACACATTCTCTCTCTCTTTCTCTACACACTCTCTCTCTCTCTCTCACGCAATTTGATGTTGAAAAGATTGGGCTGACTAAGGAATTAGCCCTATTCCAATAACCAGTTTAATGACCAAAGAAGAAGAAGAGCATGCTTAACATTTCGTATTTGAAGCTCCATAATAATGTAATAGTCAAAGGTTATTGCATAATTTAGTACATACCGGTACCTAAATATTACGTCTATTATAAATGTCGTAGGAATGCACATTAACCCATACAGTACCATATTCTGGCAACTATTAGACAATTTCAGTCAGCTTAGGAAGACGTCTACCCATTAAAAGGCTACAGACTCCCTCAATTAATCCTTTTAGCGACCATGTGTCCTTCCTCAGCTTTATGAAATCGTCTAAATGTAGCTAGAATGCAATTAAAAAGACGTCGCCGGTACTGAATGGGTTAATGAGAGATAACAAGAAATTGTATCCACGCGATCGAAAACTCGTCGATAGAGTATTTCACAAACGAATTTTGATGCAGTTATGTATTTACTGTAGTAAATAATCATATGCAGACGTACTTAGGTAACCGTAGTTCGCTGTACGACCACTATAACATTGATAAGCTTTCGATTATGGCTCTTAGGTAAGAAATAAAAACGTTTTGCTGTTAATAGCTCTTGTTAGTGTGGCCGCATTCGTGTTTCAACAATACGTAGAATTTTCGTAACTCTCTCCCTCTCTCTCTCTCTCTCTATATATATATATATATATATATATATATATATATATATATACAGGGTGTCCATAAAGTCTATTTACAAAATAAAAAATGTATTACCAAGGCAATTGATGAGATATTTTAATCAGATTTGTTGTATGTACTTGGTGGTTATCAAAGTTTTTAATAACATTGCATTTGTCCATTGGTCCATTTTTCTTCCACGAGAAAACAATTACTGCAAATGTTTACCTTGACCTTTTGACTGAATATGTGGCACCACAACTAGATGACCTTCAACCAACCATCATTTATCAGCAAGATGGTGCACCACCACATTGGGGACTGCGTGTTCGTGAGTTCCTAAATCAAACATTCACAGACCGGTGGATTGGAAGGGATGGCCCGATTCCCTGGCCACCTCGTTCACCAGATGTCACTCCCCTGGACTTCTTTCTATGGGGTTATGTTAAAGATATCGTGTATCGAACAGAGATACGGGACATCACTGATCTAAAGCAAAAGATCACTGATGCCATTGCGACCATTGATGAGGCTATGCTACAGCGAACATGGCAAGAAATCGAGTACCGTCTTGATGTGCTTCGTGCAACTAATGGTGCCCATGTAGGGTGTACTAAATGAGGCAAAAAAAACTTCAATATCTACTCCTCATGTTGTAATAATTTCCACATATTTGTCTGTTCATTTGCTTTTGTAATAAATATTTTAAATTGTAAAGAGACTTTATGGACACCCTGTATATATATACAGTATATATACTGTATATATAATATATATATATATATATATATATATATATACAGTAGATATATTATATAATATAAATATATAATATTATATATATATATTATATATATATATATATATATATATATATATATATATATATATATATATATATATATATACTCTATATATATATCAGTTATATATATATCAGTTGCCCTCTGACCCCTGACCTGTGCGGACGTCCCCAGTGACCGCTAGTGAAACCAGTTTCCCTTAGTGAGGTCCTAGTGAACTTTCATAGTGATGGCTGTTGTTGATGAGTCTGCTGTCTCCTCCCATACTCTCCAGCTTTGTCTTGCTTTGCAAGAGAGACTGGAGAGTGTGGAGCAGGAGATTCAGTGTCTCAAAGATGAAAATTTGGCCTTGAGACTAGCTATGGCGGAGAAGAAGTGTGAGGCTACCGGAAGTGTTCCCAGGGATCGTGAAGCCCCTTGGAAAGTGGTGTCAACTAGTGCAACGGCCTGCAAGCTGAAAAGGCAGCCAGTCAAGACCCACAACAACTTCAGCACCTTGGCTGATGAGAGTGATGGCGATGAAGTGGCGATCATCGAGGCAGTGAGAGGGGAGGGGGGGAAGTCTGCTGCTGTTGCTGCAACAACTACTGCTACACGCCGACAAAAGGAAAAAGCTAAGTCTGTTTTCATTGTCGGTGATTCATTGGTTAGATACCTTGGCAGGGCAACAAACACTCAGGTTGGTAAAGTTGTCTGCGTGCCTGGTGCCGGAGTCGGGAGGGTGGCTGAGAAGATAGATGCTGTCATGGAAGTGAGTGGGGAGGACCCCATCATCTTCCTCAACGCAGGGAGCAACGACATATGGAGATGCAGGACTGAGGAGTTGCTCTCCAAGTATCAGGAAATGTTGGAGAGGATCAAGGAAAAAGGTGGAGTTCCTGTGGTAAACAGTATCCTGCCTAGAAGAGGGGTAAGGAAGGAATGGTCCTCCAGGGCTATTACATATAGCCCAGGGCTATATATATATATATATATATATACCGGTATATATATATATATATATATATATATATATATAAGAACATAAGAACATAAGAAAATGGGAGTCTGCAGAAAGCCGATTGGCCTAAGCAAGGCAGATCCCTGTCCCACACAACCCCAATTACAAAGCCCAATTATAGGCTCAACACTCTAATACCCTGAGGATCATCTTACCAAAACGGTTAGAGATTAACGCAGGATTACGGGGTCTGCAGAGCGCTGATTGGCCCAACCCGGCTGATCCCCCTTCACACCCAACCTTTCTCGTCCATATGCTTATCCAATTTTATCTTAAAGCTCCCTATCGTTTTTAATCCCACTATAGCACTTGGTAGTCCATTCCATCCATCTACAACTCTGTTACCAAACCAATATTTGCCTATATCTTTTCTAAAACGAAATAATTTGAAACCATTGGTACGAGTTCTTTCGCTATCACTGAGCTTTAGTACATTTGTCATGTCCCCTTTGTTAATCCCACTAACCCACTTGAACACCTCTATCATATCCCCTCTAACTCTGCGTCTCTCTAACGAATGTAAGCCTAATTTCTTCAAGCTTTCTTTATACGGAAGATTTCTAATATTATGGATAATTTTTGTCATTCTACGTTGTACTCTCTCCAATGAATCTATGTCCATTCTGTAATAAGGACACCAAAATTGAACAGCATAATCCATATGGGGTCTCACTAATGACGAGTAAAGTTTTAAGATAACATCAGCAGTTCTGTTACTCCCACTCCTAGAGATGAACCCGAGAATCCTGTTTGCCTTATTTCGAACGCTTATACACTGTTTTCTGGGCTTCAAATCATTGCTAACAAACACACCTAGATCTTTCTCACAATTCGAGTTTTCTAATTCCATATTAGCTAGTTTATATTTAACATTTGTATGCATCTTCCCTATCTTTAATACTTGCATTTGTCAATGTTAAACTTCATCTGCCAATTTACTGCCAATTTATATATATATATATATATATATATATATATATATATATATATATATATATATATATATATATATATATATATATATATATACAGGTATATATAGATTTTTTTTTTTGCCAGACGCCGTCATTCCTGAGCCATTCCTGGCCACGAACATTAGGCGTTTGTCACTAATCGCTAGGTTAAGTTGCCTGGGCTTGACACCTACCAATAACATTTTGACAATACGGTCTCGATCTGCCGACTCTTTGATCAGCAGCCGAAGCTTTGTTGACTATGCCATGGCTCGCCATAAATACAGAAAAATATTTTGTTTTCTTATACTTTAACCATATACTGATTATGGGGATTGACATACATAGGATGAGTTACTAAAAGCTACGGAATTCTCACATTTCCAATTAAATTTGCTCTCAGCTAGAATTGTCAAACAGGCAGTGACAAAATGGCACTTAAAGCATAATCTCAAAAATGTCTTTGTTTGTACCTTTTTACCGCCGCGAGATCCAGATGGCTTTAGGGGACATGGGCCTTTTTTTGGCCTATTAATTCATGTATTCCTTTATTTCTTAGTTTCCTCGCTACACCTCCATCAAACTTAGAAAACACTCCCTAGACCCCCTTTCAAGATAAATTTGTACATTTTTCTGCCGAAAAATGTCCTGGCCGAAGGCCGGTTCCTCTTAAAATTACAGGCTCGCTATCGCTCGCCAGGAAAAAACGACACCTAAATGGCACGAAAGGTCTTAAAATTGACAACTAAATTGGGCGAAAGGTGTTAAAATCGCCAAACTAATGGACCGATCGTCTTATAATCTCAAAACAAATGGAGCTTAACACGAGGGAGAAAGGGGACTATAAAAATGGCTCATCTCCCCTTAATTGGAATATGGCTAAGTGGGTGGTAAGATGTAAAACTATACTCGGTTTCTTTCCAGCTGACGATAAATTGAATCCCTTAGCAGCAACTTTATCGATACTTTATGAACAAATATGAAACTACTTTGTCTGTGCGTGATATTAAGACCAAGTTTCTATAATTATCACCCTATTTCAATAAAAAAATCTTCAAAATAACTGAGAAATATTGATGGAAACTTTGCAATTTACTGTCAGTTGAAAAGAAACCGGCTATAGGAGTGTTAATCTCTCTCTCTCTCTCTCTCTCTCTCTCCTGCAGTCTATACCTACCTCTCTATCACCCCCTCCCCCTTCCCCCACCTGTCTGGACCCACGGCGCACACACACACACACACACACACTACACACAGACAGACACACACACACACACACACACAGGTTACGCAAGAAAGAGAGGGTATATCCTATTTTTGTCGTATCCTCTTTTCCAGTTTTCTTTTCGGTTTCCCCTTTGTTTCGTTTTCTGTTCGGTTCGCCTTTTTGCCGTTTTCTTTTCGATGATTTGTGTGATGAGGGGTGTCTGTTTCCCGTGGGAGATAATCAATGGACTTAAGAGGGGTGGTTGGTTTTTCTGGCCCCCCCTCCCCCCCCCTCCTTCTCCCTCGTGTTTAACCCCGTTCGTTCTGAGATTTTAAGACGTATGTCACATCAGTTAGGCGATTTTAATATCTTTCGCCCCATTGTATGCCAATATTAAGACCTTTCATGCAATTTAGATGTCGCTTTTTTCTATTGAAAAATGTACATATTTATCTGGAAGGAGAGCTTTTATGATGCTTGATGGAGGTCTAGGAAGGAAACTAAATAAATAATATAAAGATAATTAATTAAGCAAATAAATACGCCTATCCTCCTTTAACCCTCATAACACTCTCACACATACACATACACACGCGTACTCTCTCTCTCTATCTCTCATACATAAATATCTCGTGTTCATAATTATATATCACTTATCACCTTCATTATCTCTTCTGTAACTCATTCATATATACTTTATAATATCAGTATACACTCTTAACTCTCTGGGATCGGCTGTTGCTGAAGGGTGTGTGGGGGGGGTATGGGTGTGTGTGTGTGTGTGTGTGTGTGTGTGCGTGTTGTTACGGCCCTCTCTGGTATTATCCAAGAGAATAAAATAATACCCGGGCAACACGCTATCTGACTGGTATGTCCCCCAATAGGAAACTATTGAAGCTAAAAGATATAAATTATCATTAAGAAGGATGACATTAAACACTGTTGGTTTTGTAGTTTCAATCTAAAATTAATTATTAACTAGAATAATAATTGAATGGCACAACAATGCTCGTTAAATTACTACGTTAATAACTTGATTCGAAAAAGCACTGGAATTAAGAATTTAAGCACACATAAAATACCATCAGATAAAACACTCACTATGCGACTAAAACACGAGTCCCATAAATTCATGTAGAGCCTCAAACAAAGTATAGATCACCGTTGTTCATGGTAGGCTCCAAACACAAATACGAGTGTACTCTAATACACGCGTATAATATGTAATATACAACTGTCCCACGATTCTCCTATAAGTCACTTCACACACTAAACTCACGGAGATAGTCACTCATCCTCGAAAATCCTCGATAAAAACAAAGTGTCAAAATAACCCACAAGACGTCGGACCAGACGAGGTTAAGTAGAGCACACGAATTGTCAAGCCTACCCTAGGTCAATATACCCGAGTCTACCCTGCTCATTATGGTTAGGCCTTGGGTCAGCCTAGGTCAATGCACAGTCTAAGGTCAATGTATGCCGCTGTCCTTGCTTGGGATTCGAATGCAGGTCGGTAGATTCGCGGTCAATAACATTAACCTCTACACCGACGCTTAACTATCAAGAAGGTGGTGGTGGAGGAGGGTGAAAAAGGAGGAGGTAGAGGAAGGAAGGAGAAGAAGGGGGAGCTGGTGGAGGAAAGAGAAAGAGGAGGAGGAGGAGCTGATGGAGGAAGAAAGAGGAGAATGTTGTGTTAGTAGGAGTAGGAGTAGGAGCAGGAGGAGGTAGAAGGAGGAGGAGGAGGAGGAGTGCCGGGGGAGGAAGAGGTGGCACTATGACGTCAATCCCACCACCAGCCCGCCAGAGGTGCCACCACCACCTCCCACCCACGCACCAACAACCAACCTGTTCAATGGTGCAGCACGCCCAATACCGCCCACCCCAACCCCCACCCGTAATTGATGGCACCCCCACCCTCACCTCAAAAACGCCCACGCATAGCCCTACCCCTATAACACCCCCTACCCCAATAACACCCACCTCTACCCCTATAACACCCGCCCCTACCCCTATAACACCCCCCTACCCTAATAACACCCACCCCTACCCCTATAACACCCACCCCTACCCCTATAACACCCCCTACCCTAATAACACCCCCTACCCTAATAACATCCACCTACCCCTATAACACCCACCCCTACCCTATAACACCCCCCTACCCCAATAACACCCACCCCTTACCCCTATAACACCCACCCCTACCCCTATAACACCCCCGACCTGAATAACACCCACCCCTTCCCCTATACACACCCCTACCCCTATAACACCCACCCTACCCCTATAACACCCCCTACCCTAATAACACCCACCCCTACCACCCCTATAACCCCCACCCCTACCCCTATAACACCCGCCCCTACCCCTATAACACCCCCCTACCTAATAACACACCCCCAACCCCTATAACAACCCACCCGTACCCCTATAACACCCACCCCTACCCCTATAACACCCACCCCTACCCCTATACAACACCCCCTACCCTAATAACACCCACCCCTACCCCTATAACCCACCCCTACCCCTATAACACCCACCCCTACCCCTATAACACCCACCCCTACCCTATAACACCCGCCCCTACCCCTATAACACCCCCTACCCTAATAATACCCACCCCTACCCCTATAACACCCACCCCTACCCCTATAACAGCCACCCCTACCCCTATAACACCCACCCCTACCCCTATAACACCCCCCTACCCTAATAGCACCCACCCCTACCCCTATAACACCCACCCTTACCCCTATAACACCACCCCTACCCCTATAACACACACCTACCCTAATAACACCCACCCCTACCCCATATAACACCACCCCTACCCCTATAACACCCCCTACCCCAATAACACCCACCCCTACCCCCAAAAAATCCCCCCCCACCCCCTTTACACCCCCCCCTACCCCCAAAACACCCACCCCTACCCCTATAACACCCCTCTACCCTAATACAACACCCACCCCTACCCCATATAACACCCACCCCTACCCCTATAACATCCCCTACCCCAATAACACCCACCCCTACCCAAATAACACCCACCCCTACCCCAATAACATCCACCCCTACCCAATAACATCCACCCCTACCCCCATAACACCCACCCCTACCCCAATAACACCCACCCCTACCCCAATAACACCCACATCTACCCCAATAACACCCACATCTACCCCAATAACACCCACATCTACCCCAATAACACCCACATCTACCCTAATAACACCAACCCCAACCCCAATAACACCCACCTCTACCCCTATAACACCCTCCCCTATAACACCCGCCCCTACCCCAATAACACCCACCCCTACCCCAATAACACCCCCACCCTGCCCCAATAACACCCCACCTACCCCAATACACCCCCCCACACCCCAATAACACCCCCCCCCCCATAATACCCCCCCACCCCAATAACACCCCCCTCCTACCCATATAACATCCCCCCACCCCAATAACACCAACCCCTACCCCAATAACACCCACCCCTACCCCAATAACACCCACATCTACCCTAATAACAACCACCCCTACCCCATAACCACCCCCTACCCCCAATACACCCACCCCTACCCCAATAACAACACCTACCCCAATAACACCCACCCCTACCCCTATAACACCCACCTCTACCCCAACAAACACCCACCCCTACCCAATAACACCCACATCTACCCCAATAACACCCACCCCTACCCCAATAACACCCCCCTACCCAATAACACCAACCCTTACCCCAATAACACCCAAATCTACCCTATAACACCCACCCTACCCCTATAACACCCCCTACCCAATAACCCCCCTACCCCAATACACACCCCTACCCCAATAACACCCACCCTACCCCAATACACCCACAATCTACCCCAATAACACCCCCCTACCCCATAACACCACCCCTACCCCATAACACCCACCCCTACCCAATACACCCACCCTACCCCAATAACACCCCCCTACCCCAATAACACCAACCCCTACCCCAATAACACCCACATCTACACCAATAACACCCACCCCTACCCTTATAACAACCCCCTACCCCAAAAAAAACCCCCTCCCCCAATAACACACACCTACCCCAATAACACCCACATCTATCCGAATAATACCCACCCCTACCCCAATAACACCCACCCCTACCCCAATAACACCCACATCTACCCCAATAACACCCACCCCTACCCCAATAACACCCACCTCTACCCCTATAACACCCACCCCTATTACACCCGCCCCTACCCCAATAACACGCACCCCTACCCCAATAACACCCACCCCTACGCCAATAACACCCCACCCCTACCCTAATACCACCCCCCACCCCAATACACCCCCCCCACCCCAATAACACCCCCCCCCCACCCCAATAACACCCCCCTACCCCAATACACCCCCCCACCCCAAGACACCAACCCCTACCCCAATAACACCCACCCCTACCCCAATAACACCCACATCTACCCTAATAACACCCACTCCTACCCCTATAACACCCCCTACCCCAATAACACCCACCCCTACCCCAATAACACCAACACCTACCCCAATAACAACCCCCCCTTCCCCTATAACACCCACCCCTACCCCAATAAACACCCACCCCTACCCCAATAACACCCACATCTACCCCAATAACACCCACATCTACCCCAATAACACCCACCCCTACCCCAATAACACCCCCCTACCCCAATAACACCAACCCTTACCCCAATAACACCCACATCTACCTAATAACACCCACCCTACCCCTATAACACCCCCTACCCCAATAACACACCCCTACCCCAATAACACACACACCCCTACCCCTAATATACCCCACCCCTACCCCAATAACACCCCACCCCTACCCCAATAACACCCACATCTACCCCAATAACACCCCCCTACCCCATAACACACCACCCCTACCCCAATAATACCCACATCTACCCCAATACACCCACCCCTGCCCCAATAACAACCCACCCCTACCCCAATAACCCACATCTACCCCAATAACACCCACCCCTACCCCCATAACACACCCCCTACCCCAATAACACCAACCCTACCCCAATAAACCCACATCTACCCTAATAACACCCACCCCTACCCTATAACATCCCCCTACCCCAATAACACCCCCCTTCCCCAATTACACACCCCTACCCCCCTAACACCCACCCCACCCCAAAAACACCCACATCTACCCCATAACACCCCCCTACCCCAATACACCCACCCCTACCCCAATAACACCCACCCCTACCCCAATAACACCCACATCTACCACAATAACACCCACCCCTACCCCAAAAACACCCCCCTACCCCAATAACACCAACCCCTACCCCAATAACACCCACATCTACCCCACTAACACCCCCCCCTACCCCTATAACACCCCCCTACCCCAATAACCCACACCCCTACCCAATAACACACCCTACCCCAATAACACCCACTCTACCCCAATATACCCACCCCTACCCCAATAACACCCACCCCTACCCCAATAACACCCACATCTACGCCAATAACACCAACCCCTACCCCAATAACACCCACATCTACCCTAATAACACCCACCCTACCCCTATAACACCCCCCCTACCCCAAATAACACACCCCCTACCCCAATAACACACCCTATACCCCAATAACACCTACCCCTACCCCAATAACACCCACATCTACCCCAATACACCCCCCCTACCCCAATAAACACCCACCCCTACCCCAATAACACCCACATCTACCCAATAACACCCACCCCTACCCCAATAACACCCACCCCTACCCAATAACACCCACATCTACCCCAATAACACCCACCCTACCCCATAACACACCCCCCTACCCCAATACACCAACCCCTACCCCAATAACACCCACATCTAACCCTAATAACACCCACCCCTACCCCTATAACATCCCCCTACCCCAATAACACCCCCCTACCCCAATAAACACCCCTACCCCAGTAACACCCACCCCTACCCCAATAACACCCACATCTACCCCAATAACACCCCCCTACCCCCATAACACCCACCCCTACCCCAATAACACCCACCCCTACCCCAATAACACCCACATCTACCACAATAACACCCACCCCTACCCCAATAACACCCTCCTACCCCAATAACACCAACCCCTACCCCAATAACACCCACATCTACCCTAATAACACCCACCCCTACCCCTATAACACCCCCCTATCCCAATAACACACCCCAGGATTGAGTGGGTACAAGGGCATGAGGACAGGCGAGGTCCATGTTTCTATTATGGGTTTTAGCTCTTGAAGAGCGTAACTATTAGTTTTTAACAGCGGTTATATGCAACAAATACGTCTTAGAAATTGCATTTTAATTGAATTCGATAATTTCATTATCGCATAACTTCCATCCTCATAATTGAGTTTTGAATGCATATATTTTTTATAATATTTTATTTGATTATTTTATCCTGACTATCAGAAGCTAATATTGTAAATAGTTTGTATATATGAAATAATTTTGAATGTTTAATACATTTTGATTTAACTTTACTATAATTTGTATTGGATTATGTAATGTGTGTGTTTTGTACTGTGTACTGTACATATGTATTGCGAAATAAAGGAATTGATTGATTGATTGAATAACACCCCCCTACCCCAATAACACACCCCTACCCCAATAACACCCACATCTACCCCAATAATACCCACCCCTACCCCAATAACACCCACCCCTACCCCAATAACACCCACATCTACCCCAATAACACCCACCCCTACCCCAATAACACCCACCTCTACCCCTATAACACCCACCCCTATAACACCCGCCCCTACCCCAATAACACCCACCCCAATCCCAATAACACCCACCCCTACCCCAATACACCCCACCCCTACCCCAATAACCCCCCCCACCCCATAACACCCCCCACCCCAATAACACCCCCCCCCACCCCAATAACACCCCCCCTACCCCAATAACACCCCCCCCCACCCCAATAACACCAACCCCTACCCCAATAACACCCCCCCTACCCCAATAACACCCACATCTACCCTAATAACACCCACCCCTACCCCTATAACACCCCTACCCCCATAACACCCCCCCTACCCCAATAACACCAACACCTACCCCAATAACACCCACCCCTACCCCTATAACACCCACCCCTACCCCAATAACACCCACCCTACCCCAATACACCCCCATCTATCCCATAACACCCACCCCTACCCAATACACACCCCCTACCCCAATAACACCAACCCCTACCCCATAACACCCACATCTACCCTAATAACACCCACCCTACCCTAACACCCCCTTACCCCAATACTCACTTCACCCCTACCCCAATACTCACTTCACCCCTATCCCAATAACACCCACCCCTACCCCAATAACACCCACATCTACCCCAAAACCCCCCCTACCCCAATAACACCCCCCTACCCCAATAACACCCACATCTACCCCAATAACACCCACCCCTACCCCAATAACACCCATCCCTACCCCAATAACACCCACATCTACCCCAATAACACCCACCCCTACCCCAATAACACCCCCCCACCCCAATAAACACCAACCCCTACCCCAATAACACCCACATCTACCCTAATAACACCCACCCCCTACCCCTACAACACCCCCCTACCCCAATAACACCCCCCTACCCCAATAACACACCCCTACCCCAGTAACACCCACATCTACCCCAATAACACCCACATCTACCCCAATAACACCCCCCCTACCCATATAACACCCACCCCTACCCCAATAACACCCACCCCTACCCCAATAACACCCACATCTACCACAATAACACCCACCCCTACCCCAAAACACCCCCCCCTACCCCAATAACACCCAACCCCTACCCCAATAACAACCACATCTACCCTAATAACACCCACCCCTACCCCAATAACACCCCCCTACCCCAATAACACCCCCCTACCCCCATAAAAAACCCCTACCCCAATAACACCCACATCTACCACAATAATACCCACCCCTACCCCAATAACACCCACCCCTACCCCAATAACATCCACATCTACCCCAATAACACCAACCCCTACCCCAATAACACCCACATCTACCCTAATAACACCCACCCTACCCCTATAACACCCCCCTACCCCAATAACACACCCCCTACCCCAATAACACACCCCTACCCCAATAACACCCACCCCTACCCCAATAACACCCACATCTACCCCAATAACACCCCCCTACCCCAATAACACCCACATCTACCCCAATAACACCCACCCCTACCCCAATAACACCCACCCCTACCCCAATAACACCCACATCTACCCCAATAACACCCACCCCTACCCCCATAACACCCCCCTACCCCAATAACACCAACCCCTACCCCAATAACACCCACATCTACCCTAATAACACCCCCCCCTCACCCCCAAACAACCCCCCTACCCCAATAACACCCCCCTACCCAATAACACACCCCTACCCCAGTAACACCCACCCTACCCCAATAACACCCACATCTACCCCAATAACACCCCCCTACCCCAATAACACCCACCCCTACCCCAATAACACCCACCCCTACCCCAATAACACCCACATCTACCCCAATAACACCCACCCCTACCCCAATAACACCCCCCTACCCCAATAACACCAACCCCTACCCCAATAACACCCACATCTACCCTAATAACACCCACCCCTACCCTTATAACACCCCCCTACCCCAATAACACCCCCCTACCCCAATAACACACCCCTACCCCAATAACACCCACATCTACCCCAATAATACCCACCCCTACCCCAATAACACCCACCCCTACCCCAATAACACCCACATCTACCCCAATAACACCCACCCCTACCCCAATAACACCCACCTCTACCCCTATAACACCCACCCCTATAACACCCGCCCCTACCCCAATAACACCCACCCCTACCCCAATAACACCCACCCCTACCCCAATAACACCCCACCCCTACCCCAATAACACCCCCCCACCCCAATAACACCCCCCACCCCAATAACACCCCCCCCCCACCCCAATAACAACCCCCCCTACCCAAATAACACCCCCCCCCACCCCAATAACACCAACCCCTACCCCAATAACACCCACCCCTACCCCAATAACACCCACATCTACCCTAATAACACCCACCCCTACCCCTATAACACCCCTACCCCAATAACACCCACCCCTACCCCAATAACACCAACACCTACCCCAATAACACCCACCCCTACCCCTATAACACCCACCCCTACCCCAATAACACCCACCCCTACCCCAATAACACCCACATCTACCCCAATAACACCCACCCCTACCCCAATAACACCCCCTACCCCAATAACACCAACCCCTACCCCAATAACACCCACATCTACCCTAATAACACCCACCCTACCCCTATAACACCCCCTACCCCAATAACACCCCCCTACCCCAATAACACACCCCTACCCCAATAACACCCACCCCTACCCCAATAACACCCACATCTACCCCAATAACACCCCCCTACCCCAATAACACCCACCCCTACCCCAATAACACCCACATCTACCCCAATAACACCCACCCCTACCCCAATAACACCCATCCCTACCCCAATAACACCCACATCTATCCCAATAACACCCACCCCTACCCCAATAACACCCCCCTACCCCAATAACACCAACCCCTACCCCAATAACACCCACATCTACCCTAATAACACCCACCCCTACCCCTATAACACCCCCCTACCCCAATAACACCCCCCTACCCCAATAACACACCCCTACCCCAGTAACACCCACATCTACCCCAATAATACCCACCCCTACCCCAATAATACCCACCCCTACCCCAATTACACCCACATCTACCCCAATAACACCCACATCTACCCCAATAACACCCACCCCTACCCCAATAACACCCCCCTACCCCAATAACACGCACCGCTACCACAATAACACCCACCCCTACCCCAATAACACCCCTCTACCCCAATAACACCCACCCCTACCCCAATAATACCCCCTACCCCAATAACACCCACCCCTACCCCAATAACACCCCACCCCTACCCCAATAACACCCACCTACCCCAATAACACCCCACCCCTACCCCATAACACCCACATCTACCCCAATAACACCCCCCCCTACCCCAATAACACCCACATCTACCCCTATAACACCCACCCCTATCCCAATAACACCCCCTACCCCAATAACACCCACCCCTGCCCCAATAACACCCACCCCTACCCGTATAACACCCACCCCTACCCCAATAACATCCACCCCTACCCCAATAACACCCACCCCTACCCCAATAACACGAACCCCTACCCTAATAAAACCCCAACCCCTACCCCAATAACACCCCACCCTACCCCAATAACACCCACCCCTACCCCAATAACACGCACCCCTACCCTAATAACATCCCAACCCCTACCCCAATAATACCCCACCCCTACCCCAATAACACCCACCCTTACCCCAAAAACACACCCTTACCCCAATAACACCCCCTTACCCCAATAACACCCACCCCTACCCCAATAACACCCACCCCTAACCCAATAACACCCCTACCCCAATAACCCCCCCACCTACCCCAATAACACCCCCTACCCCAATAACACCCCCCCCCCCCCCACCCCAAAAACACCTACCCCTACCCCAATAACACCCACCCTATATTAATTGATAGATAGATAGATTGATTGATTGATTGATTGATAGTTAGATAGATAGATAGATAGATTGATTGATTGATTGATTGATTGATTGATTGATAGTTGGATAGATAGATAGATTGATTAATTGATTGATTGATTGATTGATTGATAGTTAGATAGAGTGATTTATTGATTGATTGATTGATTGATAGTTAGATAGATAGATAGATTGATTGATTGATTGATTGATTGATTGATAGTTAGATAGATTGATTGATTGATTGATTGATTGATTGATTGATTGATAGTTAGATAGATAGATAGATAGATAGATAGATAGATTGATTGATTGATTGATTGATTGATTGATTGATTGATAGCTAAATAGATAGATAGATTGATTGATTGATTGATAGCTAAATAGATAGATAGATTGATTGATTGATTGATTGATTGATTGATTGATAGTTAGATAGATAGATAGATTGATTGATTGATTGATAGTTAGATAGATAGATAGATTGATTGATTGATTGATTGATTGATTGATTGATTGATAGTTAGATAGATAGATAGATAGATTTATTGATTGATTGATAGATAGATAGATAGACAAATTTAGATGCATGTATGTATATACTCATGCACAATAACCCATAGCTGGGGGTGGCCGATTCGAGACAGAGCCTGAACAGAAACAACACTAAAAGTTCCAATTCTTAGGGTCAGGGACCACTTTTGCGTTCCCTCGCCCCTTTCTCTGTCTCGTCTAGTAGGTAAATTTTACAAGGGGAGGAGGATTCCTAGCCTCCCGCCCCCGAAGTAGGAAAAGTAGTACAAGATAAGAGACAGCAATAAATTGTTTCAGACAGACATACAGAGAGATAGTTACAGAGAGAGAGAGAGTGCGTGTGTGTGTGTGTATGTGTGTATGTGTGTGACTGTGTGTGTATGTATGTGTGTGACTGTGTGTATATGTGGGTGTGTGTGCGTGTGAGTGTGAGTGTGTGTGTGTGTGTGTATGTCTGTGTGTGACTGTGTATATGTGGGTGTGTGTGTGAGAGTGTGTGTGTGTCAGCTGTGAGACACCTGAGGATTATTAGCCTTCACACACCTGAGCCTTAATTCCACGGTTGTGTTAGTTGATTTATATCGTTTTTCATCTCTACTGTTTCTTTCTTTCTTTCTTTTCTTTTTGCATTTATCGACGTCCATTTTTACAATCGTATATTATGTTTTCCGGTTGCTTAACCCTTTCAAGCTCCAAAACGTATTTCTTGTCTGTGTTCTGGCAATTATTAGCCGATTTTATTCAGATTAGGAAGGGTATATGGAAGTCAGAGGGTTGATTGAGAGAGTATTTACCCTTATAATACCCACAGATACTTCTTAAGCTGCATAAAATCATCTAATGATAGTCAAAATAAACTGCTAAAACGTGTCAGAGCTTCAAAGGGTTAATTGATGAGAAGAATTCCTGATATGAGAAAATATATCGTCCTGAATTACTAAAAAATAACAAAATCCATTACTATAGGTAGCGCCCACGAACTTGACAAATATCTCGATCCCTGACCTCTGCGTAACTCAAAAGAACCTTGAGCGAACGGACTGTAAATTTCCACACCTATTTCCTGGTGGACTCTTCCCAAATGATAGAAATGTCAGCCCGATTGTTTTCATTCATTTTGAGTTAAGGGGGGGGGGGGGACCTGTTTTTTGTTATTTCTGTCCTTTTCTCTCTTTCTCTGGCTTGTATCCATTTGGCCCCTTTCAGCCTACTGTTGTAAGACGTTCATCCCCATCCAGGTGTCAATTTTTTACTGGAGAGCGGTAGCGAGCCAGCATATTTTTTATTTTTGTTTGACAGCAGGCTAAATTTGTACATTTTTCGATAGAAAAATTTCTCCGGCGAAGCCGAATTTCTTCATATAATGCTGGCTCGCTATCGCTCGCCAGGAAGAAATCGACACCTAGATGGGGATAAACGTCTTAAAATAGTTGGCTGAATGGGGCCGAATGGATACAAGCCAGAGAAAGAGAGAAAAGGACAGAAATAACAAAAAGCAGGTCAACCCCCTTAAAAGAAGTTAAGGGGTCCAGATTATTGTCAAGTTCGTTGGCGCTACCTATACTCGGAGACACTCAAGTTGGCGCTACCTATACTCGGAGACACTCAAGTTGGCGCTACCTATACTCGGAGACACTCAAGTTGGCGCTACCTATACTCGGAGACACTCAAATTGGCGCTACCTATACTCGGAGACACTCAAGTTGGCGCTACCTATACTCGGAGACACTCAAGTTGGCCCTGCTTTGGTTATTAGCTGTGTTTGGTTGTGGGCGGGGAGATTTTCACTTCGGGGACTGTTATTCTGAATCCCTTATACTCCCTCATGCATGGCGCCATTAGTTTTGAGATTTTAAGACGTTCGCGACATTATCTTGGCAATTTTATGAATGTTTGCCCCATGTCTGTCAATTTTAAGACCTTTCGTGCCATGTAGGTGTCGATTTTATCCAGGCGAGTGATATCGAGACTGCAATATACTTCGGCCGGGGCATTTTTCTGCCGAAAAGTGTACAAATTAATCTTGCTAGGGGAGTCTAGGGTGGTGTAATTTTAAGCGTGATGGAGGTCTAGGGAACAAACTAAAAACCTCCCCTTAACCCTAACTGGTGCAAGGCGGTTCGTTTTAGACCTTCCCTGATTTACTTCAATATTTTGGAGATTATAAAACTGTTCACCCCATTTGTTTGGCAATTATAAGACACATCACCCCACCCAGATGTCGATAACAGCACGTAATTAAGGGGGTAGTACTCGCTTTTTATGGACCCACTTCTCCCTCATGTTTAGTATATTAGTTTTGAGGTTTTAAGACGTTCGTTTCGTTAGTTTGGCGATTGTGAGATCTTTCGCCCCATTTCTCTGTCAATATTATGACCTTTCATGACATTTAAGTGTTGATTTTTTCCTGGTAAGCGATAGCGAGCCTATAATTTTAGAAGGAATCTGCCTTCGGCCAGGACATTTTTCTACCGATAAATGTGTACATTTATATGTACCCCCCCCCCCCCCCCCTCCCTATACGGGGTGTATTTTTAAGCTTGATGGAGGTCTAGCGAGGGAACTCAAAAATAAACTAATATATAATCACATAGGCCAAAAACCAAGCAGTACCCCCTTACGGGGGGTGACCTGTT
Source organism: Paralithodes platypus (assembly GCA_032716605.1). Lineage (NCBI taxonomy): Eukaryota > Metazoa > Arthropoda > Malacostraca > Decapoda > Lithodidae > Paralithodes > Paralithodes platypus. The sequence continues at coordinate 62,051,396 of CM064483.1, read as the reverse complement.
TTTTGTTATTTCTGTCCTTTTCTCTCTTTCTCTGGCTTGTATCCATTCGGCCCCATTCAGCCAACTATTTTAAGACGTTTATCCCCATCTAGGTGTCGATTTCTTCCTGGCGAGCGATAGCGAGCCACCATTATATGAAGAAATCCGGCCTCGCCGGAGACATTTCTCTATCGAAAAATGTACAAATTTAGCCTGCTGTCTAACAAAAATTAAAAATATGCTGGCTCGCTACCGCTCACCAGTAAGAAATTGACACCTGGATGGGGATAAACGTCTTAAAATGGTAGGCTGAATGGGGCCAAATGGATACAAGCCAGAGAAAGATAGAAAAGGACAGAACAAAAACAGGTCACCCCCCTTAAGCCACTTCTCATGATGAACTTTCCCCACACTCAGATGACTTCATTAAACTTGGAGTAAAATGGGTGCAAACTGAGAGACCAAACTGTCAAACTATTAAACGCGTGTCATACTAAGGCACAAGATCAAAAGAGTTAAGCTGGTATCACACGAGAGCTTTTATAGTCAACATTCGATGATCAACATTTTTCTGGCAACATTTCTGGAATACTATGCACTGGTGTCGGAAATTAGACTGATGATGGATGAGTTTAAATGACCGAAATATTTCAAATGTTGACCTTATAAGCTGCCAGACCAGTGTTGAGGGAAAATGTTGAGGGAAAAAAGCGCTCGTGTGATATCGGCTTTAGACTACTCTTTTGATTGAGAGTTGCTGTCGTAGCCGAGTTTAAGGGGAGATTTCCACTTGAGGGATTTTTTTCTTGACCCCTTTCTGCCTCATGTTTAGCCCCATTGCTTTTGGTATTATAAAACGTTTGCCCCATTAGTTTAGCGATTTTAAGAACTTTCACCCCATATTAAGACCTTTCGTGCAATTCAGGTGTCGATTTTATCTTGGCGAGCGATAGCGAGCCCGTAATTTAAGAGGAACCGGCCTTCGGCCGGGACATTTTTCGGTAGAAAAATGTACAAATTTATCTTGAAAGGGACTCAAGGGGGTGTAATTTTAAGCTTGATGGAGGTCTAGGGAACAAACTAAATACCTCCCCTTAACCCGTTCTGTACCGGCGACGTCTGTTTATATTCATTCTAGCTATACTTAGACGATTTTGTACAGTTTAAGGGGTCCGACCCGCTTATTTTTATTCTTTCTGGGTAGTTTCCATTCGACCCCATTCAGCCTACTGTTTTAAGACGTTTATCGACATCCAGGTGTCGATAAGCACCTGGCGAGCGATGGGGTATGGGAGGGAGAAGAAGAGAAGTAGTGGAGGAGGTGGAGGGTTCGGAATAGATGGAGTGTGTGGGGAAATGCTGAGGTATGGTGGTGAGATAGTGATCGAATGGGTATGAAAAATTTACAAACTAGCATGGGAGAAGGGGAGTACACCTGATGACTGGAAAACAGGCATAATAGTCCCCCTATAAGGGGAAAGAGGAGTGTGTGGTAACCACCGAGGAATATGTCTTGTAAACGTAGTAGGGAAGGTGTACAGTAGGGTAGTGATTGAGAGAGTGAGAGTGAGAACGGAGAAATGGATAGGTGACGAGCAGGACGGTTTTAGGAAGGGAAGAGGATGTGTAGGTCAGATTTTTACCCTGAAATGTGTTGTGGAGAAATATTTGGAGAAGCAACAAAAGCTGTATGTTGTCTTTATGGACTTGGAGAAGGCCTATGACAGAGTGGATAGAGCAGGTATGTGGAAAGTACGGTACTCGGAGTAGATGGCAAGTTCCTGAAAGCAACCAGACCAGTGTTGAGGATAAATGCTAAGGGAAAGAGTGCTCGTGTAATACCGACTTTAACCCTTTTAGCACGATGACGAGTTCATTGAAATCTAGTTACCATTAAACGTTTTTCTTTAGTTCATAATCTATCTCTAAGACTGAAAGGGGTAAGTACGATCACAATAAACCCTCTGAATAACCTAGGTCCTTTTCAATCTGCACAAAATCGTCCAATGTAGCCAAGATAAAAATGGGTGATGGTGCTGAAGGGGTTAATCGTACGAGCGGTGGTGTTGCTAGGTGTACAGTCGTGGTCAGGCATTTCTGGACAATCTGTGGACGCTAAATTATGACACACTCGCGAACAATGTTGATAACTACTCGAGTCTGGAGGCACTGTCTAGACTCTAGAGTTTTTAGAGGCGGACTCCCGTTAGAACTGTTTTATGCAGATGATTTAGTCCTAATAGCTGACAGTATGCAAGATGCTGAGGCCAAATGGAGAGAGGGCATGGCGAGCAAGGGTTTAAGAGTCAATATTAACAAAACCAAGGTTATGCATTGTAGATTGAGACAAGGCAATGTGGAAAAGAGCGGTGCATACCCATGTGCAGTGTGTGGAAAGGGTGTGGGTGTTAACTCAATTCAATGTAGCATCTGTCGATGTTGGGTACACCATGGGAGTAAGCGCTGTAGTAGAATAAAGGGACCCCTGCCGAAGGATAAGTCAGAAATAGAGAAATTTGAGTGCGTAGTGTGCAAAGGCGAGCTTGTGTTAAGTGATGATCCTGTGGCTGTGAATTTTGGAAATGAGTCATTGGAGCTGGTGAACAAGTTTTGTTACCTAGGAGATACTATCTCTGCCAGTGGTGGGGCAGAGGTTGCCACTGTTGCTAGAATTAGATGTGGCTGGGGGAAGTTCAGAGAACTGCCGCCAATCCTGACCATGAAAAGAATGCCTCTCCCCTTGAAGGGAAAGGTGTATGCCTCGTGTTAGAAGTGCAATGACGTATGCCTCGCCTCAGAAACATGGGCCGTTAAAGTAGAGGTTGTCAGCAGAATGGAACGTAATGAGATGAGAATGGTGAGATGGATGTGTGGGGCCAGGCTACAGGATAGAATAACAAATGTTGAGCTGAGGAGATGTTTAGGTATAAAGAGTATTAGCGAGGTGATGCGTACAAGTAGACTGGGATGGTGTGGACATGTGGAGAGAATGGATGAACAAAATTGGGTGAAAAAATGCAGGTCTGTGATTGTGGAGGGAGCTGCACCAAGGGGTGGACCGTGGAAGACCTGGGATCGGACTATTCGTGCCGATCTCAAATCCAAGAACTTGACAAGTGAAGCAGCCCTTAACAGGGTTGCCTGGAACGCCGCCATTAGGACAAGAGACTGAAACTGCACGTATGTGTGGAACACTCAGTCTTAAAATGTTATGTATGTATGTAGTCGCACAGATTTTATTCCTGGCATTCTCTATAGTCTGTTTGGTGTGTGCGTGTGTGTATGTGTGTGTGTGTTTGTATATTTGTCTCGGTTCTTTTGATGATTTTGTTGTGAAAGATGGTGTTAATTATAACAAAAATGGTATGTGTATGATGCAGAGACATAGTAGTTTCATGTTTTCATTAATTATCAAGATATACTAAGGGATTCCATTTACCTTCAGACGAAAAGAAACTGAGTATAATTAACGTTCAACGTGTTGTGTTTATCATTAGCAAGTGTTTAAGGGGAGGTATTTAGTTTGTTCCCTAGACTTCCATCAAGCTTAAAATTACACCCCCTATACCTCATTTCAAGATAAATTTGTACATTTTTCGGTAGACAAATTTCCCGGCCAAAGGCCGGTTCTTCCAACATTACAGGCTCACTATCGTTCGCCAGGGAAAAAATCGACACCTAAATAGCACGAAAGGTCTAAATATTGACGAATAAATGGGGCGATAGGTCTTGAAACCGACTAACTAATGGGGCAAACATCTTAACATCTGAAAACTAATGGGGCTAAACATGAGGGAGAAAGTGGTCCATAAAACCGGCCCATCCCCTCTTCATAGCCATTATTTTGAACCCGTACTGTACCGGCGACGTCTTCTGGATTTGATTTCAGCTACATGCAGACGATTTTATGAGTCTGAATCCCCTTCGATATAAATTTGTAAATTTTTCGGTAGAAAAATGTTCAGGCCATCCTAAATTACAGGCTCGCTATCGCTCGCCAGGAAAAAATCGACACCTAGGAAGGGTGTATGGTAGCTAAGAGGATTAATTGAGATAGTCTGTAGCCTTTTAATGGGCATACGTCCTTCTTACGCTGAACAAAATCGTCTGATAGTTGCCAGAAAATAATGAAAAGGCCATCACCGGTACTGAATGGGTTAACAGTGCAGGCTAAATGAATTGCCCACTTGCGAGTTTCAGGCTAGAAGGAAGTTGGAGCTGTAAATATAGATATTAAACAGAAATGGAATAATAATTTAGGTTTCTGATGGTTAGGAAGTATAGTGAGTTTGATGGTATGTATTTAGAGATGTACTACAATCGTATTTAAGCTTGTAGTTATGTTAAGTATCGATGCCTGTAGCTCCAACTTCCTTTTAGCCTGAAACTCGCAAGTGGTCAAATTACTTGCGAGTTTCGGTCTATAAGGAAGTTGGAGCTGTGGCCATCAATGTTTAGCAGAATTACCAGCTAAAATACGGCCGTAGTACATATATAAATACATAAAACCCAATTTAATATAACATTTATCCATCAGAAACGTACACAATTATTGCATTTCTCTTTCACATCGATGCCTGTAGCTCCAACTTCCTTATAGCCTGAAATTCGTAAGTGGTCAATTCATCCGTTGGTAGCAGTCATAAAATAAATAAAATATACGTATGATGGAGAGGAGGATCTGGGGTAATTATGTCTACTATCGTTTATGTAACTAACTCACTCTCTCTCTCTATCTCTCTCTTTCTCTCTCTCCCTTTCTCTTTCTCTCTCTCTATCTCTCTCTCTCTCTTTCTCTCTCTCCCTTTATATTTCTCTCTCTCTCTCTCTCTCTCTCTCTCTCTCTCTCTCTCTCTCTCTCTCTCTCTCTCTCTCTCTCTCTCTCTCTCTCATACACACCCTCCTACCTACCCACACCTACGAACACATACACATATTAACCTACTTTCCACATACTGTACACACACACACTTACACATACGCCCCCACACACAAGAAACACACACCTATCTATACACACATACACTGCCACACGAAACGCACACCTATCCATACACACACACCTACATACACACCCACCCAAACATACACACCCACACGAAACACGCACCTACCCATACATACACACCCACCTACCAACCCACTCTAACACACACACACACACACACACCTTCCAACTCACCCACCCACTCCAACACACACACACACACACACACACACACACACACACACCTTCTTCCATTGCCTCACCTTACATAAGCCCTCTTCCCTTCTTTTTAGCTTGGCATTTCTTGTTTTCTTAATTTATTCATTCATCTCGTGTTTTCCCTTCAATTATTTTTTCTGCCACTCATGTTTCGTCGTGCACCATAATATGCGGTAATGTTTTGCATATTAATTTCGTGTTAATGCTCTCAGTATTCGGTGACGCGTTTTTAAATTATATTTTGGCTATCAGTAGATGATTTAATTCAGTTTAGGAAGACATTAAGGCAATCGGGAGGTTTAATGATCTAGTTTTTACCCCTTTCATACGCAGAAACCAAAAAAATAAAAAAACAAATAAATAAAGAAATAAAGAAATAAATTATGATTGGATGACCCCAGCTGGGAGTTTAAGGGGAGGTTTTTAGTTGATTCCCTACACTTCCATCAAGCTTAAAATTACTCCCCCTAGACCTCCTTTCAAGATAAATTTGTACATTTTTCGGTAGAAAAATGTCCCGACCGAAGGCCGATTCCCCTTCAATTACAGGCTCGCTATCGCTCGCCAGCAAAAAATCGACACCTAAATGGCACGAATGGTCTTAAAATTGACGGAAATGGGGCGAGGGTTCTTAAATCGCCAAACTAATGGGGCGAACGTCTTAAAATCTCAAAAGCAATGGGGCTAAACATGAGGGAGAAAGAGGTCCAGAAAAAAATCCTCCAGGTGGAAATCTCCCCCCCCCCTTAGATTGGAAATACTGTTGCCTCTAAAGTTAATGAGCCAAATTGAAGTACATTAGAATGCTGCATTGAAGTACATTAGAATGCTGCATTGAAGTACATTAGAATGCTGCATTGAAGTACATTAGAATGCTGCATTGAAGTACATTAGAATGCTGCATTGAAGTACATTAGAATGCTGCATTGAAGTACATTAGAATGCTGCATTGAAGTACATTAGAATGCTGTATTGAAGTACATTAGAATGCTGCATTGAAGTACATTAGAATGCTGCATTGAAGTACATTAGAATGCTGCATTGAAGTACATTAGAATGCTGCATTGAAGTACATTAGAATGCTGCATTGAAGTACATTAGAATGCTGCATTGAAGTACATTAGAATGCTGCATTGAAGTACATTAGAATGCTGCATTGAAGTACATTAGAATGCTGCATTGAAGTACATTAGAATGCTGCATTGAAGTACATTAGAATGCTGCATTGAAGTACATTAGAATGCTGCATTGAAGTACATTAGAATGCTGCATTGAAGTACATTAGAATGCTGCATTGAAGTACATTAGAATGCTGCATTGAAGTACATTAGAATGCTGCATTGAAGTACATTAGAATGCTGCATTGAAGTACATTAGAATGCTGCATTGAAGTACATTAGAATGCTGCATTGAAGTACATTAGAATGCTGCATTGAAGTACATTAGAATGCTGCATTGAAGTACATTAGAATGCTGCATTGAAGTACATTAGAATGCTGCATTGAAGTACATTAGAATGCTGCATTGAAGTACATTAGAATGCTGCATTGAAGTACATTAGAATGCTGCATTGAAGTACATTAGAATGCTGCATTGAAGTACATTAGAATGCTGCATTGAAGTACATTAGAATGCTGCATTGAAGTACATTAGAATGCTGCATTGAAGTACATTAGAATGTTGCATTGAAGTACATTAGAATGCTGCATTGAAGTACATTAGAATGCTGCATTGAAAGGATGCCAATACTAAATCAGTCACTCCTACTATACTCGGTTTATTTTCATCTGACGGTAAATTGAATCCCTTAGAAGCTAATATATCGATACTTAATGGAAAAATATGAAACTACTACGTCTCTCCATCATATGAATACCAGGTTTTAATCATTAGCACCATATTTCACTACACAATCTTCAAAATAACCGAGAAATCTTGATGGGAACTTTGCAATTTACCGTCAGTTGAAAAGAAACAGGTTATTATAGGTGGCCCAAACCGACCACGGACCAAAAGACCCAAACCGAGACAGACCATATGACCGTAGACAGAATCGACCGGAGACCACAACTACCAGAGACCAATGCGGCTTATATCATTCCTGGGTCAAAACGGTCACTACCAATCGGATTAAGGGGCTTGTGCTTGGTTTTTGGACTATACAGTATATGTGTGTTGTTGTTGTTTTTTTTCCCCTAAGTTTTCTCGCTAGACCTCCATCAAGCTTAATAAAAACACCCCTTATACACCCTTTACACCCCTTATACACCCCTTTACACCCCTTATACACCCTTTACACCCCTTATACACCTCTTTACACCCCTTATACACCCCTTATACACCCTTTACACCCCTTATACACCCTTTCAAGATATATTTGTACATTTTTATTTATACCATTTGGGGAGTGTCAGCCGGGGAATAGGTGTGGAAATTCACAGTCCATTTGCTCTAGCCCTTTTTGAGTTAGGGTGGTTAGGGGTCTCGATTTCTGGCCTACTTATAATGAATAGACTATAGTATGTATGGTGAAGATATGTGCTCTCTCTATCTCTCTCTTTCTCTGCCTGTTTGTCTGTCTCGCTCGCTCTCGCTCTCGCTCTCTCTCTCTCTCTCTCTCTCTCTCTCTCTCTCTCTCTCGTATAATTACATTTTTAATGAGGGGTCTTACTATATCACTCACTTTCTTTCTCTCTCTATCTCTCTCTCCGTCACCTCTCGCCTTTGACATTATTTTATCTCACATACTTTCCGAGCTCCTTCTCCGACTCTTTCTCTCTCTCTTCTTCTTCTTCTTTGCTATCCTTTCCTTCCACTGTCCCTTACTCTCGGGTTAGCTATCTCTACTAGAAATAAGTCCTGACTACCTCGCTGGGATCGTAAGGTCTGTGTGGTCAGTGTATATATGTAAATATCTCTCTATCTCGCTCTTCCTGCTGTCATTTGTCTTTCTCCTCTCTCATAGTTTGTTTACTCTTCGTCCATACAGTTTCTCTCTATCTCTCTCTCCTCATTCTCCATATCTCCTCCACTGTATCTCCCCTCTCTATCATCTCTTATCTCCCCTCACACCTCTCTCTCTCTCTCTCTTTACTTACCTCCCTCTCTCTTTTTCTCGCTCTCACCTCAATGTTACTATCTCCATTTCCTTCCCTCACCCACTTCCCCTTCTCCGTCTCTCCAAAGTTGAATTTCCCCTCTTTCTTCTCTACCTTCCTCCTTTTCCTCTCTTCTCCGTCTCTCCCTCACTGAATCTCCCCTCTCTCTCTCTCTCCTCCTCCCCTCCCTCCTTCCCTCACTCCTCTCCGGTTCGATCCCTCCCCTGCACATGCGCCTACCGTAGTCCCCCCTAAACCTTTCCCACAGTTTTTCGCCTGATTTTCTTGTAGTGCGATCGCCACCGTCTCGCGCGCTCCTAGAACAAAAACAATGCCTCGGTTCCAGGCTTATATCCCCTCATTTCACCCCTGATTTCCCCTCGGTAGCGCTTGAGATGGATTAATAGACCCTCGTTGAGCATTTATCTATAGTGTTTTTCATGGATAACTAATGGAAATCATTGCAGCGCCCGGTAGACTTATGCCTAAATGGAAAACCTGACTGAATGAACTGGAAGGTGTGACGTCATCGCTGTCGCCTCCTCCCCCCTCTGGTGGCAGCTCGTGGAAGGACCGTCTTTGAAACAGCTGTTGCCCGTGACCCGTAGTGAACATATGGGGGCGATCGCGACCAAGAGGACCTCCTCTGGGGTATAGACACGGCACATCATCGCCCGGAGTGAGTATCCTAAAGCTCCTAAGGTGATAGAAGCCTCAGGGTAAATAGTAAAGAATAACACCGAGGGAACACAGGGTCTTGGGTATTGTGAGGGCCCTTCCGTATGCTACCTTCTCCTGCTATACAGCCTGTTGCGTGTCATTCACAAGGATAGCCTCATTTCCCACCACTTACTATCCTCCAATCTGGCTATCCACACCTCCCATCCCTAGCCCGGTCCATCTCCTTTACACCCACTGGATAAATATCTCGCTTCCCACAGGTGCAATATTTGGAAGGCCCTCGACAGATGTTTTAACCTACCGTATGCTGGCCGTGTTTACATATACGCAGCTGTTGTTATTCCGTGTTTACATCTGTCACCGCCTCACGCCCCTTTCCATGTGGTGGGATCCGCAGCCTTTAACTCGTGAAGTATGCCAGGCCCAGAGTGTTAAACAAAAAAATAAAGAGGAGTGCTTTAATAATTTAACCGAGATGAAATGTTACGGGGAATTATTGGTCTGGCCTTTGGTGCAGCCTGGCTCCCGGGGTGTGTGTGATAGTAGTAGTAGTAGTATTAGTGGTGGTGGTAGTCGTTGTGGTGATAGCCAGTGTAGTAGTAGTGGTGGTAGTCGTTATAGTAGTGGTGGTGATGGTGGAAGTTGTTGTAGTAGTTGTGATGGTGGTGGAAGTTGTTGTAGTAGTAGTAGTGATGGTGGTGGAAGTTGTTGTAGTAGTAGCAGTGATGGTGGTGGAAGTTGTTGTAGTAGTAGTAGTGATGGTGGTGGAAGTAGTTGTAGTAGTAGTGATGGTGGTGGAAGTAGTTGTTGTAGTAGTAGTGATGGTGGTAGAAGTTGTTGTAGTAGTAGTAGTGATGGTGGTGGAAGTAGTAGTAGTGATGGTGGTAGAAGTTGTAGTAGTAGTGGTGGTAGCCAGTGTAGTAGTAGTGGTGGCAGTCGTTGTAGTAGTGGTAATGTTGGTGGAAGTTGTAGTAGTAGTGGAGGTGGTGGTGGTGACAGTATGGTAGTTGTAGTGCCGTAGTAGTAGTAGTAGTGGTCGTAATAGTAATAGTCGTGGCGGTGGTGACAGTATGGTAGTTGTAGTGCCGTAGTAGTAATAGTAGTGGTAGTAATAGTAATAGTCGTGGCGGTGGTGACAGTATGGTAGTTGTAGTACCGTAGTAGTAGTAGTAGTAGTGGTAGTAATAGTAATAGTCGTGGCGGTGGTGACAGTATGGTAGTTGTAGTGCCGTAGTAGTAGTAGTAGTAGTGGTAGTAATAGTAATAGTCGTGGCGGTGGTGACAGTATGGTAGTTGTAGTGCCGTAGTAGTAGTAGTAGTGGTAGTAATAGTAATAGTCGTGGCGGTGGTGACAGTATGGTAGTTGTAGTGCCGTATTAGTAGTAATAGTGGTAGTAATAGTAATAGTCGTGGCGGTGGTGACAGTATGGTAGTTGTAGTGCCGTAGTAGTAGTAGTAGTAGTAGTGGTAGTAATAGTAATAGTAATAGTCGTGGCGGTGGTGACAGTATGGTAGTTGTAGTACCGTAGTAGTAATAGTAGTGGTAGTAATAGTAATAGTCGTGGCGGTGGTGACAGTATGGTAGTTGTAGTGCCGTAGTAGTAGTAGTAGTAGTAGTGGTAGTAATAGTAATAGTCGTGGCGGTGGTGACAATATGGTAGTTGTAGTGCCGTAGTAGTAGTAGTAGTGGTAGTAATAGTAATAGTCGTGGCGGTGGTGACAATATGGTAGTTGTAGTGCCGTAGTAGTATTAGTAGTGGTAGTAATAGTAATAGTCGTGGCGGTGGTGACAATATGGTAGTTGTAGTGCCATAGTAGTAGTAGTAGTGGTAGTAATAGTAATAGTCGTGGCGGTGATGACAATATGGTAGTTGTAGTACCGTAGTAGTAGTAGTAGTAGTGGTAGTAATAGTAATAGTCGTGGCGGTGGTGACAGTATGGTAGTTGTAGTGCCGTAGTAGTAGTAGTAGTGGTAGTAATAGTAATAGTCGTGGCGGTGGTGACAGTATGGTAGTTGTAGTGCCGTAGTAGTAGTAGTAGTGGTAGTAATAGTAATAGTCGTGGCGGTGGTGACAATATGGTAGTTGTAGTGCCATAGTAGTAGTAGTTGTGGTAGTAATAGTAATAGTCGTGGCGGTGGTGACAATATGGTAGTTGTAGTACCGTAGTAATAGTAGTGGTAGTAATAGTAATAGTCGTGGCGGTGGTGACAATATGGTAGTTGTAGTGCCGTAGTAGTAGTAGTGGTGGTAGTAATAGTAATAGTCGTGGCGGTGGTGACAGTATGGTAGTTGTAGTACCGTAGTAGTAGTAGTGGTGGTAGTAATAGTAATAGTCGTGTCGGTGGTGACAGTATGGTAGTTGTAGTGCCGTAGTAGTAGTAGTAGTGGTAGTAATAGTAATAGTCGTGGCGGTGGTGACAGTATGGTAGTTGTAGTGCCGTAGTAGTAGTAGTAGTAGTGGTGGTAGTAATAGTAATAGTCGTGGCGGTGGTGACAGTATGGTAGTTGTAGTGCCGTAGTAGTAGTAGTGGTGGTAGTAATAGTAATAGTCGTGGCGGTGGTGACAATATGGTAGTTGTAGTGCCGTAGTAGCAGTAGTGGTGGTAGTAATAGTAATAGTCGTGGCGGTGGTGACAGTATGGTAGTTGTAGTGCCGTAGTAGTAGTAGTGGTGGTAGTAATAGTAATAGTCGTGGCGGTGGTGACAATATGGTAGTTGTAGTGCCGTAGTAGTAGTAGTGGTGGTAGTAATAGTAATAGTCGTGGCGGTGGTGACAGTATGGTAGTTGTAGTGCCGTAGTAGTAGTGGTGGTAGTAATAGTAATAGTCGTGGCGGTGGTGACTGTATGGTAGTTGTAGTGTCGTAGTAGTAGTAGTAGTGGTGGTAGTAATAGTAATAGTCGTGGCGGTGGTGACAGTATGGTAGTTGTAGTGCCGTAGTAGTAGTAGTAGTAGTGGTAGTAATAGTAATAGTCGTGGCGGTGGTGACAATATGATAGTTGTAGTGCCGTAGTAGTAGTAGTGGTGGTAGTAATAGTAATAGTCGTGGCGGTGGTGACAATATGGTAGTTGCAGTGCCGTAGTAGTAGTAGTGGTGGTAGTGATAGTAATAGTCGTGGCGGTGGTGACAGTATGGTAGTTGTAGTGCCGTAGTAGTAGTAGTGGTGGTAGTAATAGTAATAGTCGTGGCGGTGGTGACAGTGTGGTAGTTGTAGTGCCGTAGTAGTAGTAGTGGTGGTAGTAATAGTAATAGTCGTGGCGGTGGTGACAGTATGGTAGTTGTAGTGCCGTAGTAGTAGTAGTGGTGGTAGTAATAGTAATAGTCGTGGCGGTGGTGACAATATGGTAGTTGTAGTGCCGTAGTAGTAGTAGTGGTGGTAGTAATAGTAATAGTCGTGGCGGTGGTGACAGTATGGTAGTTGTAGTGCCGTAGTAGTAGTAGTAGTGGTAGTAATAGTAATAGTCGTGGCGGTGGTGACAGTATGGTAGTTGTAGTACTGTAGTAGTAGTAGTGGTAGTAATAGTAATAGTCGTGGCGGTGGTGACAATATGGTAGTTTTAGTACCGTGTTATTAAGCTGGGCTTATAATTAGGGTCTGGTGTGACAGGGATCTGCCTTGTGTAGGCCAATCGGCTTTCTGCAGACTCCCAATTTCTTATGTTCTTATGTTATGTTTTCTTATGTAGTAGTAGTAGTAGTAATAGTAATAGTCGTGGCGGTGGTGACAGTATGGTAGTTGTAGTACCGTAGTAGTAGTAGTAGTAGTAGTAGTAGTAGTAGTAGTAGTAGTAATAGTAATAGTCGTGGCGGTGGTGACAGTATGGTAGTTGTAGTACCGTAGTAGTAGTAGTAGTAGTAGTAGTAGTAGTAGTAGTAATAGTAATAGTCGTGGCGGTGGTGACAGTATGGTAGTTGTAGTACCGTAGTAGTAGTAGTAGTAGTAGTAGTAGTAGTAGTAGTAGTAGTAGCAATAGTAATAGTCGTGGCGGTGGTGACAGTATGGTAGTTGTAGGCCGTAGTAGTAGTAGTAGTGGTAGTAGTAGTAGAGGTGTTAATAGTAATTGTAGTAATAGTCGTATTACTAGTAGTCGTAAAAGTACTATCATATATTTATTTCCTTATCTGGCGAACAATTGTTATCGATGGCTAATGTTTCGATACTTAAAGGAGATGTGTGACACTACAAGATGTGTCTGAATCATATTATGAGGATAGTGACTATGTGACTATATTTTTGGTACATTAATTTATATATTCATATATTTTTAGTTTCCTTGCTAGACCTCCATCAAGCTTAAAAAAATAACCCTAAACCCCCTTTCAAGATAAATTTGTAAATTTTTCGGTAGAAAAGTTTCCCGGCCGAAGGCCGGTTCCTCTTAAAATTACAGGCTCGCTGTCCTCGCCAGGATAAAATCGACACCTAAATGGCACGAAAGGTCTTAACATTGACAACGAAATGGGGTGAAAGGTCTTATAATCGCCAAACTAATGGGCCGAACGTCTTAAAATCTGAAATCTAATTGGCGAAGCATGAGGAAGAATGTGGGACCAGAAAAACGACCCATCTCCCCTTAACAGCCCCATTTCCCTACAAAATCATCGGAATATTAGTACTAGTATTAGTAGTAATAGTAGTAGTAGTAGTGGTAGTGGTAGCAGTAGTAGTAGTAGTAGTAGTAGTATTGGTGGTTGCTTAAAGGGGGATATGATCACGTGGTTGTTGTATTTTTCTGGGCCTCCATCTCCTTCATTATTAGCCCCATTAGTTTTCAGAGTGTAAGACGGTCGGCCACTTAGTTTGGCTCGAGTCGGCCACCCTCATAATAATAAAAAAAAAAAAAAAACAATGGGGTATGTGCCAGAGTACATAGTTACACACAAGACCTTTCACCTCATTTCTTTGTCAATATTAAGACCTTTCGTTCCATTTAGGTGTCGATTTTATCTCTGGCGAGCAATAGCGAGCCTGTAATTTTTGGTCAGGAAATTTTTCTACCGAAAAAATGTACACATTTATCTAGAAGGAGATCTTGGGGATGTTTTCTTACGTTTGATGGAGGTCTAGCGAGGAAACTAAAAAAATAATAAGAAAATAATAAATCGATCAATAAATAAGCCCTCCCCCCGTTAAGTTAAGCTCGAAGGAGGATTTTTTTTTTTTTTTTTTTTTTTTTTTTTCCAAGTTTGATGGAGGTCTAGGGAGTAAACTAAAAATAATCGATGTGTGTGAATTTGTGTTTAGCTTTGCGTGTTCATTGTTTTCTGTTGTGTTGTGTTGTCCCTCTTCGGGCTCTGTCTCGAGTCGGCCACCCCCAGAATTTGTTTTTTAGGAAAAATGGGGAATGAGCCTGAGTACATACATATATACATACATACAAACATACATACATACATACATACATGCATACATACATAGTTGCTTTGTGTCGGTTAGTGAAGGACATAATTATGTTAGCAAGTCGACTTTTTAATTTTCTATTATGTTCTCTCCACCAACCAACTTCACTCCTAAACTCGATTAATGAAATTAACAAACACATGTGGCAGTCCGGGGATTCGAACCGATGATACTCACACCGAAAATCAACACACTTATGCATTGCACCACGAAGACAGTTAAAGAATGATGCACAAGCCTACGATTTATTATGCAGTTTCGAATCCTGCATACCAATCTTAGCATGTACGTTCATTCCAACTGCTCTATCGGAGGCTATGCATATGTGAATGGAAAGAGTAATTAAGGATCTGTGGTAGTAAAAAGAGTTAGGCGAGATAGTTTGAAGCCTGTGGAGGCCCTTTTTGACCTGAACAAAATCGTCTAATAGTAGCCAGAATAGCGCCAAAAAGGACGGGTGGTCGGTACAGAAGGGGTTAACCTGGACCTATAGCTGTCAACAGAGCCACATACCAGTTATATACACTAGCAAACAATGAATGACCACTACCGACAAATATATTCAGTGTCACGGTTAAGAGGGTTGTGCTTTTTTTTTTTTTTTTTTTTTTATACGGTATAAATTATATATTTTGAGTTTCCTCGCTAGACCTCCATTAAGCTTTTAATAGAACACCCCCTAGAGCCCCATTCAAGATTAATTTGTAAATTTTTCGGTAGAAAATTTTCCCGGCCAAAGGCCGGTTCCTTCTATAATTACAGGCTCACTATCGCTCGCCAGGGAAAAAACGACACCTAAATGGCACAACAGGTCTTAATATTGACAAAGAAATGAGGCGAAAGGTCTCAAAATCTCAAACTAACCAAACTAGCGTCTTAAAATCTCAAAATTAATGTTAAACATGAGGGAGAAGGGGGGCCAGAAAAAGCGACTACCTCCCCCTCAAATCGTAATATCACCAACTCACAAATTGACTTACAAGTAAACCTAATTAATGTAATCAGTGAAATTAATGAACACATGTGACATTATTTTTCGTTGTGCCATTTTGTCCTATGTTTCCACTTGTGCCTTATCTACCTGTGCCATTTTCACCTGTGCCATTTCTACCTGTGCCATTTTTACTTGTGTCATTATTGCCTAAATTCGGCTCTCCCAGGACTCGAACCTAGGCCACTCACACTCAAAGTTAAAGTTGAGTTTTTTTTTAGGTTTCTTAGTTTAAATTATAATACTGATACCGTAAATAACTAGACTCTGTTTCTTTTCATCTGGCGGTAAATTGAATCCCTTTACCGAAAAATGTACACATTTATATCGAAGGGGGGGGGTCTTGTGAGAGTTTTTTTAAAGTTTGATAGAGGTTTAGAGAGAGCAAGCTAAACCCCCTCCTTATCCATTGAGCCGCACCAGTGAATTATGCTGCACAATACCGTCTGATCTCCCTTAACCCTTTGAAGCTCTGACGCGTTTTAGCAGTATATTTTGGCTATAATAGACGATTGTATGCAGCTTAGGAAGGATCTGTGGGTATTAAAAGGGTAAAGAATCTCTCAATCAACCCTCTGACTTCCATTTACCCTTCCTAATCTGAATAAAATCGTCTAATAATTACCAGAAAACAAAACAGAAACGCGTATTGGAGCTTGAAAGGGTTAATATGACTCTATTGTTTATCTTAGAGCTCCCAATCGTGTTCAATCCAATTTATATTTACGAATATATAGCAAAATCGATCAAATAACGTGATAGCTTACACGCCTATCTTCTGATAAGCCAATTATCTCCGATTGGGACAGGTAAATCTTGTTACCGTACTTCCAATGCTTCCTAAACCCAATTTCTCCATCTATCTATCTACCCGTCACGTTCTTCCACACGACTTTCCTTTATTCATAAGGGGGCCCACCTCGCTTTTTTTGTATTTCTCTTTCTCTCCCTCTCTCTTTGGCTTGTATCCATTCGGCCCCATTCAGCCTACTATTTTAAGAAGTTTACCCACATCCAGGTGTCAATACTTTCCTGGCGAGCGGTAGCGAGCCAGCATAAATATATTTTTGTTTTGACAGCAAGCTAAATTTGTAAATTTTTCGATAGAATTTTTTTTTTTTCCCGGCGAAGCCGGATTTCTCCATACAATGCTGGCTCGCTATCGCTCGCCAGGAAGAAATCGACACCTTGATGGGGATAAACGTCTTAAAACAGTTGGCTGAATGGGGCCGAATGGATACAACCAAGAGAAAGAGAGAAAAGGAAAGAAAGATAAAACAAAAAGCAGGTGACCCCCCTTAAAAAAATAAAATGAAATCAACCCTTCGTCTTCGCTCAGTATTCTTGGTGTTTCTTTTTATACTGACTTTTGTTTTTATTTTTATTTTTATTTTGTTTTACTGCTCTTGCTAAAATAGCTTCCCAGAAGTTAGGTGTGCTCAACCGTCCCCGTGGGTACCTCACCCCCACACAGTTTCTTGCTCTGTAGGGGCACAGTGCGTCATGTATCAAATATTTGTGTTTAGCATGTGTGGGGATGCTCCACCCATACCGCATTTATCGATAGGGTAGACTCAAAAGCAGTTCGCCTCATCAACTCACTTCCTCTTACTAATTCCCTACAATCTCTCTCTACACGCGGCAATGTTGCATCTCTCTCACTCTTCTACTGCTATTACAATAATCAGTGTTCAGAGCTTTCTCAGTGTATTCCTCCTCCCTTATGGAGACTGGGGGGCACCCGTCTTACACCACACTCCCACCCTTATTTTGTCCAATTCTCTAGCACAAGAGTGAACCGATTTTCCCAGTCTTTCTTCTACTCAACAAAAGAGCTTTGTAACTTTCTCTCTCAATCTGTCTTTCCCTCATCCTATAACTTGAACTGCTTCAAGCTCCGTGTTTCCAGACAATTACTCTGTGTAGGTGAGGCACAAATAGAAACAGTGGGGGAAGCCAGGCAAATGAAACAGGAGTTCCAGCAACTCCTTATCATATGCCTGTGTGGCGCCCTGGGTGCTGCCCTGCTCGATTAGTGCCTACAGTCTCTCCATGAAGGAAGTCTTTTGAACCTATTGAACATTAGTCAACAATGATGACAACGTACCGTGGCGTAAAATTTAGCCATTAGTTGTGTTTAATCTACTTTAAAGCTGCCAAAGAAACTACACTTCTAATTTAATTATATATATATATATATATATATATATATATATATATATATATATATACAGGTATATATATATATATATATATATATATATATATATATATATATATATATCCTTACACCTTGAAAGTATTGTATGCTGTAAGTTTATAAAGTTAATAAATAATGACAAAACCATTGGAAGATTACAACAAAAGGAAAGATAGACAGTCTGACATTTCATTGATCATTAATTATTTGACAAATCTGGAAGTTAAGGTAGGATATCTATAACGTTTCACAAACAGTATACAAGATAACTGCTATTTATGAGTATTGCCCATAATTTATAACATAATTTATATAGTTTCAGTAACTGATGTATGACGTTCTTATTGCTCATTAAGCATACGAACAAAGGAAAAGTTACTACTTCACCCCGAAAACCGAAGGAAATCGGGTTTTGCTTAAGACGAAGTCACACGAGCGAGTTTTCCGTTAATTTTTATCGGCAAATTTTTGTATGGCATCAATGGTAATGCACACCAAATGTTAAATCAACTAGCATGGCTGAATAAGAGATTTTCAAAGCTATCAAAACCACCGGTTCGAAAATCCCCCATTCTTATAAAGCTTTAATTCAGAATCCTCCAGACTGAACTACCGAGATAAATTACCGGAAAAAGCTTTTGTATAACACCGCCTGACGCCCTGTGTTTTCAGATCGCACTCGAGAGACGTGCGCACAACTCAAGCAAAATGACTCAACTGCGCAAATCGGCCGGAGCGACGTTCGTGACTCGTTTCGTACGTGTTAAGAGCTGTCAACTTCACAAGCTCACACCAACCGATGCATCAATTAACAGGTAATTGTGGACGGTCATTTTCGTTTTTATTTCGTCGGGAGTGCGTGTAGAAAAGGTAAATCCAACAAGAATATACGCAAATTGGATGTATAAATATCGACTCTGCTGTCCGTGGTAAGAACAATACATTTCAAAGTCAATCAACTTGGAGCGTCTATGAAGCAGGTAATTATTATGTATACATATAATGTTAATTCATGGTGTGCGTTTCTTGTGGCATTATTCTGATTACGTATACGAGTAGTGCATAATGTGGATGAATAATTAAATTACAGCAAATATACATCACCTTCATTTTATGTAAACAACGAAAACAGCGTATCCTGGCGTAGATAATTGTTTAGCCATAAGTTGCCGTGTATAATATACTTTAAAACTAACTTATTTATCCCTTCCCGAACAAAATGTAAAGTAAATAATGTTTATCGTAAAAAGTTGAAATAGTATGGAGTTGAAAATGCAAAATATATATACGGTATATATACGGTATATATATATATATATATATATATATATACCGGTGTATATATATATATATTTTTTTTTTTTTTTTTTTTTTTGCCTTGTTTGTTTATATAATATGAGTAAGGGAAAATACGGTTATATGATTATGATCAATGGAACGATTTAATGGGATATGGATCGTTTTAGTGGCTCCCCTTCTCCCTCATGTTTAGCCCCATTAGTTTTCAGATTTTAAGACCGGCCTATTAGTTTGGCGATTTTAAGGCTATTAACCTCATTTCTTTATCACTATTCAGACCTTTCATGCAATTTAGGTGTCAATTTTTATCCTGGCGAGCGATAGCGAGCCTGTATTATACTAGTAACCAGCCTCCGACCGGAAACAAATTCTATCGAAAAATTTACAAATTGATCTTGAAGGGGTGTCTTGGGGGTGTTTTTATTTAAGTTTGATGAAGCTCTAGGGAGGAAACTAAGATAATTCAAAAATAAATATATAAATAAATAAGCAAATAAATGAGCTCATCCCCCTTTAATGGGGGGTGACCTTCTTTTTGTTATTTCTGTCCTTTTCTTTCTTTCTCTGGCTTGTATTCGTTCGGCCCCATTCAGCCAACTATTTTAAGACGTTTATCCCCATCTACAGTAGGTGTCGATTTCTTCCTGGCGAGCGATAGCGAGCCAGCATTATATGATTAAATCCGGCTTCGCCGGAGACATTTTTCTATCGAAAAATGTACAAATTTAGCCTGCTGTCAAACAAAAATAAAAAATATGCTGGCTCGCTATCGCTCACCAGTAAAAAATTGACACCTGGATGGGGATAAAAGTCTTAAAACAGTAGGCTGAATGGGGCCAAATGGATACAAGCCAGAGAAAGATAGAAAAGGACAGAACAAAAACAGGTCACCCCCTTTAATCATAACATCACTTTGGAACTATATTATTTTAGCCTAATGTTTCCTTATGTATTGTACTGTACAGTCATATCAGCTAATTGGCGTTCGCTTCATACATATCAAAACTAATCGCTATGAATTGACCTCTTGCGAGTTTCATACTATAAGGAAGTTGGAGCCGTCAACATATATATATATATAAACAGAAATGCAATAGCAAAGTAGGTTTCAGATGGATACAAAGGAGGAGGAATTTGCTTGTATGTATTTATGAATGTACTACAACAACCCCATACACATACACTTATACACACATACACACTTACAATGTAAAATATTGTTAAACATATGCTGGCTCGCGGGAACAAAATCGACACCATTTTGGGAATAAACGTCTTAAAACAGTAGGCTAAATAGGGCCGAATGGATACAACCCAGAGAGAGAGGGAACAAAACCGAGGTGGGCCCCCTTAAGGCGAATGATAATTTTATGACGAAATAAGCGGTCGTAACCCATATTATAGCTCGTATGTTAAGTTATTACTCTCTCTCTCACTCACTCTCACACTCTCTCTCACTCTCACACACACTCACACTCTATCTCTCTCTCTCTCTCACTCTCACACACACTCTCAC